>OX424575.1:126198177-126843360 GCA_949152435.1 Gastracanthus pulcherrimus | reverse complement strand
GTGAGAAAATGAAAATTATGAAAAAAATTATGAAAAGTCGTAATTTTGAATTATTTGATAATTTGGAAATAAATTAGTAGTTTTAAGAAAAGGTAAAAAATTTGAAAAAAAATTGACATTTTATAAAAAAAAACCAATTTAAATAGAATTGATATTTTTGAAAAACATTGAAAATTTAAAAAGAATAGCATACCCAGATAGCAGCCCGTGCCGAGCACGACGTGCTGGCACGGCGTGACGAATTTGTGCCATCACTGTGCAGTCGCGGCGTGCTGTCCGATTGGGTAGCACGTCGTGACCGCCCTGTGCCGTCATCGTGCCGTCACGCAACATCACTTTTTTTAACTTTTAGATTCCAGCAGAATGACGGCACAGTGCAAGCCCGTCGTGTCGGGAAAATCGTGGCAGCAATGTGACGGATTATGGACAGCACGACGTGCCATCAATATAATTATAAAAATATAATTTAATTGCATATTTAAGTTATTATTTCTATTACAAATAAAATTGATAATAATAGTAATGATTTGTTAATTTATTTATATGGGGCTCAATTGATGTAAATTGAATAAATAAATAACTATAAATAAATAACTAATAGTATAATTTTATGATTTATATTTTTATTAATAATAAATATACTTTGTTTATAATTGAATATTAAAATAGATTTACATTATCCCGGTGGATTCAGCTCCGTGCGGAGTCGCCTCGACGTACGGATTTTCGCGACCTGTAAGGAGCGCGAAAGCGCGGAAAGCTAATTGTCGCGACGCGCCAATAGAACGGCTTTTCCGCGTTTGCCTAACTCGGACGAGGAGCAGGCGGGTCGTGGGGAAATTGATGTACGCGATTTAGTTAACAAAACAGAATGTATTTTAGCGATTAATAATTTAACAATATATACAGTGGATTAACGATGATGAATTGAACAATTAATATTTACAACGTTATAAAAGTCGCGCAGGCCAAGCGACGGTGCGCGTCCAGCTCTTTCGCTGCTGAACGCGTTTGCCCTCGCGATGGGCCGCACGTGCGTCCGGTGTCCCGGCACCTCGGCGTACTCTAGGGCGCGGTGCCCGCGATGGGCAGCCCTGTACGCCGCCCGCGGCTCGTTATATATATATATATATATATATATATATATATATATATATATATATATATATATATATATATATATATGTAGTATAAGTAGGATCCTGAATAGAGTTGCTTTTGTTCCTTTCCCAAAGTTTCAAAAATTTTCTGTGCACTGATTTGCCAGCCTGTCAGACCATAATCCTAGCCATTCATCATTGTCCAAACATGCAAGGCAGTCTTTTAAGTGCTTCAGAAATACATGGATTTTTAACGATTCAGAGACTCCAGTGCTCTTAAAAGTTTCCGACAATTCAATCAAATTTTTATCCAAATCAACTCCGGAATTCGTTGTGGAAAAACAAGACTCAACAACCTTGTTTATTTCTGTAAAAGCATAGATAAAGCCTCTATTTGACTATTTTCGACTTCCCCAGAAGTATCAGGTGCTCGAAGTTTATCTGCTTCCTTCAGTAGACGTCGGCAAGCATTGCCTTCAAAAACTCTGCCCAGATAATTTTTTAAACTTAAACCCAACTTTGTTGACCAAAGTTTAGCTTTCTCTTCTCCGAAAAGTAAAAGTAGTCTATCCCAAAACAGATGATTGATTTTTTTGTACATTATAAAATTTTAACAAATTTAACCCTTTTAAAAACTTAAACTTTTTTAAAAATTTGAATCATTTTTCGAAATCTTCAATGTTTTTAAAATTATTAGTTCGTTCTAAATTTTGTTGTTATAAAGTGTAAATTTTTATGCAAATTTCTACGTTTTTTTAAAAACGTTCCAATTACTTAATTAAAAATGTTCCAAAACGTTAAAAACGTTCCATTACAAAAATTCCAATTTTTTTCAAAATTTTCAATTTGTTCAAAATTTTGTATTTTTATTTTAAGTTTTGAAACATTTTCAATATTTATCAAATTTTCGGATTTTTTTCATAATTTATAATTTTTATCAAAATTTTGTTTTAATTGTTAAATATTCGATTTTTTTTTGAATATGCAATTATATTCAAAATTTTCAATGTTTTTCAAAAATATCAAATCTTTTCAAAATTGTTTTTTTTATAAAATATCCATTTTTTCCCAATTTTTTACCTTTCCATAAAACTACTAATTTATTTCCAAATTATCAAATATTTGCAAAATTTCGACTTTTCAAAATTTTCAGTTTTATCACAGTTTTGTGTTTGTATCAAAATTTGGACTTTTTATCAATAATTGGAATTTTTATCTAATATGGCATTTTTATCAAAATTGGCATTTTTATCAAAATTTGGCATTTTTATCAAAATTTGGCATTTTTATCAATATTTGGCATTTTTATCAAAATTTGGCATTTTTATCAAAATTTGGCATTTTGATCAAAATTTGGCATTTATATCAAAATTTGGAATTTTTATCAAAATTTGGAATTTTTATCAAAATTTGGCATTTTCATAAAAATTTTAAATTTTTTTCCAAATTTTTACGTAATTTTTAGCACTTGTGTTTTTTTTATTTTCAAAGTTTTGAAAATTGTTAGTTTTTTCAAAATTTTTATTTTTTTTTAAATTTTAATTTATTTCAAAATTTTAACTTTTTTCAGAATTTTAATTTTTTCCAAATATTCAATTTTTTTTCAAAATTTTCAATTTGTTTCCAAATTTTCAAATTTCTTCCAGATTGTTAATTTTTTTTGCGTAATTGTTAATTTTTAAAACAATTCTAATTATTTACAAAAATTCCAATTTTGTTTCAACATTTTAATTTGATCAAATTATTTTAATTTTATTTTAACCCTTGAATCTTTTACGAATTATATCAAATTTTTGGATTTTTATCAACATTCTTAATTTTTATCAAAATTGTGTTTTAATTGTTAAATATTAATTTTTTTTAAATTTGCAATTTTTTTCAAAATTTACAACGTTTTTCAAATTATCAATTCGTTTTAAAATTTTGTTTTTTTATAAATGTTTAATTTTATTTCAAATTTTGACCTTTATTTTAAAACTATTATGTTCTTTCCAAATTTTGAAATATTTAAAAAATTTGGACTTTTCAATATTTTCAGTTTTTATATAAATTTGGTGTTTGTATCAAAGTTTTTTACAAAAATTCCAATTTTTTTTTAAACATTCAATTTGATCAAAATTGTTTAATTTTATTTTAAGTTTTGAAACTTTTACAATTTCTATCAAAATTTTGTTTTTTTTTTAATTTATAATTTTTATCAAAATTTAGTTTTAATTCTTAAATATTCACTTTTTTTAAATTAGCAATTGTTCTCGAAATTATCAATTTGTATAAAAATTTTATTTTTTACATTTTTAAATTTTAACAAATGATGGATATTTATCAACATTAGGCATTTTATCACAATTTGGGCTTCTATCAAAATTTAGAGTTTTTATCAAATTTGAGTTTTTATCAAAATTTGGCAGTTTTATCAAAATTCGGAGTCTTTATCAAAATTTGAATTTGTATCAAAATTTGGACTTTCAATTAAAATTTGGATTTTTTATCAAAATTGGAACTTTATTCACATTAACAAAATTTATTTAATTTCTAAATTTTTATCAAAATTATTTTAAAAATTTTTAATTTTTTTAAAAATCTTCGATTTTTTCAATATTCTCATTATTTTCCAGTGAATCGTTCATTCCGTTTATCAAAAAATGTAATTTTTTTATAAAATTCCAATTATTTTAAAATTTCCAATTTTTTTCAAAAATTTAAATATTTTTCAAAAATTTAATATTTTTCAAAAATTTAAATATTTTTCAAAAATTTAATATTTTTCAAAAATTTTAATATTTTTACAAAAATTTAAATATTTTTCAAAAATTTATATTTTTCAAAAATTTTAATATTTTTCAAAAATATTAATATATTTCAAAAATTTAAATATTTTTCAAAAATTTAAATATTTTTCAAAAAGTTTAATATTTTTCAAAAATTTAAATATTTTTCAAAAATTTAAATATTTTTCAAAAATTCAAATTTTTTGAAAATTTTCAATTTGTTCAAAATTTTGTAATTTTATTTCAAGATTTGAAACATATTCAATTTTTTTCAAATTTTCGGATTTTTTTCATAATTTATGATTCTTATCAAAATTCTGTTTTAGTTTTTAAATATTCACTTTTATTTAAAATATGCTTTTTTTTTATAATTTATAATTTTTATCAAAATTCTGTTTTAATTTTTAAATATTCACTTTTTTTTAATATATGCTATTTTTTTTAAATTTTCAATGTTTTTCAAAAATATCAATTCTATTTAAATTGGTTTTTTTTTTATAAAATTTCAATTTTTTTACAATTTTTTACCTTTTCTTAAAACTACTAATTTATTTCCAAATTATAAAATATTTTCAAAATTTCGACATTTCAATATTTTCAGTTTTTATAAAAATTTGGTGTTTTTATCAAAATTTCGACTTTTTATCAAAACTTGAATTTGTATCAAAATTTGGTATTTGTATAAAAATTTGGACTTTATATCAAAATTTGGATTTTGTATCAAATTTGGGAATTTTTCAAATTTTCAATATATTTTTAAATTTTAAATTTTTATAAAAATTTGAATTTTTATCAAAATTATAAATTTATATCAAAATTATAAATTTTTAGAAATTTCGAATTTTTATAAAAATTTCAAATTTTTATCAAAATTGTAAATTTTTATCACAATTGTAAATTTTTATCAAAATTGTAAATTTTTATCAAAATTTTCAATTTTTTAAAAAATTTTCGTTTTCTTCAATATTTCCATTATTTTCCAGTAAATCGTTCATTCCGTTTTTCAAAATTTTTAATTTTTTACAGAAATTCCATTTCCAAAATTCTGTTTTAATTGTTAAATATTCACTTTTTTTCTAAATTTTTCTAAATATCATTTCTTTTTAAATTTGTTTTTTTATAAAATGTCAATTTTTTTTCTAATTTTTTACCTTTTCTTAAAACTACTAATTTATTTCCAAATTATCAAATAATTCAAAATTACGACTTTTCATAATTTTCATTTTCTCACAGTTTTGTGTTTGTATCAAAATTTGGACTTTTTTTATCAGTAATTGGAATTTTTATCAAATATGGCATTTTTATCAAAATTTGTGCGTTTTTTAGAAATTTCACTTTTTATCAAAATTTTAAATTTTTATCAAAATTTTAAATTTTTATCAAAATTTTAAATTTTTATCAAAATTTTACATTTTTATCAAAATTACAAATTTTTATCAAAATTACAAATTTTTATCAAAATTACAAATTTTTATCAAAATTACAAATTTTTATCAAAATTACAAATTTTTATCAAAATTACAAATTTTTATCAAAATTACAAATTTTTATCAAAATTACAAATTTTTATCAAAATTACAAATTTTTATCAAAATTACAAATTTTTATCAAAATTACAAATTTTTATCAAAATTACATATTTTTATGAAAATTGAAAATTTTTATTAAAATTTTGAAATTTTATCAAAATTTTAAAATTTTATCAAAATTTTAAAATTTTATCAAAATTCATAATTTTTATCAAAATTCTGTTTTAATTCTTAAATATTCACTTTTTTTTAAAAATGCAATTTTTTTCAAAATGTTCAATGTATTTTAAAAAAATGAATTTGTTTCAAAATTTTGTTTTTTTATAGAATTTCAATTTTTTTCAAAATTTGTACTTTTTTTTTAAGTTACTATGTTCTTTCCAAATTTTTAAATATTTTCATAATTTCTACTTTTCAATATTTTCCGTTTTTATAAAAATTTTGTGTTTGTATAAAAAATTCGATTTTTTATCAAAATTTGGACTGTTTATCAAAATTTGCCATTTTTATTACAATTTGGGCCTTTTATCAAAATTCGGAGTCTTTATCAAAATTTGAATTTGTATCAAAATTTGGACTTTCAATTAAAATTTGGATTTTTTATCAAATTGGAACTTTATTCACATTAACAAAATTTATTTAATTTCTAAATTTTTATCAAAATTATTTTAAAAATTTTTAATTTTTTTAAAAAATTATCGATTTTTTTTCAATATTCTCATTATTTTCCAGTGAATCGTTCATTCCGTTTATCAAAAATTGTAATTTTTTTATAAAATTCCAATTATTTTAAAATTTCCAATTTTTTTCAAAAATTTTAATATTTTTCAAAATTTAAATATTTTCAAAATTTTAATATTTCAAAAATTTTAATATTTTTCTAAAATTCCAATTTTTTGAAAATTTTCAATTTGTTCAAAATTTTGTAATTTTATTTCAAGATTTGAAACATATTCAATTTTTTTCAAATTTTCGGATTCTTTTCATAATTTATGATTCTTATCAAATTCTTTTTTAGTTTTTAAATATTCACTTTTATTTAAAATATGCTTTTTTTTTCATAATTTATAATTTTTATCAAAATTCTGTTTTAATTTTTAAATATTCACTTTTTTTAATATATGCTATTTTTTTTAAATTTTCAATGTTTTTCAAAAATATCAATTCTATTTAAATTGTTTTTTTTTATAAAATTTTAATCTTTTTACAATTTTTTACCTTTTCTTAAAACTACTAATTTATTTCCAAATTATCAAATAATTCAAAATTACGACTTTTCATAATTTTCATTTTCTCACAGTTTTGTGTTTGTATCAAAATTTGGACTTTTTTTATCAGTAATTAGAATTTTTATCAAATATGGCATTTTTATCAAAATTTGTGCGTTTTTTAGAAATTTCACTTTCTTCAAAATTTTGAATTATTATCAAAATTTTTTAACAAAATTGGGAATTTATATAAAAAATTTGACATTGTATCAAAATTATGGATTTTTATCAATTCTTTTTAGCGATGATAATGTTTGAGCAGTTTTGTTAAAAATGTTTATTCAAATTATCACTATTATTCAATTTCAAATTTTTATTAATGTTTTAAATTTTTATCAAAATCTTAAATTTTTATCAAAATTTTAAATTTTTATCAAAATTTTAAATTTTTATCAAAATTTTAAATTTTTATCAAAATTTTAAATTTTTATCAAAATTTTAAATTTTTATCAAAATTTTAAATTTTTATCAAAATTTTAAATTTTTATCAAAATTTTAAATTTTTATCAAAATTTTAAATTTTTATCAAAATTTTACATTTTTATAAAAATTTTACATTTTTATCAAAATGTTAAATTTTTATCAAAATTTTACATTTTTATCAAAATGTTAAATTTTTATCAAAATTACAAATTTTTATCAAAATATTACATTTTTATCAAAATTTTACATTTGTATCAAAATTTTAAATTTTTATCAAAATTACAAATTTTTATCAAAATTTTAAATTTTTATCAAAATTACAGATTTTTATCAAAATTTTAAATTTTTATCAAAATTACAGATTTTTATCAAAATTTTAAATTTTTATCAAAATTACAAATCTTTATCAAAATTACAAATTTTTATCAAAATTACAAATTTTTATCAAAATTACAAATTCTATCAAAATTACAAATTTTTATCAAAATTACAAATTTTTATCAAAATTACAAATTTTTATCAAAATTACAAATTATTATCAAAATTACAAATTTTTATCAAAATTACAAATTTTTATCAAAATTACAAATTTTTATCAAAATTACAAATTTTTATCAAAATTACAAATTTTTATCAAAATTGAAAATTTTTATTAAAATTTTAAAATTTTATCAAAATTTTACAATTTTATCAAGATTTTATCATTATTTTATCAAAATTTTATCAAAATTTTGAACTTTTATCAAAATTTTGAAATTTTATCAAAATTTGGAAATTTTATCAAAATTTTAAAATTTTATCGAAATTTTAAAATTTTATCAAAATTCATAATTTTTATCAAAATTCTGTTTTAATTCTTAAATATTCACTTTTTTTTTAAAAATGCAATTTTTTTCAAAATGTTCAATGTATTTTAAAAAAATGAATTTGTTTCAAAATTTTGTTTTTTTATAGAATTTCAATTTTTTTCAAAATTTTTACTTTTTTTAAGTTACTATGTTCTTTCCAAATTTTCAAATATTTTCATAATTTCTACTTTTCAATATTTTCCGTTTTTATAAAAATTTTGTGTTTGTATAAAAAATTCGATTTTTTATCAAAATTAGGACTGTTTATCAAAATTTGCCATTTTTATTACAATTTGGGCCTTTTATCAAAATTCGGAGTATTTATCAAAATTTGAATTTGTATCAAAATTTGGACTTTCAATTAAAATTTGGATTTTTTATCAAAATTGGAACTTTATTCACATTAACAAAATTTATTTAATTTCTAAATTTTTATCAAAATTATTTTAAAAATTTTTAATTTTTTTAAAAATCTTCGATTTTTTTCAATATTCTCATTATTTTCCAGTGAATCGTTCATTCCGTTTATCAAAAATTGTAATTTTTTTATAAAATTCCAATTATTTTAAAATTTCCAATTTTTTTCAAAAATTTAAATATTTTTCAAAAATTTAAATATTTTTCAAAAATTTAATATTTTTCAAAAATTTAAATATTTTTACAAAAATTTAAATATTTTTCAAAAATTTAAATATTTTTCAAAAATTTAAATATTTTTCAAAAATTTAAATATTTTTCAAAAATTTTAATATATTTCAAAAATTTAAATATTTTTCAAAAATTTAAATATTTGTCAAAAATTTAAATATTTTTCAAAAATTTAAATATTTTTCAAAAATTTAAATATTTTTCAAAAATTTAAATATTTTTCAAAAATTTAAATATTTTTCAAAAATTTAAATATTTTTCAAAAATTTTAATATTTTTCAAAAATTTTAATATTTTTCAAAAATTTAAATATTTTTCTAAAATTCCAATTTTTTGAAAATTTTCAATTTTAAATGTAGAAAAAAACTTGAAAATTTTGAAAAAAATGAAAATTTTGTAATATATATATATATATATATATATATATATTACAAAATTTTCATTTTTTTTCAAAATTTTCAAGTTTTTTTCTACATTTAAAATTTTTTTCAAAATTATCAATTTGTTTCAAAATTTTGTTTTTTTTATAAATTTTTACCTTTTTATAAAATTACTATGTTCTTTCCTAATTATCAAATATTTTAAAAATTTCAACTTTTCAATATTTTCAGTTTTTATAAAAATTTTTATAAAAATTGTAGAAGATAGTAATTTTATAAAAAGGTAAAAATTTATAAAAAAAACGAAATTTTGAAACAAATTGATAATTTTGAAAAAAATTTTAAATGTAGAAAAAAACTTGAAAATTTTGAAAAAAATGAAAATTTTGTAATATATATATATATATATATATATATATATATTACAAAATTTTCATTTTTTTCAAAATTTTCAAGTTTTTTTCTACATTTAAAATTGAAAATTTTCAAAAAATTGGAATTTTAGAAAAATATTTAAATTTTTGAAAAATATTAAAATTTTTGAAAAATATTAAAATTTTTGAAAAATATTTAAATTTTTGAAAAATATTTAAATTTTTGAAAAATATTTAAATTTTTGAAATATATTAAAATTTTTGAAAAATATTTAAATTTTTGAAAAATATTTAAATTTTTGAAAAATATTTAAATTTTTGAAAAATATTTAAATTTTTGTAAAAATATTTAAATTTTTGAAAAATATTAAATTTTTGAAAAATATTAAATTTTTGAAAAATATTTAAATTTTTGAAAAATATTTAAATTTTTGAAAAAAATTGGAAATTTTAAAATAATTGGAATTTTATAAAAAAATTACAATTTTTGATAAACGGAATGAACGATTCACTGGAAAATAATGAGAATATTGAAAAAAATCGAAGATTTTTAAAAAAATTAAATATTTTTAAAATAATTTTGATAAAAATTTAGAAATTAAATAAATTTTGTTAATGTGAATAAAGTTCCAATTTTGATAAAAAATCCAAATTTTAATTGAAAGTCCAAATTTTGATACAAATTCAAATTTTGATAAATACTCCGAATTTTGATAAAAGGCCCAAATTGTAATAAAAATGGCAAATTTTGATAAACAGTCCTAATTTTGATAAAAAATCGAATTTTTTATACAAACACAAAATTTTTATAAAAACGGAAAATATTGAAAAGTAGAAATTATGAAAATATTTGAAAATTTGGAAAGAACATAGTAACTTAAAAAAAAGTAAAAATTTTGAAAAAAATTGAAATTCTATAAAAAAACAAAATTTTGAAACAAATTCATTTTTTTAAAATACATTGAACATTTTGAAAAAAATTGCATTTTTAAAAAAAAAGTGAATATTTAAGAATTAAAACAGAATTTTGATAAAAATTATGAATTTTGATAAAATTTTAAAATTTCGATAAAATTTTAAAATTTCGATAAAATTTTAAAATTTTGATAAAATTTTAAAATTTTGATAAAATTTTAAAATTTTGATAAAATTTCAAAATTTTGATAAAATTTTGATAAAATAATGATAAAATCTTGATAAAATTGTAAAATTTTGATAAAATTTTAAAATTTTAATAAAAATTTTCAATTTTGATAAAAATTTGTAATTTTGATAAAAATTTGTAATTTTGATAAAAATTTGTAATTTTGATAAAAATTTGTAATTTTGATAATAATTTGTAATTTTGATAAAAATTTGTAATTTTGATAAAAATTTGTAATTTTGATAAAAATTTGTAATTTTGATAAAAATTTGTAATTTTGATAAAAATTTGTAATTTTGATAAAAATTTGTTATTTTGATAAAAATTTAAAATTTTGATAAAAATGTAAAATTTTGATAAAAATGTAAAATTTTGATAAAAATTTAAAATTTTGATAAAAATTTAAGATTGTGATAAAAATTTAAAACTTTAATAAATATTTGAAATTTAATAATAGTGATAATTTGAATAAACATTTTTAACAAAACTGCTCAAACATTATCATCGCTAAAAAAAATTGATAAAAATCCATAATTTTGATACAATGTCAAATTTTTTATATAAATTCCCAATTTTGTTAACAAATTTTGATAATAATTCAAAATTTTGAAAAAAGTGAAATTTAAAAAAAAACGCACAAATTTCGATAAAAATGCCATATTTGATAAAAATTCCAATTACTGATAAAAAAGTCCAAATTTTGATACAAACACAATACTGTGAGAAAATGAAAATTATGAAAAGTCGTAATTTTGAATTATTTGATAATTTGGAAATAAATTAGTAGTTTTAAGAAAAGGTAAAAAATTTGAAAAAAAATTGACATTTTATAAAAAAAAACCAATTTAAATAGAATTGATATTTTTGAAAAACATTGAAAATTTAAAAAAAATAGCATACCCAGATAGCAGCCCGTGCCGAGCACGACGTGCTGGCACGGCGTGACGAATTTGTGCCATCACTGTGCAGTCGCGGCGTGCTGTCCGATTGGGTAGCACGTCGTGACCGCCCTGTGCCGTCATCGTGCCGTCACGCAACATCACTTTTTTGAACTTTTAGATTCCAGCAGAATGACGGCACAGTGCAAGCCCGTCGTGTCGGGAAAATCGTGGCAGCAATGTGACGGATTATGGACAGCACGACGTGCCATCAATATAATTATAAAAATATAATTTAATTGCATATTTAAGTTATTATTTCTATTACAAATAAAATTGATAATAATAGTAATGATTTGTTAATTTATTTATATGGGGCTCAATTGATGTAATTGAATAAATAAATAACTATAAATAAATAAATAATAGTATAATTTTATGATTTATATTTTTATTAATAATAAATATATTTGTTTATAATTGAATATTAAAATAGATTTACATTATAAATTTAAAGTCTTGAAATAATTTCGAGCTTTCTGTTGTTTGAAGAAATATATCGCATCCCGCCATTGCAGTAATCTCCCTGCTTTCATGAAGACTTGATATTCAATTGCAGACGCGTGCAATAAGTGAAATTGTTCTTAATAATTATAGCGGTATTATTGTAGTTATTAATTATTGTAGTTATCTGTGGTGTAATTTGGAATTCTGAATTATATAATTCGACTGTGGCAAGTTTGTGGTGGACGTTCGAGAGGAAGTGCAGCTCGTCTTGTGGATCATCCTGGCGCGCGCACGTGCCATTGCAGTTCATAGTAAATAATTACTATCATTAATTATTTACATGCTGCAATTTGGATTTCCCAAGAGAACTGTGGCAACTATCTGGACATTTCAGAGTGAAGAGATTGTCTTGAGGATCACCCTGGCTGAGATGTAAAATTTTTTTATTTATAATTATTCTAATAATTATATTATGTTAATAAATAGGTTAGTTTTGACGAGGAAGGACGAGTGGCCAGGACGAGGAAGTGCGACGATGGATGCAGCAGGAGGGGTATCTGGGCTACGGTCCCCACGAAGGGGCACGAAGATGAGAGCTGCAAGGCCCAGGACGGCGTACTTGCGGCAGCAGCAGTGGCACGGTTAACCTCGAAGAGGTTATGTTTACATACAGCATATATATATATATATATATATATATATATATATTGTAACAGGAGGGGACAATTGTTTATAACAATTGTCCCTTGGCTAAAAAGCCTTCGGCCGAGCTGTTGGCGTGCGGAGTCAGCCCAACACGCAACGCGTGCTGGCGTATGCCTCTGCCCCTACCTGGATCGAGCCAGCGGCGCACCGCCGCTGAGCTACTGTCTGGCTGCCGCTGCTCTGGCTGTCCTGTTATAAAATATGCTGAATCCCGGTGGATTCAGCTCCGTGCGGAGTCGCCTCGACGTACGGATTTTCGCGACCTGTAAGGAGCGCGAAAGCGCGGAAAGCTAATTGTCGCGACGCGCCAATAGAACGGCTTTTCCGCGTTTGCCTAACTCGGACGAGGAGCAGGCGGGTCGTGGGGAAATTGATGTACGCGATTTAGTTAACAAAACAGAATGTATTTTAGCGATTAATAATTTAACAATATATACAGTGGATTAACGATGATGAATTGAACAATTAATATTTACAACGTTATAAAAGTCGCGCAGGCCAAGCGACGGTGCGCGTCCAGCTCTTTCGCTGCTGAACGCGTTGCCCTCGCGATGGGCCGCACGTGCGTCCGGTGTCCCGGCACCTCGGCGTACTCTAGGGCGCGGTGCCCGCGATGGGCAGCCCTGTACGCCGCCCGCGGCTCGTTATATATATATATATATATATATATATATATATATATATATATATATATATATATATATATATATGTAGTATAAGTAGGATCCTGAATAGAGTTGCTTTTGTTCCTTTCCCAAAGTTTCAAAAATTTTCTGTGCACTGATTTGCCAGCCTGTCAGACCATAATCCTAGCCATTCATCATTGTCCAAACATGCAAGGCAGTCTTTTAAGTGCTTCAGAAATACATGGATTTTTAACGATTCAGAGACTCCAGTGCTCTTAAAAGTTTCCGACAATTCAATCAAATTTTTATCCAAATCAACTCCGGAATTCGTTGTGGAAAAACAAGACTCAACAACCTTGTTTATTTCTGTAAAAGCATAGATAAAGCCTCTATTTGACTATTTTCGACTTCCCCAGAAGTATCAGGTGCTCGAAGTTTATCTGCTTCCTTCAGTAGACGTCGGCAAGCATTGCCTTCAAAAACTCTGCCCAGATAATTTTTTAAACTTAAACCCAACTTTGTTGACCAAAGTTTAGCTTTCTCTTCTCCGAAAAGTAAAAGTAGTCTATCCCAAAACAGATGATTGATTTTTTTGTTACATTATAAAATTTTAACAAATTTAACCCTTTTAAAAACTTAAACTTTTTTAAAAAATTTGAATCATTTTTCGAAATCTTCAATGTTTTTAAAATTATTAGTTCGTTCTAAATTTTGTTGTTATAAAGTGTAAATTTTTATGCAAATTTCTACGTTTTTTTAAAAACGTTCCAATTACTTAATTAAAAATGTTCCAAAACGTTAAAAACGTTCCATTACAAAAATTCCAATTTTTTTCAAAATTTTCAATTTGTTCAAAATTTTGTATTTTTATTTTAAGTTTTGAAACATTTTCAATATTTATCAAATTTTCGGATTTTTTTCATAATTTATAATTTTTATCAAAATTTTGTTTTAATTGTTAAATATTCGATTTTTTTTTGAATATGCAATTATATTCAAAATTTTCAATGTTTTTCAAAAATATCAAATCTTTTCAAAATTGTTTTTTTTATAAAATATCCATTTTTTCCCAATTTTTTACCTTTTCATAAAACTACTAATTTCTTTCCAAATTATCAAATATTTGCAAAATTTCGACTTTTCAAAATTTTCAGTTTTTATCACAGTTTTGTGTTTGTATCAAAATTTGGACTTTTTATCAATAATTGGAATTTTTATCTAATATGGCATTTTTATCAAAATTTGGCATTTTTATCAAAATTTGGCATTTTTATCAAAATTTGGCATTTTTATCAATATTTGGCATTTTTATCAAAATTTGGCATTTTTATCAAAATTTGGCATTTTTATCAAAATTTGGCATTTATATCAAAATTTGGAATTTTTATCAAAATTTGGAATTTTTATCAAAATTTGGCATTTTTATAAAAATTTTAAATTTTTTTCCAAATTTTTACGTAATTTTTAGCACTTGTGTTTTTTTTATTTTCAAAGTTTTGAAAATTGTTAGTTTTTTCAAAATTTTTATTTTTTTTTAAATTTTAATTTATTTCAAAATTTTAACTTTTTTCAGAATTTTAATTTTTTCCAAATATTCAATTTTTTTTCAAAATTTTCAATTTGTTTCCAAATTTTCAAATTTCTTCCAGATTGTTAATTTTTTTTGCGTAATTGTTAATTTTTTAAAACAATTCTAATTATTTACAAAAATTCCAATTTTTTTTCAACATTTTTAATTTGATCAAATTATTTTAATTTTATTTTAACCCTTGAAACTTTTACGAATTATATCAAATTTTTGGATTTTTATCAACATTCTTAATTTTTATCAAAATTGTGTTTTAATTGTTAAATATTAATTTTTTTTTAAATTTGCAATTTTTTTCAAAATTTACAACGTTTTTCAAAATTATCAATTCGTTTTAAAATTTTGTTTTTTTATAAATGTTTAATTTTATTTCAAATTTTGACCTTTATTTAAAACTATTATGTTCTTTCCAAATTTTGAAATATTTAAAAAATTTGGACTTTTCAATATTTTCAGTTTTTATATAAATTTGGTGTTTGTATCAAAGTTTTTTACAAAAATTCCAATTTTTTTTTAAACATTCAATTTGATCAAAATTGTTTAATTTTATTTTAAGTTTTGAAACTTTTACAATTTCTATCAAAATTTTGTTTTTTTTTTAATTTATAATTTTTATCAAAATTTAGTTTTAATTCTTAAATATTCACTTTTTTTTAAATTAGCAATTGTTCTCGAAATTATCAATTTGTATAAAAATTTTATTTTTTACATTTTTAAATTTTAACAAATGATGGGATATTTATCAACATTAGGCATTTTTATCACAATTTGGGCCTTCTATCAAAATTTAGAGTTTTTATCAAAATTTGAGTTTTTATCAAAATTTGGCAGTTTTATCAAAATTTGGACTTTTTATTAAAATTTGGAGTATTATCAAAATTGGGAATTTATATCAATATTTTGAACTTATTAAAATTTTGGATTTTCATCAAAATTTTCTAAGCAAAAATAATGTTTCAGCTGTTTTTTCAAAATTTTCATTTTTTTTTATTTTTCTTTTTTTCACAATTTTCAATTCTTTTTAATTTTTCATTTTTTTGCAAAATTTTCATTTTTTTTAATTCTTTAAAAGTTCCATTTTTAAATTTTTTAGTTTTATCAAAATTTGGTGTTTGGATCAGAGTTTGGACTTTCTATCAAAATTTGGATTTTTTATCAAAATTAGAAATTTATTCAAATTGTTAATATTTTTTAAAATTTGAAATATTGTTGTGACCGAGCTCGAACGCTGCGCGATTCGAACACCGAGAATCGCGCATAGCAACCCCTAGGAACGAGATCAACGACATCGCGGATGTTATTGTTTATGTTTAGTCTGATTCTGATAGTTGTTGAGAACAGTTGTGTTTACATACAAATAAAGAGTCCGAGTTCAAGTGTGCTTTTCTATAAATACGTGTTGTTTTTCTCATTACCAGAACCCGATCATAACATTTTGGGGGCTCGTCCAGGATAGTGTTTTCGAAAAAGTGATTTAGTTGAATGTCTATATTTTTACGTTTCGGCAAGATGTCAGTGGTATCAAGAACACCAGTTCCATCCCCGAGAACTCTTTCAACTGAGCAGCTTCAACATGCTTGAAGAGACGTGTAGAGGAAATTACTCAAGAACTCCATCAATGAACGAGGATGCATTGAATTTACAAAGGGAACTCCATGTTCGAGATTCGGAATTGTTGGATGCTCGTCATCACAATGTGGAACTTGAAGCACAGATTAGGCTACTGAGGGATCAACAAATTCAAAGAGAACTATTCGGTGACCGAAAGCAAAGGGAGAGGACTGACTTGAACGAAGAGTTATCGAGACTTCGGACCCTGAATAACACACTGCTGGCAGAACAGCGAGAACAGCAACGCCAAATTAATCAGCTAAGTCGTTTACAGAATAGAGATATACATTCACATACAACAGAAACAGAGAACGCTAGAATCAATGACACTGGGTTATCTTTAAATCAGAATAGACTTGGGTTAGGAACTTCTGTTATTGATCCTTTGATTACTGATACTCGTGGTTTAGGTTCAAATGTAGATAATTCTGTTTTACCGAACACTAGACTTATCCACTCGGGAACGGATTTGGTTTTTAAATTGAAAGCTGATGATTATGATGGATCATCACCTCTTCGTGAATTTTTGGTTCAATTTCAAGTCATCGCTAGACCAAACAATTGGACAACTGCTAATAAATCAGCAGTTCTTATTTCTTGTTTAAAAGGAAGAGCAAAATCAATTCTCGTTGAATCTGATTGGACTACGACAAATTTTGATGATTTAGTTTCCCATCTTGAACTTCGTTTTGGTGATAAACACTTAGCACCCACTTATTACGCAAAATTTCAGAACAGACGTAAACGTTTTGGTGAAGATTTCCCAACATTGGCTGCCGATCTTGAGAGACTTTCTGCTTTGGTTTATCCGGAATGTCCATTTGCAGTCCAAGATAAAATTGCTTGTGCCCAATTTATAGTTGCTATTTTTGATTCATCGATCATAGAGATCCTTCGTTTAGAAAGGATAACTTCTCTGAAAGTTGCTCTTGCTCGCGCTATGGAAGTGAAGGTTATTCTTGATTTAGATAAGAGATCTCAGACTTCAAAGAGAACGAATGACACATATAAGACTGGACTCAACTCTTCGAATTCACAGTCTAAAGGTCCTCAATCTTCGGACAAACAGAGATCTCAAGATTTCTTTAAGGATATTGAATGTTGGACGTGTGGTAAAAAAGGACATTTTAGATCAAATTGTCCAAATCAGATGAGCGGCCAGGGAAACTAGGTTATGTTGCACTTTCTGGAGCGAGTTGAACAGAACTTGACAAGACAAAATTTTAACTATATTCACAATTTTATTTTTTTTTTAAATCTTGAATTTTTTATTAAATTTTTAATTTTTCATCACTATTTTCAATTATTTTGCCAAAATTTCGATTTTTTTCCAATTTTTCAGTTTATTCTCTAAATTAACAATTTTTTCCAAATTTTCAATTTGTTTCCAAATTTTCAATTTGTTTCCAAATTTTCAATTTGTTTCCAAATTTTCAATTTGTTTCCAAATTTTCAATTTGTTTCCAAATTTTCAATTTGTTTCCAAATTTTCAATTTGTTTCCAAATTTTCAATTTGTTTCCAAATTTTCAATTTGTTTCCAAATTTTCAATTTGTTTCCAAATTTTCAATTTGTTTCCAAATTTTCAATTTGTTTCCAAATTTTCAATTTGTTTCCAAATTTTCAATTTGTTTCCAAATTTTCAATTTGTTTCCAAATTTTCAATTTGTTTCCAAATTTTCAATTTGTTTCCAAATTTTCAATTTGTTTCCAAATTTTCAATTTGTTTCCAAATTTTCAATTTGTTTCCAAATTTTCAATTTGTTTCCAAATTTTCAATTTGTTTCCAAATTTTCAATTTGTTTCCAAATTTTCAATTTGTTTCCAAATTTTCAATTTGTTTCCAAATTTTCAATTTGTTTCCAAATTTTCAATTTGTTTCCAAATTTTCAATTTGTTTCCAAATTTTCAATTTGTTTCCAAATTTTCAATTTGTTTCCAAATTTTCAATTTGTTTCCAAATTTTCAATTTGTTTCCAAATTTTCAATTTGTTTCCAAATTTTCAATTTGTTTCCAAATTTTCAATTTGTTTCCAAATTTTCAATTTGTTTCCAAATTTTCAATTTGTTTCCAAATTTTCAATTTGTTTCCAAATTTTCAATTTGTTTCCAAATTTTCAATTTGTTTCCAAATTTTCAATTTGTTTCCAAATTTTCAATTTGTTTCCAAATTTTCAATTTGTTTCCAAATTTTCAATTTGTTTCCAAATTTTCAATCTTTTTCCAAATTTTCAATCTTTTTCCAAATTTTCAATTTGTTTCCAAATTTTCAATTTGTTTCCAAATTTTCAATTTGTTTCCAAATTTTCAATTTGTTTCCAAATTTTCAATTTGTTTCCAAATTTTCAATTTGTTTCCAAATTTTCAATTTGTTTCCAAATTTTCAATTTGTTTCCAAATTTTCAATTTGTTTCCAAATTTTCAATTTGTTTCCAAATTTTCAATTTGTTTCCAAATTTTCAATTTGTTTCCAAATTTTCAATTTGTTTCCAAATTTTCAATTTGTTTCCAAATTTTCAATTTGTTTCCAAATTTTCAATTTGTTTCCAAATTTTCAATTTGTTTCCAAATTTTCAATTTGTTTCCAAATTTTCAATTTGTTTCCAAATTTTCAATTTGTTTCCAAATTTTCAATTTGTTTCCAAATTTTCAATTTGTTTCCAAATTTTCAATTTGTTTCCAAATTTTCAATTTGTTTCCAAATTTTGCAATCTTTTTCCAAATTTTCAATCTTTTTCCAAATTTTCATTTTTTTCCAACTTTGTTATTTTTTTTTTGCGTAATTTTCAATTTTTTTAAAAGACATTGTGATTTGTAAAGCTGTTTGAGACGAACAAGAGTTGAATGTACAAGCTGGCTTTTCAGAAAACGAGCTCTCAGTTTCTGGCGATGGTTCGTGGTTGAAGAGAGGATTTTCTTCTTTTCTAGGCATCATATCACTGATTGGAAAATATTCAGATAAAATTTTAGATACCATCGTAAAATGGAGTGTCTGTAAAGCATGCAATGCCTGGAATGGCAAAGAAGATACAGATGATTATGATGCTTGATACGAAACTCACGAGCCAGAGTGTCAAGCAAATCACGATGGTAGTGCTGGTAAGATGGAGGTAGATAGTATTATTGAAATGTTTCAGCTATCGGTAAAAAATTAGGACGTAAAATATGCCTATTACATCGGCGATGGAGATACGAAAACTTTTAAAAATCTACTCGAAACAGCTCCTTACGGTGATGACTTTGTCCTGAAGAAAAAAATGCGTGTTGCACGTAAAACAAGGATGTATAGGAGAGCAAAAGAAGCTAAAAGACAGCTCACGTAACTCAAAAAAGCACGGAAAGAGGTTGAGAGTCAAGGCCAAAAAGTAGCTCCGAAAAAAAAGGGAAAATCCAAAGCTGAACCAAAAACTGCTACTCTAACCAACAAAGTTATGCGAGATCTTCCCTGTACTATGGCCTAGCAATTCAACGACATCCTGATTTAGTGGAGGATATGCAGAGAGAAATATGGGCCACTTATTATCACAAAATTTCCACGGATGGAAAGTCTCAACACCATTTCTGTCCCGAAGGTGAAAGCTTCTGGTGTAAGTGAGAACAGCATAAAGCCGCGGGAACCATTTTCCCGCCGACGAGTTCTTGATAAAGAAACTTATGATGTTTTGAAGCCAATTTATCAAGAAATGAGACAGAAGAAACTTCTAGAGAGATGTTTAGGTTCCAAAACGCAAATTAACAACGAAAGCTTCAACGCTTGCGTTTGACGTTTGGCACCTAAATATGTTTTTTGCGGCAAACACATTTTAGAATTTGCCACTTACACTGCAGTTTGTGTGTTTAATGAAAGCCAGAAACCGATACTAAAGATCTTGGAAACCACGGGATGTTCACTTGGCCGTGGAAGCTTGAGGTTCGGCGACGACTGCGACAACACGCGCGTACGGCAAGCAGACCAACGCAGCTCTTTTACCTCAAAATCCTCTCGAGTCGCCAGGAGAGAGACTAGAGCTGCTGAAGATGAGCTCTACGACCAAGAGAAAGGTACCATGTATGGTCTGGGTATTGCTGATTAGCCGAAAAGGTATGTTTTCTATGGCTTTTCATCTTGAAAAACTTTAAACGCGTTTCTCTCCAAACGACACTTTTGCACCTGGCGCAGGTGACTTCTCAAAAATGACCGGGCATATCGAATTCAAATATTAACACAATATTCAGTACTATCATCGCTATCGTCTGAACCTCCATGTTGTTGATATTTTGATTCTAACTTATAATTGCACCTGATTTATAGTGCAAGAAAAAGGTTTTTTTTATCTTTAAGAATAAACGCCGCCATTTTGTTAATTTTCGATGAAATAAAAAAGTGGATGTTCGGACCATAGGAGCGATCACATAGATTAATTAACTTTTTCGATGGTCTGTTTCAGATCATCAGGAGAGCCAAAATCACCTGCGCCAGCAAAGAAATTTTTTTTTGGCACACATGTATTTTATTTTATAAATAAATAAATAAATATATTTACCATAAAACAATTTTTTTCCACTCTCCTTGATCTTACCTTCAAATATATGCAATAGTTCCCGAGAAAAAAATTAATGTATATATGCTATTTTTTGAAATCTTAAACCTTAAACCCTTATACCCGTAATCGCTGATGCCCTTCAACCCTATACTCTTGAATACTATATGGATACACGGGTTAAAGGGTATATGGATAATAAGGGTTTAAGATTTAAGGGTTCAATGGTTAAAGGGTATAAGTTTGTAAGGGTTTACAAGTTAATAGTATAAGGGTATTGTTGAGATATAGGTATATAACAGGTACATTTATATAGTACTGTAGCGCAAGCGAGAGAGACGATACGAATGTGTGACTGACCACACACACACTGCACACCAGTATATCTCCCATCCATGAGAGTATGTGTGAGTGACGCAGAGCTGCGAGCTGCGGCTAAGTGTAGTGAGAGAGACGGGCTCTCTGTCTGCGTCTGTATAGCTGCAAGGTGCGCACGAAAAGGTATATACACACCGGTCATACGTTTAACACTGTATCGTGCTTTGAGCACATTGTATATATATTCTGTATTATAGTTTTTCTCATTAAAGTTTTCATTATTAATAATAAATATTACATCCCGAGTATTATTTATTTAATTAAAATCAACAGGTATAAGGGTTAAAGGGTTTAGTATAACGGTTTAATGAATTTATGATGTAGGGGTTTAAAAGTATAGGAATTTAACGTTCGTAGGGTATGAGGGTTTAAGGTTTTAAGGATACAACAGTATAATGGTTTAAGTTTATAAATGTGGAAGCATAAAAAGAATTTAATGGAGTAAGAGTTTAAGGCTAAAGGATATAAGGACGCAAGGATTAAAGGATTTAAGGGTTTAAAAGTATAAGGTTTAAGAGCGAAATTTTTTATGGGTATCTGTTTTTAAGTATATTAAACATAAGAGTTTGGAGTTTGAGGGTTTACGTTCTAAAGTGTTTAAGTGTTAGTGATATAAGGATACAAAGGTTAAAAGGTTTATGTGTATAGGAGTTTAAGGAATTAATAGTATAATGGTTCAATGATATCAAATTGTAAGGGCCTTATGGTTTAAGGGTTTAAGGGTGGTATAATCAATTGTCAAAACTTTTTTTAGCATAAATAATTAAGTTTTAGTTATTGAATTGGCGATTTTCCGTAAGAATTACATAAGTACTCTTAAAAGAACCTTAAATCCGGAATTTTGAACCACCCTAGTGTAAGGATTTAATCGTATAAGGGTTTAGGGATATAAGGGTATAAGGGCATAAGGATATATGGGTTTAAGGGTTGAAAGGTATAAGGGTTTAAGGGTTTAAAGGTATAAGGTTTTAAGGGTTGAAAGGTGTAAGGGTTTAAGGGTTGAAAGGTATAAGGGTTTAAGGGTTGAAAGGTATAAGGGTTTAAGGGTTGAAAGGTATAAGGATTTAAGGGTATTAGTTTTTAAGGGTTTAAGGGAATAAGGTTTTACGGGTATACGGTATAGTAGTTCAAGAGTACATAGTTTTATGGGTATAAAGGTATAAAGGTTTAATAGTATAAGGGTTTAAGTATATTAATGTGTAAGCGTATAAGGGTTTAATGGTGTAAAGATTTAAGGCTAAAGGTCATAACGGCTCAAGAGTTTAAGGGTTTCATGGTACAATGGTATAAGGGCTTAAGGTTTCAAGTTTTTAAGGTTTTAAGAATATAATTGTTTAAAGTTTCAAGGGTTTAATAGTATAAGGGTTTAGAGTTAAAGTGTATAAGGGTTTAAAGTTTACAATTCATACTTATTTTATTAAACAATTTGAAATTAATAATTGCTTTCTACGGGGCAATATTATTTTTAGTAGATTCCAAATAGTCGCGCTATTTCTGCGCATCAGAATTCATGAGAATACCTTTAGTTTGATCCCCGGCCATCCAGGCTATGTTAGTGGTGTGGGTGCAAGCAAATGTGCGGAATCCTCCCCCTTCCGCATTTACCACTCGATAACTGCGTGACTACGCAGGCTCGGCACCGTCTGCAAACTGCGCAATTAAGAATAAATTCTGCATATCTGGTCCATTATTTTATTTTCATATATATTTGATTCAGCGCTAAACTACCTATGGTTGCTGATTGCACTCGTAAAAGTCTATTTAAAAAAATAATAATAATTAAATTACTTAATTTGATAAGGTGAAAATTATAATGTAATTTACTGTAGCACCCGAAGCATTTTCTGCAATTTTCTTGGCATATATGGTTTGCGCAAAATTTACTAGGCTATGTTTTTCTTTTTATGCGCAATCGATATATTTTATGACAATCTAGAATATATTTAAGTTAAGAATTTAATGAAAAATGTAAGTTTTTTCATCTTAAATTGTTTATAACTAATTATATAAACAAACATTTATAAATTTAAGCTCAGGATTTTATTCCTTAGGTATCTAGGATTATACAGAAAAATATTTGAGCGATATTGAGCTCAAACTGTCTAAGTTATGCACAAAAAACTGAACAAAAATAGGGTGCCACTACAGTGGCACCCGCCCCGCAAAGGGTTAAGTAAGAGAGAAGAAACTGGCGATAGACATCGTTGGGCAGAAACACACGGAGACTTGTTAAACAATGCTTAGAAATGAGACAAATCAAAGTTAGATGGTCTGCAACTAAAGAGTAAACTTGCTGACAAAATGACGAAGCACGCGCATTTAGAAGTATATAAATATTTAAAAGACAATATATCAAATGTGGAATCCTAAAACTAGGAGATCTAGAGTTGAAGAGATTCAAATAGAATAATTAGAGATTAAAATTATTTATTTTAATGCAATAAAATATATTGTTCTTGTTTTGTTACAGATAAATCCAAATAGTTAGATAGAACGGACATCGTTTTAAGGGCAGCTATAAATACATCATAAAAAAATGCTGTGACTGGATATACAAAAATGTGATTCTTGTGAAGAATTATATTTATAAATTAAGACTCAACTAGTTGTAATCTTAGATTAGGGTTCTTATAAATGTACTCAAGATACTCAAGATACTGTAAATTGAGATTCACTCAGAGGTGATTTCGTTTGTACAGTAGTATAATTATAAACCAACGTTATTGTAAATCTAGATTTTTTTAAGAAGTCATTTTTATTGTATTGTATTCATTCAAGAATATTACTGACAAAGGAATAAAGTGAAAGATAGGCCTTGCCGAAGCTCACAACGCCCCCATTACACACTACGCGTGAGTCCTGTAGCCCTGTGTGCCATGGCCCTTTCGCGCTTTCTCGTTCGCAAGTTATTCGAGGTTCGTTACAATCTAGAGTTTTGAATAAAGAGAGAATTTTCTTTATTTATTTATGAATGGTATTACACATAAAGATTTATTAGGTTTTTATTTTTTGTTAAATTACAGAAATATGCATAAAACATTCTCACATAGACACATATGCTTAACGTTTGCACCAAATTTGAACCTCTCATGATAGAAGACAAAATAACGCCAAGATGACAGCAACTTTTGTCATTCATACATCTGCACCTAATAGCAAGAATTGTCATTGTTTTACCTTCAAATTGCTATTATGAAATAAAGGAAAATACTCGTTGAATTATTTTTCCGCTTATTTGGCTATTGGAAAACTTAATCTTGAGTATAGATATATATTATCGAGTAATAAAAGGCAAAATTTGTCTTATCGTAACTATCAAAAATAAAACCAATTATGTTTCGTAAAATCAAAGTCTTTTATCAAGAGATGAAAATTGTATTCTTACCACTATTTGTACTTCTCACTATTATACCTTATTATTAAATAATTATACAAAATGAATAGATGTTTTATTTTTAAAAAGGTGAAGATTTCTTCTTATCATATGCAAAGTTAATTATCTTCAAACCGTATTGTAAATATTTTGTTAAATAATTCAAAATTTAAATACAATTATTATTCAAAATCTATTAAATTTTTATAAGCAAATAGTTAAATCAATTATTATTTTACAAAAAATTACTATAATTTTGAAGTGCAATATAAAGTCATTGATCAAAACGTTATGCTGATACATATTATGTTTAAAGTCCTGGTTTCGATAACATAATAAAATAATTCTTCTCTCGTACTGATTAAATACAAAAGCGGGATATTCATATGACTTCATTATCCTTTAAATCCTTTAAATCCTTTAGTTAAGTTTTAAATAATCTTAGCCTTCAATAATTTAGTCTTGAGTACGGAACATCTGAAAAGAAAAAAACAAATTTTATGAAATCAAATAGTCCTTTATCCAACACTATCTCACTATTAAATTCAAAACTTATTACTTTCAAACTTTATTGTAGACAATTTTTTAAATGACTTAATATGTAAATATAATTATAAATTAAACACTAATAATTTATTTTATAAATAAGAATAATTAAAACAATTAGTTTCTTTTACAATAATTCATAATGTAACACAAAAGTGACAAATCAAATTATTGAGCATAATGATAAGTGGATTTATTTCATATTCAAAGACATGGCTTTGATAATGCCATTAACCGGAGAACATTAAATATCTTTATAATCATTTTAAATATAATCAACATAACTTTTTATTCAACAAACAAGTATATTAAAAAATATAATTTCTTATAATGTGAAATTATTTTTTTGTATATTGATAATTAATCATAGTCAAGATATCTTTTTATCACTTATATAATTAATAAAAGTAGTTATCATAGCGCTATGGTAGATCTGCGGAGGAGACGATGACGTCACACTAACATGCGCGGGGGAAAAGTCGACGGGAGTGCACGCTATCCCCGCTCCGTGGTACAACGATATACCTTCCCCTCTCTCCAAACGTCACCAATCACGGTCTCTCTTTCTCTCTGTCTCCCCCTCTCTCTCTCTCCCCCTCTCTCTTTCTCTCTCTCTCTCTCTCTCTCTATTTTTAAAATTATCATTAGTTTCTATTTATCCAAGTTCTGAGCATAATTTTCTCCTCCTTTTGATAACATTTTATTCATTTCATAACTCATACAGTTGAGGTTGGAATATATATACAGTAAAAGTCTGTGCACTGTAAAAATGGACAATTTGAAAAAACGGGAAACAAAAAAGTGAAACATCAGAATTGGGCACTGTTAAAAGAATGCCGTGATGATTTTCTGGAGTTGGTGGGAGTAGTTGGTTAGGTCCGGTGCTTCCATCCGATTGGCGGATCAGTTAGGTTAGGTCGTTTACTGTTCAGATCAGAGTTTTTGAGATTTTATTCTGTTCAAAATACATACAATTATGATATGATCAGTATGGGAATTAAAAGAAATATATATTTACTAAAGTTATACTCTATTTAAGCAATACTTTATGATAACATTTTTTGAAAATTGAAATATTTATGTGTTTCAGTGCAGTCGAGGTTCGAGGCTTGGTGGAGAGTTGGAGCTGCAGTGTGTGTGTTCACCGTCGAATATTTTTTGCGTTTAACTTAGTTAAATTTCGGGGTTTTATTTAATATCTTTATCAAAAATTAATGCTACAATTATTGAATTGAATAAAATGACGGCGGCATATTAACTATTAACGAATCAGCATAGAATTTCTTACAGTTACTATTTATAAGTGCAATTTGATGTATATCTGTTAATATCGGGAAATAAACGTTAGAAAAGATTCTCGGTGTCAATACACTGATTCGGTATTTTACGTCAGCAGAGGTGAGTATAACGAGCAAGAGTTACCGGTCGGCACAATGTTAGGCTGTCTTACGGATGAGTTATACATTACATCATTTTTATCTGGTGGTCCAAAATTTTACGCATGCAAGTATAAGAAACAAAATGGTAGTGAAGGGTACGTGTGCAAAGTGAAAGGTATACGACTAAACCATACCAACAGTCAAAAGATAAATTTTGATACGATTCGCGAATTAATTTCTTCTCCGCACGCCGAGATATTGCTATCGTACCTGGCTATTAGTCGAACCGCATCTCACGAAGTTATAACGCAAAACGAAACAAAGACGTGCACACCCGTGTATAACAAGTGGAGATTCATCGCGTTGGACAAGAGTTACCCGTACGGCTACAACAACGCCTCGCCGACGACAGACGCAATTCGTTGAAATTTAATGAAAATCTAGATGGCGTTGGCGTCGCAAGCAACCTGATTCGTCGAGCCAGATGAGATGATAGGCGACTACAGCTGCACGAACAAGTTGATTGGCCGTGACGACCGATAAGCTCGTTGGTGGTGCTAGTGTCGACAAGTTCATTGGTGTGCACGAGCGTTCCCACAATGCTTGCTGACCCCACGCCAATGAAGTGAGTGATCCGCGGCGGTAAATGAGCTTTCTGCTGACGCCAGCGTTGACAAGCTGATTGGCGCAAGCGAGCCTCCCACAACGGACGCGAGATCTTCCACTGAGGTGGGAGAAATTGGAGACTCTTCTGATGAAACATATTCGTTAGTACGAGTCACGGATGCGCGTTGGAAACATCTGTTCACGTCAATGCTGTACGGACCCACAGGCTGCGGTAAAACGGTGTTTGTGAACATTTTTTTAGAGACCATTGATTGTATGTGCGACACTAGAATCGAACGCATAATTGTTGACTATTCAGAGTGGCAAACTGGGTACAGTGATTTTGGTAGAAACGTTGAATTTCGCGAAGGTTTATCTCTCTTGTCAAGTGTGCCCAGAAGATCGACAATTTTTGCAAGAATCTTACTGGGATGCCACCGCAAAACCTTATTATTGTTTAATAATATTGTTAACTCTTGCTGGATTTGAAGCAAGATACACCCTATCATTGTCGTTTTCGCACTTGTACTTTTCCTGACGACGAGTTACACTACGTGTACGTACCACGTAAAAAGATAAATGGTAGCGATACTTTGAATCAGGTACCAGTCTAGTTTTTGTGATGCCTTAAAAAATGCAACATCCTTTGGGTCTCCCCATTCTACGAGCTCTATATCATCTGAACGAGAAATAGCGCAAGGCTCTTTTGCAAAGAGCGGATACAAAATTGGTTCGATATATTTGCGAGTGTGCTTTAAATGGGCTGATCGATAACGTACTACTTGAGAAACGACACAAGTCTCGTCTACGTAAACACGCAACAACTCTGCGAAAATTGGCTGCATCTTCTCTATGCTTGTCCAGAAATAAAAGACTTATCGTACATCGTGGAGGATTCTTACCTGCTCTACTAGCACCATTTCTAGGTACTATTTTGGCTACTCTCGTTAGTAAATAATAAGAAAAAAATGGAGCATGCGAGAGAAATGGTTCTCCTATCATAGGAGAACGTGGAACGTCTGCAGAGTGCACTCGCAAACGGTTCGCTAAAGTCGGTGCAAACTCAGATACAGTTATGAGCAGACTCGACGCAGAAATTAAATTACTGTTGCACTCCGAAAAGCTTTCATTCCCCGAGAGTTTAGCGGTAATAAAAGAGTTTGGCGAAACGTTTTTCAATCGTCGTCAAGTGGATCATCTGCAGAGGGCATTACTTACGCTCTTGCGCTACGCCCGCTCTGTGAGCGATCTCGCTGGTAGAGGCGGTGATGGTGGTGATGATAAAGATTCTTCTGCTCACAGTAGTATTAAAAGTGACGTCTCCGGTGAAGGAGTTAGCGCTTTACCAGTCAAAAGAAAGAGATTGAAGAGAAAGAAGACACCTGACGTAGAGATCGATTAGCGGAACGTATCGATCGCGGCGACGTTGGGATTAATCCTTTGGATGAAGCCTGTCATCAACATGATCTCGCTTACGCAGACAAAAAAGGTAATCGTTGTCAAGCCGATCGAGTTTTAGCAGAATGCGCTTTCTCTCGTATGCTTGCGGAATATACGGAAGGTGTCAATAGAATGTTAATCATAATAAAATTTAGTTTCTTGTATGTTTCTATGACTGTACTAGCATCACGTGCATGGGGTCAAGGGTAACCGTAATTTGTAGAGTATCACTCAATTCTCCTACGTATACCTGGTAACAGTTTGGAGAGAGGAGAAATATGTGTCATAGTACCACGGAGCGGGGATACCGTGCACTCTCGTCACCTTTCCTCTCCGCGCATGGTAGTGTGACGTCATCGTCTACTCCGCATACCTGTCATAGCGCTATGGCGATGTTTGTCTTCGCCATAGCGCTACGATAACTACTAATAAAGATATGTGCTTTTTATACAAGACGTCAAAACAAGGACTGTTCAGTTCATATGAAGTACATAGTAAAAGAATCGGTTAGAAATGATAATATCCCTTATGTGAATCAAATATATGTAAAAAGGGACATTATTGCCCACACACCATAGAATACTGGTAAAATGTTGCAAATCATATATTACGAAATATATTACTTTTGAAATATGACTGAAACATTTCGACCGTAGCATGAATATGCTGCTGATGAGTTATTTCACTCATATTTACTGAATATTTCATAAAATTTATTGTGACAATCCAACTAAAGCATATTAATCAAATCATTCACAAATCTTTCACAAACACTTTGTAGATTTCTAAAAAAGCTTCTGGATAACTTTCTTCAGAATATTAATGGAATATTTCGGAAACATTTCTACGATTCATAGTACTAGGGGAATGATGTAAAAACTGTGACGTAGTATTATGTCAGTTTTGTACATAAATAATAGACTAGGAGGCAGCTAATGATCTCTAATACAATAATAAGAAAGGGGAGATTTTAGATCGACTAAACCATGTATCGCGGAAAAGCCAAGCAATAAGCCATAGCATCGAGCTTAACTACACCCGTTCTAGACATAATAATTAATATTATTTATTTTTGGGGGAACTTTGGTATGTTTGATGAGGTATACCAGAGAACACCATACCGAGCTCACATATAAAAAACTGTTGATAATGAAATCGTAATTGATAAAAATGTAATTCCGTCAACTGCTGCAAAAAATTGACTATCCGCAGACACTGCTGGGGGGGTTCACTGTAAGGGACTGAGGGCAGGTTTTGTCAATGTTACCTCACTGAAGGGGCACATTGGCATGATTAAACAACACCTTTCAGCTCGTCCTACCTACCATCTCTTTGGGGTTGCTGAGTCGCACCTTGACCCTGATGTTGGGAGTGATCTCATTCAGATCGATGACTACTCACTACTTAGACTTGATCGCAACAAACTAGGAGGCGGGCTAGTCCTGTACATTCATAACACTTTCAAGGCAAATTTACTAAGCAGTTCTCCAACAACACAGGAGGGCAGACCATTTATACCTGAATATTTAATGTGCAGTGTTCAGCAGGGCAGCCTTCCCCCCGTCTTTGTTGCTTTAATATACAGACCACCACACGTACCGTTTTTACAGGGCTCGGACTTAATAGACAAACTGACAATACATACTCAAGACTTTAGTCACAAAATTATTATGGGAGATCTGAATGCGAACCTACTCGGAACGTCAGCCGATGCGAAATTTGTTAGACGGTTGGCTGATGATCTTAACCTTCAAATAATTGATCATGGTGCGACTCATCATCTCACGGATTCTCACACGTGGATTGATGTGATCTTGACAGATAATAATGACGTTGTACTGAGCAGGGACAATCGGCCGGCGCCTTTTCCCAGTCATCATAACATCATAGAGGTCGAGATTGGGGTCGAAACTGCTGCATCCCCTGTGGTTGAATCATTCAGCTACAGGGATTTTAAGTCGATCCAGCAAGACGACCTCCTGTCTCGCCTAGCTGACTGTGATTGGTCGCGGATCGATGGTCCCGCGGCGAGTGTTGACAGTCAATTAGAGTGCCTCAGTGTCAACCTCATGGCTGTGATAGATAAAATTGCACCGTTAAAAGAATTCATACCGAAAAAGAAAACAAATCCACCATGGGTTGATGCTGAACTAATACATCTTTACAAAAAACGTGACTCCGTACGAAGACGCTATTCGAGGACCAACGACGACAGACTGTGGCGGGAGTATCAGGGCCTTGCAGCTGAAGCTGAATTACGAACGAAAGAAACAAGGGAAAGATTTTTACAAAATAAAATTTCTGAAGCGATTAATAATAAGAAAGATATCTGGAAAGAGCTCAAGGCTCTGGGCCTTCTGCCAAAGACAAGAGAGGAGCTTCATGGTTTCTCACCGGAAGAGCTCAATGCCCACTTTGCAGGGGTGTCGATCTCCCAAAATGAGGGTGATGAAGAACTTGACAGCGTCCTGACCACTGCCAGTGATGACGGTTTTGTTTTCCGAGAAGTCAGCTTCTCGGACGTGGTTCTGGCTGTTGCCCACTTCTCATCACAAGCCAGAGGGGAAGACGACATTCCCCAAAGTATAGTGGCTAAGGCTCTTCCGTTTGTGGGAGATCATATTGTTAAGATCTTTAACTCCTCTCTGTCCAGTGGCATTTTTCCGGGAGCTTGGAGGGGAGCTCGGTTGGTGCCTTTGAAGAAGAAATCTGTCCCATCTACGGTGTCCGATTTCCGACCAATTGCCCTGCTGAGTTTCCTTTCTAAGGTCCTTGAAAAAATCGTACACGACCAAATAACCAACTTCTTACGAGAAAATAATACTTTGGACCCGATGCAGACTGGTTTTCGACAGAATCACAGTACACAGACAGCACTACTGAAACTGACGGAGGACATAAGATCAGGCATTAACAACAACAAAAAACTATTGACTATTTTGTTAATGTTTGACTTTAGCAAAGCATTCGACACCATCTCACACACTAAACTGCTGCGTAAGCTGATGCGCATGGGATTCTCCAGGAGTGTTCTCCTGTGGCTTAAGTCATATATCATGGGGAGACGACAGAAAGTCGTCACAATCACAAACGGGGATTCAGGTTGGCTAACCACCAATCTTGGCGTTCCACAGGGCTCAGTCCTGGGACCCCTGCTTTTCAGCCTGTACATAAACGACTTACAAGACGCACTCGACTTAGATGGTGTCGAACACATACTTTACGCTGACGACTTGCAAACCTACACACAAGTGACCCTGAAGGGTCTTCGTGATGGTATCGGTCGCATGTCGGCTGTAGCACAAGCAGTGTCGAACTGGGCAACGTCAGCTGGCCTGCGCCTCAATGTCGGCAAGACAAAGGCGATCATTTTTGGATCTGATCACAACATCAAACAGGTTCAGAGCCTCGACTTGCAAGGCATTGAGATACAGACCGGCGTACACGTTCCCTTTGTCGATACAGTCACCAACCTCGGCGTGGTGATGGACGGAGGGTTAACATGGAAGCCGCAACTGAATGCGGTCAGTAGAAAGGTAAATAGGGCTCTGTATAGCTTAAAACTTTTCCGTTCAAGCACCACAGAGATACTGAGGAAGCAGCTGGCATGTGCACTGGTACTACCTCACTTAGATTATTGCTCAGTGGTTCTTCTTGATGTATCAGGGGAGCTACAGACACGACTACAACGTCTACAGAATGCATGTGTGAGATACATATGTGGTGTTAGGCGGGATGAGCATATCACCGCCTACAGGAAAAAACTGGACTGGTTAGATTTGAAGGTGAGGAGGGAGTATTTTATGGGGCTGCTGCTTTACAAAGCGGTTGTCATGCGGCAGCCACCGTATCTTACTGCCCTCTTTGAAAAAAACCAGGCCAGGACTTCAAGTAGGGGTGGTATGAAAGAGCTCTCGGTTCCGGGGTCGCGCACCGATAAGGGCCTTTTTTCATTCAGAGTTCAAGGTGCGCACCTCTGGAATTCGCTCCCGAGCAGTGTGAGGTGCCTGCCATCTTTTTGTAAATTTAAAACGGCATTAAACAGGCACCTTAAGCAATTACATGGTGAGGAGTACGTTCAGAATAAAAGATGAGTCGAGTATTTATTTAGGCTATTTATTTATTTAAATTATTTATTTATTTAATTTATTTATTTATTAAACTTATTTATTTAATTTATTTATTTATTAAAACTTATTTATTTAATTTATTTATTTATTAAAACTTATTTATTTATTTATTTAACTTATTTATTTATTTAAATTTAACTTATTTATTTATTTAAATTTATTTATTTATTTATTTAATTTAATTATTTATCTTGTCTATTTATGTATTCGACGTATTTATTTATTAATTTATTTATTTATTTATTAAATATTTTTAGTGTTAATTAAGTGTGAATGTATTTATTAGCGTGATTGTTAAAGTGTTATGAATGAGTGTGTTTTAAGTTTGGACGTGATAGTGTACGCAAAGAGTTAGCAAAGTATATGTATGTATTCTTATTTATATGTTATCTTTATTGTATTTATTTTTATTCTATGTATTATTATTTTTTTTTTGACGAAGCGTTTTATGTGATATTTGACTGTGTTCATTGCATTTAGATTTTATAAACTGACGAACTGATAAAGTGAATTATTATCTTAACAAGAAATATGCAATAAGAGAAAGTAAGATAACAATTATATTAAACCGACTGTTATTTTTTAATTATAAATACAACTACATGTACATGAAATTGTAAGATTTTGTCTTCTGATGAATAAAAAGTATATCTATCTATCTATCTATCTATATACATCGGCGAGTAACACAGTGCCTCTACAGTACACTGATGTACTGCACTGCGTGATAAGGCCGCGCGGATTAGCTGCGCGAACGTTAGCTGAGCCCGAATTTACAGCTCACGGAGCAGACCGCATGGAGAGACACCATGGCCTGCAACGAGAGCCAAAGTTAGCTGCGCGCAGATGAACGAAGCCGAGGAGAGAGCAGCGGCGAATGTAGTAGTGGCATAGGACATAGAGCGAGAGAGAGAGAGAGAGAGAGAGAGCGAGAGAGAGTGAAAGAGAGAGAGAGAGAGAGAGAGAGAGAGCAAAATACTCTTTATTTCAATGTAAAATAACAAAATACAGTATATAAATTACATAATCTACCTTTCTTAATTCATAGTCGTCGTGATTGTTCTTAAATAAAATAGTCTTCTAATCACAGGTCGTCATAAGATCATGTTTATAACATATCGTCATTGGTTACAATCGCTCATCATAAAGTTAAAAATTAATAGCATACGCACAACTTACAAAATAATATATCTGTCGCCTTAAAGATTTAAAATACATCCACAATTTATAAAATATAGTAAATTTATAAAAGAATAAATCTGGTCAAGAATATTTTTTGTCCTCAAAAAGTCAGAAATTTGGTCATGAACAATTTTTTTCAGGACCTTAGAAAGGAAGCTTAACAGCGGAATGAGGCGGAAATCAGAAACCGAAGATGGAACTGGTTTCTTCTTCAAAGGCACAAGGTGAGCTCCCTTCCAAGTCCCCAGGAAAATGCCATTTGAGAGGGAGGAATTAAAGGTCTTCGCAACATGGTGACCACCAGGAAACGGCCCCCTCTATGCCATACACATTTAAATTTAAGCCTCATCTCAAGGGCCTTTAGGCTTCTGAATTTTAGAAAAGAGTCTCTGTCTAGGAGCTCATTGATGAAGATTTTAGCGTATATTATTAAATTATTAGTTTCCTGGTAAAGAATCGAGGTGTCTACGTCTCTCGTATAGAAGCTTGTAATGAACTTCTTCGCACTCATAATTTCCCCTACTAATGCACTAGTGGAGAGGGTAATAATCTACGGCGACCCTCTACTCCCAGCTTTTGCGGAAATTGGTGACTGGGGCTGTCGCTCGTCCGATCGAAGCAGTCGGATGCTTACAATGTCCTCTTTCCAGATCAGTGGGAGAGAGAGAGAAAGAGAGAGAGAGAGAGAGAGAGAAAGCTGCGGAAAGTGGATCGGATTATATATATATAATGCGATCGAAGCAGTCAACAGATGCTTACAATGTCCTCGTTCCGAATCAGTGGGAGAGGAGAGAGAGAGAGAGAGAGAGAGAGAGAGAGAGAGAGAGAGAGAGAGAGAGAGAGAGAGATTTGTTATTGATATATATATATATATATATATATATTTAATCCGATCTTACATAGGGAGCGCAACTCCAATAGGGAGTGCAACCACAAGTTACACAACGCGTAATATGCAAGCGAGCCAAGACGGGATACTACCAGAATTGTTCGAGCCAAGCGATCAATGTAACAAATTCGATGGAGAGTCGAGCATGGGTGGAAGTATACATATATATATATATATATATAAATATATATATATATATACTTCCACCCATGCTCGTGGTTGCGGGAATTGCTTTACTGACTGGTGGTACCCATTCAGTGGATGACAATGATTCGAAGATTATCGATTTCATCGACGCATCAGATTTTGGTTGGTTTTCATCGTCCGCGACTATTGGCGCCATTGATTCGCCATTCCTAAATTGGATCCATTCAGCTAAGATTTGCTATATTCTCACCCGTTAGCTTTTGTTCAGCGAATATTCGCGATTTTCTGATTTTCTGCTATCTGATTCCGTGAACCATCGAATTAGTAGTACCGCGTCTCCGTGAAAGACGCGGTGTGACACACGGTACAGGTAAAATAGCCAATAGCCAATATTTCTCCGGCCTTATAAATTAACGCTACCTCTTCGATTTTTTCGATCGGGTTCGTAACTTTCCATTTCGTCTGATTCAAACGCGTGGCGTTTGGTCTTTTTATCCCCATCTATGCCTTGTTATCTTACGGTGCCCGTAGTTAACAAGTTTACAAGTTAACAAGTTAGTTTCCTGGTAAAGAATCGAGGTGTCTACGTCTCTCGTATAGAAGCTTGTAATGAACTTCTTCGCACTCATAATTTCCCCTACTAATGCACTAGTGGAGAGGGTAATAATCTACGGCGACCCTCTACTCCCAGCTTTTGCGGAAATTGGTGACTGGGGCTGTCGCTCGTCCGATCGAAGCAGTCGGATGCTTACAATGTCCTCTTTCCAGATCAGTGGGAGAGAGAGAGAAAGAGAGAGAGAGAGAGAGAGAGAGAAAGCTGCGGAAAGTGGATCGGATTATATATATATATATATATATATATATATATATATATATATATATACTTCCACCCATGCTCGACTCTCCATCGAATTTGTTACATTGATCGCTTGGCTCGAACAATTCTGGTAGTATCCCGTCTTGGCTCGCTTGCATATTACGCGTTGTGTAACTTGTGGTTGCACTCCCTATTGGAGTTGCGCTCCCTATGTAAGATCGGATTAAATATATATATATATATATATATCAATAACAAATCTCTCTCTCTCTCTCTCTCTCTCTCTCTCTCTCTCTCTCTCCCTCTCTCCCACTGATTCGGAACGAGGACATTGTAAGCATCAGTTGACTGCTTCGATCGCATTATATATATATATATATATATATATATATATATATATATATATATAATCCGATCCACTTTCCGCAGCTTTCTCTCTCTCTCTCTCTCTCTCTCTCTCTCTCTTTCTCTCTCTCTCCCACTGATCTGGAAAGAGGACATTGTAAGCATCCGACTGCTTCGATCGGACGAGCGACAGCCCCAGTCACCAATTTCCGCAAAAGCTGGGAGTAGAGGGTCGCCGTAGATTATTACCCTCTCCACTAGTGCATTAGTAGGGGAAATTATGAGTGCGAAGAAGTTCATTACAAGCTTCTATACGAGAGACGTAGACACCTCGATTCTTTACCAGGAAACTAATAATTTAATAATATACGCTAAAATCTTCATCAATGAGCTCCTAGACAGAGACTCTTTTCTAAAATTCAGAAGCCTAAAGGCCCTTGAGATGAGGCTTAAATTTAAATGTGTATGGCATAGAGGGGGCCGTTTCCTGGTGGTCACCATGTTGCGAAGACCTTTAATTCCTCCCTCTCAAATGGCATTTTCCTGGGGACTTGGAAGGGAGCTCACCTTGTGCCTTTGAAGAAGAAACCAGTTCCATCTTCGGTTTCTGATTTCCGCCTCATTCCGCTGTTAAGCTTCCTTTCTAAGGTCCTGAAAAAAATTGTTCATGACCAAATTTCTGACTTTTTGAGGACAAAAAATATTCTTGACCAGATTTATTCTTTTATAAATTTACTATATTTTATAAATTGTGGATGTATTTTAAATCTTTAAGGCGACAGATATATTATTTTGTAAGTTGTGCGTATGCTATTAATTTTTAACTTTATGATGAGCGATTGTAACCAATGACGATATGTTATAAACATGATCTTATGACGACCTGTGATTAGAAGACTATTTTATTTAAGAACAATCACGACGACTATGAATTAAGAAAGGTAGATTATGTAATTTATATACTGTATTTTGTTATTTTACATTGAAATAAAGAGTATTTTGCTCTCTCTCTCTCTCTCTCTCTCTTTCACTCTCTCTCGCTCTCTCTCTCTCTCTCTCTCGCTCTATGTCCTATGCCACTACTACATTCGCCGCTGCTCTCTCCTCGGCTTCGTTCATCTGCGCGCAGCTAACTTTGGCTCTCGTTGCAGGCCATGGTGTCTCTCCATGCGGTCTGCTCCGTGAGCTGTAAATTCGGGCTCAGCTAACGTTCGCGCAGCTAATCCGCGCGGCCTTATCACGCAGTGCAGTACATCAGTGTACTGTAGAGGCACTGTGTTACTCGCCGATGTATATGTGAGCTCGGTATGGTGTTCTCTGGTATACCTCATCAAACATACCAAAGTTCCCCCAAAAATAAATAATATTAATTATTATGTCTAGAACGGGTGTAGTTAAGCTCGATGCTATGGCTTATTGCTTGGCTTTTCCGCGATACATGGTTTAGTCGATCTAAAATCTCCCCTTTCTTATTATTGTATTAGAGATCATTAGCTGCCTCCTAGTCTATTATTTATGTACAAAACTGACATAATACTACGTCACAGTTTTTACATCATTCCCCTAGTACTATGAATCGTAGAAATGTTTCCGAAATATTCCATTAATATTCTGAAGAAAGTTATCCAGAAGCTTTTTTAGAAATCTACAAAGTGTTTGTGAAAGATTTGTGAATGATTTGATTAATATGCTTTAGTTGGATTGTCACAATAAATTTTATGAAATATTCAGTAAATATGAGTGAAATAACTCATCAGCAGCATATTCATGCTACGGTCGAAATTTTTCAGTCATATTTCAAAAGTAATATATTTCGTAATATATGATTTGCAACATTTTACCAGTATTCTATGTTGTGTGGGCAATAATGTCCCTTTTTACATATATTTGATTCACATAAGGGATATTATCATTTCTAACCGATTCTTTTACTATGTACTTCATATGAACTGAACAGTCCTTGTTTTGACGTCTTGTATAAAAAGCACATATCTTTATTAGTAGTTATCGTAGCGCTATGGCGAAGACAAACATCGCCATAGCGCTATGACAGGTATGCGGAGTAGACGATAACGTCACACTACCATGCGCGGAGAGGAAAGGTGACGAGAGTGCACGGTATCCCCGCTCCGTGGTACTATGACACATATTTCTCCTCTCTCCAAACTGTTACCAGGTATACGTAGGAGAATTGAGTGATACTCTACAAATTACGGTTACCCTTGACCCCATGCACGTGATGCTAGTACAGTCATAGAAACATACAAGAAACTAAATTTTATTATGATTAACATTCTATTGACACCTTCCGTATATTCCGCAAGCATACGAGAGAAAGCGCATTCTGCTAAAACTCGATCGGCTTGACAACGATTACCTTTTTTGTCTGCGTAAGCGAGATCATGTTGATGACAGGCTTCATCCAAAGGATTAATCCCAACGTCGCCGCGATCGATACGTTCCGCTAATCGATCTCTACGTCAGGTGTCTTCTTTCTCTTCAATCTCTTTCTTTTGACTGGTAAAGCGCTAACTCCTTCACCGGAGACGTCACTTTTAATACTACTGTGAGCAGAAGAATCTTTATTTTTTGTCCTCAAAAAGTCAGAAATTTGGTCATGAACAATTTTTTTCAGGACCTTAGAAAGGAAGCTTAACAGCGGAATGAGGCGGAAATCAGAAACCGAAGATGGAACTGGTTTCTTCTTCAAAGGCACAAGGTGAGCTCCCTTCCAAGTCCCCAGGAAAATGCCATTTGAGAGGGAGGAATTAAAGGTCTTCGCAACATGGTGACCACCAGGAAACGGCCCCCTCTATGCCATACACATTTAAATTTAAGCCTCATCTCAAGGGCCTTTAGGCTTCTGAATTTTAGAAAAGAGTCTCTGTCTAGGAGCTCATTGATGAAGATTTTAGCGTATATTATTAAATTATTAGTTTCCTGGTAAAGAATCGAGGTGTCTACGTCTCTCGTATAGAAGCTTGTAATGAACTTCTTCGCACTCATAATTTCCCCTACTAATGCACTAGTGGAGAGGGTAATAATCTACGGCGACCCTCTACTCCCAGCTTTTGCGGAAATTGGTGACTGGGGCTGTCGCTCGTCCGATCGAAGCAGTCGGATGCTTACAATGTCCTCTTTCCAGATCAGTGGGAGAGAGAGAGAAAGAGAGAGAGAGAGAGAGAGAGAAAGCTGCGGAAAGTGGATCGGATTATATATATATATATATATATATATATATATATATATATATATATATATATATATATATATAATGCGATCGAAGCAGTCAACAGATGCTTACAATGTCCTCGTTCCGAATCAGTGGGAGAGAGGGAGAGAGAGAGAGAGAGAGAGAGAGAGAGAGAGAGAGAGAGAGAGAGATTTGTTATTGATATATATATATATATATATATATATATATATATATATATATATATATATTTAATCCGATCTTACATAGGGAGCGCAACTCCAATAGGGAGTGCAACCACAAGTTACACAACGCGTAATATGCAAGCGAGCCAAGACGGGATACTACCAGAATTGTTCGAGCCAAGCGATCAATGTAACAAATTCGATGGAGAGTCGAGCATGGGTGGAAGTATACATATATATATATATATATATATATAAATATATATATATATATACTTCCACCCATGCTCGTGGTTGCGGGAATTGCTTTACTGACTGGTGGTACCCATTCAGTGGATGACAATGATTCGAAGATTATCGATTTCATCGACGCATCAGATTTTGGTTGGTTTTCATCGTCCGCGACTATTGGCGCCATTGATTCGCCATTCCTAAATTGGATCCATTCAGCTAAGATTTGCTATATTCTCACCCGTTAGCTTTTGTTCAGCGAATATTCGCGATTTTCTGATTTTCTGCTATCTGATTCCGTGAACCATCGAATTAGTAGTACCGCGTCTCCGTGAAAGACGCGGTGTGACACACGGCACAGGTAAAATAGCCAATAGCCAATATTTCTCCGGCCTTATAAATTAACGCTACCTCTTCGATTTTTTCGATCGGGTTCGTAACTTTCCATTTCGTCTGATTCAAACGCGTGGCGTTTGGTCTTTTTATCCCCATCTATGCCTTGTTATCTTACGGTGCCCGTTCTAAACATTTTTCGCGGCGGTACGTTTGCCTCCGCGTCCGGATCCAGCTCGTTTTGCTTATTGGTAAACTGGTAGAGCTGTATTCGCGGCAATTCAGGATTGATTTAGCCCTCGCTGATGACCGGATTTCGCGAGAGCGTGTCCGCATTACCGTTCTTCTTCCAGGGTCGGTAGATTATTTCGAAATCGTGGCCTAGCAGGGCCCCTTTTAGGCGGGTGAAGCGTAAGTCGGGCTGCTTGGATGAATGGAAATGCTTAAATGGTTCATGATCGGTTACTACCGTAAATTTCCTACTGTAAAGAAACCACCGCTAACAGTTCCTTGTTCCACAAGGTTGGTCAAAACCCATCACGCCTTGAGACAAGATGGCGTTCAGAGCCCAGTCACTGCTATCTGTGGAGATAATGAATGGCTGTGACATGTCTAGAGCCTTGTTATGCCTTTAAGATTAGCTCGGAGTATAACATATTCTTGAGAGAGTCAAATGCCTCCTGCTCTTCTGGACTCCATATAAAATTAACGCCTTCAGTAGCAGTCTGAATAGTGAGCGTGCTATCTTGGCGAAATTTTTGATAAAGCGCCTGTAGTAGCTGAACAGACCCAAGACCTGTTTGACCTTCGACTTATGGATTCTGAATTAAATTTCTCTTTATGTGGTCAATCACTCTTCTACATTCCTCGGTCGCATGCCTATCGCGTTCGCAGTACATGCAATATGAATCCCGTCGCGATTGATTGAATTGGACATTTTTATTGTTAATATTATAATTATTATTATTTTTAATGTTGTTGTCACTGTAACTATTGTTTGGTTTAAAATTTGGACGCTTGGTTCTGGTGCCGGCGCTTCTTCCACAACTATGCGTCGCATCTACGCTGGGAGCGGCTCTGCTGCCGTCGGGGCCTTGGCGGCGGCTCGGCGCACGCACGGCCTACCTTAGAATTCGAACTCGATTCTTATCGCTTCGCCGAAGAAGCGTGAACTCAAACAAAAATTGTTGCAGCACATTGGGCGCTGACTCGATCAATGTTAGGTATCGATTGTGTAATCGCACAATGTAGTCGCTCGCAGATAAGCCCGGATTTTGCTTCAATACTTTGACCTGTGCCATAATGTCATCTGCGATGCCTATATTTCTGCACTGCATCGTCAAATCTTCTATAATAACAGCTGCTCGGCGCAAGCGTAGCTGTTTCATCTCGACATGTACCCGGCGGGGGCCTTACCGATCAATTTAGTCAACAGGCCTATCACTAGTAGGTGTTCCTTATTCTTTATAATATCGCCTAGCACCGCGCGCACCTACTGATAGAATAAATTTAATCTGTTGGGATTGCCGTAAAAAATTGGTATTATATTTCGCGCCTAATTTACTGTCATTTTGTTACTGCTCCGCCTACCATACTTAAAGCTCGTGCTGCGATTCCGATACTTGGGCTCGACCCACTCGTCTTCGTCCGAGTCACCTTCACTATCCGACGTCTCGCGGTCGCTACGGCTCGGGTGCGTACGCAGTTCGTGATCGCTTCGTCTAGGAGGCTCGCTTTCGCTGCGTCTTGAAGGCTCGCAGTCATTGTGTTTGCTACGTTGGGGGAACACCTTGAGTTTCCCTCGCGACGTGGGAGACTCCAATCTGATGTACCATTGAATCGGCTCGAGGGCCGGGTGCCTGTATCGAAACGGGTCCGTTGGTGCGAGACGGAATCGGTTGCTCGTGATCGCACGAATCGATCTTCCACACATTTACATAGCGCGTCACCACTCCGATCGGGATTGTACGTCTGTTTGTGTACCACGGCGGTATTTCGTCTCGAGTCGCGTTTTTTATTTATTAACGCACTGTCACGCGACGTGGAACGTTGTATGCGGCGGGCGCTTCGCGGGACTCTATCTTCGCTGCTTATACTGTCATCGCTGTTGCTATAGTCCGCGTGACTGTCGCGACGCCCTTTTTTGCCCGGTCGCGTACTTCTTGGAATTTTATTCCATAATCTCGTTATCATATCGCGTATGTCATCTATGGCTAATTTTATTTGTTCCGCGCTTACCCGAGAGCTTGTCGAACTACGCTTGCTGCAGCGAGTTCCCGCTTATATTCGCCCGGCGGGTCCGTGTGCTCTCTGCGGTTATCGTACGTCACCGTGCGATTGCGATTGAGTGCAGTGTGATTATCGAGTAGCGGCATGTACACGCATGCCCTGCCTACTATCTTTTTAATATCTAAGCAGTTCGAGACGCCGGCGATAATTTTTCGTTGATTGCCCAACGTTTCGGTGTGACTAAATGCGCTTGCGAGGGGTCGCCGCCGTCTCGGATTTGAGTTGTAGGCATTCAAGCATATTATTTAACTATGCCGCCTCCAGCATCTGGTCTATCGATATGCTTGCTTTTGCGATTTCAACCGCTCGCAATTCTGCTGCGGCTCAACAGAAGATCTTTCTGCGCCTTCTCTCGACTTGTCTGGCCATCACTATCATAATTTTCACTATCGGAGCTGCGTTGATTTAATTCGCGTGTGCTGCGATAAACTGCTCTCTGCGTTTTGGCCTGACTTCGCAAATCCCGACATCATCTTTATTAAGGGGGGGGGGGGGGGGTAAGGTATTTAAATTTTTTTTTTCGTTTTTTTTTAAACTGAATGCGCTGTATCTCAAGAATATTGTGTAAAAATTTCAAGTCGATCGGAGCCAAATTTGCAGGTGTTATGAATATTTTCCTACCTGTTGGATTTTCATACCTGCTCGGTTCGAGCGCGCTATTGTTACCTGGCAGTTGCTACGCTCCCTATATTATACCGAACCGTTCCTCCTACTTTCTTTTATAGAAAATTGAAGACAAGTATAAACATGCTCATACCTGTACCGTATATTTAGTCAGTGTAGAGAATATAATTTAGTTTAGCAGTAAACTTTCTATCGAACAGACGTACACGTGCGCTCCAATTTTTCGCACCATTTTCGTGAAGTTTTGTGGAAAATTATTGCTACAATGCCAAAAAAAGTTAAAAGGTGTGATAGAAAATCAAGTGGTTCGAGGTTATATCGATCTAGAAAGATTGTACCGCCGCAAAACCGTAAAAAAGAAGACATTTCAACAAGTCGCGCGTCAGCTAAAAAAATAAGAGTGACCGTTGAACATCAAATTAAGGAGGATCTTGAAAATGCTAATGGATTGGATTCGTTCAAACACACGTACAGTGCTCTTCCAAATGATGTTTTGGATACCATCAAGCCTATCTATGAAGATCTAAGCAAAGATGCTCTCCTGGAGGGATGTGTCGGAGGCTTCATGCAAAACAACAATGAGAGTTTGAACCATCTTATATGGCAAATCTCACCAAAGCACTTGAGCGGAACCTCTGTGATAGTTGAGATTGCGGCTTATGTGGCAGCCTGTGTCTTCAATGAAGGTTCTTTTGCTCTACTATCTTTCATGCAAGACATGGGAATCAGTAGTGGATCAAGCGCTCATGATTGGGCGCGATCAACTGATCACATTCGTATAAACCGAGCAGAGCAGGAATCTGAAAATAAACTAGAGATGGCAGGATTCGTCGTAGACAGGAGCAAAAGATGCTTTAGACATCATAGATGACAGCAACATCCTCTATGGACCCGGCATCGATGATTCAGTGTGAGGTAAGCCGATAAATCTCGCTTATGAACGTTTTATTCCAAATTATTTAGTATTCAAAACTTTAAACCGTTTTTCCCAAAACTCAAGTTTTCAAAGTCGGTGCCCATCATAACTTCAAAACTATTGCACCGATCCTTTCGAAATTTTAAACACTATTTCTTTACATAATTTATGAGGTAACGCTAGAGCTTTTTTTCCAAATTCGTTTATATTTTTCATTTTACAATAACAAATTAGCCGTTTTTTTGGGCAAAAATCGCGTTTTTTCATGTGAAGTGTTCCCGCAAAGTGAAAAATATAAATTTCGAAAATCCCTCCCAGCGTTACCTGCGAAAAGCAATTATCTGACGAACGAACTTTAGTTTTTTCATTTCAGATGATCCAGCACCGAGTTATGAGGGGCACCGCAATTCAACTTTTTTCTGAGACGCTTCCGAATAATTGATGCCCTTGTCGTATTTTTCAATATTTTTTCATGAAAATATTCCACAATATTATTTAATTGGACTACAATAATGTATCATTGGTTTTAATAAATAAATTTTAACTGAGTCGTGAAAAAAAATCACAAAAATGTGCTTTTTTTTTGCACAAATTAACCTTACCCCCCGTTAAATTTTTTTTCCTGCGGCTCGAGTGCTAAATCGCTGCCGTTCCCTGATGCCTTGCGTATTTCTCGACGCGTTCCTAACCTCAACGCGTCACTCGCTACGTCGAACAATCCCGGTGGTGCCATAATTTTTTGAGTTTTCGAATTTTTAAAATTTTTTTAAAATTTTTACAGATTTTTATCAAAGTTTTACAAATTTTTATGAATATATACAAATATTTACAAATATTTACAAATTTTTACAAATTTTTACATATTTTACAAATTTTTACATATTTTACAAATTTTTACAAATGTTTACAAATGTTTACAAATTTTTTATAAATTTTTACAAATGTTTACAAATGTTTACAAATTTTTTATAAATTTTTACAAATTTTTTATAAATTTTTACAAATTTTTTATAAATTTTTACAAATTTTTAAAAAATTTCCAATTTAAATTTTTTTTTAAAAATATTATAATTTTTTCTAAAATTATACAAACTTTTTTAAATTCTTAAAATTTAAAATTGTCTAAAATTATCACAATTTTCTAAGTTTACTTAAATTTTCAGAATTTTTAAATTTTAATTTACTAAATACCGCTTGTTTCTGGTAGCACGATCGCGTTCGAGACCGTCGCTGTACGATTACTGGATTTTGGTCGCACTTGACAAGTATCTTGACTTTTATTCACTGAAAATTTCTGTATAATGAATTTTTGAAAACTCTAAAATGGGGGGACGGTTTGCCAAAGCTGAGGTTAGAATATAGCGAATACTTACATTGTTGCTATTACAATCTGCACGGTTTGTGCCTGCATTGTGCTGGCGGCTGGTCCACGCTAACAGTTGGATTGCGCGTGGTGGCGGCTGCTGCTTTGAGAACGCTGGCGTACCTCGTACCACGTACCTCGTTCGGGCGTTGGTTAAGGTTGACTTTGTTGACTAAGATCTACTTTGTTGGCTGAGATCAGCTTTGTTGGACCAGCTGGACTTATTGTTAGTTGATGTCGTAGCCCGTGGTGGGCTCCAGTTTCTCGCTGGAGGAGATGGCGAGATTCAGAATATTTCTTGAAACTGTGGTTTTCATTTCTTATTTTTAGTTGCTCGAACGCGCACTTCTTAGTATATTTCGCTCCTCACTACGAATAAGAAAAAGGCGGGTTCGCTTGAGGTGCTCGAAACGAGGTATGACCAGCGAGATCTAAGCCCGCCTGGGATGTCAGGAGAACAAGAGAGGCACAAGTTGGTGTTGAATCTTTATTGAGGAGAAAAGCACCTACCACTTTGGTAGTCGCCAAGAATCTGCCTACGCGTTTGCAGTCGCATCGCAACGACATGCTTGCATAGCGAATGGAAAATTGGGCATTCCTAGTGTATTTTCCTGAGCGGGAGGTAATGTTGATTACGTCCCGCTCTCAAGTTTCTTAGATCTAGTGGACGACTCGTAATGTCAATTTTCCCCCCTAGTTGCACAATGTACTATTGCAATATATGTATTGATTTAATGTTATTTTCTCTTTTAAGTATAAATATTTCCGTGAAAATAACCCACATGTCGATATCTGTATATATATATATATATATATATATATATATATATATATATATATATATGCGCGGGACCCCAGCGAAATCATTTTGTGCCAAATTCTGTTTACATTAATTTATTGTAGAAACACAATAGTAAACTCAATTAAGGGGGATCCCTACCATGTTTTGACCAAAAAATCAATCTTATTTTATTTTGTTTTTCGATTCTTCAAACCTTTCTTAACACGTAAACGGATCATATTATTGTTTTTCATTAAATTTTCAGTTTGAAAATGACATTTTAAAATATACGATTATTCATCAAGGCGGCAAGCCTGGGTTAAACCCAAACAAAATTTTTCTTTTACTATTCCAGGAAACTTTTTATATTAGAAAACAATTATTCTGAAGTATTTATACTATATATATATATATATATATATATATATATATATATATATATATATATATATATATACTTAGTATCATCTTACATTTTACCGTTGTAAAGCGACAAAATCTTGATTCTACACGTCACAATAAATCACTATTTTCAATACCATGTTTATTGAAGTTACGTGTTCCTCACATGATTACAGGTGACATGATAAAAGAGAATTTTTTTCGACGGTTACTCGACTCCTTCTGAGATGTAGCACAAAAAAAGTGAAGTACTTTTTCGCTAAAAAATTTTCTGGTTTTCTTTTCGGAGACCTAACCGAATTTTGAAAAAATTTTATTTTATTTTTTCTTTAAATCGGTTGGGTCTCTAAGAAGAAATAATAAAAAATATTTTAGCGAATAAGTGCTTTACTCTTTTTGTAATATATGTCAAAAGAAGTCGAATAACCACCGAAAAAAATATTTTCGTTTATCATGAACCTGCAATCGTGCGAGGGACACAGCAACTTATAGTAATTTATTGTGACATGTAAGATCAAAATTTTGAGGTTTTACAACGGTAAAATGTAAAATATTACTAAGCATATATAGCATACAAATTTTTATAATGATTGCTTTTAAACATAAAAAGTTCCCTGGACTAGGAAAAAAAACTTCTTTTTGGGTTTAACCCAGGGCTGCCTCTTAAGGGGAGATCCTGCTTTAAGAGATCCAAAACATCGATTATTTATAATTTTTAAATCGATACCTAATATATTCAAGAATATGTACACAAAGTTACAGAGTCCAATTCTAAATATTTCTGAAGATACTGAGCCGAAAGCAGAGGGGCGCCAGACTCGGGCGCGTGCTCCGGCCCTCGATCTTCTACTGCGAATTTCATACCTGAACAGGTTCAACGGTCTTTCAAAACAATATTTAGAGTTTGTAATAGTGTCACGTTGAGCCATAATACGGTTTATTGAACTTTAAAGGTGTACAATACCTCTCTGGCAAATTATCCGAAATGTGAAAAATCGACGTCCGAACGTGCTTCGAAGCCGCGTTCTACTGATGCGATTACTGATATTGTAATCTGCAAATTGTGCAAACAAAACGTAATATTTACAGAGAGTGGACATCGAGATTTAGTTTTTAAAATTATTCTCAATTCAGGACTGTTTATAAGTACCGGTTGCGAAATAAATAGACGGATCGTGTTCGTTATAAAGCTGTCAAAGAGGAGCGCGAAAATAATGTAGAAAATGGGAGAACAGAAATTCATTTAAAGGTTTCCGGCGATGGATCCTCGAAAAAACGTGGCTTTACTAACAACTCTCATTGCATACTACTGTGGCGAAGTAGTCAACCTCATCGTGAAAAGTGTATACTGTCACTCTTGTACCCTAAAAAAGAAAACATTAGACGACGACGTCTCTAAAGAATAGTATGAAGAACACAAAGAATCATGGTCCTCAAATCACGATGGTTCAACAGGGAAGATGGAGGTGGATTCTATCGTAGAAATGTTTTCGAGATCCAAAGAAAAATTTGAAATATACAAATTACATCGATGGCGATTTTAAAACTTATGCGGGTATTCTGAAGATAAATCCATATGATGACGATTGCCCTGTTACAAAAACTGAGTGCGTAGGACACGTACAAAAATGTATAGAAGCTCTTAGGTAAAAAGCGCCTGATGGAAAATCTCATTAAAAAGATATCGATCTATTATGGCATGGCAATTAGAAGGAATATTAATTCTGTACCAAGAGATGAAAAAAGCTATAATAGCAACGTTGGATCATTATTGTTCCACAGATACATCTCGTCGGTACGAAAATTGTATCCCCCCTTGATAGGCTAGCGGGAGATTATACGCGTGACCGACTCCGTCGAAGGCTCCTTAACGAAGGAAGCCGAGTAGCACGCAGCGGCTCAGAAGTCACGTGAAAAGTTGCGCGAAGTGATTGTCTCCCGAAATCACTCGTTGCGAAGACATCGTAGGTGCGGCGCAGAGAAAGACACGAAACGAGAGCATCTCTCTCGCAGATAAATCACCTATCATGTCGACGAAAAGTCGACTTTTTCATTCGAAGCTGCTTCGGAACGATCCTGAGATCAAGACTATCAAAATTTAAAAGAAGAGAAAAATGTATGTTTTTTTACGTTCGTGTTCTAGGGTTAAGTTACATGACATGTTATGGTACATATTTTTGTATTTTTTATATGCAAATAAAATTATATGTCTATCTATCTATCTCTTCCGCCGCTACCGGTGTCTTCCTTCCTATTTCTCTATGACTGAGCACATTCTTTCTTTCTCTCTGTCATTCTCTCTCTCTCCCTCCCTATCTCTCTCTCTCTCTCTCTCTGTTTCTCTCTATCTCTCTCTCTCTCTCTCCCACTCTCTCTCAACCTATTGGAGACTATAGGTACATTATCTCCAGAACAGCAGTTTAAACCAAAAAACAAGGTAAATCCTCCATGGGTTGATGCTGAGCTAGCATACCTCTTAAAAAAATATGACGCTTTATGGAGACGTTATGCACGGACCAAGGACGAAATTTTCCAGCAGGAGTGCCGGGCTCTTGCGGCCAAAGGAGAACAATGCTAGAAAAGTGAACGAGAAGCTTACATACAAAGTAGGATTTTCGATGCTCTTGACAACAAAAAAAACATTTAGAAGGAACTAAAGGGTCTGGAGCTCCTGTCAAGGGCACGAGAGGAACTTCACGGTTTTACACCGGATGAGTTTAACTCCCACTTTGCGGGAGTATCGGTTTCCCAGAGCGAAGGTAATGAAGATTTAGAACAAACCTCGGTGTTGTCATGGACTCAAAGCTATAATGGAAACCGCAAATTTATGCGGTAAGTAAAAAGGTGATTAGAGATCTCTACAGTTTATGCTGTCTTCGTTCATACCCCACCGAGACGCGGCATAAGCAGCTTGCATATTCACTGGTAGTGCCTCATTTATATTACTGTTCCGTGGTCTACCTTGACGTGTCAGAAGAGCTTGAAACTAAATTACGGTGGCTTCAAAATTCGTGTGTGAGATATATATACATATATGAGTATATGTATATATATATATATATATATATATATATATATATATATATATATATATATATATATATATATATATATATATATTCTGTATAAGAAGGGATGAACACATCACTTCGTACAGGAAGTACCTTGATTGATTAGATATTAAGGAGAGAAGAGCGTATTGTACGGGATTGTTATTGTATAAAGCAATAAATATGGAGCAATCCCCGTATCTTGCGGCTCTTTTCAAGAAAAACAATTCGATGTCTTTCAATAGGAATGGTGTGAAAGAGCTCTCATCTCCGGGATGGTACCCTGACACAGGCCTCTATTCATTTAGAGCGCAAGATGCGCGTTTCTGGAATTCTCTCCCCTGCGGTGTGAGATATCTGCCCTCGTTACGTAAATTAAAAACAGCTCTAAATAGATATCTCAGACAGCAGAATAGTGGCCAATTAATTTAAGTATTGGGACACTTGCGTTTTTGTTACGTATTTGTCCTAATTTATTATGTTCTATGTATTGTATTTGACCAAATTTATTTAATTTATATAATTTTATTGTTGTTGACTTCATTTTAATCTGTATAAGTATGAGTGTATTTATAAGTATGAATGGAGGTCTGTATACAGGGTGATTCAGAAGCAATGCAACAGTTTTATATCACCGTAATCAGCGTGAAAAACTGAGCTTAGAAAAGTTTGTCCGATAATTTTTCCGATGAAAATGAGCTCAGGAAAAGCCATTGATAGTAGCCAATCAGAGCACGCGTATAGGAGCAGAGAATTTCTCCTCGCCAGGCTAACCGTCTCGCCCCGGTGGGAGAGGGAAACCGGCGCGCGCCGCCGCGGTTCGCTGCGTTAAGAAGTAGGGAGTCACGCGCGCAGTGCGATCGACAAGAGCGCGACAATTGAATGTGCGGTCGACGAGCAGCTTCCACGTTCGCCTGCACTGCGGTCATTTTCCAAATTGCTCCACAAGCTCAAAGCAAGAAGCCATACAACATAAAATGGCTCCCGCGTAGGGGAGGATGGGGTATTGCCGGTCACCTAAGCAAACGTGCTTGTTATTTCCACTTTCAAATTGTTTCTTTTAACTTTAAATAACTATTATGTCAGTTCAAACCATTGACTATAAATATTTCTTATTGGTTTAATATAAAAATGTAAGATATGGAAGCTATAGTTCGAAATAAAAAAAAGCATTTTGACAGAATTTACTCCACATCAAAGAGTAATACCGGTCAGTCTTGGTACAATTCCGATCACTATTAGAAAGTTACTTTTATAGGTGAAATATTACTTTAAATCTATTATATGAACTTTCATATGATCCGTCGCATTATTATTCGCACTAACATAGTGAAACATATAATAACATAACCACTGTTCAATCAAAAACACTTAAGCAAAATCACCCTACCTGAGAGCGCAGTGAAACGTTTTCTTAGCCTCATTTTCGGGAGCGTCATATAAATAACATTGTGACCGGGATTACCCCCATTCTGCTTAGTAATTTAAATTGAAATGACAAAAAAGTAATAGATTTATACTCTATTTTCTTCACTACTTCGTATTCTTAAATTGTTCAAATTAATAAAGATGCAAAAAATAACTGCATAAAGTAACAAATAATATGCATAAAAGCTTATTTTATAGACCAGATTTCTTATAAGAAATGTAGGCCTACACTTTGATTGTGTATAAATCCTTAATAAAACTGAATAGAAGGTTATTTGGACATCAGATTAATTGCATTTTATGTTGCGCTTAATATACTATTTAAATTATTACCTAAAAATGTTTAGATTATTGAAAATAAGGGTGACCGGAATTAGCCAGTGACCCGCATTACCCCGTTCTCCCCTAACTCTTGTGGATCTCGACGCGAATTCATATTCGATAGTAGAAATCCATTTCAGCAAACGAATCAAGAAAAATTCAGAAAGATTGACTGTTACGCTCAGCTGCGAGTTTCTGCTTCACAAATCTGTCGCGAGTCACGGGCGAGTTGCCCTTCGAGAGTCAAGCTCGTTTTCGATTTATTTTCAGTAATGACGCGATAGAAATTTCCAGCGATACTCGACGGCCGAGTTCAAACACTCAGTTCCGAGCTTTACCTAGACGTATCTCTCGTGAATCACGAGGCGAATTGCCCTTGTAAAGTCAAGCTCGATTTCGATTAATACTATGAGGTGACGCGATAGAAAGCTTCTGCGATGCGGTGCGGCCGAGTTCAATCACTCAGTTGCGAGTTTTACCTGTTTAAATGTCTCGCGGGTCACTAGGCTAGTTGCCCTTCGAGAGTCAAGGTCGTTTTCGAATGATTTTACGAGGTGACGCGATAAAAAGATCCTGCGATACGCTGCTGCCGCGTTCAAACACTCAGCGGCGAGTTTTACACCTTTCAATCTCTCGCGGATCACTAGGCGAGTTGCTCTTCAAGAGTCAAGCTCGTTTTCGAATTATTTTACGAGATGACGCGATAGAAAGTTCCTGCGATGCGCTGAGGCCGAGTTCAAGCACTCAGTTGCGAGTTTTACATCTTTAAATTCCTCGCGGATCACTAGGCGAGTTGCTCTTCAAGAGTCGAGCTCGATTTCGATTAATTCTAGGGGGTGACGCGATAGAAATCTCCTGCGATACTCGGCGGCCGATTTCAAACACTCAATTGCAAGCTTTACCTAGACATATCTCTCGTGGGTCACTAGGTGAGTTGCCCTTCGAGAGTCAAGCTCGTTTTCGAATTATTTTACGAGGTGACGCGATAAAAAGCTCCTGCGATGCGCTGCGACCGAGTTCAAACACTCAGCTGCGCGTTTTACCTCTTTGAATCTCTCTTTGGTCACGAGGCGACTTGCCATTCGAGACTCAAGTTCGTTTTTTATTAATTTTCGGTAATCTATAAATTATATAACAGATATTGTTTTTTTTTCATGACTGTATACAATATTTTTTTGTCATATTTATTACTCTTTTTTTAAGAATAAATATTTAATGTTCGAACCTAGGTCTGTCAATTAGTATGTTCGACAACTAATATTTGAAGTTGTCTTTTGTAGGCTATTGATTTAACTGTTCTGTTTTGATGTGCCTCAATGTGTCAATAATTTTGCGCTAAGAATGTCAGGAAAGGTGTCTGTTACTTCTCGCTTTTTTAAAAACGCAAATAGATACAAGACCTTTGTAAGTGTTTTATCAACTTTCGATGATCCAGAAAATTCCAGTTCGCAACGTCTCCGCAGTATTTACGAAAGCGTTTTTGCTTCAAGGCCTACAATTTCCGAAATTTTGCAGTTAAAAAGTTTTTTAAATATTCACAAACAAGAAATTTTGTCCCATATACAGTAAGTATTTTTAATATATTTTTAAGTGAATTTTATAAATCCTTAAGAATTATTCTGCGTAATACTCTCCATGTTTTTTAATTTAAAGGTAATTACAAATGTGAGAGTTAACCCTAGTAAACAAAATTAAAAACACACTTCCATAAGTTGCAACGTTTCGTCAAACGGTTGTGGGCCTTTTCAAGCCATTAATAATTACATAAATAATCTAAAAACTAGTCATGATCATAGTCCAAAAGTTTTCGACACGGAAAACGTGTCAGTCAGTTATCTCAATTATATGCAAAAGGTGCTTTTTGCATATAATTGAGATAACTGACTGACACGTTTTCCGTGTCGAAAACTTTTGGACTGTGATCATGACTAGTTTTTAGATTATTTATGTAATTATTAATGGCTTGAAAAGGCCCACAACCGTTTGACGAAACGTTGCAACTTATGGAAGTGTGTTTTTAATTTTGTTTACTAGGGTTAACTCTCACATTTGTAATTACCTTTAAATTATAAATCGTTAAATTATATGAAAAACTTTTATTATAGGTTATACCAGAATGAGCCACATGCAAAGATTCTTTTGAAGGAACATGTTTCAGATATATGTACCAAAATTAAACGTTTTGACGTTGTTAAGAATTTGGATATGGAAACAGCGAACTACGACATCGAATTTTTGAAAAATATTATGGTATGGTGCAATGTTTGTTAACAAGTTGCTTCCAACTTGCTCTCAAGAAATGACGAATATCAAGGATTGATGTCAATGTGCCGTAAAAATGACTGCAAATGCTTGCCAGCAAATTGCTCCCATATACGGACGCACATTTACTTACATTTTATGTATAACTGTTGCTGCAAGTTTTGTACATCAATTTGCTTTCAACTTGATTTCAATATTATTAAAATATTATATTATTTTATTTTCAATATTATTCACATAATATTCAATAAAAATACTCATATATGCGACAGTGTGAGAGAGATGGGGAGGAAATTAATAACAGCATATTGATGGAAATTTGTGTAATATAAAAATCGAGAAATTTGATGATAATATGATGGCAATTTATTCCCATGATACGCCTGCACATCATTAGCAATAGTTGCTGTAATTTTGCCTTCCCTTTGCCCTCATAATTTACTTCAATACTGATAAGAAAATTTCCAGCATATACGGACGCAGTTTTACGTCAAATTTAAGGAAATCGATAGCAAAACGTGTATGTCAAATTGCTAACAATTTGCAATACATCTGGCTAATGAGGCACACATACGCACGCATGCCCACACATACGCACGCACACACTCACGCATTATCCCGCCACAATCCAGTAAAGAGAGGCCGGCCTCTCCCTGGCTTGCAAAAAAGCTCGCACATACGCACGCATTCGCCCGCGACAAGCCAGTACAGAGAGGCCGGCCTCTCTCCCTGGCTCGTCGAATTCCTTTTTTATGTATCATATTAATGCAATATCTTTTAAAAATTTTCAGAATCAATTGTGTTCTCTCAACAGTCAATATACCAAGAAATTTCGGAATATGACTTTAGTAGACAAGGTTAGAAGTATGTTAAAATGGCTAAAGTATACTAAAGATTTTGTAGATGATGTAGTTTTCGGAAAAACTTCAATCAGATTATAGCAAATTGAGAAAATTACTAATATATCAGATTTCTTTCAAGATGATGATGTCGATTTAGATATTTTACAGAATTTTCTGCAAATTGACGCTTTTGAAAAATTAAAAACCATGGTTCAGTCAAAAATAATGTTACAAGAATACATGTGTAAGAAGTGTCAAAAACCTGTGATAACTGACGCAGCTAAATGTGATTCATGCTTATTGTGGTATCATTACGTTTGCATTGGTATCAAGACATCAAAAGTCGTGCGCCAGATAGAAAAGATAGATTGGTTCTGCGATTATTGTAAATAAATGCATCAAAAAATGAAATCACAATCTAAAATTATTTGACCTTTATCAAATCACTAATTTCCCTTTTTCTTTCCTTTGTATCTTCATTTGAAACATACATTTTGAACCCTTATTTTTATTGTGTATACAATTTTATAATAACAAGTCCAACGGAGGTCCTAGCTCTACACTTTCAAAGACGCACACACACACCGCACGCGCGCACACACACACACACACACACACACACATGCATGCATGCACACAACCGCGACAGGTCTGTACAGAGAGGCCGACCTCTCTGCCTGGCTTGCAAAAAAGCTCATACATACATACTCATTCACCCGCAACAAGCCAGTACAGAGAGGCCGGCCTCTCTCCCTGGCTTGCAGAAAAGCTCGCACATACACACACGCATTCACCCGCGACAAGCCAGTAGAGAGAGGCCGGCCTCTCTCTCTGGCTTGCATAAAAGCTCACACGCACACAAACACACATTCACACACATACACACACACACAAGAATCGGTGGATTTCGGCGATGCTGTTGCCCGGTTCTCTATGGCAAGTCATGCGTTGAACTTTTTTTAATAAGAAATTTTTGAGAAAGCTGGCGCAGCGTATGCCTCTAACCCGCGATGTAGTTTGCTAACGCTGATACCAACAGTTTTCCCAATTCTGGAATCTGTCAGTTCGAGGCGAATCGTCGTTCTAAACTCTTTCATTAATAGAAGTAGCGAAACCTATTGCAGCAGCTCTCACTGTTTCGCAAAGAATATACGTCATTTTCATCGAAAACATGCTTTTCTGACGCTGTTAAACGTGTGGCTCAAAAGATCTCGCGCTTGGTTAATAAATAAATGACGACTACAAACGATGCTCTGATTTTTCACTTCCGTATAATTCGATAAAACTATGATGCCAGCAGTTACTGATGGCTCGGCGATCGCGCTATTCATTTGTTTTATTGTTTGCAACTCTTCACGCTCGTAGCAGTATTTAGTATTGCTGATTCTCTCTGCATATACACATAATTACGAGATGGCTGAGGCAGTTCCGCGAGTGCGTAATGCTGGCTACACGAACGTAGAATATAGAGATATGCTGGGGGTGTATTTTGCATGCAATTTGGTGGGTCGTGCAGCAGCCGCTGAATATCGACAGCGGTTTCCGAATCGTCGACACCCGGATGCAGGCACTATTCAGCGAGTCTGGGATTGCACGGGAGAGACGGGATACGTTGGCGTACGTAATCCCGATGGAGGTCGTCATAGAGGTGCGAGGATCCGACAAGTTTGCGACGCACCGCCCAATTGCTGTACACTTCATATTCAACGTGTCAGAGGGTAATGAAGAACGACGGACAGCATGCTTAAAAGTATCGTCGCATTCATAAAATTTGTAAGTACATGAAAATAGTTTTATTTCTTCTTTTGTACTTGCATCGTATGCTTCGTTTTATTAAAAAAAGACCTTTCGCTGCTGCGGGAAATTATAGATATACGAGAGACGAGTGATGTGATTTAATGCAACGATGAGCCGCGATATAACCTAGCTAAATTAAAAATAAAATTCAATGTTTTGCAAGAGAAAAAGAACAAGCCAGTACAGAGAGGCCGGACTCTCTCCCTGGCTTGCAAAAAAGCTCGCACATACACACACGCATTCACCCACAACAAGCCAGTACAGAGAGGCCGGCCTCTCTCCCTGGCTTGCAAAAAAGCTCGCTCATACACACACGCATTCACCCGTGACAAGACAGTACAGAGAGGCCGGCCTCTCTTCTTGGCTTACATAAAAGCTCGCGCGCCCACACACCCACACACACACAAACACACACACACACTCAAACACATACACACACACACACGCACATGCACACGCACACACACACACGCAGGCACGCACTCGCCTGCAACAAGCCAGTACGAGAGGCCGGCCTCTCTCCCTGGCTTGACGAAAATGCTCGTATACACACGTTCACACAAGCCCGAATTTTCTTTTATAGTGGATGGAGAGCGAGAAAATCGACAGATATTCAGCTATCTCATCATACAGGAGCATGAAAGAGATGCTGAATGTCTCAATAGAATTTTATGGACGGATGAGGCAACGTATGTACGCACTGGAATGGCTAATGCGCACAATGAACATTACTGGGCTCACGAAAATCCACATTTAGGAAGAGAAGGTACAAAAATTTCTATAATATTTCAATCTAGTTACGTCAAAACCAAGATAAAGTTGACAAAAATATATTAAACCAATTATTTCTTTATAAAGATCGTTTCCAGACTCGCTTCGCAGTAAATGTTTGAGTTCCAATTATTTAGCGTTTCTGCAAGACGATTTGCCTCGCTTCCTCGAAGAAACGCTAACAGAAGAACAACGGCAAAATTTGATTTTTATGCACGATGGCGCTCCTGCCCACGTTGCCATCGATGTTCGCAATCATCTGGACCAAGTCTACTCGAACAGATGGATTGGACGAGGAGGACCAACTCCATGGCCAGCGCGCTCCCCGGATATGAATCCATTGGATTATTTCTTTTGGGGATACTCCAAGGAGCAGGTGTACCATAATGGTGCTCCTGAAAATTTAGAAGAGTTGTGGCGTTGCATTAGGGAGCAAGCCGACGGTGTACCCCCCGAAAAAAACGTGCAACCCACGATGTTCTCCGACGTGCACGAGCATGCATTGAAGAAGAAAGAGGTCCCTTTGAGCACTGTAGAAGAGCACCAAGAGTACGAGAAGAAGCATGAAAAATTTTATGAAATTTTATTATTTAATTAAATATATTTATTTATTACATCTATTATTGTTTCTTCTCGAAAAAAAAAAAAAAACTTTCGGAGTTAAAAAAATTAATTAGACTCTACAATGGCGAGTATCATAGAGCCCTACATGAAAATCGCGAAAAGATACAGTAGTACGTCAGAACTTGGCCGCGGCTTGTCGCAGGAGCTTTCCATCCCGACACCTCTAAAAATTAATCGAGCTTGACTCTCAAAAGGCAACTCGCCTCGTGACCCACGAAAGATTCGTCTACAAACAGCTCGCAGCTGAGTGTTTGAAGTTGAAATTGTAGGGTTGTAAATAATTAATTAAATTTTTAATTTAATTACTATGTAATTAACTATTAATCGTTTTGGTTTTAATTAAACAGAATTGAATTAAGAATTAAATAGATAATCGTTAATTCCAACAGGTGCAATCGAGAATTAAAATTTAATTCTAAATTACGACTTGTCAAATTACGAATTAGATGGTTAATTGTTAATTCCAACAGGTGCAATTGAGAATTAAAATTTAAATCTCAATTACGACTTGCCAAATTACGAATTAGATGGTTAATTGTTAATTCCAACTGGTGCAATTGAAAATTAAAATTTAATTCTTAATTACGACTTGTCAAATTACGAATTAGATGGTTAATTGTTAATTCCAACAGGGTCAATTGACAAGTAAAATTTAATTCTTATTTCCGACTTGTCAAATTACGAATTAGATGGTTAATTGTTAATTCCAACTGGTCCAATTGAGAATTAAAATTTAATTCTTAATTACGACTTGTCAAATTACGCATTAGATAGTTAATTGTTAATTCCAACAGGTGCAATTAAGAATTCAATTTTATTTTTTTACATGTGCTTACCATCTACACATGTGCGACGGCACATGGCAGCGCTACCCGCACGGCCGGCCAGGCCAAGCGCCGAGCAGAGTATTTTCGGAATTTCAAATCGCTCTAACTTTTGTTAGATAATCGCTAAAGATCTAAATCTTTTCTAGAAAAGTTCCTTGACTCATAAGGAACAACTTTCTCGCTGTAAGTTTTCTCAGTTCGAAAAAACGTCACATGACTTTATCATTGAATAAATACATTCATGTTTCTGAGAATTTTTGTTCAAAAATTCATTTTACGGCCCTGAAATATTTTTTAAGCTTGGTAAATATTCGAATAATCGTAGAATGTATTTAAGAATGTTCTATAAAAATTTTGTAGTGAAATATTTAAGCACGTAAAAGATTCGGCAGGTTGAAGTGAAAAAAGTAATAACAAAAATTCAGGTAAACAATTGCTTTTTTTTAAATAAGTCAAAAAGGAAAACTGCTCGTGACATACTTTACATACAAAAAAGATGTGCTATCGAATTCTCTACAAGAATCAATGGTCAAAATCCGAATTCGAGCTATGTTCCGAAAATTCCAGTGTGCAATGTTTTTAACAGCTAACCCGACAAATCAAACAACATGATTATTTCAATGATTTTTTCAGAAAGAGCTGAGGCCGGAGTTTACATCTGCGCACATATGACGTATAAAAATATTTCCAGAGTTATAGAAAAAACCGCTGCCAATTCATTGGCACTTAGCTTTCTCTAACTAAATAAATTGTTCCAATATGAATTTCTATATTCTTATACATTATTTTAAATCGCTATATTTCTTTCTTATAATAGCTCAAAAAGGTTGGTTTTTTTATCATTGATTGTTGTCAAAAGATAATTTAAAAAATGCTAAGCTTGTAATCGTAGGTCGATTTATGATTATTAAGCATCGATTTTAAAATATTATAAAATAGAAAAATCGTTATAAAACAAAAACAAATCTACGAATCTTTAATTTTGTTTCTAATATTGCTTGTTACTGCCAAAGATAAAATGAAGTTTTAAGGTTAGGTCACGATTTCATGCGGTTTAGCACTTATTTATCTATTGCGATTGTGCAACTAAGTTCCGCGATTATAATACGAAATAATAATTTTTACCATCTCTCTGTACACATATTTTTTTATTCTAAACATTATGTAGGATATAAATTTACGGTTGTAAAAGATAGTTAATTTTGTGCTATATTTAATGAATTTACAATAGATTTATCATAATATTTCATCATACCAAAAAAACAATAAAATAAAACTCAAAAATCGATAAACCTAAAAATCATTATAAAACAAAAACAAATCAATGTATCTTGAAATTTCTTTTGAATAATAAATCTTGAAATAAAAACGGAAGAAATGAGCCCTGAATAATAAAAAATGACTGCGCCGTTCTCGAGATATAAAGTAAAGTACCCAGTACCGGGACAAAGTGAAAATTTGGACCAGTAGTGGAACAGTAGCCAAAACCCTTGATTGCTGTTAAATATGATAAAGGTACTGATTCATTAGCATTATTTATGATATTATCTTTACAGTCAAGTTGATATTTTGTTAGTTTAGATTTTTAAATTATTATAAAACAATATATAAATCTTTCGAGATTATGTTTCATAAGCATGTATAGGCGAATGTTTGTCCCACTTAACATGCCACTTGCAATTGCAATTTGCATAACCCAGTAGTGAGACGCATTTAATAATATATGTCTCAATACTGCATCCAAACGATGTCCCAATACTGCTCCCAGCTCGACATAGCCTGTCCCACTTCTGTGTCCTTGTTTATATTTTTTCAAAGATACTTTTTTAATATAAAAAAGCATTTTAATGCTTCTGTGCATAAATTAGTAAAATTGATTGTGAATTAAGGATTAGATTTAAATATATATGAAAAGACTTTATCAATCTTCCCGAGGCAGGTCTTAAAAAAAAAAATGAAGTCGTTTTTTTCTTTAACGTTTCAATGGTTATTGCGACCTTCATCAGAAAGATATCGACGACGCTTTTTACATATGTTGGATATGATAAAACGATGGTTATATTATCATCCTCTACCGCATTAAGTAGGGAGTAGGATGTACTCAGTTCGAAGAACCACACCTGTTTGTTGTACATCATTAGATTTAAATGTTTTGAACAATATTACTTATTGGCTCTAAAATCGTCGTCCGTTCGGAAAGCATATTCAAAACTGTCCCACTACTGGGTAATTTACCTTAAGCGATAAAAGAAATTGAAAAAAATATAACCTCAATATCTCGTAAAATACATTATATCATGATCTGAAAAAACATACAGGTCATTAAACGGCAAAAAGAAATCTTTCTGTAAAATTTCAGATAAAATGTTTTCGATTTACTTCAATTATCGTCAGAAAAAAAGCAATTCTTTTAACAAAATTATTTTCTTCTCGACAAAAGAAAAATATGAAGCTTCAAAAATTTTACAGATTACTCTTCTATATATTCCTAATCATCCCAATTATTTCTAAAATTTTACGTCTTATATTTTACAGATATAACCGTTTGAAAAAAAATAACGATTTAGTGTAAACAAGACAAAATATCTTTTTCTAAATTTCGGATCGGAAAAGATCGGTAATTTACGCTCTTTTAAATGCATTTTTGCTGGATCGATGATGTTATTTTCAAGGTATTAAAAAACCAGAAAAACTAAAACTCAAGAATCTAAAACGCTCTAAAAGAACAAAAAAGTATCGAAAAAAATTTTTTCTTTTCTTTGTGCCGCCTTTCTTTTAAAAAGGCAAAAAAATGAACCCTGAAACAATTTGATTCACCAAGTTTATACAGAGTAATTCTAGTAAACATACATACATACGCACACGCACGCACGCGCGCGCATACACACACATACATCCATACAGACATTTGTTAAAAATAATGTATTTTGATTTCTTAAGTCTCAAAGTATGTTTCTAACATGTTTTCAGCAAAACTTTTTTTTTTCATCACAAAGCTTCCTCTTTGAGAAAGGAAAATTAAAAAATCGATCAGAAGTCGATTTCAGAGAGAACCTAACTGCCACACACACACACACACACACACACACACACACACACACACACACACACACACACACACATATATATATATATATATATATATATATATATATATATATAATTAATGGCATATAATTAATAATTAAACGATTTAAATATCAATTATATATCGTATAATTAATAATTGTTTAATTCTCAATTGGATGAATCATAATTAAGAAGTAAAATTTTATCCTCAATTGTACCTATTTAAATTAAAGATTAGTTTTTTAATTCTTAATTACATGATTCTTAATTATGAATTAAAATTTAATTCTCAATTGTTTATATAATAATTAACAAATAATTGTTTTATTTTGAATTAAATGAGCCGTAATTAAGAATTAAAATTTATTCTCTAATTGTGTCTATTTCGATTAAAGATTAATTGTTTAATTCTCTATCAAATGATTTTGAATTAAAAATTAAAATTTAATTCTCAATTGTTAATGCTATAATTAACGATTAAGTGTGTAGTTCTGAATCGAATACTTTAGAATTAAAAATTAAAATTATTTTTTAAATTGTGCCTGTTTAAATTAAAGAATAACAATGTAATTCTTAATTAAATTCAATTTAATTAGGAATTATGAGTTTAATTGTTTAATTATTATTCATGAATTAAAATTTTTACAACACTAGTTTGAACTCGGCCGCAGCGCATCGCAGGAGCTTTCTATCGCGTCACCTCGTAAAATAATTCGAAAATGAGCTTGACTCTCGAAGGGCAACTCGCCTAGTGACCCACGAGAGATTTAAAGAGGTTAAACTTGCAGCTGAGTGCTTGAACTCGGCCGAAGCGCATCGCAGGAGCTTTTTATCGCGTCACCTAGTAAAATTAATCGAAATCGAGCTCGACTCTTGAAGAGCAACTCGCCTAGTGATCCGCGAGGAATTTAAAGATGTAAAACTCGCAACTGAGTGCTTGAACTCGGCCGCCGAGTATCGCAGGAGATTTCTATCGCGTCATTACTGAAAATTAATCGAAAACGAGTTTGACTCTCGAAGGGCAACGCCCCTAGTGACCCAGGAGAGATTCAAAGAGGTAAAACTCGCAGCTAAGTACTTGAACGCGCCCGCAGCGCATCGCAGGAGCTTTCTATCGCGTCACCTCGTAAAATCATTCGAAAACGAGCTTGACTCTCGAAGGACAACTGGCCTAGTGACCCGCGAGAGATTTAAAGAGGTAAAACTCGCAACTGAGTGCTTGAACTCGGCCGCACCGCATCGCAGGAGCTTTCTATCTCGTCACCTCGTAGAATTAATCGAAATCGAGCTTGATTCTACAAGGGCAACTCACCTAGTGATTCACGAGAGATACGTCTAGGTAAAGGTAAAGCTCGGAACTGAGTGTTTGAACTCGGCCACCGAGTATCGCAGGAAATTTCTATCCCGTTATTATTGAAAATTAATCCAAAACGAGCTTGACTCTCGAAGGGCAACTCGCCCGTGACTCGCGACAGATTTGTGAAGCAGAAACTCGCAGCTGAGCGTAACAGCTCAAGCGCAGCGGATCGTAGTCAATCTTTCTGAATTTTTCTTGATTCGTTAGCTGAAATGGATCTCTACTATCGAATGTGAATTTGATGCCAATTTAATGCCAATCACTGGCTAATTTCGGTCACCCTTATTTTCGATAATCTAAACATTTTTAGGTAATAATTCAAATAGTATATTAAACGCAACATAAAATGCAATTAATCTAATGTCCAAACAACCTTCTATTCAGTTTTATTAAGGATTTATACACAATCAAAGTGTAGGCCTACATTTCTTATAAGAAATTCTTTATGCAGTTATTTTTTGCATCTTTATTAATTTGAACAATTTAAGAATACGAAGTAGTGAAGAAAACAGAGTATAAATCTATTACTTTTTTGTCATTTCAATTTAAATTACTAAGCAGAATGGGGGTAATCCCGGTCACAATGTTATTTATATGACGCTCCCGAAAATGAGTCTAAGAAAACGTTTCGCTGCGCTCTCAGGTAGGGTGATTTTGCTTAAGTGTTTTTGATTGAACAGTGGTTATGTTATTATATGTTTCACTATGTTAGTGCGAATAATAATGCGATGGATCATATGAAAGTTCATATAATTGATTTAAAGAAATATTTCACCTATAAAAGTAACTTTCTAATAGTGATCGGAATTGTACCAAGGCTTACCGGTATTACTCTTTGATGTGGAGTAAATTCAGTCAAAATGCTTTTTTTTATTTCGAACTATAGCTTCCATATCTTACATTTTTATATTAAACCAATAAGAAATATTTATAGTCAATGGTTTGAACTGACATAATAGTTATTTAAAGTTAAAAGAAACAATTTGAAAGTGGAAATAACAAGCACGTTTGCTTAGGTGACCGGCATTACCCTATCCTCCCCTACGCGGGAACCATTTTATGTTGTATGGCTTCTTGCTTTGAGCTTGTGTAGCAATTTGGAAAATGACCGCAGTGCAGGTGAACGTGGCAGCTGCTTGTCGACTGCAAATTCAATTGTCGCGCTCTTGTCGATTGCACGGCGCGCGTGACTCGCTACTTCTTAACGCAGCGAACCGCGGCGGCGCGCGCCGGTTTCCCCCTCCCACCGGGGCGAGACGGTTAGCCTGTCAAGGTGAAATTCTCTGCTCCTATACGCGCGCTCTGATTGGCTACTTTCAATGGCTTTTCCTGAGCTCATGTTCATCGGAAAAATTTTCGGACAAACTTTCCTAAGCTCAGTTTTTCACGCTGATTACGGTGATATAAAAATATTGCATTGTTTCTGAATCACCCTGTATGTCTGATGTATGCATGAGTGATTTTATATTTTTTTGAAGCGATAGATATATTGTTAGAGTGATGAGAATGATCGTATGTGCGCTAATTTTAAATCGTATGACTTTTTTTTTTAATATATTTGGCAATATGTGATAAACATGTTATTTTATGTTTATTATAAGTAAAGTTTTATTATAAGTACTAGCACAACGAATATAAACTGCTGTTGGAAAATATATGTACATAATTCTGTAATTTTTTTATGAAAATCGAAATAAATATTATATCCATCTATCTATCTGTTTCTCTCTTTCTCTCTGTCTCTCTGTCTCTCTCTCTCTCTCTCTCTCTCACACTCTAGCACTCTGAGGTTCTCTCGCTTGTACAATCGAACCTATATCACGCTCATAGATATAAGCAGTCTGCTGTTACTCTTCTGCGTCTCTTGCTCTCGCACGGCCTCGCCATCTTTCCACAATATTCTTGGGATCGTATGGTTATGCGTAGCAAACCCCTATTTGTGTACAGTTCATTACACATTAAAAAAATTTTAATTAAATATAAAAGAATTATAAAATCTCGTGATAATCAACAATATTAGTAATACTTAAAAATCCGCAAAATTGTATTCAAACACACTATTTGTTACCATAAAAAAACATAACAAATAATTAAATTAACAAAATTCAATAAAATCATATTGACCGTAAGAGTGATAAAAAGATAAATGAAAATCAGAAAAAAATAATATAATATAATACTGCCGGAAAATGTTCTAATTGGTGTCCTAGAATGTTTATGAATTTTTTCAAGTTTGTTTAAGCCATTAGGTTTTAAATTATTCAAGGTTCAATATGAGCATATAGTCATTTTTTTTTACATTTTTTAGCACCTATTGACCTTCATTTATTCAACGCAATTAAGGGGAGGTACAGGCCAGGTTTTAAACTAGTGAAAGAAATATCGTCCGAATTTGAAAATTTTGTTCATACCATAATTTTGCTCGCTGAATAAAATGATGCATTCCGAATTCTGAAAAAAATTGTTTTCAGAAGTTCTGAATTTTATTTAGAAATTCTCAACCATTCCGAAAATCCATGCTAGGTATGGTCCATGTTCTTGGCAATCACATAAAGAATACACAAAAAAAATTCAGCTCAAAATATTCAGAATTGCAATACTAGTTACATTGTTAAGTTTAGCATTTCTCGGCGTTTGCTGAAAATACCGTCATCTATATATATATATATATATATATATATATATATATATATATATATATATATATATATATATATATATATATATATATATATATATATATATATATATATATATATATATATATATATATATATATATATATATATATATATATATATATATATATATATATATATATATATATATATATATATATATATATATATATATATATATATATATATATATATATATATATATATATATATAGATGACGGTATTTTCAGCAAACGCCGAGAAATGCTAAACTTATATATATATATATATATATATATATATATATATATATATATATATATGAGTCAGGCTAGCAAAAATTAACAAATCTGTGCACACCTGGTTCTGTTTTCACTGTTGATTTTTTATATGAAAGTACCTATTAAAAGAAGCTCTCAAAACAATTTCAGCCCTTAAGGTCTCATGAGTGATCTGGTACAATGTTTTGAATTTTCGAAAATGGAAACAGATAATTATTTTCATAAAATTGTTTTCAGAAGTTCTGAATTTTATTTAGAAATTCTCAACCATTCCGAAAATCCATGCTAGGTATGGTCCATGTTCTTGGCAATCACATAAAGAATACACAAAAAAAATTCAGCTCAAAATATTCAGAATTGCAATACTAGTTACATTGTTAAGTTTAGCATTTCTCGGCGTTTGCTGAAAATACCGTCATCTATATATATATATATATATATATATATATATATATATATATATATATATATATATATATATATATATATATATATATATATATATATATATATATATATATATATATATATATATATATATATATATATATATATATATATATATATATATATATATATATATATATATATATATATATATATATATATATATATATATATATATATATATATATATATATATATATATATATATATATATATATATATATATATATATGAGTCAGGCTAGCAAAAATTAACAAATCTGTGCACACCTGGTTCTGTTTTCACTGTTGATTTTTTATATGAAAGTACCTATTAAAAGAAGCTCTCAAAACAATTTCAGCCCTTAAGGTCTCATGAGTGATCTGGTACAATGTTTTGAATTTTCGAAAATGGAAACAGATAATTATTTTCATAAAATTTTAAAGGACGTCCAAGAGTACTATTTTGAACGTACCAAAAAATGATTTCTTCGTCTTTTTATAATCTTTAAGAAAAAATTATTAGAGCACCCTGGCATTTAAATAGATCACATATATAAAGCTGAATAAACCAGAAATTTTGTATATTATAGATTATGTTTGATCGTATGCCATTTTACAAAAACAACATGAATTTAGGTCTAGCATATCTCAAATCCTTCGTCTTAAAAGGCATTTAATTCCTTTTTTGGTACATTCAAAAATACAGCTCGTACAATAAAGGTACTGTTTTGAAAATCGTCAGGTTGGCACACCTGAAACTTGTGACTATCTGAAACATTTCAACTTTTAGAAGACATAGTTCGAACATCCTAGAAAACAAAGCACTTTGTTTGTTTTGTGTATTGTACGTATAGTGTTACGTGGGTTTAAAAAGGGAGCAAGGATGAGGTCGCGTTATTCACACGTGCCGATTAAGGTACGTGATTCTTTGGTGATTGGGGTGTACTGCGGAAGAACAAGACGAGGAGTCCGACTGATTATCTCCTCTATTGGGCAGAAGAGAGAGAGGGAGAGAGAGAGAGAGAGAGAGAAAGAGAGAGAGAAAGAGAGAGAGAGAGAGAGAGAGAGAGAGAGAAAGAGAGAGAGGTCTGCGCGGTGTCTGCCCGAGCCGAACTTACGCGGGATACGCTCGTTACACGCAGCGAAGCCATCGCGCGAAAGCAAGTATGTAGTATCAGCTTACAAGCATTTACACGCAACCTTATCTCGCTGGCTCGGGATACCTGAGTCAGCGAGCACGAAAGTTGGATCGCAAGTTGACGTAAAATACACGTGTCTAAAATACTCATATTGATTCATATGAAAACATATGTAATTATAAAATTGAGATTGAAATATTCAAATTTAAAATTGAAATTGAAATATTAAAATTTAAAATTGAAATTGAAATATTAAAATTTAAAATTGAAATTGAAATATTAAAATTTAAAATTGAAATTGGAATATTAAAATTTAAAATTGAAATTGAAATATTAAAATTTAAAATTGATTCCAATATTATTTTATTAATTTTAAACATTATTTAAGAAAATATTTGTGAGGATAAAAAATATTTTTTCATTGAATACGTGTGTCTATGAAAAATACTCATACGAATTCATGTAAAAACATATGCAACTTGAGAAATTACAATTCCAAGGTTAAAATTTTAAAAATTGTATTCAATATTGGTTTATTAATTTTGAAAGTTATGTTAGAAAATATTCGCCAGGAAAAAATTTACACTTTAATTGAAAATGTATGTTTATGAAACATACTCATATAAATTCATATGAAAATGTATCTAAATTGAAAAATTGCAATTCTAAGGTTAACATTTAAAAAATTGAATTCATTATTATTTTATTAATTTTGAAAGTTATGTTAGAGAATATTCGTTAGGAAAAAACAATTAAATTCCGATTGATAATGCGTCTGTTGTACGATGCTCATATAAATTCATATAAAAACATATGTGACTTGAAAATTGAAATTTTAAGGTAAAACTGAAAAATTTAATTTACTGTTACTTCATTAATTTGAAAGCTATACTAAAAATATTTGTTAGGACAAAAGTTAAATTTAATTGGCAATGCGGGCGTTGTGCGTGTACTGTTTTTTGGTGTCTTCTTAAGTGTTTGCAGATAAATGTGACTCTCTCTCTCTCTCTTCCTTTTAAATTTACAACGTATATACTTCATAAGAATGTTGCTCACACTTGACGTGAGATATTTCTATTGATTATAAGATTAAGATTACAAAAAATAATTAAATAATACAACATAGATATTATTTAAAATTATTGCTCACATATGAGGTCAGATGTCTTTGTTGATTAAGAGATTAAAATTACAAAAAAATAGTTATGTGATACAATGTAGAGATTATTATTAACATGTGTACGATAGGAGTAGCTTACCTATCAAAATATTTCTAGAATGCGTTATTAGACTAGAGTAAATGAAAATGCAGATTGGTACCTAATAATGAATTAGATTTTGTCTTAAGCGATTAAATAAGAATTGAAAATTTTTTAAGAATATTGTAACAAACTAAATGTCTCTGTAAAAGTCACTTTAACGTTTGCACTATATGCACATGAATATTTCGTCTCTTCTTCTTCTTCGTATACGATGATAAGTTATTGTCGCACTTGACACCTTGGTTTAGGGTGGGGTAGGTCCTTGAAACCTCTCCTCGTAGCCTCGCTGCAGATGCACTGGTCATCTCGCTGGGGGCGGGGGGGGGGGGGGGGGGGGGGGAGGTTACTTTGGTCTCTTCACGCAGCCTCACTGCAATTATGAAGCTGGCAACAGCGCATTTTTGGGCTCCATCTCACTTGTTATTGGCCGCACGGCTTTTGTTACAAAGCCCAAGTCCTCCGTTGAAACGTACTGCAGCCTCGGCGTACCTGTGAAGCGTTCGGCCGGAAGTAGCCTCGCCACCTTACATGTCTGCATGCGGACGGCGCCTGGTTCCGCCGGTGCTGTAGTCCCTGAAATATTTCAACACCAGGTGAAATATCGGGTCCCCACGGGAAAGATACATACAAATATCACCAATGAGACTGCGATGCGATAAACTCTATCGTTGAATACGACAAGGTCATGGATCTATCGTGCACTGAGCTGAATGCGCTCTTGGATTATTTTTTCCACGAAATATGAGAAATTTTGGGAATTAGAAAAATTAGCGAACATTGCGCGCACATCCAAATTTATTTTTGCAAACGCTATATCGAACGATAGCATTCTAAATTATCGTAAAGCCGATATCCTCGCATTGTTAGTATATGCTATACATCCGGGGTTTAATCTTAATATTCTAGTACCGTTTATTTCGAACTATTTAGTACCGCCCTGTAGCACTGTACAAAGATAGTCTCTAGACCAGAAGTCGAAAGGATTCACGTATTAGTTTCGTCTAATCTCATCCAATAGGTATCGTTCAATTGTGTGATTTTTATGTTACAATCGGCTATGTTTATCGATTTGTAATTAATTGAAAATTTACTTTCGCAAGCAGCATTTTCTTTGATTTCGCAAACAAGTTCTGTATCATTACATACATACAGTTTGTCAAGAATTTTGCACTTATTTAATTTTTCAATCGACGTCGGCATGTATGTTCTATCGTCGATGCTTATCGCGAAATAATACGATTCGTGCCAAATATATGCAAAGGTATTAGTATTATTAATTGTTTTCTGCCTAATTGAAATTGTAGATACTTCATGCAAAATAAAGTTCTACAAGTCCAATAAGGGTATGGACAAATGATATATCAACTGATCATTCAAATAGAATATGGAAAGATCTAAAGTTTTAACAATTTTTAAAATCGAATTGGGCTTGTCCGTTTGCGAGAATCGCGCGTCAATGACTGTATCCTTGACAAGCATAATCGAATTTTTTATTTAACTAGGCGACATGAAGCGCGGGTGTATGACGCCCTGTGAGGCGCACAAGATTACATTGGTGATTATTTCCGTCTCTAGTTTGTGCAGAAAGATGCCTTCGTTCAGCAGTTCAACAGCTGAGCTTAACATGATTGTCCGCCTATTATAGTCTTGTGACTCTGAAATTTTCTTCATAAGAGTTTCTAAATTTGATATTTTACCGTCGGTAATATCAAATTATGTTTTCGTTAGTTCCGTTAAATTAACTAATAATTTAGCTGCTTGCCGGGTGTCGTTAGACACTCTATTTATCAAATTTCTTAATTCAATCTCAGCACTCTCGTCGAGCGTGCCGAAAAGAAAAGGTCTTAGTCTGCCTATGACTAAGAGTGTCGACCTGCGTGATCTATAATTCTCTTCAATGCATTGGTCGGATACGTCCTTCCATACTTTAGTTAATTTTTCGCTAGTCCAAAAATACGGTGCTAATTTCACTTTTTGTATTATTTTCCAGTTCATACTGGATGTAGCCAGCGGGGCTATTTTATCGGAGATTAAACACGGATTGTCGGCTAACTTTTTGACAAACGATGCCGGCCCTGTCTAGCCTTGCCTCGAAAGCATGCAAACAAAAATGTCGAAAATGGCGATCAATTTATTTCAATTTATAACTTATTTAAGTTGATCTCGTTTCAAAGTTACCCTAATCATCATGTACATAATGATCTTTTTAAAATTTATATTACGTTACGCCAGTGTGAATCAGGCCTAACGCAACGTTTAATGCGAGAGCGCGATAACGCGATCCGAGGTGATGCACGTTTGCATTACGTCATCGCTGTGGTACTAAGTTGCTTTCGCCGCGCGCAACTACCTCGTCTCTCACGAAGGCACATAACGTTTCGCGACACCCGAATCACGGCGAGCTAGACTGTTTTGTCTAGCCGACTTAACCTCCGGCCAAGAAATTTTTGCGTGAGAATAACATGTGTGATTGAAATTGAAGTTTTTAAGATTCATATTGATTGAAAATATTAAAGGATATTTAATACTTTGGAATTTATACTTTAAGATTTGTAGTATTTAAGGTTTTGAAGACATTCACTAATTTGTCAAATTGAACTTTTGGGCTTATATTGACTTAAAATGCCAAAATATGCATTTAATGTTTTGGACCTATATTTTTTTAAATTGTAATATTTGAAATTTTAAATAATATTTATTGATTCTAATAATTTGAAAACATTAGAGTTATACTGCTTGAAGATACTGAGAGAATTTATGCGCTGTTTGACATTTAAGCTGTATTTAAAATTTTGTCTATAACCGTATTTATTCTAATAGCTGGAAAATGGTAAATCTGTGATATGTGAAATGTCAAAGAATTTTGTTTGGATATTCTGACGTTTAAATTACACGCGAAATTTTACATATGGATGTATTTTTCAACGGTTGAAAAACAGTAAAATTATGAAACTTAAAAATGCTGAAAGATTTCGTTTGATATTGCAACAGTTAAGTTACATTTGAAATTTGGTATACTAATGAATTCATTTTAATAGTTAAAAACGGTAAAATTATGATATTTAAAATGCTACAAGATTTCGTTAGATATTCTAACAGTTCAGTGACATTTGAGGGGTTGCATTATTTAAGTTTAATTAAAAGTTGCATATTAAGGTAGATATATGTTTTTACATGCATGTGTATGTATGTGAGAAAGGAGAGTGCGTGCATCGTCATGCTCTGAATAAATGTTTTCGATAACAACTTGTCCAATAAATTTCGTATTCGCACACGGGGCCCTCTAGGTCGGAAATATTTGGCCCGCATGATTAAATTCAAGTTGTACTTGTTTATGGACATATGTCTCCTCTTGGAGGGAGAGCTGCGCGGCGCGCGAGGGCGCCGAGTTAAGTTTTGCTTTTATTTTCTCTTTTTATTTGAAAGAACTAGTGTTAACTTATTATCGCCTACTCGCTCTTACGGATTAACATGGCTTCGACAGGTATCCGCAGTTTGGGCTTAGGGTTCAATGAAACGGTCGAAAAAAGCATTTTAATTATGCGCGTTAGAAAAATTATTTGGCGTTCATGCAACGTAGCGTGGCGGAAGAGATGAGCTGCCCCCACTTCTGGCCCTGAAACGTGCAGTACTTCGTCGCAGATGAACGTACAGTCTGTGCTCTACTCTCGAGAGATTCGAACGTGCATTTGAACTTCAATCGACATGACGGGGCTCCCAGCCATCCTGTAGATTATACGTTGCTTTGTCTTATCAGAGGTACGTCCTGAGTATGCGGCATTCGAGGGAGAAGTAAATTACCGCAGTCTCAAGCGACGGTATTACTACATCATGGAAAGAATATTCGGAGAAGAAGAGTCGGAGTTCAACTCTGCGATGTGGTGAGTTTTACATTATAATTATGTTGCCCATCTGGTATTTGTTAAACAAAATTTCGTCTAACTGACTTCTTGTTTTTATTTAGATAATAATCATGCGGTACTCGGAAGGGTAAGCCCAGGAGCGTGACTGGGGCGTTCGCTAGACGCGATCCGGAGGGCGATTTTACGTTTTCGCCAAGAAGCGGGTCAGCATACCAGTACACTGCCCGACTCATGGATATGTGAGTATTTCTTTCTCTCTTTATTTGTTATTTCCTTCTATCAACTCTTTGCTAATGTTCTTTTTTCTTTATGTCTTAGCTGGGATACCGTAGCCGATTGCCGGTTCAGCTACGGTGCCACAGACCCGAGGCGCTCAAATTCTTTCACTTCACTTGCCCCGGCGGCAAGGTAAGTACGCGCGTCGCGATGCAACGTATCCTGCTATCTCTATTTTATTCTTTATCATAATACTCATCGTTTTTCTTTCTCTCTTTTGCAGCCATTCGCCGTCCTGCCGCACAGCGAGAACAAGATATCGTGGATAGAGCCAGAGCTGCTGCGCGAGGTTTTCGACGAGGGGCAGCGATCGGTGATGGTTGTGCGCTGCTTAGCGCACTACGACAACGTTGATTACACAGTCTGTCTGGGTGTGGCTGTCATGGTCAGTTTCCTCTTGTCGTCGTTGACTGTTTGAATGATGAGATTGACAATGTGGACTTATATTTGGATAATAGTGTAGTCTTTAATCAGTTATTATGAAGTGTAAGATTACAGTGTAAAGTTTTACCTATTTACTCCTGCAAGTTGCGAACATTAGTGTAAAACGTGTGTGTAAAGCGAAATGCGCCGCCTGTGTGTTTATTTTTCTTATCATATTCTTTCTTTTCTATTTTGCTACTTATTATAATATAAAGGTTTTAACCGCATTAATTATTGTTTCTTTCATTTAACCTGCTAACCCAATAATATTTCTCCTTTTTTTTCTTTTTTTTTAAATAGTGTCATTAGATGTTTGACAGTAGATCGACACTGTTGATAATTGTGTCTAATTTGCATAAAACTTAGAGCTGTGGTTAATCAAGTTTCATTCGTTTCCTTAAATCCGAGTGATTTTAGTGCATTCCCTGTATTGTATTGAATGATTGTGCTGAATATGTAATTATTATTTGGGTAATTTGAGCCAAGTGACATCGATCGTGTTCGTCTCGTTTAAATTTAACTTAATTCCGTCGATACTTGCTTTTTCTTCTTTTCTATTCTATTTCTTTTTTTTAAATAAACAACTCATAATTTTAGACAAGGAAGGTCTTTATTTCATTAAGTGATACGTGAATCAAGTGCGTTAGTCGCACTTATTTTAATTTCAAATTGATTTTATCAATATTAAAAATATCTTTTTCTTCTTATTAAATAATAAATGCGCAAGTGATATTTGGATAGATCGATGTTAGCCGTATTTGTTATTTAAATTTTAACTTAATTTTATCAATGTTTACTTTTAAACCGTAACCATATTTTTAAATAGATACAAACTGTTTGTCTCCTTAAGTGATATCTGAATCAGGCAACATTGGTCGACTTGTTTTTTAATTTCAAAATAATTTTATTGCTATTAATTTTTTTTTTAAACTGAACGCTTATATTTGAATAGCAAAAAGTTTCTCTGAATAGCCAAATGTTTTCCTGTGTCTTTGGTTGAAGTTCTGTTCTGTGGTTTAATTCACTTGGGTAAGCTGCAACTAAAACACTATTCATTTGCGATATGAGCAGAAAGGCTGGGACCTGCATCTATTGCCGTCGAACTCCAAAAGCCTTGTCATCGATCGTCTGCTTATCAGCACGTAAAAGTAATAATCAACTGTAATGAAATATTCATAAATAACTTTGAATCGCCTTTGAATTCAGGTAGACTTTTATTATCTATTATACAGGATAATGAGATGTGATGGTTATATCTTATGCACTTTTATTTTATATTAAATAATTCTGACAGCTGTTATATACTAATTATTTATGACTCTATTAATAATATTAATACATGTTCTGGGGCAAGTAATCTCACTGCCCCTTACTTTCTGAACTTAAGTGGTTTCCAATATTTGATTTTGCATCGCAATAGCTCGCGACCATGATGTTTTAATATAACTATGGGGCAAAATGGTCTGCACCTGGCAATTTATTTTAAGATTAAATAACTCTTTAACATCTGATTTCTAATGATATGCAAGTTAATTTATGTTTCCAAAATGAGTTTTTGGCCAAGTAATTGCATTCTCAATTTCTTTGATCTTGACCTTTTCTTGAAATTCGATGCTATTTAATATTTAATTTTTGTATAATGGTAATTCATAATTATGATGTTTTGAAGCAAACATGGGGCAAAATGAGATGGATTCCTTACGTTTTTCACATTAAAATTATTTTCCAATGACTGCTTGTTTAAACGCTTGCAGTTACCTTGATGTTTTAGAATAAGTTTTGAAGCCAAGTGATCGTATTTTTAACTTGTTTTTCTTTTTCTAAACTCAACCCTTTTTAATATTTAATTTTATATGACAATGGCAACTAGTTTAACATGATATGTAATACTTTCGTTGTCTAACTTGCATGATGTAACATGTCTGGTGCGATACCCGAACTATCGAAAAATGATACGTTCGATGGATGGCAAAAGAGAAACAAAAAAAAAAGAAAAGGACTGTCCTTGCTCCTAGACGAGTATTCCAATTTGTTCATTTAGGTGCTGAGGTGGGTCCTTGACAGCTGATCGATCTCTTATGTCCATATCTCGCACGCTCACCACCTCTATTTGCGCTACCTCTGAACAGCGCACGCTGACGCCAGAGGGGAGTGAATCGATTTTGCTCTTGCCCGACTATCAGCATTCTTTTCTTATGTACTTTTGATTATCGCGGGGCTATTTCAAAATTTCGATTTCAGACGGAGCTGCACGTTCCATACCCTTAAAGAAATACTATTTTACGCAATGATCAAGCAGTTAGAAATCACAGGAGTTCCGAAAAATTCCAAGCAACGACTATTTTTATGTATTTTCAGCTGCTGAATACGAATCCGACCCTCCTTTTTACCGACACATCAAGTGTTCGACCCTAACCTCAACAAACAACCCAAAATTGCTGTTTCACGCGGTTGAGAGGTAGGTCCCGTGATCTACGGGAGGAAAATTATTGACAGAGCGTATTTTTATGTATTTTCAGCTGCTGTAGACGATTCCGACCCTCTTTTTACCGATACCTCAAGCGTTCATCACTAACCTCAAAAAACACCCAAAAATTGCTGGTTCACGCGGTTGAGAGGTCGGTCCCGTGATCTACGGGAGGAAAATTATTGACAGAGCGTATTTTTATATATTTTCAGCTGCTGCAGACGAATCTGACCCTCTTTTTTACCGATACCTCAAGCGTTCATTACTAACCTCAAAAAATACCCCAAAATTGCTGTTTCACGCGGTTGAGAGTTAGGTCCTGTGATCTACGTGAGGAAAATTATTGAAAGAGCGTATTTTTATGTATTATCAGCAACTGAATACGAATCTGACCCTATTTTTTACCGATACCTCAAGCGTTGGTCCATAACCTAAAAAACACCCCAAAATTGCTGTTTCACGCGGTTGAGAGGGAGGTCCTGTTATCTACGTGAGGAAAATTATTGACAGAGCGTATTTTTTATGTATTTTCATCTACTGAAGACGAATCCGACCCTCTTTTTTACCGATACCCAAAGCGTTCGTCCCTAACCTCAAAAAACGCGCCAAAATTGCTGTTGCTTTTTAGGTTAGGGACGAACGCTTGAGGTTTCGGTAAAAACAATGGTCCGATTTGTGTTCAGCAGCTCAAAATACATGGAAAAATAGTCGTTGCTTGGAATTTTTGGGAACTCCTGTGATTTCTAACAGCTTGATCGTTGCGTAAAGTAGTATTTCTTGAAGATTATGGAACGAGCAGCTCGGTCTGAAAGCGAAATTTTAAAAAATTGCCAGGCTCTAATGGAAAGTACATAATAAATGCTAAGTTTTCCATATTTTTAAAATTTTTTAGGTCGAAATGAATTTTGAAAGAGGTCCATGAATTTTTTTCGGCAAAATAAAGTTTCACATATATACCGGATGTAAATCTTTCGTGACCCTGATTTCAAGGTCAAGATAAAAAAAAAACTTAAGATCTTATCAGTTATTTGATCGACGATCCTTATTTTGACCCCGAAAATGAAAAGATAAAAGAATTGTACATCCTAAAATAAGACCTTAACCGTAAAAACAAGATTAATCATCAAAGTAATATCAAGGGTAATAGATCAATTACACCGCAAGTTCTAACTTTTGATCACAGAAATGAAACGGCCGCTCATTTTTCAGGGCGGTAGACAAGCGAGCTAGTCTAAAGAATCGTAACGGTAACCCCCCCTTGCTACAGGGCGTAGGGATGCTGGGGTTCGGTAGCATGTAGAAGTTTACGTCCAGTACCCGTGGACCTGGGGATCGATCGCGTGTAGAAGTTTACCCCACTACCGTAGGGGCCTGGGGATCAGTCGCGTGTAGACGTTCACCCCGCCTACCTGGGTACCTGGGCATATGTCGCATGTTAAAGTTAACCCCCAGTACCCAAGGGGTCTGGGATTGGTCGCGTGTAGACGTTTAACCCCGTACCCGGGGAACCTGGGGATCGGTCGCGTGTAGATGTTTACCACTCGTAAACTCTCCAAACCAACGCTCTTTGCACAGCACTGAAGTAAATTAGCCTCTAAACCACCTACGTCCTAACTCTTGAACTCTACGCGATCTATGCAACAGACATGCAACCTACTCTCTAAGATATAATCCCACCAATCCTACGCGCTTTCCACGACAGGTAAGCTAACCTCCAAAACCTAACCCCGTTAACCCTACGCGTTTTACAGAACAGACAGGCACTCTGATCTTTAATACCCCTAATCCTAAACCAACGTATCCTGAACTCACGAGCTCCAAGCGTTGTAACCTCAAAATTCACTGTACTTTCCCCTTTGAAAAAGTTTGAGGCCATATTTTGATAAAATGTCTAAAGGCGTTACTTGTTATCCTAATTTAAAAAAAAATGGCCAAGAAGTGTTGGATGTACTCCTTAACGTACAGGTTTAAAATAGTAAAAATAGCACATCTGAATGGGCTTAAGGGGGCACGCCACCTTTACAATGTGAAACAAAAAAATTGATTAGGAATTTTTATTTTGATATTTATTTTAATAAGGGTTTCTTTTCCTGAAAGTATACATAAAAACCTACCAATATGTATATTTTTACCTTCGTTGGACCTTCTATGCCTCCATGGCAAACCAGACTGTTTTCGAAGACTTTAAGCACTGTCCGTGAGATTCCAAGTCTACGCATGGATGGCTAAAAATTTATGGAGATACTCATTATAGTAGTACTTTTAGTATGAACGTAGCTATTTTGATTTGAGCGAGTAGAAGTATTTCTTTTAATGAACATTGTCAATATAACACTTATTTTTTAATAATTTTATCACTTTTATAGATGTAAAAAAATTTCTAATCGTTCAAATTAAAATCCCTACGTTCATACTAAAAGTACTACTATAATGAGTATCTCCATAAATTTTTAGCCCAATCCATCCATGCGTAGACTTGGAATCTCACGGACAGTGCTTAAAGTCTTCGAAAACAGTCTGGTTTGCCATAGAGGCATAGAAGGTCCAACGAAGGTAAAAAATATACATATTGGTAGGTTTTTATGTATACTTTCAGGAAAAAAACCCTTATTAAAATAAATATCAAAATAAAAATTCCTAATCAATTTTTTGTTTCAAATTTTAAAGGTGGTGTGCCCCCTTAATATGTAGCAAAAAGCCTCCACTGGACTATTTCTACTTTATTATAAAGAATATTTAAATAAATTCAGACAGATCGAGCAATACAAACCGATTTCGCATAAGTTTTTAAAATTGATGAAAATCAAGATTTTTAAGAAAAATGCAAAATTCAAGTTGCTGTACAAAAAAATGCTGTATAAAATTTTTTTTTCATTGTTATCCATGTACAATAATTCGTTTTCCCCCTCTTTCAAACGAACTTAAGTATTCTGCTATGAAATTGCGATAAGCTACCGAAAAAATGGGTTGAAAAATAAAAAGAGCAAAAAAATGTTTATTCGAAAAATTGAAACCCAGGCAGAAAATCCATGTCGTAAAGTTTAAGAAGACCGGGTCATGTTTTTAAAAAAATGTCTGCAAAATAACTCAAATGATGAAAAGAAAGCCTATTTTTTAAAACATTTTTAATGAAATGTTTTTTGATCCATATACTATTATCTATTATATAATCTATAAAATTATTATATTTATAATATTTGCATTTTAAATTCAGCTTTTGTATTAAATTTTGGGCATAATCTTTCTTCCTTGTAATGTTGGTATTATGTATTTGTCTTTGGCTGCTTAATCACAAACATGTTTTGATGTTTCGGTCACTTCTTTTACACCCCTTTCCACAGCTTGTGTGTGGCAAGGAAATCTGAAAATTTTATTTCGTGGATCATGGTTATTTACGCAATACAGTAGCTGCTCTGCTGATAATAATTTAATTAATGATAATTCAGTCTCACAAACGTCCCAATTTTTTAGCAATTTATAGCTACTTGTATCAAAATTAATATTTGGTTAAATAAATTTTCTTATACTGTTTCTAGATTCAGGATGGTTTTCTCGATCTTCTACAATTTTATCGTGAGCCTTCTGCCTGATTGATTTGCGTTCGCCAGGTAACATTGACAAAAGAATATTTTCATGATGAGCGAAGTATCAATTATTTCGAATGGTTTCATCAACTAAAGTTCGTAAAGTAGGTAAGTAGTTCGTAAATATATCGAGATTTTTGAATTACGTCTAGTAAATTTTGATGTCGATCAAAACAATATTTAAATTTTCTAATCCTAAACCAAGTTGAAACATATACTTTCATAATATACGTAACTACAATCTTCAATTACTGTTAGGCTTTTCTTAAGATAGCTATAATCTTAAAAACCTCGCAGCTGTAGTTAACCACCTTGCAAGAGATATATTCCCAGGTTTAAGATTTGCTAATTTCTTTGAGCACGTGCCTGAATTCACTGCTTTGGCAATTTTATAAAGGTAATGTTGGTCAGTACTTTATTCTGTCTTGTCGGTATCAGGTAATTCTCCTTCAATCTTTTCAAATTTTACCACCGGCAGTGTCTCACAGTTTCGGAGAAGCTTGTTCAATTCTCTATAAAATGATTCAGGACCTTTAGCAACGCCGTAAAGCTTCTCGATTATGTGTCTCAAAGCCGGCTCGTTAAGATGTAGTAAGCAAATGAACCAATGGAGGGACTTTAACACCTGATTGATTAACAACTTGGAATAAATGTTACAATTGACAAAAACTACAAAGGAGTCCATCTAGATCTCGTTTCTGACATCCCTGCGTCCGGATATGACATCTAGTGCGATAATATGCCTTATTTCTCTAAAAGCTACGGAACCTTCCACCTAGACCTCCTCACCGGCGCGGCAGCCCCGCATCCAGATATGACACATAGTACAATAATAAGCCCTAGTAAACTAAAAATGACGAAGCTATGAACTTAGATCTCTTCTTCGACAGCCTCGTGTTCGGATACGACACCTAGTGCAATAATATGCCCCAGTAAGCTAAAAACTGCGGAGTCATTCACCTATATCTCCTCCCCGACGGCCCCTTATCCAGATATGACAGCTAGTGCAATAATATACTCCAGTAAGCTAAAAGTGACGGAGCAGTCAACTTATATACCTCCTTTCCGATGGCTCCTTATCCGGATATGACACATACCAGTCAGCTAAAAATTACGGAGCCGTTCACCTAGACCTCCTCTTCAACGACGGATACCACACCTAGTGTAATAATATGCCACGGTACGATAAAATCTAAAGAGCCGTCCACCTAGACCTTTTCTCTGTCATCCTAGTTCGTTAAAAACTATGCAACCGTCGACTCAGAGTTTGATGAGACTAATAGAGAAAATTTAAAATCTCGCGCTCGTTGACGTAAGAACCTTTGCCAGATCCGTTACACTAGCATCGAATACTCAATTTTACTTCCAGCTCTTAGCCTCTTTTCACCGGCACCATAAACCCAGTGCTAAAAATTTTTTTTTATTAACCTTAACGCGAAACTGGATAACGAAGCGCAATTATACATTTGTGGACAGATAAAAATATCTTAATATATAAAAATTTGATTTATAAAACAAAAAATTTAATTAACTATGAAATTTTTTATCTTAAATTTTAAAATGGATTTTTAGAACATTATATTACTGCTATATAAAGTAGCTGGTTTTTTTTAAATGAAAAATTGTCGTACATATTTACAAATTAATTACTATATTAACCGCATATATAAAAAATAATTCTAGCATTATTTACTAATATTTAGTTATAGTATTTTATTAATTAGTAAAATTCCTTGAAATTTTGAAAATCTAAGCTATGCAATTTTTTTAAACTTACGTAATATATTAGTATTTACAAAACCATGATTTATAATAGTATGTTTTTACAATAGAAATACATCAATAGTATGTTTGTATAAAAATTTAACTTTTAAAAATTATTTTTTAAAGTGTGAAAATTATTTACTGACAACATCAAATATAATTATAAAGTTAGAAACACTTTTGCAATAATATTTTGCCAGTTCTCAAAAAATCTTCAATAGACATAAATAAACAAATCGAGGTGACATGAACGATAGGGTTACTATGGTAACGAAAGAAAAAGCTATTAATGTTACCGCATTTAATACATTATCAATTACGTAACAGAATTTCAAACATTGACTAATAGTTCATTGAAAATTTTTTATTACTAAATATTTAATGAATCAGAGACAACTGTGTTTAGTATTTTTGATAAATATAACGTTAATAAATATAGAATAGTATTTGTAATAAATATAAGAACTTTCTCATCTAATAAATTTTAATTGTAAAAAAATTTGATTTAAAATAATTTTTTTCCGTATTTAAATGCATTAATATGCTACAACATACTAAAGCGTAAAGTATAAAAATTGACGCAAAAAAGTCAATACTTGATGATTTATACTTTTTATAAGGGTTAAATTCTTTATTTTCTTCTTTTGAGAAGGTCTAAAAGATAAATAACGAATTTTCTACTTTAGTAAAGTAGAAAAAGGAAAAATACTACATTTATATAGTCAAAAATCTCATCCCGATACTTCAAAAGTATAAAAAACAAATTTTCTACTTTAAAGTATTGAATGACAAAATTATACTTTTAAAAGTAAACAACTTCGCTTCGAAATTTGAAAACTATAAAAAACGAATTTCCTACTTTAGTGACATTATATTATTGCTATAAAAAGTAGCTGATTTTTTTAAACGTAAAATTGTCGTACATATTTATAAATTAATTATAATATATTAACCGCATATATAAAAGATAATTCTATTATTATTTACTAATAGTATTTTATTAATTAGTCAAATTTCTTGACATTTTGATAAATGTTAGCTATGTGATCTTTTTAAACTTACGTAATATATTAGTATTTACAACAGTTTGTTTTTACAATAGAAATACATCAATAGTATGTTTGTTTAAAAATTTAATAATTATAAAGTTAGAAACACTTTTGCAATAATATTCTGCCAGTTCTCAAAAAATCTTCAATAGACATAAATAAACAAATCGAGTTGACATGAACGATGGGGTCACCATGGTAACGAAAGAAACAGATATTAATGTTACCGCATTTAATACATTATCAATTATGTAACAGAATTTCAAACATTTACTAGTAGTTCATTGAAAAATTTTTATTACTAAATATTTAATGAATCAGAGTCAACTGTGTTTAGCATTTTTGATAAATATAATGTTAATAAATATAGAATAGTACTCTTGATAAATATAAGAAATATTTCATCAAATAAATTTTAATTGTGAAAAAATTGATTAAAAATAATTTTATTCCGAAATTAAATGCATTAATATGTTACTATACTAAAATTTGATTTTTAATCTAGACTTACGGCATGTCTAGGATATTAAACCAGTGTTCAGGACGTTAACATTTGAATGATCTGAAACTTAGAGTTATCAGATCTTAAGGATTAGGAATAAAATTCAAGTGCTCGACTCATTTGAATTTTAGGGTTTGAAATGTTAGTTTTATTGCGCAAAAAATTCATCTATTTGTTTTAAATAAACATTGACAACCTTAATTTAAAAAAAAAGTATGTAGGTTACCTTATCTTTACTTCGTTCTATTTTTACTTTTCTATTTACTAACGATATTCTTAACAAATAATACAATCTTTATTTTTGTTTCAGTCTGTTTGAAATAATTTTATAGATTATACACTAGGTAATAGTATATGTATCAAAAACATTTCATTAAAAATGTTTTAAAAAATAGACTTTGTTTTCATCATTTGAGTTATTTTGCAGACATTTTTTTAAAAACATGACGCGGTCACTTAAAACTTTACGACATGGTTTCTCTGTCTGGGTTTTAATTTTTCGGATAAACTCTTTTTTGCTATTTTTATTTTCCAACCCACTTTTTCGGTAGCTTATCGCAATTTCATAGCAGTATAGTTAAGTTCGTTTGAATGAGGGGGAAAACCATTTATTTTACATCGACAAAAATTAAAAAAAAAGTTTTTATACGGCATGTTTTTTGTACAGCAACTTGAATTTTGCATTTTCCTAAAAAATCTTGATTTTCATCAATTTCAAAAACTTATGGAAAATTGGTTTGTATCACTAGATCTGTCTGAATTTATTTAAATGTTCTTTATAATAAAGTAGAAATAGTCCAGTGGAGGCTTTTTGCTACATATTAAGCCCATTAAGATTTGCTATTTTTACTATTTTAAACCTATACGTTAAAGAGTAGATCCAACACTTCTTGGCCATTTTTTTTAAATTAGGATAACAAGTAACGCCTTTAGACATTTTATCAAAATATGGTATCAAACTTTTTCAAAAGGGCAAGTAAAGTGAATTTTGAGGTTACAACGCTTGGAGCTCGTGAGTTCAGGATACGTTGATTTAGGATTAGGGGTATTAAAGATCAGAGTGCCTGTCTGTTCTGTAAAACGCGTAGGGTTAACGGGGTTAGGTTTTAGAGGTTAGCTTACCTGCCGTGGAAAGCGCGTAGGATTGGTGGGATTATATCTTAGAGAGAAGGTTGCATGTCTGTTGCATAGATCGCGTAGAGTTCAAGAATTATGACGTAGGTGGTTTAGAGGCCAATTTACTTACGTGCTGTGCAAAAAGTGTAGGGTTAGAGAGTTTACGAGTGGTAAACATCTAGACGCGACCTATCCCCAGGTCCCCCGGGTACGGGGTTAAACGTCTACATGCGACCAGTCCCAGGCCTCTTGGGTACCGGAGAAAACTTCTACATGCGACATATCCCCACGTCCCCCGGGTAGAGGGCATGAACGTCTACACACGACCGATCCCGAGGCCCCTACGGTAGGGGGGTAAACCTCTACACGCGACCTATCCCCAGGTCCCCGGTCATTGGAGGTAAACTTCTACACGCGATCGATCCCCAGCACCCCCCCTCCGGTAGGAAGAGGGGTTAGTAGACTAGCTCGCTCGTCTACAGCCCTGAGAAATGACCAGCCCTTTCATTTCTGTGATAAAAAGTTAGAACTTGCGGTGTAATTGATTTATTACTCTTGAACTTACTTTGATCATTGATCTTGTTTTTACGGTCAATGTCTCATTTTCGGATGTAAAATTCTTGCATCTTTTCATTTTCGGGGTAAAAATAAGGATCATCCGATTTGATTTCATCCGTGATCTCGACAACCTTCAGGTTATAGTCACCAAAGGTCACTACCTTTCAACTTCATGATCGCTGTCCCTGCAAATTACACAGTTAGAAATAAGAGTGATAGTACACGTGATCATTTGACCTCAAACTGACCTTATCTATTGATCTTGACCTCAAGGTTAAGGTCACCTACGGTCACCGCCAGGTATCTCCTGGTACCTTGTTAACTCCAAGATTACCTTCCTTAACAATTCCACAGATAGAAATAAGAGTGATAGTTCGAATGACCATTTGACCTCAAACTGACCTTGACCATTGTCCTTGACCACGACGTCACGGTTAAAGGCATGCTCGGATGTAAAATTTTTCGCTCTTTTCTATTTCGGGGTCAAAAATTTAGTGGATCGCTATTTAAAAATATGTCTTGACCTTGAGATAACCCAATATTCATAGATCGAATCAATGCTGCAGCACAATTTATACTATATCCGTATCCAGCACGAATAATTATATAAATATTTTTTTGTATTTTTTTGTATACAAAAAAAAATATATCCTTCTAGGTTAAAATTAGCAAATATTTATATAATTATTATAAGTTAGAGTACGAAAAACACCGTTTTTGACCTTCTTGATTGATGTGGAACAAATTAAATCCTTCACCAAACGATTTCAACAAATTTCTAGGCCTCTCTGGGTTACTATTACACTTTTTATAGCCAGAAATGACTTCAAATTCAGATTGAAATGCGTAGCGAAAACTTGTCCCCCTCGAATAATTCACAGCTCCACAAACGAAATTGAAAAAATTCTTCCAGGATCCAGACCACCATTACTATACGTTTTTGGGGTCGCTGTTTCCGAATCCGATGTCCATTTAACTCTGACATGTCAGGATTTTTCATAACCTCAGAATTTAGGCCCGACAACCCCATAACTACTAAAATCCTTAATCCATATACCCCTTAACTCCAAGAACCCGATAACCCTGTAAACACATAACCCCCCAACCATTTATACCCTTAACTCCGTAACCTTATAACCCTGTAATCTCCATAACCCAATGGGAAAGAGACTGATATGCCCCTAATTTCGGTAAATTGAGCTGAATGGGCTGTTGGGCAGTGTTTCCTGAACTCCATCACCTCATAACCCCATAACCCCCATATCCCAACAGGAAAGAGACGTATATGCCCCTAATTTCGGAAAATTGAGCTGGATGGGCTTTGTTCCTGGAAGAATTTTTTCAATTTCGTTTGTGGAGCTGTAATTTGAAATTGCACGATTCCAGACTTTTTCAGTCTGCTGCGACCGTGAAACCTTAACCGATCTTTCTGATATTTTGCGAGGTTAATGTCGATGCTTAATCAGAACTTTTGGGCGAAGTCCACGAATTTTTTTGCGTTAATATAAAGTTTTACTCAACCCTAATATACATATATAGAAATAAAAAAATTATTTCTTGATCTCGATTTCTCAAAGAATCACCCATATATATATTTTTATTTCTTCGGTAAAAATGTTCCTATTGGTTTGTAGAATGTATGTGAGTTTTTTCAGATTTGTTGAAACCCTTAGGTTTAAAGTTCCTCAAGGCTAAATATGAGCATGTAGCCATTTTTTACATTTTTTAACAAATATTAACTTTCATTTATTCGGCAGAATTAAATCTCTTTAAAAAATAGCAATAAAGGATTTTGCAGCAAATTTTCTGAATTATTCATAATAAATGATTCCAAAACCTTTTAATGCCTCTTTCGATTACGTGGTAGAAGTGCTAGTAGAAGAAAATGGTAGAAGTGCGATATTTATATATACAAAATCATTTTAACTTCAAATATTGGTAAAAAGATTATTAACACTCCCATTTTAGCAATAAAGTCATATTTAGTTTCAAACAACTTTAAATATATACATATTAAAAAAAAACATTTTTGCCAAAAAAAAATTTTCTTTTTTTTTGTTCTAGATTTCTTGGAGAATCATTCATATATATATATATAGTAACAGGAGGATTATTTAATGGGCCGAATGTTAATAATAATAGTAACAATGTAGGCAGCGCGCATCTCCTCGGTGCGCTGCTCGACCTTTAGCTTACCTGCTAACTGCGAGTATCTCGCTTCAGCCGCGCGTACCTTTTGTACGACGCCTACGTGTAGCCGGCTAGCCTGGTTCCAGGGTCGTTTCCCGCGAAGGATACGGATCACGCGATAGGCAGCAAGGATAAATAAATGAAGGGGAGAGACTCAGTTATTAACAAAACACACGTATATTACCTATTAAGTTCTGTACAAGCGGGGGACGCGCGCGAATCCCCGAGCATGCTTATGCGGTGCACGGGGTTATACGATCGCGCGCACAAACAGCTACGGGGGAAGGGACCCCGTGCCACGGCTTCCCCAAGCTTTGTTTTCTACGTCGCTAGTACAATATGAAAACTTACTTTTATAAGCGCTATAACATACGGGAGCGCCGATGATCAGCTCGCTGTTGCTCTCTCCGTCTCACTCCCTCTCTCTCTCTCTCTCTCTCTCTCTCTCTCTCTCTCTCTCTCTCTCACACACACACACACACACACACACACTCGTAGTGTCTGGCAGGCTGCGAAGAGGTAGGCCTCGCTTGCCGATGCTGCTGGACTGCAGGTAGCCCGCGTCTCTCGGGCGGGTGTCGACGTTGACGGTGAAGCTCGTTTCTTGGAGCTGGCCTCTCTTCCTCGCGGACACTCATACACTATCTATCTGTCACACACACGGTACGTTCGTGTTCGGTCCCGGCGGTGGCGATGTCGCGCGTGTCGAAGGAGCACGTTCAGGCGTCTCGGCAGCCACGCCGGTTCGATGCGCTCTCTTTCTCCCTCTCTCTCTCTTCCTCTCTCTCTCTCTCTCTCCCTCTCTCGATCCGCGCGACTCCCAATTCGTGCACCGGCCCCACACGGCGCGGATTACTCGCGTATTTAAATAATGCGAGCGCATCTATAGTGCGCTCGTTACAATATATATATATATATATATATATATATATATATATATATATATATATGGAAATATGGTCATATTGAGCCCTGAACAACTTTAAATCTATGAGTTTAAAAAAATCTGAAATAATTTACATGCATTCTACATACTAGAAGGAACATTTTTTCTGAAATTAAGAAAAGAATGTTCTAGTTTTCGATTTCAAGAGAGTTATCCATTTATATATAAAAATATAGGTTATATGCTGGAAAATTCACATATATATATATATATATATATATATATATATATATATATATATATATATATATATATATATATATATGATTCTCTGGAAAATCTAGAACAAAATAAAGAATAATTTTTTTCGGCAAAAATATTCCTTTCAGCATGTAAAGTAGTCGTGAATTATTTTAGATGTTTTAAAGCCCTTATATTTAAAGTTGTCTGAAGCTAAATATGACTTTATTGCTAAAACGGTCATTTTAATAATATTTTTTTACAATATTTTATGTTATTTTGATTATTTTATATAATTTTGATCTCCTGCTATTTTACGACTTGTGCAGTCACTTTTGTATTGAAAAAAGCTATCTTCATCATTTTTAGTGTAATGATACGAGTAACAAAGCCCACTTTTTTCAGAATTTTTAGTTTTAAAATAAGTTTAATAAATCGAAACGGACATTAAAAGGTTTTGGAACCATTTTTTATGAAAAATTCAGAATATTTGATAAAAAATTCTTTGTTGCTATATTTTAAAGGGATTTAATTTTGTTGAATAAATGGACGTTCAAATTTGTTCAAGAATGTAAAAATTTGCTACATACTCATATTTAGCCTTGATCAACTTCAAACTTAAGTGTTTCAAGAAATATGAAAAAATTCCCATACATTTTACAAACCAAGAGAACATTTTTATCGAAGAAATAAAATAAAATTTTTCATCTTGATTTTCTAAAGAATTACCCATATATATATATATATATATATATATATATATATATATATATATATATATGTGTGTGGGTAATTCTGTACGAAATCAAGACGAAATTTTTTTTTTATTTCTTTGGTAAAAATGTTCCTCTTGGTTTATAAAATGTACGGGAATTTTTTCATATTTTTTTAAACACTTAGGTTTATAATATATATATATATATATAAAAAGATTTTTTTCAAAAAGGCGCCATTTTGTCATTTTTCAGTAAAAATGTCTAAATCTGCTACCTGCGAGAATGACAAGCCTACAGAACAATAATCCGTTCGAATTCTTTATTTCAGGCAACCCAAACTGCCGCTATCGCCATGACCAGCCACGTGCCTTTTTTTCGGATGTTCACTTTGGCCGTAAAAAAATAATTAAACATAACAAAATAAACTTAAAGAATTTTTTTGTACACTATAATATGTCATTAAAAACATATAAAAAAATTGGAACAATTGCTTTTTATTATCTTGTAAAAAAAAATTGCACAAAAATAGTTAAAATTTAGGCGTTTACACAGGACTAACCCCTTAAATTGGTTGAAAACTGGGTAGATTTATTTTTAAATTACCCTTTTCTGGTCACCTTAGGAAATTCAGTAAATTATAATCCAATCTACGAGGTAATTCGGGAACTAAAAGAGGTGAAAAAGGTCTTTTCTTGACATATATGTTCATATAAAGAATTTTCTGCTGAAACATTATTGAAAATTCATAGAAATATTTTTGTACATTAATACATATGAAAAGTATCTATTAATTTAAATAATTACTTGTGAAGTAAACAAATCAGTGAACAGCGACCTCTTTTTTAATCACATATACGCAAATTGTTAAATGAAATCCTCAAATAATTATTATTTTAAAGATTAACTTTAGATAGTTGAGAGAAATCAAGTTTTAGAAATCATTGAGTCTAATAAGCTTAAACTTCAGACTGGTTGAGAAAACCAAGTATTATAGATAGCTAGAACAACAAATATTTACATCTGGAATAAGTAAATAATTAAAACTTAAAAGCTTAAGCCATTGAAAGGTGCCAGACATAAATTAATGAAGTATATGCTACTTTCTCTAAACCGCTTTACAGGTGTGGATAAAACATTAAATCGGTTTTTAATTGTATGGTAACACTGTTTACGTACTATCCATAACATTGAACAGAAAATTGAATTATATATATTATAACAGGCTTGATAGTAATCCATACTATTTTGATGCAGTAAACTAAATATAACGTGTATACGTACATGAATACATACACACATACATATATACATGTATGCATACATACATACATACATACATACATAAATACATAGTACACACAAATTCTCACATAGGCATACCCACACTTATACAGACATACTCACGCGTATACAAACACATACCTAATTAGAAATACGCTAAACTATACATAAATACACACGTATACAATAATACACACATCTACTTATGCATTTATACAGAAATGTATACAAACAGATACATACCACACGCACTTACATTCGCACACAATCTCCAACACACACTCATACATATAACATACTCATACATACCCTCAAAACATACCTTCACACATACACTCACACACACAACTACGTACACACATACGTATATACATACACGTATAGACCCACACACCCACTCACGCGAACACTGACATACACACAAACCTGACACACGCACATATACACACACTCATCGAATAACGCTCACACTTATTTATTACATGTATATGGGTGATTCCATGTCAATTGAGTATGTCCAATAATCAAAATGTCCAAAACTCTGAGAAAATAGTAGTACTCATACCCAGAATATATGAAAAAAATTTCAGAGCCTAAAGTATCATATTTCAAGGGCAGTATTTCAAGGTAAAAAGTGTATTTTTTTCATTTTATGAGATTTTGCCATCGTTCTTTGATTTTTAACTCAAAATCTACCCACTTCTCAGAGATAATTTTAACAACATCTTTTGTTTAAAATGAGGTAAGGAATCTAAAGAAATTTTGTATAGACTCCATTGCGATATTTTGTTGAAATCATGCATAATGATGTATTGTGACATTCGGATTCCAGCTAATTCCCATAAATTCTTTTAAAGAAAAAATCTAAAAATTCAGTTTTCTGTATTACACTTCGTTTTAGACTAGGTGTGAAGTCGTCTCAAGCTGAATTTGATGTGCAAATGAATAATAAAAAATTTGATGCAAAATATAGTATAAATCAAAATTCTGAAAAATCTACTTTCGCATCGCAGATTATAATTTTTGGTTTAAATACACTTTTGAATTACTGATACATCACATTAAAATGTACATTCCAGGATAATCATTCCATCTACAGCGCATACAAAATATTCACTTTTCAAATAATAAGGCAAAACGTGTGATAATAGTCACATAATAAAAATACCAACAATAAGTGCAATATTTAAAAATTAAGCAGAAATTATATTCAGCTTGAGACCACTTCGCTCCAAGTCTAGAACAAAATATACTATAGAAATATGAATTTTAAGATTTTTATGTTTGAAAAAATTTATTGCAATTAGCTGGTATCCGAACATTAAAATACATCACAATGCATGATTTCATAAAATGCCATAATGGGTATACAAATATCCTTTTTTTACATAAAGGTATACAAATATCCTTTTTTTACAAAAGTGCACAGTTTTTGATTTAAAAATCAAACAAAGTTGGAAAAATGTCACAAAATGAAACTAAAATGCATTTTTTCACCTTGAATTGCCTTTGAAATATGACACCTTGAGCAGTGAAACTTTTTTTACACATTCTGGTTACGAGTACCAATATTTTCTTAAGCTTAGGATATTTTGATTTTTGCAAATGCTTACTTGACATGGAACCACCCATATATATATATATATACGCACTCACACATACATAGTTTTTATTTACATAATTTTTTTCAATTTTTACCAAAGAAATCATATGTGAAAACATATGAAAAATCAGCTGTGACTATCGGTCATAATTTCATTTGTTTTCTGATCTGACTTCTCATGTGAGGTCGTAAATAATATATTACGAGTGAATTTCCAATCGAGTATGGCTTAGGGTTTACACTTTTATAGTTTAAATCTTTATCCTGGTAAAGTGTTTTGTGCTTAGATATTACAACTTTACAGTTTAAATTGTTATCACGGGAAATTCTCAACTTGGGCCTTTTTTAGGTTTAGGGCTTATGGCTTAGGCTTTACACTGTTGTAGTTTAAACTTCTATTGTGCTAAAATACTTAGCTTGGGGTAGTTAGATTCAGGGTTTACAGTTTTGCAGTCAAAACTTTCATTATGGCAAATGCAATAGATCCTCCATATCATGGATTTATAGTATAAATTTCCATATATTTTTTAGCATTAACTTATATAAATATGCCTAATTTTACACATATTTTTATAAACAATATTACATTATGAGAAATAATAAGACCGATTACAATAATACTTTCAAATTAGAATGGAAAGTCCGAGCGCCTGCAGGAGGAGCTTCAACGCGCGCGGCAAGCACGGTGGCTCGTCGGTCGAGGTGATCGCAATAGGACTTTTCCACAATCATGAGAGATAATTTTCATTTTATACATATAAAGATTTTTAATGTGTTTGAGGGTTTACACAATGAGAAGAAAATATTTGCAGGCTTGCAGAAGTTTCGGTACAAGAAAATAATTGTTTCCGAATTTTGAATATGCGCTGGTTTCGCACGGCCGCGCTTCATTGTGGTACATAAATTCAACCTGATTATCAAGTCACGTGACCACACCACGTTTTTCTATAGCCTTTTTCAACAAACATTATAAGTAAAGTACGTAATGTCATCAAGAATAAAGCTCATCCTTGGAATGTAAATAATTTAACGAATTCGAATCATAAGTTTACTTTTCATAATAGAGTATCCTTATGTTTTAATTTGTATTCAAAATCAACGGTGATGATTACGTAACGCAGCTATCGCGAGTACGTGGGGGAATCTTGCGGCAGGTAAATTCAATATCTTTCCGTGCAATATTAGTAAATAAATAATGAATAATTTATTATCAAAGGCCAGAGGAAAGATCAGTCCATTTTTTGCAATATATTATTAAAATAAAATTCCATTGATATAAGTGATGATTTTATAAATATCTCTTTCAGAATATACGGTAGACAAGAACAGAATAAGGAACGGCCTTCGGCGCGGGGTGCTTCTTGGAAGGAGCGGCACACACACACAACAGGTGTCATATGTAAATTGGTTGCGGCGCGCAACCAACGCTCGAGCAGCCTAGGATGAGCCCCCGAGAAAGCGAGGCGATGAGAGTATTTGCACTCCGGAATACGGCACTTGATTTTTCACCTTTAGCAACTCCACACATCTCTCTATACACTACGAGCATTACAAGGCCGCGAGAATAACTTCTCTATACGATGCGACGCCTTGACACATCGCGTCCTCGCCAAGCAACGAGGTCACAGAGCAGAAAGCAGCTGCCTATCCAAACACCGAGAGAACACAGCAGTGGTATGCTACCACAGGGAAAATTTGGTCACGCTGCTCTTCTATAGCAGTTATTTTTAATAACTCTCTCATTTCTGCTTCTTTCACGGCCTACGGGAATAGGCTTCGGATGACACCGCAGATTTGGTATGCCTAACTTTGGTATCCGCAATATGAGCCTGCATGGGACTTAAAAATAAGGACTAGCTCCTTCCATTTCGCCAGGAAATTACGATGCTAAGGAATAGTAATATCCTCAAGGGCGTTTAGGTTGTCGTGCGCTCCATAGGAGATCCTGCCATTAAGTTAAGCTATTCCCATAAAAATTAAGGGGTAACACCACTGTAGAAATTTCAAAAAATCAATTTTTTTATTGGCTTAAAACATGCTTTGAACCTTCTAGAATATGGTACAGAAGGTCCCATACCGAAAAAAAAATTTTATTTGAAATTTCGGGACATATACCGACCGTCTTTGGCCGCTCCGAAACGGCCGATCGCTTACATGCGAGAGGTATGTACCTGTTGAGAAGAACCGCCTTATGGCTTGCCTATTGTTCGCAAACTTCCCTAATGCTTCTATAGATGTCGATCTTGAGCTATTATGAGTCAGTTAGGCTGGTATCAAAACCAAGTACGTTAGTGTAGCGTCTGTACATCGTAAGAAAACGACGCTCTCATTTTCGCTTTCGAAACTATATTTTTGTGAAAGTTTTAATTGTTTATTATTACGTTGAGCAAAATGGAAAAAGAAAAAGTGTACGCAGTAAGAAAAGGCACGAAAAGAACTATCCAACACGTCATCGGAGCCGTAAATCAGCGAATCGTCCGATGAATCGATACGAAGCTGAAGGTGATTCCAGTGGCGTCAGTGCATCGGCAAAAAAGCTGAGGACATCCGAGAACGATTTCAATGTAAATTATACATTTGGTTACCGAATCATTAACTTTTTGGCAGTATTTTCTGCAATTTCTGAGCATGTGAAGTGTAAAACGTGCTGTTCTAATATAACTTTTCATGAAAGAAGTTCTCGGGGTTTGGACTTCAAAATTGTGATTGTTTGCCCAAAGTGTCCAGAAATTGTTATACCTAACAGTAAATTTATTTATATAGTTTGGAGGGAAGAAGTGACTGCAGAGCTAGTTACGAATTTTTTAACTACGGTTACGTTTGGTTGTGGTTCTTCGTTCTTTCTAGCAAGTCGCACTTTGAAGCAGTTAGCGCAGGAGTTTTGTACTTGCAGGTGATAGATTGAGAAGCTCGAGTGTTTCTATTAGGTGCGAAAACCAATGTGGCTCCTATTAAGACGCTATCCATTCCTAGGCTCGAGTTCTGTGCCGTTCTTCTGGCTAACAAGTTAGCTCAAGTTTTTCTGGACAGATTCCAAAGACGTGTTATATTCGATTAGGGATATACCAGCTAAATGGCCCACGTTTGTGGCCAATAGATGTTCTGAGATTTCCACGAGATTGCCGTATGCATATTGGCATCATGTAAATTCGGCTGATAACCCGGCAGATGTTGCGTCACGTGGTTCCACCGCCGATGATTTATTGCAGAATGAGCTGTGGTGGAAAGGGCCTAAGCGCTTGCGTGAAAGCCTGGATGAATGGGAATGCAAGCATGATTTAGAAGCTCCAAAATCAAAGGAAGTTAGCTCTGAACCAGTCGTGCTGATAGCCGCAGCTGGTAGGATCATTAAGTATGAAATATGGCCTCTGATAGAAAAATATTCTTCATTGAGTAAGTTAATATGCATCTCAATATATATTTTGCGATTCATTCGCTTAAGAATAGAAGGGACGTCATTCTTTAATCGGGTTTCTCCTGTTTTACTGGAATTTCCTTTACCTACTGCATTGGAAATTACTGGAAAGGAGGTTAGACAAGCCAAGATGGTTTGAAGCCGTTTAACTCACCTCCAGCGCTTTGGATACGAGATGGATGCTCTCGAGAGTGGTCAGGAATTGCCTAAATCGCATTTTTTAAAGAGTCTAAATCCAGTTTACCGGAACGGGTTGATCAGGGTGGGCAGACGCTTGAAAAACTCAGTCCTGAGTGAAGACGAGAAATATCCGGTGATTTTTCCCGCTGATAGTCGTCTCACTCAATTAGTAATCTCGTATTATCATAACTTATCTCTTCACGGTGTAATTCAACTCACCCTGGCGTGCATTAGACGCCTGTTCTGGATAGTCAAGGGTCGTCTTAAGGTGAAAACTGTCGTTAAAAGATGTATTTCCTGTAGAAGATACGATGCAGCTCAGTCGCAGCAACAAATGGGTGATTTGCCCGCCGAGCGTGTACTACCGTCGAAGTGGAAAAACGTTCAATCATCGTTCAAGATTGTTGATTTTTATTATTTTGTTTTATGAGATAACGAGGTGGGCGGAATGTCTGCGTTTCGAGGCATATTTAAAATCACGATATTGAATCTGTCGGTTAACGAGGGTGTCTTTGTTCTCGCTCATTAGTCAATCAGGGTGAGCCTTTAACAACGCCGCTCTTTAAACGCGCGTCGCGACGCTCCGAAGAGCACGCTCGCTCATCCAGTTGCTCCGCGGATCGCCTAGAAGAAGGTTTTTCCCCCCACCTCGCTGTAATTATATCCTGTAATAAAGTACAATCTATTATTGTTCTTAATTATACGGCACGCAATTATTTATCGACCCAATCCAAAACAGCCTAGGATGAAAAGGAAAATTAACAAATAAGTTGTTTGATAAATTAACAGTTTATTATGGTTTGGCAATACGGAGGAATCCAAATTGCATAGAGAAAATGAGGAATGAAATCTGGGCAACTCTGTATCATAAAATATCGACCGACGACAATACTCAGTACGATAATTGTTCAGATTCCTGGTGTGCTTGGAAAATCGCACAAACTGAAGGTTCGTTGGACACGTTTCATCATGAACCGCCACTTCCTGAAGAAGTTTGCGAAGCCATTGAGCCTGTTTCTACAGAGTTGAGTCGAGATGAGTTGCTGCACTGTTGCTTAGCAGGTTATACTCAGAACAGCAACGAAAGTTTCAATGTCACCGTTTGGAACTTGGCTCCGAAATCATACTCGAGTGGCAAGAAATTTCTGAATATTGCCACTGATATTGCAGTATGCAATTTTAATGATGCCCTAAAATATGTTCTTCGAATTATGAAAGCTCTCTCAATTTTTTACGTCAGAAACTGATTTTGAAGCTTTAAGTTAATTTTTCTCGGAACGAGTTTTTCTCAACGGGCACGCAGTATAACTTGAACAGATTTCATCCGATCCATTTGAAATTTTAACCATATCTTAATTATTATATTTCGAAGTGAATTACGTAAGGGATTTTTAATAAATTGATTTAAACAAATTTGATAAACAAAAACGTGCTTTTTTTTCATGAAAATTTTTAATTTATTTTCAATTCACTGCCAAATTTGCAAAAATCAATATTTTCAAAATTCCCTACGTGATTTACTAGCTATTAACATCAAGAATAAGTGGATTTTTTTGTTCCAGGTTGAAATGTGCGATTGGTACTGCGTGCCACGGAGCGCAGTAATTTTTTTTAAATATACTATAATATTAGACTAATATATCCAAATATCATTTCTTTATAACCTTTCTTTCCATTAAAAAAAAATACCCAAAAATACGCTTTTTTTAGCTATTATAGTAGTGTTATTCGTTAAACCTACCAACACTAACTAATAAACTCCAAAACGGTAAAATCATCTTGGTTCTGATTATTTCCATCTATCATACTAGTATATATTATTTAAGGGGTAACACCATTCTAGGATTTTAAAAGAACTTTTTTTTGCTTAAACAATACTTTAGGGTATAAAAACAATATCCAATTTGTCCTATGGTAACAAAAAATTGTAACAGCTTCAATTTTCAATTTTGCCGCCACGCCTTTGAGTGTGTGTTTAGAGCATATGCGGTACCGCTCCGACTTTTTGCTTTTACCTGTTCAAATATTAAATACCTGCCTTACTTACAGGGTAAAAAGTCATTAGGTTACCTTTCGTGGTCACCAGGGTGCGCTGATATTATAATATACATATACATAGAGTATATGTACACTATAATATACGTGTATATGTGAGTTTAGAAAATGGCTCTGACGCCACCATTTTGTTTTGAAAATTCAATAAAAACAAATTTTGTATACTTCAATATGTGTTTAATTAAACCCTGAAAAAAGAAACGCGATCCCTTTAATCATATCCTAAAATAAATTATCAAAGTTAGGCTTTTTTTCGTGGCTCTAGAGTGGTGTTACCCTTTAAATTAAATCCATTTCTTTTCTTTTTTTTTGTTTGTTTATAGGTCAAGCTGTAGATTGTCGGCACACCTCAGCTCTCTCTACACAACTAATAGCAAATAAAATCGCTACTGTCCTGTGTGATCTCGAGTTAGATATTTGCAGTAATTGATAGTGCCATTAAACTCAATTTGTTATTAATATTATGTGAACTACGTAAATACTAGAATTGATTTAAACAATAACGTGGAATGCAAATAAATATTAAATAAAGAAATGAAGTTTTTATTTCTTATTCAAAATATATAATTATGTAAATATTTTTTAATAGTTGGTAATAATAAATAAAAAAATACAGGTGACCTACCATTATTTGTTTAAACCTTAAATACTGTCTGGTGTGAAACTATTGTCTATGGTTTACTTTATCTCTCGCAACATCCAAATCCTCCTGGCATATATGCCATATAATTATTTATTATATGTATACTAATTATATTTTGTTTAAAAATGATTTATGAATCTATACAAAATAATAAGAGCGGCAAGTTCTTTATATTAATTATGATTGTCTAATTTTTATATGCTGGTATCTCAATAGAATACTTTTAAATATGGATTTTATGAAAAAAAGGATACCGTAATAAAGATGTAGAGAATTAAATTTTGTACAGGATTAGTACTTTTTGAAAGTTCAAAAAACAATTTTAATATTTCAAACTGGCCGTCGAAGGGTAAAATTTGTAATATGTTTAAGCATAAAATAATATGTAATAAATGTTAAATGTTGCTAATAATTCATTTAGAGATGCCTCTACGTATTCCTAAAACGATCCACGGGTCTGACTTCCAAATTTAAAAATGGCGCCCTATCGCACAAAGGTTTATGCAGCATTTTGGATTTGCTGTAACATCTGTCCCTCTGGAAATATTTTAATGTAACTGGTGGCAAATGATAGGTATTAACATGTACTTTATGCATTCAAAAGTAAGAAATTTTATTTTCAAAATTACCTGTACGAAATCGAACCTATATACGGCCCTGGCTCATATACGTCACGGCGATCACGCCACCTCGTGCGATTCAGCCCCTCACGCCTCTCGTCAACGTCCGGCCACAACGCCATGGAGTTCAGTTACGTTCTCTCCTTCGCATCGAGCACATGCTCTCTATAATATAGAATCACTTTTACTACTAATTCTCGTTCTCATCATTTCTTGAACCCTCATCTATCAAAACATTGGTCCTTCGAGTCAAAAATAAAGTTAACGTTTTTTCTATCGTGATGTGCCGCCATCTTGAGCACACGAAACTCGAAAGTCATTTAAGGGGACGCCGGATATCTCTGTCTTTGTCTAATTGAATTTTCATTCATAATTTTAAGAGAAATCATATTTTTCTTTAAATAATAGTTGTCCCCGCTTCGTTTTATAGTAATCTACATATATGCCCAAGCTGGGTTCATATGATTGTTTTGTTTTCGAGAAAACTTTGACACACTAAAAGGGCCAACTACGTGGAGATTAACCTTTACATACTAAGTTTGTCAAAGTTTTCTCGAAAACAAAACAATCATATGAAACCAGCTTGGACATATAATTAGGTTACTGTAAAACAAATTGGGGACAGCTATTATTTTGTCATTAAACAATTAACTTTGTAAATAAATAACGAAATACGTGTGTAGGATAGTAGGAATCTACTGTCGGTATCCGACGTCTCCTTAAGACGACTATTTATCAATTCACGTGAATCGCCGGAAAGAAACAAAGTTCAAGAACGAGAAAGCGTGATACAAAGAAAGCAAATCTTTGTATCTACGTCGAGCCTCGCGTGCGATGGTTCAACTCAAATCGTCGCCATTTAACACGCGCGATCTCGATCTCAGCGCCCAGACAGTCTTACCAAGGTCATTCTTGGTGTCGTGCAAGACGCTTCGGAGCAAAACGACATGGCCTCAACGCCTAGCAGCAGGAGCCGACTCGAGAGCACGCTGCCCCTGCACCACTCACGGCTAATTCATCTCGTCAAGCTCACGAAGAGCGCCGATGAGAAGAACACCACTCACCGCCATCTTGCTGAGAAAAATCAAGCAGCTCGACGGCAGGAGCTTCGGAGCCATCGTCGTCAGCCATATCCAAAAGCAAACGTTGGTAAGACGGAGCGAGCAAGCTCTGCCTCGACATCAACGACTGTACAGCGGCGCGCGGGATTGCGCTGCCGCCGTCGACATCATCATCATTGCTGCTTCTGTCAACTGCAGTCGTCCTGAACCAGGTGAGTCCCGATGATAACCTGCAGTAGTCTCTCGGAGGAACGAGAGAGACAGAGCGATCGAGCCCTGACACTCCGCCGTCATTACATTAGCGGTGCCACCAGCGTATACAGCGTTGCTGTTCAAGTACCCGATGCCGCCACCGCTCGCGCTCACGCAACTTATCTGCAGCGATGCGTGATCATACGCAACCGCCACCTTCCGCATTCAAGCTGCAAGGGCCAGGATCCTCACACGAACACATCGCTGCAGCGGGACTAATGCCAGCAATGATGTACACGTAACACTCGCAAGAGCGAGAGCGACACAGCTGGGGAGAGTTCTACCTCACCGCCACCAACGACGTCGCTGCTTCGAGCTGTTGCTGCAAGCTGTTGCTGCAATTAGCGACTGCTACCGCTGCCTTTGCTCAACGACTCTCAACAGCGGCGCGTGAATACACGCGGCCTCCAATCACGTCATATAGCCTGGGTTTCTGCTGCTGCTACTGATGCTGCTACTACTCGACTACGAGCTACACATAATATTACCACAGTGCGCCCAGCCGGCAACTCTCATCGTTGCTGCTGCCGTCGAAGCATCTGCTGAAGTGATCAGGCATCATCAGTACTGGATGCGAACTGCTCTAGTCTGCCGGATACTGTTGCTGCCATCGATACCTTGCTTTGCTTCAGCCAGCTGGTGACCCAGTTGCCATCGGTACTTTATGCAAGCCGCTTTGTACTTTTGGTTCATCATGGATGCAGCAAGTAGTCATCACACGGCAATATCATTCTGATTTTTTCTTCACTTTTCAATTATTTAAATATTATTATTGAATCACACTGTTAAATTTAATTCAGTCCAGTTAAAAGAAATTAAGGAATTTCTAGTCGTCACAATCATAATATTTTAGTAAAGTGTATGAATAACAGCTGTTCATTTGTGTACTGTATACAAATCAGGATTAGTACCAAACTCGTAGCTTTATTCAAAGCGTTATACTCTTTGCTTACAAGCAAATTCAATTCATGCAACTTAAATGTATACTCGCATATATGTCTATATGTTTTTAAGATTGAGAATAGAAATAAAATATCAGTGCTTTAACTTCATTGCAGTGCTATATCTATGGGAATTATAGGTTCAGGGATTGCTTCGCAAGTCTGCCAGAAGCACTCATAGAGCTGACGACTCGTTCACACAGTTATCAGCTAGCTCAGAACCAAATCCAGACAATAGTTTTAGTCGGTGGTTTGAATTAGCTCCTATTTTTATTTTTTTTCTCTCTCGTTTCAAGCAATCATAAATTTAGTTCATAGTTTATATTGCGTAACCATTAGTTGAACTCATTCCGTAGACAATCTAGAGTCTCTATATATCATAAAGTTTTGTAGTTGCACTTATACTCATATTGGCTGTTCGATTTATATTTAGTTCATAATCTCAATCGATCATGTGAATTAAATCTCAATGATTATTCTTGAATTTAAATATTATTGCATCAGGTTAATTGAATGATATCTACATTCGTAACCTAACCTTCTAATGCTAACCAACCAATTTGATTATCTGAATCATTTCTAGATTCATAACCTTTCTATAATGCGAATTAACTTTTAGTTTGCACTCAAGTTATTCATTCACATTTGATTATTTGAATCATTCATCTAGATTCATAATGTTTTTATAATGCGAATTAACTTTTAGTTTTCATTCAAGTTATTCATTCGTATTTGATTATTTGAATCATTTCTAGATTCATAATCTTTTTATAATGCGAATTAACTTGACAGATATCTTTCAAACTGAATCATTCGCATCAATTATTTAAATAACATCTAGATTCATGAAAGAAATTGTTCATGCGAATCAATTTCATAGTTCTCTCTAGAATTGAATTGGTTATTCGAATGATACGACATTCATAATCTCATCATATTTGAATAAATTTTACTGAACTACTCTTAGACTTGAAACTTCACATTGGTTACTCGAATGATATCTACATTCATAACATCATCACATACGAATAATTTTTCATCGTATTCTCAAAACTGATTATCTGTTTGAATATTTAAATGAGACATACATTCGTAAGCTTTTTCGTCAGGTGAACCAATTATCAATTATCAGAATTATTTGAAAGTTTATCTCGATTAATTCTAATTCAGAATTAATTCATTGCTTGAAGTTTTGAGTTTTTAAATATAGTCATTCGTCATGGATATACCTTTTGAATTTTAGCTTGCTCTTTAGCACAAAATGTGTACTTCTTACTAAAACTTCAAATCAAAAACTCAACGTATGACCGAAGGTGTTGCATTGTCTCATTTAGAAGCTCTTCAAGTAAACCACTTCATAATGTCAGACGATACTTTCTTCTCAACACTGCTAATAAGAGTGGTCTCCCTTTATGGTACAACACAATTGACGTTATCATACCTCCGCCAATAATACTGGCTGTTGAAGGAATGTCAAGCTGGGAAATCAGTAATTAGCCGATGTATCACATGTCGTCGATTCTCGGCTTCAATTAATGATCAGCTGATGGGCGATCAGCCAGAAGCTCAAGTAACTCCTTCCTATCCATTCGAAAGAGCTGGTGTCGATTATGCAGGTCTTAGCTTTATCTTTGTAGTTTGTAATATTTAAGTATCGTAAGTAAGTTCATTGGAATGTAATTAAAAAAATACAATTTTTAAAAAAAATGTTACCATCCTACGAATAGGAGCCGAAATACTTTTATTTCTGGAGCTATTGCAAGTCATAAAGTAGGGGGTAAAATGAAAAATTCCGAATAAATGATATGTTCACAGCGTTAGGACGTAACTGTATTAATATGTGGAACAACCGAAGATTCATATAGCTCGCCGCTACTACCTTTCGCTGTGTCTGTACGCTGACCTTGAAGGTGCTTTGAAATGACAAGGGAACGGATACTTGATAATGCGGAGCTCAACACGAAGAGTAACGCGTTTCAATTAGCTACGAAGAATATCGCAATTGAGCATTTACGGCGAGAAGAATGGCGATTCAGCGTTTGCGATGTGACGAATCGCGATTCAGCGTTTGCGGCGAAGAGCATCGGTATTTGGAGGTTTGCCACGAAGATTATCGCAATTCAAAGCTTTGCAAAAATAATTAAAGCACTAGCCAAATGCGTAAAATATATTTTACCTATAGGTCTTAAATTTTATTTACATTTATGGAGTAAAACAAATTCCATAACTATTTTATGCGTTCAAGAACTGTGATAAATTCGGTTTCCTGAATCACATAGTCTTTGTCGCGAATGCTGAATTGTGATATTCTTCGCCAACAATTTTGAATCGCGTTACTCTTCGGACCAGGCTCGAATGAATCAAAGCGGCACGCAAGAACGGAAAGTTGTCAATACCTATTGCCATATAACCTCGACAATGCATCTACATCGCGAACACGTCATGCAAAAGCATTTTTCGTATATATTAAAAATTTGCTTTTATTGACAGTAAATTGTATATTAAATTTAAAAAATTGATTATTTTAAATGTTAAAAATCAATTAAACTATATTATAAATAAGTATCTGGTGAAAATAATTTGTGTGAAGAAATGTGCGAGAGTGTGAGAAACTGCAAAAAATGTGAGAAAAAGTACGTAAGTGGCTGATCTCGAACGGTAGTGAGAAGTTTTGGCAGATTATTATTATTATTATAGATTTTGGGAAAAAATATAAATAAATATTTTCTCACACTTCTACATATTTTTTTCACGTTTTCTCACATTTATCCACATAAATTATTTCCAGCAGGATAAATCTGTAAATATATATTTCTACGTTTAGGTATTTAAAGAATGAATCAACATGAAATAACTGAATTAAAATATTAAATTAGTGACACAAAATACTTAAGCATAAACTTGTTTCTTAATTCGGGTCTCTTACATATGATATATTGAGGTTGCCCCAATTTTGTTGATGGTCGCATTTTATTAAATATAATAACAAGTATACCTACATTTCAGAATAATGCACTTTGATTTGTGATGTTATAAATTAAATTATTCATATCAGCGAATAATTTAACTTTTTAACACGCCCCAACGTAAACTTAGTACTTCTTCCCTGCTGCATCGATAATTAAGTGCTACATTAAGGGAGCAGGCCTGGGTTTAAATCTAAAAAAAAATTGCAGTTTTATTTATACAAAACTTTTTGGATGTGATTTAAAATATGGAAAGTTTTTTTTTCAAAAGTAGGTAAAAAGACAAAGATTTTCACCGCATAAAAACTTAAATATCTTGAATTTGTGGCTCGTATCAAGTGACTCCATTCGATACTCTGTTTTTCTATTTTCAACCACTCCTCGTAGACTTTCTCAGCATTCAGCCATCTATATAGTCTGAAAATTTTAGAGAATGTTTCTGATATGTTTCCTCACAATATGAGCGCAGCTGATTATTGAAAAAGTCTATGTAGTAATAATTAAAAATATAAACCCGTAAATAATTAAATATTTTAATTAATTTTAAGGTTATATATTTTTAATACTTGCTATATAGACTTCTTTCATAATCTGCTCTGCTCATATTTTGAGGAAACATCAGAAACATCCTCTAAAATTTTTAGCTTTTATCGATGGCTGGATGTTGAGAAAGTCTAAGAGGCAGACCTAAAAATAATAAAAATCATTATTTTGGGATAATTGCATTTAAAGTTTGAAAACACAATAAACGCATACAAACAATACTCATCTGAAAAAAAAAGTAGGAATACTTTGTATTTTCTTGTTATATATTTCATTAATATATTTTACACTGTTGCTTAGAAAAACATGTGTGATACGTCAACGATATGATCCCATGATAACGCTGAAACAAAAAAAAGAACGCTAAAAAACTTCTACAATACCGTCCACCTCCATTTTTCCAGCATTGCCTTGATGATTTGACGTACACTGACTTTGATGCGTTTCAATCCATTCTTTTCCTTTCCATAAAGAGCAACTCTTACAAAAACTGTTTTTTATAGAAACATCAAGCACTTTTCCGGTAGAATTGCCTATTATACTAGAAACAACTTGGAAAGAGGAAAAACCTCTTTTTCCCCAAGAATCATCTCGGGACACAGGAATTCCAGTACTGTCTGAAGGCAAGATACTCCTTTCCTTTATCGCACCATTACTTATGGAGCCTTCAGCAATCACTTCACAAGCTTCACTCAAGTGATCGTTGATATTGTCAAAATTGCTGTGCGACATTGTCTGTAGCAAATCCATAATTCCACAAAATGTTGAAAGTCCAGCATGTTCGTGACCAAGAGCACACATATCCAAAACAGATATTCTATTAACTTCATATGCATTCATTTTTTTGTCAATGAATCTACTTTAATTAATTGATGCAATTCTTGGATTAGTAAAATTTGAAAAAGAAATGTAAATTTTAAATACAAGTCCTCGTACATCAGATTCAGAAATTCAGTTTTCCGTGACATATCTTACAACATGCAATTTTTTGCAGTTCACGAAATAGGATGTCAATGTCGATAATTCTATTCCTGATTTAACTGCCTTCAGTTATAACGTCCTGAACTTTTCTACTGGAAGTTGAATTTCTTGGCTTCTTTGGAAGAGGACCATCTGCTTTTCTTTCATAGAAAATCTTTCTTTTTGTTGGTCTTCCCCAAGTAAGTTTATCAGGGCCACCCGACACTCTACCTTAAACATCCCTTAATCTGGCACCGAAGACGTTACACTTACACTGTATACTGATTTTACACAAAAGATATATAAATATTTATACATAACCCACCACAATCAACTTATCTTACATTTTTTATAAAAAAAAACACTTATGCACTTTAACACTTCTACATACTTATATAATTATTCACTTACATATTTATATACTTATACAGTATTACACAATAATTATAAAGCCTTGAAAAAGACTGGTGAATATAGGTTTTAATTTAAAAATAATGCACAATATTTTGTATACAAAAATAGCATAGATATTTTGAGAGATTAATCTCAAAGTAAACAACATTAAAGAGCGTTCACAAAGTTCATACAGAAGTTGTGGATAGAGCATATCGGCTTTCTGGTTAGTGATTGGTCAAAAGTTTCAGTGGAACATTCCGGACTACCTTAGTGCATTGGCATCGAAACTATACCGAAGCGCCAAGAATCCTATGTACATTTCACCTGGTGGCGAAATTTCAAAATAGCAAGAGAGTGTAGTTTTTCAGTCAATTACGCTATATATAGGTATACTGTACATATTACTCTCTGACAACTTCGAGTATTATCTCATATATATATATATATATATATATATATATATATATATATATATATATATATATAGACTCTTTGAATTTTTAATTATTTATACTTATTTAAATAGCATTTTTTATATAAAATTCACTAAATTAAGAAAAAAGCTACTTTGAAATTTTAGCTGTAATTCTTTAACAAAATTTAATATCGAAAAATGGGTAGCAGGTACTTATTGTACAAGAAACTTGCCATCAAAATATGCAATAAAAATGATTTGATTTATTTTTAACCCAGGCCTGCCCCCTTAAACAACCTCTACGAAGAGTTCCATTGCACCTAAAAAGAGAAGTCGAAAAGGCAATTACTACAATGAAAGAACAGTATGTTATAGAAGAAACAGAAAGCTCATGATGTTCTTCAGTTGTTATAAACCAAAAGAAAGACAGTTCTATACGGTTTTGTGTTGATCTTCGAGAAGTAAATAATATCACTATCAAGGATTATTATCCTTTACCCCATTAGCAGGATATTTGTGGATTTGTACTTTAGATTTAAACAATGGTTATTGTAAAATTAAAATTCGAGTTTAAGATAGAGAAATAACAGCATTTTCAATTGGTAACGGGTTATGGCAGTTTAAAGGAATGCCTTTTGGATTATGCGACGTACCCGCTACGTTCGATCGTTTGATGGACAAATTATTACATGATCTCGTTTTCGTTTTAATTTATCTTGATGACGTCATGGTTATGGCTAAAACTTTCGAGGAAATGTTAAGCCATTTAGAAAAAGTCTTTACAAGATTTGAAGAGGCAACTCTTCGACTCAATACGAATAAATGTGTCTTTCTTCAGGAAAGAAGTTGAATATTTTGGTCATACAGTATCAGAAAAAGGTGAAGCCATGGATCCAAAGCAGATTGAAACAGTAGTAAATTGGCTTACTGCAAAGAACAAGAAGAATCTTAGAAGTTTTATGGATTTCTGTTCCTATTATGGCGGTTTAAGTTAACGGAAAAATCGTCCAAATTTATATTGTCAGAAGAATGTCAAAAAGCCTATTCCAAATTAAAAGAAGTAGTTACTACACCTCCTATTTTAGCATTTCCTTCTCTTGAACATGAATTTATTTTAGGTACAGATGCTTCTGGTCATGGAATTGGATCGGTTCTTTTACGGGTTCAGAATGGAGTAGAAGGAGATATAGGTTATTTTAGTAGAGTTCTTTCTAAATCAGAAAAGAATTACTGTATTACTCGTCGTGAACTGTTAACTGTGATAGATTCTTTAGGAAATTTTCATCGCTCTCTTTGTGGTAAACAATACTTGATTAAAACAGACCACACTTCTTTGACTTGGTTGTTGTCATTTATAGTATTAGATGGACAGTTAGATCGTTTCTTCGGAAAATTAGATCAATATAATTACAAAATTTTACACAGAAACGGAAACTCTCATGGAAACACTGGTTGACTTTCAAGACGGCCATGCGAAGAATCATCCTGTAAGTACTGCTTAAAAGTAGCAGAGAAATTTAACGTTATTCAAGAAACTATTTGTCAAATGATCTTTAACCAAAATACGCTACATAACTGGAGAGATGATCAGAAAGAAGATAGCGCTATTTATTGTATTCTTCAGAGTAAGAAAGAAGGAAGAAAATCACGTTGAATACTCTCAAAGTCAGAAGGTTTGGTTTTCCAATCTTCGAAGAACCAAAAGAAAATCACCGAAACTCCAATCGTATTGGATGGCACCTTGGGACGTTGTGAAGAAAATCAATAATGTTGTTCATTGTATTCGTCGTTCACCAAGACACAAACCCAAGATTGTCAACATCAATCGACTTAGAAGTTACACCCAAAGAGAGACCTATATATGAAGACAGCTCTGCTCACGATTCTTTTGAGACATTATTTCTCCCATGAGCGAGAAGATAAATATCGGAGTAGAGACTTGAAGTGAGATTCCGTGGTACGTCAACTCCCCACTCTTATCCGAAAACTGAATTTGAAGAGAATTCAACAGCGTGAAGTTTCGATTCAACTAACAGAAATTGATTTTGTTAAGAAAAGGGTCCGTCTTTTATTCCTGAAAGTGATGATTGGAGTATGTACCTAGAAGTGCCACTCGGTAATTTGACGCCCCATATGAGCCAAGGTAAGAGTGAATTTTTATGTATCTTGAGCTTTTGAACACGAATCCGATCCTCTTTTTAACCGATACCTTAAGTGTTTATCCCTAACCTCAAAAAACACCCCAAAACTGCTGTTTCACGCGGTTGAGAGGTAGGTCCTGTGATGTACGTGAGGAAAATTATTGACAGAGCGTATCTTTATGTACTTTGAGCTGCTGAACACGAATCTGACCCTCTTTTTTATCGATAAATTAAGTGTATATCTCGAACCTCAAAAAACACTCCAAAATTGCTGTTTCTCGCGGTTGAGAGGTAGGTCCTGTGATCTACGTGAGGAAAATTATTGACAGAGCGTATTTTTATGTACTTTGAGCTGCTGAACACGAATCCGACCCTGCTTTTTTACCGATATCTTGAGCGTTTCTCCCTAACCTCAAAAAACACCCCATAATAGCTATTTCACGCGGTTGAGAGGTAGGTCCTGTCATCTACGTGGAAAAATTATTGACAGAGCATATCTTTATGTATCTTGAGCTGCTGAACACGAATCCAACCCTCTTCTTTATCGATACATTAAGTGTATATCCCGAACCTCAAGAAAAAACTCCAAAATTGCGGTTTCACGCGGTTGAGAGGTAGGTCCTGTGATCTATGTAAAGAATATTAGTGACAGAGCGTATCTGTATATATCTTGAGCTGCAGAACACGAATCCGAACCTCTTTTTTGCCAGTACCTCAAGCGCTCACCCCTGACCCAAAAAACACCCCAAAATTGCTGTTTCACGCGGTTGAGAGGTAGGTCTTATGATCTACGTGAGGAAAATTATTGACTGTATGTATCTTGAGCTTTTGAACACGAATCCGACCCACTTTTTTTACCGATATCTTAAGCGTTTATCCCTAACCTCAAAAAACACCCCAAAATTGCTATTTCACGCGGTTGAGAGGTAGCTCCTGTGATCTACGTGGGAAAATTATTTAAAGAGCGTATCTTTATGTATCTTGAGCTGCTAAACACGAATCCAACCCTCTGTTTTACCGATACCTTAAGTGTTTATCCCTTACCTCAAAAAATACCCCAAAATTGCTTTTTCACGCGGTTGAGAGGTAGGTCCTGTGATCTACGTGAAGAAAATTATTGACAGAGCGTATCTTTATATATCTTGAGCTGCAGAACACGAATCGGAACCTCTTTTTTGCCGGTATCTCAAGCGTTCATCCCTGACCCAAAAAACACCCCCAAATTACTGTTTCACGCGGATGAGAGGTAGGTCCTGTGACGTATGTGAAGAAAATGATTGACAGAGCGTATCTGTATGTACTTTGAGCTGCTAAACACGAACCTGACCCTCTTTTTTACCGGTACCTCAAGCGTTCATCCCTAACCTCAAAAAATACCTCGAAATTGCTGTTTCAAGCGGTTGAGAAGTAGGTCCTGTGATGCACTTGAGAAAAATTATTGAGAGAGCATATGTTTATGTATCTTGAGCTCTTGACCACAAATCCGACCCTCGTTTTAGCCGATAACTTACGCGTTTATCCCTATCCTCAAAAAACGCCCCAAAATTGCTGTTTCACGTGGTTCAGAGGTAGGTCCTGTGATCTACGTGAGGAAAATTATTGACAGAGCGTATTTTTATGTATCTTAAGCTACCGAAAACTAATCCAACCCTCTGTTTTACCGATACCGTAAGTGTTTACCCCTTACCTAAAAAATGAACCCAGAAATTGCTGTTTCCCGCGGTTGAGAAGTAGATCCTGTGATGTACGTGAGGAAAATTATTGACAGAGCGTAACATTATGTATCTTGAACTGCTGAACACGAATCCGACCATCTTTTTTACCGATACCGCAAGCGTTTATCCCTAACCTCAAAAAACGCCCCAAAATTGCTGTTTCACGCGGTTGAGAGGTAGGTCCTGTGATCTACGTGAGGAAAATTATTGACAGAGCGTATCTGTATGTATCTTAAGCTGCGGAACACGAATCCGACCCTCTTCTTCACCGATACATTAAATGTTTATCCCTAACCTCAAAAAACACCCCAAAATTGCTGTTTCACGCACTTGAGAGGTAGATCCTGTGGTGTACGCCAGGAAAATTACTGACAGAGCGTATCTTTATGTATCTTGAGCTGCTGAATACGAATCCGACCCTCTTTTTTACCGATAACTTAAGTGTTTATCTATAACCTCAAAAAACTCCCCAAAATTGATGTCTCACGCTGTATAAAACATAAGTTTACTGAGAAACATTATGGACGGAGACTTTTTTTATGAATTTTGAATCGCTGAATATTAACACGAAGGTGAAATTTATTCGTTTACTTCTACTCAAGTATATTCAATTAAAATAAGTGTTTACTGATATATAGTTATTATGCAACTTTTTTATTGATTCCTATGAACGCTCTCTGCGTTTTACAGGGCTGAGTCTGTCTTTATTACAAAGCCCGCATTACTTCATTTTTTTATTTTGTAATTTCTAATTTTTTAAAAGTTTTTATTATTTTAATTATTGTCATTTTTTGTATATTTGTATTATTTTGTTTAACATTTTTAAAATTCAAATATTAATATTGTATTATTGATAATAGATTTGGTGCATTAGAGTATCTAAACACAGTAATTTTGTTGTCAAAAGAAACTAAAAACGCGTGTCCTTCTGAAATTTTTGTAACAGATGGTGCAGTTGAGAATCTTTTCTTTAGTGCTCTTGATGTATTTTCATAATCTTTTTTGGTATAGTGAAAGAATGTTATTGTTTGGAACTTTTGTCTTGCCCAGTCATAGAGCTGTTTTGAATTTAAAATCGCGTCCGTAGCTTTGGCCTGCAAGCTGGTACGAGTAGCTTCTCTTTTTAACACGGCTCCGACTCCATCACATGAACCATTTCCATAAACAGTAGCATGGAAATGTCACTCTGCCGTTATTTGAAAATCTAACTCATGATTTACCAAGTTTATCATTTGATATCTGTTTTTATAGTGCTGTTTTGCACCATCTGTGACGTATATAATTTTATTCATTTTCGGAAATCTTTTGTTTATTTCAGGAATAATTTTTCCTCGTAAAATATAATCTGCGGACGTATCATGAGTGGTACATTCAGAAAGTGCTAGAAAACTGCAATGCATATTTCATTATCATCTCTGTAATGTAGTACTGCATCATGTATTGTACGCTGAGCATTGTTAAAATTAAATTGTAGAGCAACATTCTGAACTACGTAAGCAAAATTTTCAGAATAATCCATTTCCTGAAGCCCTTCGTTCTCCTGTAAATTGGTTTTCAGATCTTTTATATGTTATGATTATTCAACAGCTCAAGATACATTTGATCGTGTTCAGCAGTTCAAGATACATAAAAATACGCTCTGTCAATAATTTTCCTGACGTACATCACAGGACCTACCTCTCAACCGCGTGAAATAGCAATTTTGGGGTGTTTTTTGAGGTTAGGGACGAACGTTTCAGGTATCGGTAAAAAAGAGGGTGGGATTCGTGTTTAGCAGCTCAAAATCCATAAAAATACGCTCTGTCAATAATTTTTCTCACGTAGATCACAGGACCTACCTCTCCACCGCGTGAAACAGCAATTTTGGGGTGTTTTTTGAGGTTAGGGTCGAACGCTTGAGGTATCGGTAAAAGGAGGGTCAAATTCGTGTTGAGCAGTTCAAAATGCATAAAAATAGACGTTGCTTGGAATTTTTCGGAACTCCTGTGATTTCTAACAGCTTGATCATTGCGTAAAGTAGTATTTCTTTAAGGTTAGGGAACGTGCAGCTCCGTCAGAAAACGAAATTTTAAAAATAGCCACGCGCTAGTCGAAAGTACATAAAATATGCTACATTTTCCATATTTTAAAAAATTTTTAGTTCGAAAGGAATTTTGGGCAGGGCGGTGTTCCGGTTGACGTGGAACGTCTCATATATATATATATATATATATATACTAACTATAATATACATATAATCCAAATTATTACCGAATTCCAATGCCGAGGGTCGCTCGATAATTAATTTAGTCCACTCACCGCCGATTTAAAATGTCCACGCTGCGTGCTCTACATCGCTCGTTCTGTGCCCGGTATCCCGCGTTTCCCGGTTGCAAATCTTTAGTAAACTAACTCCTACTTCTACAACTTCTCAAATATAACTCCACAAACTCCACAAATCTAAGTAATCTAACCAATCTTTAATCCGACTAGGAAGTTTCTCGTGGAGGTTGGGGCAGTCAGTGGCGAAAATTGGAGAGACCGAAAATCTTCTCCAAATTCGTCTTTTCTGTTACCCCTATCTTCAACCCACACATTTGTTGCTCCTCTTCTTATCTTGATGTTGATGGGCCTACATTTTCCTTGTATGCGAAAATCAAGGCTAGATTCACGGCGACATAAGTCGCTATCGTGGATTGGTTCGTAGCGCAATTGCCTCCCTGTCTCCGGAGCGCGCGTAATACGAATCACTATTTGCGAGCGCGTGATAGCCCAGCGCGTATATCTATACGAGGCGAGTGGCTTTTCGTCGCCGCTGAGCCCTCGCAGTTGGTAGCGGCGGCATGCGCACGCCGGTCTACTCTATGGTAGATCGGCAGCTTTATACGGCTCGCGGTGAGGCGGCTGCTAGCTCTCCCATGCTGTCGGCTGCCGCGTCTGTCTGTCTCTCTCTCTCTCTCTCTCTCTCTCTTTCTCTCTCTTTCTCTCTCTTTCTCTCTTTCTCTCTCTCTTCTTATTTTTAATATGTTATCTCTATTGTATTTATTTTATTCTATGTATTTTGACGAAGCGTGTTTCTGTGATATCTGACTATGACTAGTTCATTATATTTAAATTTTATAAACTGACGAACTGATACAGCGAATAATATTATTTAATAAGAAATGCAATAAGTGAACATTAATGTAAGATAACAAATACATAATATTGACTGATATTTTAATTATTATAACTACATGTACATGCAATTGTAAGAATTTCGTATTTTGATGAATAAACAGTATATCTATCTATCTATCTATCTATCTATCTCTCTCTCTCTTCCGTCGCGCGTCTGCTGGGTGCACCTGCTCGTGTTTTGGCTCCTGCATTTACACCGCACTCTGCTGCCTCCTGCGCCTGTGAGCCGGTCTGTTGTAGTGCCTGCACAGTGGAACATACTAACCATAGCTGTGATAATAAATCACAGCTTCTACTGGTCCATCGGCACGGCTTTCAACATCCAAGCAACAACACCCGGCCAGGTGTTTTTTGAGGTTAAGTGAGGTGAACACGGCAGAGTTCATTCTGGACACACAGCACGCAGCGCCATACTATCAAGGCGCCATCTGCCGACTCGAACTGCAACTACGTGACCACCGAGGCGACACCTGCTGCATCCTAGACACACCACTAACACCATGGTCGACAACTGCGCCATCTGCGGGGAGGTTCCTAGGAGCAGCAACTCGCTACGTAAGTGCTGCATATGCGATATTACTTACCATCCGGCGTGCAAGCCTCTTGCAGTGCTTACCCGCGTACAAAGGAATGCACTGCAGCTACAAACTAAACCGGTAGCGTGCCAGGCATGCATCGACTCGAAGAGGTCGATGTTCGAGTCGGCAGTCGCGCGCGTGACGAACGCCAGCAACAATATGAGTGGGAAAGAGAAGGAGCTAGCCGCGTCCACTCCGGCCAATAAAAGGCCTGCAACAGCTGCTCGCACCAATCAGGCGAGCAAGGCCGCGCCCACCAACTCCTCACTCTCTCCGTTGCAGGGGCTAGGCCCCGCCCCCACCAGCAGCCTACTCCGGTTGGCCTCACAGTCTCCTGTGACGTCACTAGGCCCGCCCATTTCCAGTACAGGAGCAGAGCACAGTGGGGAATCCCCGAGTGACGTCACGGCCAAGAGTGCGGACCGAGCTAATAATACTTCGCAGTCCTCCTTCTCCAAAAATAACAGCAGTATTAATGATATAAATGCGTCCGTCATCCGTATGCTAGATAGCACCGCGTTAAAAAAGGGAACAACGGTCTCCTGCCTAGTGGAGTACGCGAATTCTACTTCAAGAAACATTGATAATGCACTTGCTAGACATTGCACCTCTATTGAAGGCAGATTGGAGGCAATTGTAAATAGGCTAAATACGTTACCAGCAGTACATACTTTGGCACTTTCAATTGACTCTAAGCTGCAAAAAATTGAGGAAAAACTGTCGAAACAACACTCCCAGCTGGAGGAGATGAAAAAGGAGAAGCAAGTGCTTTATCAAGAAATAGATAACCTAAAAATTAAAAATAAAAAATTACATGATAATAACGTAGAAACGAACACTTTATTGACCAATACAGAGGTAAATTATAGCATGTTAATTGAAAAAAATCGATAATCTAGAGCAGACAAATCTTGAGTCACAGACTAAAATTGATAATCTTATATTAAACACTTTTGAAAACGATTTCCTAAATTTAACAAATAAAATCAATAGAGTTTAACGTGACAACAAGGAAATAATAACAGAAATAGAAAAAATAATAACAAAAGAAGATTTTACCTCTGTATATACTACTACTATTGAGAAAATTGAAAGAAATGTTGAGAACATCCAAAAAGATAACCAACTCATACTAAATAAAATTGAATTCCAAAAAATCGCAGTACTCCCCAGTACACAAAACAATACCGTTTCTCTTATAAGTACAAAAAAATGTAATACTGTTAATAATGCGTCTACTACGAATAGTACCTTACTCGACAATTATAGTGATATAAGCGAAACAATTGACAATTGTGAAAGCAATAATGACGGGTTTATCCAAATTGTAAATAGTAGAAATAAAATGTCTAGGCGTTTGAATAAGTATAATAACGACAATGCTGATGCTGCAGCATCACCTACACGAAGCACGCGGGTGCAAACGATTGATGGGGGGACAATGCACAGTAAAAACATTAAAAGCGGTAATACGGAGCTCATTATTTCAAACATTTTCGACAGTGATGTCTCTAAGCGTGTTGACGTCGCACACGCGATACTGTGCCGTGTCCTTCCATCAACACGAAAAATTGATATAATAGGCACACGCCTGCTTCGGTCAGAAGAATCAACAGCTGCGGCATTAGCAGATACAAACAGCGAACGTAGAAGGTCACCATGGGTTGTTACCCTTTCCAGCAGTGCGTTAGGCGAGAAAATAATGCGAGCCAAAAAGCTTATCACTGGCTTTCATGCTAGAGATGTCGACATTGCAGCTCTTGACCAGGACACAAGGGATGGGATTATAAATGGGAAAATTTTTATAAATGAATTGTTAACAAAAGAATGTTTTATTAAATATAGAAGTCTCAAGGCCCTTGCGATGAGACATAATTTTAAATATGTTTGGCATAGAGGGGGCCGTTTCCTGGTGAAGAGGCGCGATGGCGATGTCTCTCATGAATTTTCATCTGCGGCTGATTTACAGACAATAGTGGCATCATATGCCATTAATCAACCATCTCAAACTGTAAATACTGTAAAAACAACTGTTGATAATGAAATCGTAATTGATAAAAATGTAATTCCGTCAACTGCTGCAAAAAATTGACTATCCGCAGACACTGCTGGGGGGGTTCACTGTAAGGGACTGAGGGCAGGTTTTGTCAATGTTACCTCACTGAAGGGGTACATTGGCATGATTAAACAACACCTTTCAGCTCGTCCTGCCTACCATCTCTTTGGGGTTGCTGAGTCGCACCTTGACCCTGATGTTGGGAGTGATCTCATTCAGATCGATGACTACTCACTACTTAGACTTGATCGCAACAAACTAGGGGGCGGGCTAGTCCTGTACATTCATAACACTTTCAAGGCCAATTTACTATGCAGCTCTCCAACAACACAGGAGGGCAGGCCATTTATACCTGAATATTTAATGTGCAGTGTTCAGCAGGGCAGCCTTCCCCCCGTCTTTGTTGCTTTAATATACAGACCACCATACGTACCGTTTTTACAGGGCTCTGACTTAATAGACAAACTGACGATACATACTCAAGACTTTAGTCACAAAATTATTATGGGAGATCTGAATGCGAACCTACTCGGATCGTCAGCCGATGCGAAATTTGTTAGACGGTTGGCTGATGATCTTAACCTTCAAATAATTGAGCATGGTGCGACTCATCATCTCACGGATTCTCACACGTGGATTGATGTGATCTTGACAGATAATAATGACGTTGTACTGAGCAGGGACAATCGGCCGGCGCCTTTTCCCAGTCATCATAACATCATAGAGGTCGAGATTGAGGTCGAAACTGCTGCCCCTGTGGTTGAATCTTTCAGCTACAGGGATTTTAAGTCGATCCAGCAAGACGACCTCCTGTCTCACCTAGCTGACTGTGATTGGTCACGGATCGATGGTCCCGCGGCGGGTGTTGACAGTCAATTAGAGTGCCTCAGTGTCAACCTCATGGCTGTGATAGATAAAATTGCACCGTTAAAAGAATTCATGCCGAAAAAGAAAACAAATCCACCATGGGTTGATGCTGAACTAATACATCTTTACAAAAAACGTGACTCCGTACGAAGACGCTATTCGCGGACCAATGACGACAGACTGTGGCGGGAGTATCAGGGCCTTGCAGCTGAAGCTGAATTACGAACGAAGGAAAGATTTTTACAAAATAAAATTTCTGAAGCGATTGATAATAAGAAAGATATCTGGAAAGAGCTCAAGGCTCTGGGCCTTCTGTCAAAGACAAGAGAGGAGCTTCATGGTTTCTCACCGGAAGAGCTCAATGCCCACTTTGCAGGGGTGTCGATCTCCCAAAATGAGGGTGATGAAGAACTTGACAACGTCCTGACCACTGCCAGTGATGACGGTTTTGTTTTCCGAGAAGTCAGCTTCTCGGACGTGGTTCTGGCTGTTGCCCACTTCTCATCACAAGCCAGAGGGGAAGACGGCATTCCCCAAAGTATAGTGGCTAAGGCTCTTCCGTTTGTGGGAGATCATATTGTTAAGATCTTTAACTCCTCTCTGTCCAGTGGCATTTTCCGGGAGCTTGGAAGGGAGCTCAGTTGGTGCCTTTGAAGAAGAAGCCTGTCCCATCTACGGTGTCAGATTTCCGACCAATTGCCCTACTGAGTTTCCTTTCTAAGGTCCTTGAAAAAATCGTACACGACCAAATAACTGACTTCTTACGAGAAAATAATACTTTGGACCCGATGCAGACTGGTTTTCGACAGAATCACAGTACACAGACAGCACTACTGAAACTGACGGAGGACATAAGATCAGGCATTAACAACAACAAAAAATTATTGACTAATCTGTTAATGTTTGATTTTAGCAAAGCATTCGACACCATCTCACACACTAAACTGCTGCGTAAGCTGATGCGAATGGGATTCTCCAGGAGTGTTCTCCTGTGGCTTAAGTCATATATTATGGAGAGACGACAGAAAGTCGTCACAATCACAAACGGGGATTCAGGTTGGCTAACCACCAATCTTGGCGTTCCACAGGGCTCAGTCCTGGGACCCCTGCTTTTCAGCCTGTACATAAACGACTTACAAGACGTACTCGACTTAGATGGTGTCGAACACATACTTTACGCTGACGACTTGCAAACCTACACACAAGTGACCCTGAAGGGTCTTCGTGATGGTATCGGTCGCATGTCGGCTGTAGCACAAGCAGTGTCGAACTGGGCAACGTCAGCTGGCCTGCGTCTCAATGTCGGTAAGACAAAGGCGATCATTTTTGGATTTGAACAGAACATCAAACAGGTTCAGAACCTTGACTTGCAAGGCATTGAGATACAGACCGGCGTACACGTTCCCTTTGTCGATACAGTCACCAACCTCGGCGTGGTGATGGACGGAGGGTTGACATGGAAGCCGCAACTGAATGCGGTCAGTAGAAAGGTAAATAGAGCTCTGTATAGCTTAAAACTTTTCCGTTCAAGCACCACAGAGATACTGAGGAAGCAGCTGGCATGTGCACTGGTACTACCTCACTTAGACTATTGCTCAGTGGTTCTTCTTGATGTGTCAGGGGAGCTCCAGACACGACTACAACGTCTACAGAATGCATGTGTGAGATACATATGTGGTGTTAGGCGGGATGAGCATATCACCGCCTACAGGAAAAAACTGGACTGGTTGGATCTGAAGGTGAGGAGGGAGTATTTTATGGGGCTGCTGATTTACAAAGCGGTTGTCATGCGGCAGCCACCGTATCTTACTGCCCTCTTTGAAAAAAACCAGGCCAGGACTTCAAGTAGGGGTGGTATGAAAGAGCTCTCGGTTCCGGGGTCGCGCACCGATAAGGGCCTTTTCTCATTCAGTGTTCAAGGTGCGCACCTCTGGAATTCGCTCCCGAGCAGTGTGAGGTGCCTGCCATCTTTTTGTAAATTTAAAACGGCGTTTAGCAGGCACCTTAAGCAATTACATGGTGAAGAGTATGTACAGAGATGAGTCGAACATTTATTTAAGCTTTTTATTTATTTGAATTATTTATTTATTTATTTTATTTATTTATTTATTTTATTTATTTATTTATTTTACCTTATTTATTTATTTATTTAATTTATTTATTTATTTAAATTTATTTATTTAATTTATTTATTTATTTAAATTTATTTATTTATTTAATTTAATTATTTATCTGGTTTATTTATTCATTCGACGTATTTATTTATTAATTTATTTATTTATTTAAATATGTTTAGGATTAGTTAGGTGTGAATGTATTTATTAGCGTGATTGTTAAAGTGTTATGAATGAGTGTGTTTTAAATTTAGACGTGATAGTATACGCAAAGATTTAGCAAAGTATGTGTATGTATTCTTTTATATTTATATGTCATCTCTATTGTATTTATTTTTTATTCTATGTATTATTATTTTTTGACGAAGCGTTTTCTGTGATATCTGACTGTGACTAGTTCATTACATTTAAATTTTATAAACTGACGAACTGATAAAGTGAATTATTATTTTAATAAGAAATATGCAATAAGTGAAAGTTAAGATAACAATTATATTAAATCGATAGATATTTTTAATTATAATTATAACTACATGTACATGAAATTGTAAGATTTTGTCTTTTGATGAATAAAAAGTATATCTATCTATCTATCTATCTATCTCTCTCTCTCTATCTCTCTCTCGTGGCTACAGCCGGTATTGTGTGCCTCGAGGAAGCTGCCGTGAATCCTCTTTTCTCCTGCGTCTGCGTGCATCGAGAGAAAGGACGGGTCGCGTGTGTGTGTGTGTGTGCGCGCGTACAGCGGCTCATCATCCTCGAGATGTGGGAGAGAAAGAGCAAGCGAGAGAAAGAGTCCTGCGTATAGCGTGCAATGGTGTCGTATGTGCATGTGTGGGACTTCTCGTCTGTCCTCGTTCTACCCAGTCGTGTCTGCTGCGCAATCAGCTGTTGCCGTCGGCGTGGGTGTGTGTGTATGTGTGTGAAAGCCCGTATTATTTCTCGATCGCGATTCTCCTTCTCCTCATTCCCTCCAACAAACAACGTAATAATTCCTCCCCATTAATAACAATATTGAAAATAATATTTTAATGCTCAGCTCTGGTGACGGTGGTGATTTGGTCGTGATTGACTGCCTCGTTTTTAATAACTATTTTGACGCGAAATACGCGTCACAAATGTGAATTGGAGACTCAATAGAATATTATTTATGACTGTTTTCTTATGCGAACGGAAAAGCCAAGAAGAGCCATAGATAATGTGCTCAGCTAAGAAGCCCGCACGGAAAAACTCATGTGCTGCGGTGAGCTCCAAGAATGGTGGATAATCACCACCACGCGTAGTTCGAAATGCCGAGTGTTATTTCGTGGTAGTCGGCACTACCCATCAATTTTCAGTGCGAACGACCGAGCAAAAACTCTTACGTGCTCGACTCCCCTTTCACTCGAGACGCATTTTAAGGGTTTCTGGAAATGAACAAGTCAAGACACTGCGCTCCTTGTTTTGCTGCGCTGGGATACTGTGAGAGCCGTGCCGGAGTCTCATACACGTGTCTATATCGTGGCGATTTCTGAGGAAGGAAAGAGTCTCACACAAACTCTCTACCACGCCAGTACGGGCCCTGCAGCATTTCGTTAATTGGTCGACCACGCGGAAAAGGACCGTGGAAACTCTCTACGATTAGCTAAGAAGAGCCAGGGGTGGAGACACTCATACCCCTTCTTTCCTTCTGTACACCAATATCGCCACCCTCACGTAGAGAAGAGCTGAGCAGCATCATCGACATCTCCCCAGCAGTCAGTCAGAGTTCGAGAGCCGATAGCGACACTCTTATATTATTTTACTTGTAATTTTAAATAGTAGAATATACATAAGATCTTAGGAGGTTATCTTAAGTATCTTATTTAAACATAAATCAACCTTCTTATTATTTCTGTTACGTTTGCGCATGTTGAGAGAGCATTTTAATGCTTGTTTGATAATTCAAATTACCCGCGTGTCACGTTCGCGTATTAAAAGTAAATTTCGGTCATATAAACTTATATAGAAATTCTCGTCGTTACATTGATGCTAGGTGTGGGGTTGTTTTTCAACTCAACCGCGGGAACACAGAAAAGTTTTTCCTTTTTCTTTGACCTTTGTCTTAAATTATTAATCAAGACAAAGGCCCAGGAAGTTTTGTTATAGATATTCTGCTGTGATACTTGTCCTTTTATAAGTACGATTCGTGGCCGTCCGTAGGGGTGACTTGGTGCCTAAGCTTGGTGCACCGGGTACATCTATATCTAGGAAGGAGGAAAAACTTCAAACTTCAAGTTCCATAATTGTTCAACAGCGAAGCCGTTTCCTTGTCGCTACTCACATAGGGCAAATTCCGGGGATGAAATGATTGGAAAGCCCGTGAACAAAATTGCTCTCAATCACATGCAAGAATCTACTGCAGCTGGAGTTGCTGTAGTGTTGCGAACAGTGATATATCATATTGTTAAAAAAATGTGGAAACCAACTCCTCCGCTTCGTATAAATGTTAGTTTTAGTACCGTAAAATTTTAAGTTACCATATACTCTTTTATTAAAAAATAAATTTTATTATTAAGAGAAGATAAACTGAAATGGATAAATTATATTTTTGAGATATTGCTCAAACATTTCAAATTTATTTCTTGATTCTTATATATAACATAAATTATTGTTTAGTATCAGGACTTTAAATAAAGCGACACAGTGATTTGATATCAATAAATGTGTTTTATTTATTGCAAAAGTGATGAAGCTAACGCGAGGTGGGGGAGAGACGATGCTTACGGCTGGCTACCCGCGGATCGACTGACTCGGCTCGCGATTTTCGAGCAAAAGGACTATATAGACGACTCTCGCGGTTATAAGACGATTGTTCTGATTAGTTCAATGCCGATACATTTAAATTACAGTTATATAAAGCCCGAACGCGAACAATTATATTTCAAACTTGGTTTTTAATATATTATTTTAAAATGTTTTTAAATTTTTTTAATGTATCACATGTATCTATAAAATATAATATTTGGTAATTATTATTATTATAATTTTATTTTAATAGTATTGTTAAATATTATTAACTTATTACTATTTTGGCAAGATAAATTAATCTTATGCCTAATAAAATTATAGTGATCAAACCGCAAAAACATTGATAAAATTTAAAATATATTAAAATAAACTTAGATACCTAGTTTTTAAAGTAAATTAAATAATATTGAGATTATACTTTATCAAAATCTACTCTCAGTTCTAAAAATCACTATAAAAGTATAGATAAATAGTTTATTTTCATTGCGTAGTATGAGTGAATGATTGAATGCATATAGTAAGTATTTATATACAAATAATTAACACATTTGCATGCATATAGTGTTCAACGGTCATTGTATTTAATCTATTCATTTTAAGTAATATTTTGTTTGAAAATTTTTTTATTTAAATTTGGACGCAATATCAATATCTTACAAATAAATAAATAAATAAATAAATACAAGTTTAAGTTTGGAGAACAATTTGAGATTTGTTTTAAAGACATTTACATGCACAGAATTTCAAGCATACTATTTATCAGCTTACTATTATTTATTTGCTTTAGGAGGTTCGATAATTAAGTCAAAATGATAAGATGTTTCTGATAATTTAATATATCATTCTTCTTCGAGGTTTACAATAGTTTGTGAAATTTGAAAGCATTAGCCATTACCGTTTTAAAGATAATTGACTTGAAAGTTTGACTCTTATACACAGGCTCTTATGAGAGCGGCTTGTATACTAACAATAAACTTAGAGTGCGATTGTTTAAAAATGATAAGAATGAAATGAAAAGCTATGCAAAATATTAGGAAAGTACTAAAGATCATGTACGCGAAATTTTAGAATGAATGAGACCACAGATTCCGAGGACTAAGTGAAAACGTAAATAAAAACACTAGCTTGTAGGCTGCGCGAGGAGGTGCGCGGTAAGAGGGGAGCCGTTGTGCATCGCGGGGGGACTCTCCTTTCCTCGCCCCGCACGGGAGATCTATCTAACCTCCTTAAATTGGGTTTATTATTGAGATATTTAAATACATTTATTATTGCTTAATATTATATGATAACACATGTTTAAAACTATTATAAAAATTGCATAATACACTATTTTTATTTAAAATCACTTCGTTTTCACTATTTATTATGTAATAACACTGTGCACAACCAAAACAGGTTAATGGCGGTAGAATAATCTTTAGTGATTGCACATCAATACTTTAAAAGTTATTGATGACTGCTAGTCTCGAATCAATTCTTCTCTTGTAAAGAGATCAATGCAAATAACGACAAATTAAATAATCTATGTACAATTCTTTGTTTCTTTGGCATAGTTTGTCAAGTCTCTTATAACGTCTTATCTCAAGACTATTATAGCAATTCTGAAACGTACATGCATGTGTGGCTGTATTTGTGTATGAGTATTTGTCCTGTAAAAGAGACATAATAATTATAATCTATGTTGTTTTATTAAATTTAAGAGTCCGGCTAAAGGCCACCCTAGCGGACGCGAAGCGGTACGCGAACAGTGGAAAATTCAGCCTAATTTCGCGTACGCGAGTCGGAAAATTTTCGCGTACGAACCGCGAAATTTTCCGAGACCTTCGCGTTCGCTACAAGAACTTGCGCGTTCGTTCGGTTTTTTTCGCGTACGCACCAGGATATAGGTCAGGAATGTTGCGTTGTAAAGTTCCTTTTTTCTTCGCGTGCGCTCTGCGTTCTTTTTTTGCTTTGCATACGTTAAAATACTTGCTGAGGAAAGGTTAGGTGTTCGCGTACACTAACCTTAATCGGTTAAAAGAAGCGTACGCGAAAAAAGTAGGCTGGTTCTATTCGTACGACAGATCGTTATTTTACGACAATCTGTCGTGCAAACAAGGAAATTAACACTTTTTTTAAAAAAATGTTTCGTACGAATAATAAATAATATACTACCGAACGAATAATATAATTCACTATCACTCTTATTCAATAATAATCATAAATAAGCAATTATTAATACGCAATGTGTACATTTCGATCTAACCTATAATTTGTACGACAGATTGCACGACCGAGATAGGCTAGGGAATTTTCCAAACAATGTTTACAAAGCGGGAGTATCTTCTGAGTTCCGATCGCTTAGTACGCGCATGCGCATACAGATCTGTCGTGTGAAGTCAGGCGACTTCCCGCGTTCTCGAACTCGCGTATAGTACATACATGTAATATAATCAGCGTTGGGCACGGTCGGATTTCAGATAGCAGAATCCCTAGATCCTAGTAATAAAATTTGACATAGTGGTCAGCTATTTTCAGATCGTTGGCGCGAAATGCCACGGGGTGTTCTCAAACCCATCCGATTCGACTCTGGCAGATAATCTGGCAGAGTCGAATCGGATGGGTTTGAGAACACCCCGCGGCATTTCGCGCCAACGATCTGAACATAGCTGACCACTATGTCAAATTTTATTACTAGGATCTAGGGATTCTGCCATCTAAAATCCAACCGTGCCCAACGCTGAATATAATACGAGCTAATATCAAAATGCAGATACTACGATATAGCCTTTTATCTACTTTATTTAGTGAAAATAAAATGAATATTAAATTAGTTTAAGAGTAACTTTCCATTTTTTTAATTTTTCATACATTTAAAAAATAGCAATCTTTTATATTTAGAGTAATAAAAGAATTAAAACAATTATCTTATGTATTATATTTTTACATTTTGTACTATTGTTGATAAAAATCCAAAATAAAAGCTACAAAATTAACAAAAATAACATAAAAAATAAGAATAACTGTTGCATTGCAGCCTATCGGATTCTGTAAAAAATTAAAAACCATAAAATATGAAACATTTGATTTATACGTTTAACGTATTTGTTAAATTCTCCATAATTGTATTCTTGTAAAATATATTACGATATATGATAATAGTTTTTGATCACATTTTATAGCTTAGCATGTCATAAATTTTTTGGTTATTTTTTAACTATTGAAAATGATTGTACATGACTAATTTTATTGAAAATAAGCCTTACTTTATTCTTTGAACGTATTTACATAGATGAACCGGAAGAAAAATTGAAAATAATTTATAGATGCCAATAAAATCCATATTCTTTAACTCGACTAGTAAGTACATAACGTGTTCAGTTATAAACAATAAGCTTTATCTTGGCATACATAAATTATTTTCAATTTTTCATTTGGTAGATGTATGGAAAATCTTTCAAAGAACTAATTAAAACCACGACGATTAAAATTAGACGATAAACAAAAAAGTTTCGGCATTTTTAGTGATTTGTTTACAATTGACAATAATCGTGCTTGTATCAGCACAATTGTTGATTACAAAATTTTTTCATGTTCATAAGAGATAGTACTTTTAGATATATGAGGATTTGTACAAAAAATTAGTGGATAAGTGGTTTGAAAAGACGAAAAATAAATGATGAGGCACACCTCCGCAACTCGAGTTTTCTTATTGTATAGGTCCTAAGGTATACGAGAAAAATTTCCAACAAGCGAAAAAGACTTTGTGACAACTTTTTTGTGTATATCAATTTTTGTTATGGAAATTTAACATGAGAATTTTGTACTAAAAATGGTCATCATTGATATAACTATCACTTGATCATTATGAGTGCAAAAATTTTTTTACGTTATAGAATGTAAAGTAGAAAAGCTTAAATTTAAGATGTACCACGTTAAAAAAGATTAACAATATCAAAAGTTATAAACAATCAAAGATAGTGAATAAACACGAAATAACCACTAAATGTCATTATTTTGTATTTTTTACTATTTTTTCGTATTTATTCTCTATCTATGATCGTTCATAACTTTTGATATTGTTAATCATTTTTAACGCGTTACATCCCAAATTAAAGCTTTTTTCTGTACTTAACATTCTAATACGTCAAAAAGTGTTTGCACCATTATGAGTCAAGTGATCGTTATATCAATGATGACCGTACGGGTAAAAACATTTCATGTTAAATTCCCATAAGAAAAATTGATATCCAAAACAAAAAGTTTGTCACAAAGTGTTTTTTTTCATTTGTTGGAAATTTTTTTCGTATATTTTAGGACCTATACAATAAGAAAAATCGAGTTGTAGAGGCGTGCCTCATCATTTATTTTTCGTCACTTTTCGAACCACTTATTGGCCGATTTTTTGTAGAATTCCTCATATACTATCAAAACTGATATATATATATATATATATATATATATATATATATATATATATATATATATATATATATATATATATATATATATATATATATATATATATATATATATATATATATATATATATATATATATATATAATTAAATAAAACATAAATTTGAATGTATAAAAAAGCTTAATTAACAAAACAAAAAAACGCGCCAATCTATTTACCTCCCGGGTGGTGTGGAAAAATAGAAAACCTTCATAAAAACAAAAAATTTCATGATGCTTTGGGGGTTGGCGAGCGGAGCGAGTAGGGGGGTATCCCTCTATTATATATATACACATCTTTTGAGAAATAAGTAGCATCGCATAGAAATTTTAAAACATTAATAGGAACTGTAGTGTAATACTCTTGCCAACATATAGTTTTGTTATTAAAATTGTATATTAGATATTATATATCTTAAGAAATAGAATCAACATATAGTAAATATTGTAATTTATGTAATTTTACAAGTAATTTTACAAGCAATTATATACAGTAATTTTGAGAAATTCTATGAAATTATCAACAAATGATTTATTATTTAGACACAGTAAGCTTTAAAAGGAGCTTTATAATATTCGGCTATTTAATTTAATTATAAAAAATGAATGTAAAATGTTAAATTGTCTACAAGCAGGGGTGTATAAATTAATGCAGATGTCGAATCCTAAATCCACCTGTCTTTAATTTATTCGCAAAAGATGACTGTCAGTTGACTCAGCATCGGTTTCGAATTTTTGATAAGAGATCCTTTGAATATTATAATCATAATTTTAAAATTGTAAGAGTAAAAAAGATGTTTAGTGAATCAGTGGGAATGGTCAGAATAATTACAAGAGAAGATGATTATTTGAGACTAATACTGTTAAAGTAATGAACGGGCAGAGTTGCCCTATGAATGTCTGTTCTGACAATAAAGACCAGTACCTGTACGGCACTGAAGGGCAGAAATGTCCGGTGAACACCAGTTCAGACATAAAAATGAGAGCAGTACCTGTACGGCACAGTAGAGGCAAGATTGTCTGATGAATTGTTTGTATTAAAGCTAGAAACCAGTACCTGTACGGCACTGAAGAGACAAGATTGCCTGGTGAATTTTGTATTAGAACTAGAAAACAGTACAGAAAGCTACTGAAAGAGTTTAATGTTTAGGTAAAACTTCTGACCCTGTCTCAGAAGTGATACTTGAGATAGTGACGTGAGATTTGAAGATTGAATTTTGGATGTATGCAATGAACGATCTCCTTTGACTATACTTGCATTGTGATATACGACATACCATTGCTTGTAAGACATAATTACGTAACTCTTTTTAATTTCATACAATTTTCTATTTGTTGCTAACAAAATAATAATTATGGTATTTTCAAATTATGGGTTAAATAAAATTTGAGATTTAAAATAATAAAAATAATAGAAAATGAGAACATAGTTGTTATATAAGTAAAATATGTATATTATTATTGTCTACAGAAAATGAGAAAATCAGTTAAAAGAGCTTCCATAAAGAGATAATGAAAATGAAACTGAATTCTATTTTATTAGTAGAATTACTGTGATACTGTTATGTATGTATATATATTGCAGGTAGAAATAGTGCAGTATTATATAATGATCTCCATTAACGAAGTTAATATTTAAGTATATGTAAATAATTAAGTATTTTTAGAAAACCAGTAGGACTTTTACCCGTCGAAAATAAAAGCTCAAGTTTGAAATTATATTCGATCTTGCCCTATTAATCAGGAAACAATTTACGAAGTCGAAAATAGGTAGAATTTATTTAATAATAAATTGACTCAAGTAATTAAGCGATAAATTAATTATTGAACAGATTAAGTAGATAGGAAATCTAAAATAAAAATCTTATGACACCTAAACAAAATATTCAAAATAATATTCTTCGCGGAACTGCGTAATGTTAGTAATTAGTAACAAGCTGGTTCTTACAAAACTGCTTTTTCATACGTGATGAAGTATGAAGTCACGCGACTTCCATTCCGCGTTTCGTGAGTTCATACTTATTGCACGCTAATATCAAAATACAAATAAAAGTTATATTCATTCTAAAGCGTACACTTTAATAATTCTTTAGGATAATTTGGATATAGAAATACATATTTATTATGGTATTGAGACTATATCAATTTCTTTTGTACTAATATAAGCTACCTTCATAATTTTTTTAGTGATGATCCATGTAGTCGAACCCATTATTATAGGTGCTAAATAGGCATTTTAATCGTATCTAACCCACATAGCACCCAATATTGCAGGACTGTTGAAGAAATATTTCAACGTTGCTGTGGTATTGCGGATAAGTTGATATATTGTAGCTATATTTCTGTGATATTCCAGTATGATTTTCAAGATAGCAGTATTGCAGCATATCACATTGCAATATTACATCAATATTATTACAAGCTGATAGGATGACATTTCTCTATGCATGTCACATTACTATTGCCAAAATATTTCTACAATAAGTCACTGTAACAAATCACATTGAAATATACGCGAAATGTCCTGTAATATTGTTACATGACATATCGCATGGAAATATTATAGCAATATTCCTGCACGTTTACAGAATTATATTTCTCGATGCATTTCACATTAATACTGCCAAAATATTCGTATAATATTACACTGTTACACATCACACTAAAATATATGCGAAATATTCTGTAATTTTATTATGTTACGTATTACTTTAAGATATTACAGCTATATTCCTGCAAGATTACAGAATGACATTCCTGGATGCATTTCAAACTAATATTGTGGAAATATTTCTACTATATCATATGGTAATAAATCAGTCATCATTTTTTTAACGATAACATTTTAATTTTATCGTTTTATTTTGCCAGAAATATTGACTATAACTGTGCAAATGTTTTAATATCATATTTAGTCAAGGTTTATGTAAAAGTAAATCGAGGGAAATCGATTATTGTCATTGTACATTATTTGAAAGTATATTTTTTCAAGATCGCTTCTAGATAGCGGTTTGGCGTTTACTGGCAAGTGCTTAGATTCGTCTTCAGTTACTATATAAGGACAGATCAAATATTATGATAATGTGTATTTATTACATGTATAATACTAATACTAATAATGGTACTAGCGTTACGGCGAAATAAAAATAATAAAAAATGAAATGGAAATTACAATAATATTGCCGGAATTTCACTGAAATATTACCTCGTAGTTCCATTATTATCGAGAATGATAATAATATTCCAGCAATATCGCTGCAATATTTCGCGATCTCACCACAACAGCTGAAATCCTAGAATAATATTGTTGTGATGTTACTGAAATGTTGCCTGATTGTCACCAAAATATTGTAACATATTCCCTGTAATATTCATGTAATATAAACGTTGCAGACATTAAATGTTGCTTCAGTATCATTGCAATATTACTGTTATATATCACAGGAATACTTAATATTGCGTGCAATACTTATGTGATATTACTGCAATATTCAGTGCTATGTGGGAAGTCAGCTGAAAATTATATAAACGCATCTATATATTTCGGTCGTTCTAAACCACATTACACTATACTTTTGATTATTATCATTACCAGTCTATGAATTATTTACATATCATAATTTTGCATTTACTTCGATAGTTTCAACATGTACATTGTTATATTAATTGCGAAAATCATATCTATAAGTTAGCTGAATTTTTTTTTATTATTATCATTATTAGCCTATTAATTATTATATCTAATTATTCTGCATTTACTTTGTTAGTTTGAACATATATATTGTTATATAAATTACCAAAAAGCCTATCTAAGTTAGCTGAAAATTATATAAACACATATACATTAGGGTAGAGTGAAAATGCAAAAACTTTAAAAATCGAAATGCCTTAGTGTGGAAAAGTTGCGAATGTACACAAAAGTAAGTAAGTTTTTGGTTGAAGCATATAGTCAAAGTTTTCTGTTCTGCCAAGAGCCTTTATGTTTTCGATTTTAACGAAAAAAAAAACGCGGAATCGCAGAAAAGCGATATTTTCTATTCTTTTGATGTTTAGAATTCCCGAACTGCTAACCTTAGGCATTTATGCTTCTGATCGTGTGTTTGTAACCTTCCTCTTTTTGCACACGGGCTTAGGACCGTCGACGGCAGAGTTATATATATATTTTTTTGTATTTTTTTTATATTTTTTATATTTTTTTATATTTTTTTATATTTTAAACTGTTTGTATTTTTTATAGCAAATTATACTTTATTGAGTTGGTTTCAAGTTTTTATTATTCACACGGTGAACCGAAAAACGAACTAGTAATTACGAGTCAAGATTTTCAAGTATATTATATCGTAGCCCGTTATATAAACATTTTAAACTGGCTTAAAATCTTTGTTGCTTTCAAATGCAGGCATAGCAGCTCGAGACTTTAAGGTTGATCGAATATAACCATCCCGATTTTGTATACCTATTACTTTTGTTGAAGCCTCTGTTACTAGTTTAACGGTTCGCTCGACAGCTTGCGTATGACATGGGAATTCTGTGAATGTCCAAGTCGCAGGGATATTATTATCATCATACAGTTTAATCTTATTTTTATCGAAATGATGTAGAACTGGCGGTGAAGTTATTTCACATGCAAGCCAATCAATCATGTCGATGTAGTTGTTTGCTCCAAAATTTATACTTGGAACCTTAAATTGACGTATATTGATTCCGCCTTTTTCAGTATTTTTATTTGCGTCAAGAATTTTTCGTAGAGCTAATTTTCTAACTTCCTTGTTTTCATCAGTCAACATGCTAAGTAGAACATTCTCGGGATGTGCAAAGTATGCATTGCGTGCAATAACTTTGTCAATGACTTGCAGATACTTTTCGGGAAGATAGCGAGAGGATTTAATAAATTCAAAAAGATGCTTAGTGCCATCCTTGACAGAGCTATTCAGCTTTATTCTAAACCAAAACGGAGCATACATTGAAAGAATGAATACAACTATTTCTTGTAGATTTGAACTAGGGGTTTCAGTAGAAATGTAAAGCCTTAAAATTCGATTGGCTTTAGTGAGCCAACGAGCATGATTTAATTTTCCAGGATTCAAATTAACAAGATCCTCAGAACATTCTCCAGCACTAATAGCGTTACAAATTTTTAGTAGATACTTTTGATCGTTACTTAATACCTTAATGTTAAGGTCGGGTAAACAGCAATTAATAGCTTTAAACTTAGCTACGGGTAAATTCTCACACTTGTCTAACATTTTACCTATAGGACCAGAGTAAGATTTTGGACCTGATGTGCAGTCATCAATAGCTTCAAACAAATGCCTGAGTGGAAGCTCATTAAAATGTAAAAGACAAATAAACCACTGAAGAGGTCTGCCAATCTTTAACTCCAACAAGCGAATCACTCCTCCCTTGCTACCTTTATTTACAACTGTACCATCGCATCCAACAGCCTGCATATTATACATTGTTCCGAGAAAATTCTTTGAAATAAATGAATGTATACTTTCGGATATATTCTTCGCAGAACCCGAAGCAGGTGTTACATAACCGATGTATTTGGAACCTGGCTCTTCAACAAGAGAATAATGATCTTCTACAATGGTACCTTTGTAGTATTTAGATCCTTTCTTTTCTCTATGCAAAGTCAAATCATGTTGTCCATCAAAATAAAGCCCTAATTCTCTATTATCTATGTTTTCAAGGCTATCACGTTTTATGTTTTCAGCGACTTTTAATTTTTCCCTTCTCAACTTGTGTCTGTCAATTATCAGCGATTGATTGAAGTTTGAAATTACACCAACATCTTGCAATGCAGCAGTCGCAATCGCTGAGGCAGCTCTGTCTGATACACCATATCGTTGACTAATTAAAGCTGTATTTTCTAAATTGACTCTCGTTTGCGTTGATGAAGATGGTGGTGCCTGACTCGTGCTTGGCTTATAAAATTCTTGAGAATCGGGAGTATTATTAGTACTCATTTCTTCTGACGAAAGTGGTTCGACATTAGGCGTACTCGTTGCAACATCGAGCTTTTTGTATGGTGCTGAGCTTTTCATTTTTCTCTCCATTCTCATTTGCAACTTTTTAGTTTCTAAATGATCCACATAACCTATTGCTAAACGTCTGCTACTCCTTTGATCTTCAAGAAAAGCCCTTTCTGATAAAGGTACTTTCTTGTCATTAGGACAATTGCAATTGCTAATAGGTTTACACTTGCATGCCGCAATGTCAAAAAGTCAATGTCTTTAATGAATTTTTTTTAAATTCTTCTATTTTGTCATCAGCACGTTTACGGGTGATATTTTTTATTTTGACATACTTCTCATGATACGCTAATATCATGGCTTTTACTCTTTGGTGGGAGAGAATGAGAATCAAAACTTTAGCATAAATCTGCTCAACTTTCAGACTAACTATTTCTGCAATATCAGTAAATGAAGGCTCTCTTTTACCACCTGATTTTAAACCAAGAAATCTCCTTTTCTCAAGACAGCACTTAAACATGCCCTCGTACGTAGGCAGAACATGCTGACTAAGATCCTTCGGCCGTCCGAAAATCGGACATTCGAAATTTCTAGCAGAGAATTGAGCAGATTTCAACATTCTCAGTAAATACACTGTCGTGATAATGGTGTGTGATAATTATATAGTATCATCCGTCAAGTAAAGGATGTGCCCGTACCAGCCTCTCTTTATGCTCCTTTATTAACAGCTTTACTTGCAGGCAGGAAAAACGCGTAGCCACCTAGCGACCGTTAACGGAAACTATACTTATGAAACATATGGCGCTATTTTTTAATTTCTCAAATTACTAGTTTTCTTGAAATATTATTATAAATAATCTTGAATATAACTAGTATGAACACAATTTTTAATATGTTTTAATAAATTTAAACAAATTATTATTAGTTATTAGAATGATAAATCCTCCAACGTGTATAGATCTATTACTTTACTTTATGCAACTATGAAATGAAATTATCCATATAAATTTTTATTAACCTAAAAACGCACACATGTGCGATATGCCACAAAGTGTATATAGGCAATATATGTATATGATATAATCAATAAGGTAATATGCTATGTAATAAACTGTCCTACCGAATAAAGTATCTTATTCACGTTTCAGAAATAATCAAAAGTATAAAAAAGACCGTTTTTCTGCGATTCCGCGTTTTTTTTTCGTTAAAATCGAAAACATAAAGGCTCTTGGCAGAACAGAAAACTTTGACTATATGCTTCAACCAAAAAAATTTCCTTACTTTTGTGTACATTCGCAACTTTTCCACACTAAGGCATTTCGATTTTTAAAGTTTTTGCATTTTCACTCTACCCTAATATACATGTATTACGTTCGTCCTAAACTACTTCGCCCCAAAATAGTGTTTTTCAAATTATGAATAAAAGATTGTTTATTGTTAATACTTCTTTGAATTTTCACAGCCGAATGCATTGCATTAAATGATGCACTAGACCTGGCTACAAATTGCACAAACACAAATGTAATCGTTTTTACTGATTCCTTAAGTGCATTACAAACAATAAAATCCTCAAAACTTAACATTAAATTAAATCACTATATTTACGAAATCAAAAGAAAAATTTGTGAATTTACAAAAAAAAAATATCAACCATTTTAAAGTTAAGCTAGTTTTGATTCCTGCACATATAGGAATCAATGGAAATGAACGGGCCGACCAACTTACTAAAGCAGCTACAAATAATCCTTATTGTAAAGATTTCCACATTCCTTTCTCTGACTTACGCCAGAAATTTAAACAAACTTCCAAATGCAATACACAAAAAATGATTACTGAAATGGGCAAAAAAAAAGTTGTAGAGTATTTTCAAAATTTTTACACTCTAAAAAATAAACCCTGGTTTGAAAAAAGTAATCTTAATCGGGCAAATATTGTCATGATAAACAGATGTCGAGCTAACCATTATAATCTCGCTGCATCTCTGGCTCGCATCAGCATAATTAGTGATCCTAACTGCACATGCAATACAAACATACAAGACCTCGATCACATACTTTGGCAATGCAAACTTTATGAAACACAACGACAAAACCTTGGAAGCGACCTCAGTAAATTACTTTATCTACTTACCTAATAAGAGCTCATCTATACTTATTGATACGCGACCTTCTGTATACAAAACTCTGTACAAATTCTGTTGTAACTGTAAGTTTGTGCGGGCTAAGCCGCGGGTTGCCAGGGCGCATTGGGAATCGCCCCAGCAGGTGCAGCGCTGCTTGCGCCGAGGACAGGAGCGAGGCGGACGAAGGCAGGAGAGAGAAAAGGGTTTTTCACACACCTTGATTTTTGTAGCACTATATTAAACTATGTACAATATTTACAAATATACAGAAATGCTAAGTTAGCCGTAAAAACATATTTAAATTTGAAGGCGATGCGCCAGAGCTGTGGCGTTGTAGCGAGCTGTTGCGTGCAGTCCTGTGCGTGCAACTCGCGAGGCTCTGTAGCCGAATGTAGAGAGAGACAGCGATAGGAGGCCGAGGCTAGAAGAACGCTCTCGGCTCCAGTCGCTGCTTGCGCCGATTGTGCTGCCGCTCGCCTGTCGGCAGGAGCGTACGCACTTGTCGTGGCGGCAACTCCGAGGGTGCCACAGCCACTCCCCCCCTAGTGGCTGACGATTGAGGAGGGCACGATGAAGATGATGATGGTGGCGCCTGTGGAGGGCACGATGATGGTGCTGGTGGTGGCGCCTGTGGAAGGCACGATGATGGTGCTGGTGGCGCTTGTGGAAGTGTAGCGCTGAGTGGCACCTGGAAAGTGACGGTGCGGCGAGGCTGTCGCTGAGAGCGCTGGTCCATTGGGACTGAGGTCTCGTCCCCAGCGATGTACGCTGACTTGAGGTCGCCGGTGTAGACCGTCTTGGGCTCTCCGTCGACGTCGATGACGAAGCGCTTCTGGTCAAGGCGGCGCATGACATGGTGCGACCCCGTGTAGGGCGGTGTCAAGGGCGGCTTGACAGCGTTGATTTTCCGGAACACGTGCGTGCTGGTGGCCAAGTCCTTGTGGAAAAAGGGCTTGGTAGTGACGTGGTGGTCGGTCTGCAGTGGCTTCAGAGTACGGAAGTGGTGCTGTAAGTTCCCTACAAAAGAAAAAACATCTGCAGTGCACTCCTGCGTAGTGAAAAAATCACCCGGTATGCGCAGAGAGGTGCCGAACATCAGCTGGGCCGGTGAAGGCTTGAGGTCCTCCTTGTAGGCCGTCCTGAGTCCAAGGAGGACGGTTGGTAGACGTTTGAGCCAAGGCACGTCGGGATGGCACATGATCGCGGCCTTTAGCGTCCTATGCCACCTCTCCAAAATGCCGTTGGATTGCGGGTGGTAGGGCGTTGTCCGGATCTTACTCGCTCCAATCAGCCGGGAGAGGGCAGCGAATAGCGCAGACTCGAATTGAGCTCCCTGGTCCGTCGTGATGGTGAGCGGTGTGCCGAAGGTGGCGATCCAGCCACTGTAGAAAGCGGCTGCAATCGTCTCGGCCTGTATATCCTTGAGCGGGATCGCATGAGGCCACCTGGAGAACCGATCGATCATCGTCAGGCAGTACCTGTACCCGTCGAGATACGGCATGATGATGATGTCCAGGTGAACATGGCTGAAGCGCTGGTAAGGCACATCGATATTGGTGGGCGGCACTCTGGCATATCGGTGGATCTTGGCGCGCTGACAGAGAAGACACTCGCGCGCCCATTTGAGTGCATGCTTCCTGATCCCGGGCCACACGAACTTCTCCTTTAGCATACGGGAGGTGGTGCGACCGCTGGGATGCGCTGGCGAGTGAACAACGTCAAACGCTGTCCTTCGCAGCTCCTGAGGGATGTCGGGCCGAACGACTCCTGTGGACGTCTCACACAGGAGCCTATGGCCGTCGATCATCAGGGGCTGGAGATTCAGCGAAGAGCTTGCAAACTCATGATCGGCGTTGATGTCCTCGCGCTGCTGGGCCTCGTGGATGGCTGCGGGGCTCAGCGTTGTCGGCATGTCAATAGCTTCCACTCGTGAGAGAGCGTCTGCCACGACGTTGTCTTCTTCGGAGATATGCTCGATGGTGACGCTGAATTGGCTGATAAAATCCGGCTGCCTCACCTGACGAGGAGATGCTTTGTCCGGTCGTTGGTCAAGAGCCTTCGTGAGCGGAAGGTGGTCCGTCGGGATGACGAACTGTCGCCCCTCGAGGAGATGCTCGAAATGCTTGAGCGCTGCATAGTCCCCGAGGAGCTCCCGGTCATACGGGCTGTACTTAGCTTCCGGTGGGACGAGCTTCCGCGAGAAGAAGCCTAGCGGGCGCCAGGTGTCGCCGTCTCCAACGAGGCCCCAAGGGCTGTCGACGAGGCGTCTGTGGAGAGGACGAGAGGGGCGCCGGGTACGAAGAAGCACGACTGCGCCACTGCAGCCAAGCTCTCCTTGCATTTGCTGAATGCATCCGTGCGCTCCGCAGTCCACTCAATTACCCGCTTGTCCTTCTTTTTGGCGCCGCGAAGAAGGTCCGTGAGTGGCGCTTGTACAGCTGCTGCACGCGGTATGAGATCCCTGTAATAATTGAGCATACCAATAAAGCGCCGTAGGTCCATGATAGTCACCGGGCGTGCGTAGTTGGCTATGGCCGTGACTTTGGCCGCTGGAGGCTCGAACCCGTTGACGCTGAGGCGGTAGCCCAGGAAGTTGACCTCAGGGCAGGCAAAGTGGCACTTGCCACGGTTGAGGGTGAGCCTGGCCTTTGCCAAGACCTCGAGTACGGCTTTGATGTGCCGCAGATGCTCCTCTCGGTTGCGGGAGGCGATGAGGAGATCGTCTACGTAGACCCGCACGAAGGGCATGCCTCTGAAGAGCGTGTCCAGGAACCGCTGGAACGTCTGGGTCGCATTCCTGAGACCCAGAGGTAGGACCAGAAACTCAAAGAGTCCGAACGGCGTGACGACGGCAGTCTTTGGGACGTCTTCTGGAGCAACTGGGACCTGAAAATACGCTCGATTGAGGTCCAGCGTCAAGAAGATCTCACAACCGTGCAGGCTGCGGAGCAGGTCCTCTATCCGCGGAAGCGGATAGCGATCCGGGACGGTGATGGAGTTCAAGCGACGGTAGTCTCCCGTGGTGCGCCACCCTCCACCCGGTTTGTCCACCATGTGCAGCGGGCTAGCTCACTGGCTGCTGGATGGCCGGATGACGCCGTGGAAGAGAAGCGAGTCGAAGGTTTCCTTGGCTGCCTCGAGCTTCTCGCCTGCTAGCCGTCGTGCTCGTGCGTAAACTGGAGGTCCAGTTCTCACGATGTGGTGCTGCACCGGGGCTGAGGGGCCTCCGGTAGGTGATGACATGGCCTGGATAACCTTATCGTACTCGTCGATGAGCGCCTTGATGGCGGGGTCCTCGGTTGGGCTGTCACGGCTCTCGACGTTGACGCCGTAGACAGATGTCCGATGAGTGGAGCTTGGTGCGCTGCGGTGTGTGGTGGAGTCCCACAGATGGCGGCGCTTGAGGTCCACGAGGAGCCCGTAGTGCTCCAGGAGGTCGGCGCCGATGATGGTCATTTTAACATCCGCCAGGACGAAGTCCCAGGGGATGCTGAGGCGGATGCCCAGGTCCAGGGGCAGTATCTTGTGCCCGTACGTGGCGATGGGCGTCCCGTTGGCGGCGGCGAGCTTCAGCGTGGAGCTGGCCGTGCTGCCCTTCTTTGGCACATGCGGCAGCAGCGAGATTGAAGAGCCCGAGTAGACCAGGAACTTCAGGCCTGATCTGCGATCGTAGACGTGAAGACGGACCTCTCTGAGAGATGGCAGGCTTGTAGAGCAGGGGCTGTCGCTTGCTGCCTGAACTGAGCGCAGCCCTACTGGTTTCCCTGCTGGTTGGATTGCGCGCGGCTGCTGAAGCTGCAAGGCTGCTTGCAGCGCTGTGCTGCTGTGCCGTAGAGCGCGTGATACCAGCAGAATCCGTCTGCTGGGCGTCGTGGTGAGGGCGAGCGAGGGCGCGACTGCCATGAGGCACTGCGGCCTCTGTCGCTACGTCCTCTGTCGTTGCGGCCTCTGTCATCGGACACCTTCTCTAAAATCTCCCTCGAGACTGAAATAAGCTGAGCCAGCAGCTGCTTAATCTCGACGGAGTCTGTGGCGCACTGGTTGGCGCTGACCTCGGCGAACGTCGGCTCGGGCGACGCGGCTGGGCTCAGGAGCCCGGTTCGGAGATGGGCGTCTCCATCAGCGTATCCGCAGCCGCAATCATCTCGTCGACGGTATTGGTCTTGAAAATATTCAGGACGCACTGCACGTGCGCAGGCAGCTGCGACTTCCACCTGATGCGCAGCACATCGTCCGTGGCTTTGTCCCCAGCGAGGGAGCGCATATGTCTGAAGAGCTGGGACGGCTTCCTGCCGTCTAGCGTCAGCTCATTCAGCATGCGGTCGAGCTGCCAGTCCGCTGAGTCGGTCAGGCGCTCGAGGATGCGTGCTTTTAGTGTCGCGTACTTGTTCCCCTCAGGAGGGTTCCGCAAAATGTCCGAGACCTCCATGAGAGTCTTAGGGTCAAGCGCGCCGACTGCGAGGTGGTACCTCGTGGCGTCTGTGCGAACCTGATTTACCTGCATGACCGACTCGATCTGCAGGAACCAGAGCTCCAGTTGTATGCGCCAGAAGGGAGGCAGCCGGCAAGCGGTGACGCTTTGGATCTGAGGCGCAGTGTTGGCGTTGGCAGCGGCGGCTGCTGCGGCTGCTGCGGTGGCGGCGGGATCGGCGGGCTGAATATTGCCGTCAAACATGGCTCCGTGGAGAGCGGCGAGCGCCGACTGCTGCTGCTGGTCTGACGAGGCTAGCGGCGCTGGCGGGCCTCCGTCTGGGAGCGAGGGCTGCTGCGGTGTCGGTTGCGACAGCGGCGGCGGCGTGCCGGCGGCTATCGCAGTGTCACTCTCGTGGTGACGATGGCGGCTCGGCCGGGCGAGCGGCGGCGGCGGCGGCAGCGTCGTCGGCGGCGCGCCAGACAAACCTTGCTGCTGAGGCTGAGGCTGCAGCGGCGGTGGCGTGCTGGCCCCCGGCAACTCGCGAGGCTCTGTAGCCGAATGTAGAGAGAGACAGCGATAGGAGGCCGAGGCTAGAAGAACGCTCTCGGCTCCAGTCGCTGCTTGCGCCGATTGTGCTGCCGCTCGCCTGTCGGCAGCAGCGTGCGCACTTGTCGTGGCGGCAACTCCGAGGGTGCCACAAGTTAAACTTATAATGTTATACATGAACACGCTATACTTTGTAATCAGACTGTACATCTAATCTATGTAATGCTAAAAAACCTCGTATGAGGTTAATAAAGCTTAAATTAATAAAAAATATATATAATACAATAAAGTATAACACACACACACACACATACACACATATATATATATATATATATATATATATATATATATATATATATATATATATATATATATATATATATATATATATATAATAAAGTATATATATATATATATATATATATATATATATATATATATATATATATGTGTGTGCATGTGTGTCTGTGCGTGTGTGTGTGTGTGTGTGTGTGAGAGAGTGAGTGAGTGTGTGCGTGTGAGTGTGGGAGTGTGTGGGTGTGTATATAATTTCGTGTACAACTAAAAGTATCAAAAATCTATTCAAAATTTTATCTAAACAATCTTTTTTTTTTTATTAATTTAAGCTTTATTAACCTCATACGAGGTTTTTTAGCATTACATAGATTAGATGTACAGTCTGATTACAAAGTATAGCGTGTTCATGTATAGCATTATAAGTTTAACTTGTGGCACCCTCGGAGTTGCCGCCACGACAAGTGCGCACGCTCCTGCCGACAGGCGAGCGGCAGCACAATCGGCGCAAGCAGCGACTGGAGCCGAGAGCGTTCTTCTAGCCTCGGCCTCCTATCGCTGTCTCTCTCTACATTCGGCTACAGAGCCTCGCGAGTTGCCGGGGGCCAGCACGCCACCGCCGCTGCAGCCTCAGCCTCAGCAGCAAGGTTTGTCTGGCGCGCCGCCGACGACGCTGCCGCCGCCGCCGCCGCTCGCCCGGCCGAGCCGCCATCGTCACCACAAGAGTGACACTGGCGTATATATATATATAGAGTACATTCCAGTACATTTTAAAAAAATTGTGCGCAGTGGGTTGTCGAAATCGGCTGGCTCCGTGATATATTATAGTACCATATGAAATATGAACGCCGCTCAATTTTCAACCCCGGAAAGCCCCTAGAAGTCAAGATATAGCAATTAAAAGTAAAAAAATATGGCATTTTTCGGGTATATTTGATTGATATTAAAACTCTGTAAAAATTCGAAATTGAGATCATTTTAATTCTGCTGGGAAGAATATCTTTGTTTATACAAGAACTTAAGGTGAATCTTTAGCCCGATAGTATTTGAGTCATAGAAGTTTGTATACAGCTCCGAGCCGAGAAAGTGCAAGGCAAATTTTTCTATTTCTTCGTATCTTTATTCATGTCTGATCTACTGTAAAATTACTTGGCTTTAAAATTATCGTAAATCTGGCTGTGAGATCGTATTCTACATAAAATACAATCAGTTTTATTTTTTGATACGTCCAAATAGATAAAAAGTGCCCAAAATACGAAGGTTTTAAGTTTGCATATTATCGGAAACATGGCTTTTAAAAATTTTCAAAACCTTCTGGTCACGTTCTCAAAAACATTTCTTGTTTAACCTATGAGAAAAGATTCTTTGATTTATGTACAAAAACGTAACCGGAGTAGTTCAGCGGATATTGTTTTTTTTTACACTAATTTAAGGTTTAGTCCCTCGACTTTCGTAAAATTTTTAATATTTAAAAACGTTTTTTGACATCCTTTCTGGCCGATGTGTGTGTGCGGGCTATGCCGCGGGTTGCCAGGGCGCATTGGGAATCGCCCCAGCAGGTGCAGCGCTGTTTGCGCCGAGGACAGGAGCGAGGCAGACGATGGCAGGAGAGAGAAAAGGGGGTTTTCACACACCTTGATTTTTGTAGCACTATATTAAACTATGTACAATATTTACAAATATGCAGAAATGCTAACTTAGCCGTAAAAAGATATTTAAATTTGAAGGCTATGCGCCAGAGCTGTGGCGTTGTAGCGAGCTGTTGCGTGCAGTCCTGTGCGTGCAACTCTCGGGGCTCTGTAGCCGAGTGTAGAGAGAGACAGCGATAGGAGGCCGAGGCTAGAAGAACGCTCTCGGCTCCAGTTGCTGCTTGCGCCGATTGTGCTGCCGCTCGCCTGTCGGCAGGAGCGTGCGCACTTGTCGTGGCGGCAACTCCGAGGGTGCCACATGTGCATGCTTTAAGGTGATGCTAAAGTCAATGTCACCGACAAATACGAGGAACCACTTTTCTCATTTAATTTTCAATTTTTAGCAAATATATTTATGAAACATTATTCTCCTAATCAAAAGCAACAACTTACCATAGAGATATTTTCTCAAAATTGAAAATTGTATGAAATAAGTGGTTCTTCGTATTTGACGGTGACAGGGGGTTTAACATCACCTTAATATATTCGGTGAGAATTTGACCATCGGCGTTCGAAATCTGACATAAAAGCCTTCAATTTGACCCGTCGTAAAACATCCCGGGACTCTTGGATCACTCACTCTGGCCAGTTTAATGTTTTTTTAAAAGTGCAAGTATCAAATCTGTGAACCGCTTCCTCGTAGAAATCGGATATCACTCATATAAACTGTGATATATTTGCTTTCCGTGGTCCTACGAAGTTCAGCAAGGGCTCAAATTGAAGGTTTTGACATCAGCTACTGAAATATATGCTCAGTAAAGGTCAAATATGAGGGAAAAGTACTGGAAAGAAGACGATTCTTTAAAAAAGTTCATGATGCCGATTTCTTACATATCTAGATCGATTTCACACGCATTCGGGGAAAAAATATTCTGCTCACCAGACACCACAATATTTTTATATTTTTGGAATCGCTGAATCCGAATCTGCAGTCTGGTTAGTCAACGTATCTTAAACATTCCAGTATTAATTTAAAATATACATTTCTTCTATAGTATATGTATATTAGGATGTCCGTTATTACCAGAACTCAAAATTTTTTTAATGTCTGATTGGATTTTGGTTTTGGGTCCCTAGAAACTAGGTTTCCCACAGGAATTAGTACAATCGGTTGCAAATCCACGTTCCGCAAGACATTTCATTTTTTCCGTGGAATTTAAATGGAGAGAGTAATTTCTCTTGGTATTTCTGGGATTACCAAATACTAATAAAGAAAATCCATGTACAAGCTGATGAATACGATTCTATAATGATATATTTACATATCGGAATAGTTATTTAGTCCATTCGTAAAGTAGTTTAATTCTTTTTAATCTATTCATGCTCTGAAAAATCGTTTTTTTTCACTATTTTTGAGTAATTTTAAACATCGACCAATTATGCAATTTTCAGCGGATCAAGGTTATTAAAATTTTTTGTATTTAAATGGGGTTCAATTTCGCGTTTGAATCATTAAAATTCGTTGCATCTAGCCCCAGATACACAAATTTGAAATTAGCTCATTTTTCAAATATTCGGAGAAAATCGGTATTAACTCAAATGTTTTGTTTCCTTGTCAAACATTCCTCGCAATGTATGTCGCATGTACTAGAAATATGAAAACTGGTTTCATAACCTTTCACTTAAGTAACTACATAGATTTCTTTACCTATCTTACCAAAAGTTATGCTCGTTTAAACGCTACAGAAAAATTTAGGTAGAAACTCTGTGAACCCGAATTATTCTCGATTATTCTATAGATTCTCTGAGGTATTATGAGTAACAGGTTTTATTCATTCTTTGTAACGATTTTTATTATGAAATATAAGAAACTATAAAATTTTATTTACAAGACATCCTATTTATACGCACCAAAATAACGTAAAGTAACGATGCTTTTCAATTTTTATTTAGTAAATCTAATTTTTTTCATAACAGTCTTTTTGTTTGCGTCTGAAAATTGCTTTTTGTATTCTGCAATAACTTGTAATAAATAATATTTTTGTTCTTCATGTTTACTATGTACATTGACGTATTCCTCAGTTAAATGAACTTCTCTTTCAGCAGCATCGTTTACTACTTGTATATTTTCAAACAATTTTAGTCCCTTAAAAAAATCTTCATTTTCCTACCACTGTTCAAAATATAATTCTAAAAATTGTATATTTATATCAAATCTGTGGAATCAGTTTAGAGTTACTATTCATGAAATAGTCTAACTCTTTGTCTTTTAAAACGTTTAAATCAGCATAATTATTGATAAATAGTCGCTTAGGAACATCTTCATCTGTCTCTACATTTTCCTTTATTGCGAGTAATGTTTTGCGTTTAAGATTAATAGAAATTTGATTATCGAAAAACGAAATGGCACACATCTCAGAGGTCCAATACTATAGGTGATTGTTTAATTTATTCAAAGCAGATTTAGCAGTTTATGAGTCAATAGTTTCATATTCAAAAAGATCTTTTATAAAATGTAAATCTTTAATCGGTGCTTTTATAGCAAGAGGAGCAGAATACTAATGTTTGATGTATACAAAAACGATGAATAAACAAATAGCAAAAGACTATTTTCTTCTTTATGTGTCAATTTAAAAGCTTCTATAAAGAGATAAATTCTTAAAGAATATATGGCTTTAGCCATCCATCGTTCATGATTATATGGTCCTGGCTTACAGAATTTAACATTAGCACACGGGATTGCAATAAAAAATTTGCTTAGTATCAGCAATTCTTTGTAGTCATCGCGAAGTAATTGCTGGTATACGTATTGCTCAATAAATTTTTCAATCTCTTTAACCTTATCAGACATATTTGGAATTATAGTTTTCCCTTCTAATCGACTTTTATAATTACTCCGGTCGATTTCGTTCCAAGCGTCGTAAAAGCGCTTAAACAAGGGTACATTTGGACCACCCATTCCAGGCAAATTTTATTCAAACCAGTCAGCTAATATAATTTCGAAAATATGGTGACGACATGTAAATCCAACAAATCTCTTTGTAATAATTGTTCTAAAATTACTGCAGCGCCATTTTAATTACCCATGTTTGACGCTGTTGTATCACAGCATAATGCTTTAATCAGAGTAGTTCGACCCTACTCGAATAATGCATTATAAATAGCATTTGCTTGCGTTTTACCTGTTCCATCTTCTAAAGCTGATACATCTAGTATTTTTCAAATTTTACCGTTACTTACAATAATAGGCAGTCGGTCGAACCATTTACAAGTAACAGAATCAGGTATTATTTTTCCATCCTAGTGTACAACAGCAGCATTTAATTCTGTTTCTTTAAAAAGTAATTTAATTTTTCCTGCACACTTATCGGGAATTTTTTTCGCGATTCATTATATGAGGTTTTGTTTAGTATTAAGACACTAGTGTCATAGCCTAAAGCTTCAGCTGCAGCAGAAACTATGTGCACCGATTTTCTATAAGAAATCCTACAACTGAGTAGCTATTACTTTTTCTGTCATAACGTTTATTCAACCTCGAATATTTTGTTTCTCATAGTTGCAACCAGACTCTAGGTAAACGGAACCACTAGAACTTGATGTAGGATAAGTGAGTTCTTCGTTGGACTGTAAGTCAGATGAACTTTTTTGCGTTGAAGGTAATTGCTCCATTTTATCTGAAAAATAAAACATTTTGATAATTATTATACATCTAGCAGCGGTTTTTGATGTGAAAGATATAATGCCTCGCTAAGGGAGTGAAAAAAATCTTGAAATGATACTGATAAGTGAGATTATTTGTCATTATTATTCAATATTTGTCATTATTTGTCATTATTTGTCATTATTTTTCATTATTTGTCATTATTTGTCATTATTTGTCATTATTTTTCATTATTTTTCATTATTTGTCATTATTTGTCATTATTTGTCATTATTTGTCATTATTTTTCATTATTTTTCATTATTTGTCATTATGTTTCATTGTTTGTCATTATAGTGTCATCATGGCGTCGGGAGGAGGTGGACTACCTCCCGAACCTCCTGATATAAACTCAGAACCAGCATATACATGCCATCCAAAAAATAAAGTTACAACAGTGATTTGTGTAGTGTGTGATAATATTTATCATAAAAGTGACTTTGACAAATATAAAGACAAAATATACGTAGGGAAAGCACTTGTGGTTTGTCCTGCACACGTGGAGCTTGTTCTAACCTTAAAAGAGAATAAAATAAAATTAGATGAAAATGCTAGAATTTTAATTGCTCAGATAAAAAGTGCAAAAGAAGAGAAAATAAAGCACAAAATCTTAAATGAATTAAATGTTATATCTGAAAATACACAAAAATCTGGAACGAATGAAAAACTAGATGCCACGTTACTGTCAGAAAATTCTGAACTAGAAAATCTTAATATCGAAAATCAATTACTTAAACAATTAAATAGTGAATTAATGGACAAGAATACTTTGTTAAAAAGATTATTGAAAAAAGAGAAGAATGAAGATGAATTTGAAAAAGTGCAACTAAACCAAAAAACATATGCTGAGGTATTAATTAATAAATCAGTAAATAAAAAGAAAAGAGTTCCAGCAATAATTGTAGAAAATAAAAAAAAAGACAAAAATCCTAAAGATTTTTCAAAAAAAGTGTGCAATTATTTAATAGATGATAAAAATATTCAAACTAAATATGTGAAATCAATTAATGATAATGAATTATTGATTAAAAGCTTGGACGAAAGAAGTGCTAAAACTACTTTTGATGTTTTAACAAAAAAGTTATCTAATAATTATAATGTTGTGTATGAAAAAATTGAATCGCCAAAGATGAAAATAGTTGGAGTGGATCCCACACAAATGAACCAAGATGAACTCGAAAATGATATAAATCGAAGAAATTTTAGTGAATATCAAGACAAATGTAAGATATTACACATAAATGAAATTACGACTACTAACAAGTTAAGCCTAATAATAGAAGTACCAAGAGATTTATACAAACGTATAAGAGACAACCAATATAAAATTTTTATTGGTTATCAAAGTTGCAGAGTCTGGGATTTAATAAATATCAAGCCCTGCAATAAGTGTGGAAGATTTGGGCATAATCCTCGTAACTGTGAAAATGAGCTTTGTTGCATAAATTGTGCTGGAACACACATATCTTCACAATGTGATAACCTGTCCAATAAAGTATGTATCAATTGTTTTTATAGCAATACTAAATATAAAACAAATTTAGAGGTTAACCATGTAGTTAATGATACGGAAAAATGTACAATATTTAAGAAAAAACTTAATAGATACATAAGTATGACAGATTATCCTATGAATCCTACTATACCAAGATACATGGGTAATGTAGAAAATTACAAAAAAAAACACTACGACAATGAACTCAACTAAACCAAGAATGAAGAGTGCAATACTCAGCAAAAATGCAACGCTCAGCAAGAATGCACCACTGAGCACTAGTATACTATCATTAACAAGCCCAAGCACAAGCAGAAATAAAAGTAAATAATGGAGCAACATCTAAATCTCATAGAAGAATTCCAAAAAGAAGTAATTCAAGAGGAAATATCATATCTTGATCTAAAAACTCTTAATAAAAATTTCAATATAAAAGACAGCCTTATACTGTATGTTAATATTAGAAGTCTAAATGCTAACTATACAAAATTAGAAATTTTTATTAAGAGCTTGAGGATCAAACCTTATATAATTGTATGCTCAGAAACATGGTGCTTACATAATTGTCAATATTTTGCTATACAAGGTTATAATTTATATTATAATAATAGCAAAATAAATCAAAATGATGGAGTAGTTGTATATATAAAAGATTGCGTAACAGAAATAACCGAAACAATTGAAATTGGTAAATTGAAAATATTAAATACAAGAATAACACTAAATAGAGGTATTTCTCTTGAAATATCAACATTATATAGATGTCATAATCTATCATGTACTGAACTCATTTCCAACTTAAAATCATATATGAACGACAAAAAATATATAAAAATCATTTAATTATTGGTGATTTTAACATTGACATTATGAAAGAAGATCATAACAGTCAGGAACTTTTAAATAATATGCTTGAAAAAGGTTTTTACCCTGGGTTTATATATACAACTAGACCAAATGATAATAGTGGAGAAGGCACATGCATTGATAACATATATATAAAAACCAAATCTCTAGACACCAAATCCTTCAAACTTTTAATACCATTTACTGATCATTATCCATTATTTATAAAAATAAACAATTCACAAACATTAAATAAAGAAAATATTTGCTATAAGTATGATTACATTAAACTACGCAGAGTAGCTGCTATGAAAAATTGGAATATAATTGAATCAATGCATGATCCTGAAGAAGCTACAACAACTTTAATAACTGAAATACAAGACTGTTTAGAAAAATCTAAATATGTGTTAAAAAATGGAAAAAATAATAAGAATAAACCAAGAAAGGATTGGATCACTAAAGCTATTATGATCTCATGTGAAAGAAAAGGACAATTATATGTCAAAATGCGTAATGAACCTAATAACGAAAGAATAAAATTAGAATATAGGAATTACACAAAGAGTCTTGATAAAATTATTAAAGAAGCTAAAACTAAGCATGAAAGAAATTTAATAATAAAAAGTAGCAATAATTCCAAACAACTATGGAAACATATAAAAAGTAAACTGGGTACTAAATCGCAAAATAATAATACAATTAATAAAATAATAATGAATAACGATGAAATAATAGATGACCCTACAAAAATTGACAATCAAATGAACTCATATTTTTGCAAAATAGGAATGAATTTAAGTAATAAAATTAATATTCCGCAGGGTAAGATATTAAAACTACCACCCATGAATTGCAACTCTATTTTTATAAAACCAACTAATAATTTTGAAATTTTACAAATAATTGAAAATATGAAAATAAAAAATGGCGGTGTTGATAAAATCCCAACAAAAGCTTTGAAAATACTATCAAATCTAATCGTAAATGCATTAACTCATATATTTAATATATGTCTAGAAAAATCAATATGGCCTGAATCATTGAAAACAGCTGAGGTAGTACCTATCTTTAAAGCTGGAAACAAAATGGAAATATCAAATTATAGGCCCATATCCTTAATCTCAAATATAGCAAAAGTTCTAGAAAAAATTGTTTTTGTAAGATTACAAGAATTTTTTGATAAATTTAAACTATTAACTCACAATCAATATGGATTTGTAAAAAATAAAGGTACTAAAGATGCTCTTAGTTATATAACGAAAGAAATATATAGCAATTTAGACAAAAGCAAACCAATAGCAATCACATTCCTAGACTTAGCTAAGGCGTTTGATACTGTAAACCATTCTATCTTATTAGATAAATTATATAATTATGGTATAAGAGGTAAAGCACATAAACTAATAATGAATTATCTAAGCAATAGGAGACAAAAAGTTAGAATTGGAATAACAGAAAGTCAATATGAAACAATAGACACAGGTGTTCCCCAGGGTACTATACTAGGACCACTTCTATTCATAATTTACGTTAATGATTTATTAATAAATAGAACTGACAGCACTATCTCATATGCTGATGATACAGCAATTATAGCATCTGATGATACCTGGGAAAAAGTTGAAAATAAAATGAATAAGTACTTGGATGATATAGCTAATTGGTTAGCTCTGAACAAACTATCTTTAAATATAAATAAAACAACCTACATAACATTTGGCAATTACTGTGATAGTGTTCCTAAAGATATGAACATAAAAATACAGGGTACTAAAATTTGTAGGGTAGAATATTGTAAATATCTAGGTATTGTATTTGATTACAATCTAAAATGGGACAGACATATTGAATATATAATAAAGAAAACAAAATATATATTATTTATACTTTACAAAATGTCAAAATACATGCAATCTGATACACTTAAGATAATATACTATGCATTTTTTCATAGTATAATTACTTATGGAAATATAGCTTGGGGTGGTGCATACAGAAACAATCTGGAGTTACTTCAAAAGACTCAGAATAGAATCCTAAAAATTGTTAATAAAAATAGTTTCAATCAGGACAACCCATTAAATTTAAAACAAATTTTTGCTTATGAATGTGTATCGTATCATTATAATGAACTCAAGAATTTATACTTAACGTCTAAAAGCAAAACCAGAAATAAACTTATTATACCACCAAAATGTTCAAAAGCTGTAAGTGATAAGAGTAATCACATTAGAGCAATACAAGTTTATAACTGCTTACCAACAATTAATATAAATCTTAAAATACTAGACATATCAAAGATTTATAATAAGAAAAAATTAAAAAAATGGATAAGTACGAATATATTATAAACATCAACAAGTCACTGTTACTTTATCCAAGACAAATATGTACTTGGACACTTAGGTTTTAAGTTAGTTTTTAGTTTTACTTAGATTGTAAGTTAATTATTAAGTTATTATACACACCGGACCTATGTACAGGTAGCTCTGACTACCTCTATAGGATGTGGGTTACTCCAGATATAATTAATATATCTGGAGATTAACTACAACATGTATTACGATGTATTACTCTGGTTAAATAAATAAATAAATAAATTTGTCATTATTTTTCATTATTTGTCATTATTTGTCATTATTTGTCATTATTTTTCATTATTTTTCATTATTTGTAATTATTTGTCATTATTTGTCATTATTTTTCATTATTTGTCATTATTTTTCATTGTTTGTCATTATTTTTCATTATTTGTCATTATTTGTCATTATTTTTCATTATTTGTAATTATTTGTCATTATTTGGTTCAACTACATGGTTTCCGTAAACTTTTTTAAAACGAATATTGTACTCGTGTCCCGTTTCAGTGGTTTCATGATTCTCATGATCCATCTTTACTTTATCCACTGCACTAAATTGTTTTCGTGTTCACAAATATGATAATTGTGGAATACTCAACGCTATATCAATTATATAATATTTGTAACGAAAGATTGTCATTTCTCATTTGTTTGAATATAAATTTAAATACATGCGAATATTTGTGTACACTTTCAAATAGGTAAATGTTTATTTATACTACGGTAGAATGAAACTTAATCAATTTCAAATTCAGGCATAATAGAAAACGCTACATTGAATACGCTACATATTAAAACAAAAAGCTGATTTGGAGGAAGCTCAATACGAAGGACTTGGCAGCGATTTTTTTTCTAATGTGATGTAGTATTTTGTACATTTATAATTTTATTATAAGTTTGAGGAAACCAAGTGTCAATAAATTATTTTTTTAAATATTAATAATAAATTGTTAAATAAATTACCAGATGAATAGACCGCATTGTAGTTTTCATGAGTCGTTGCTGTTTGTTCAGCTTGTATCACTGAGGTACTCGGAATCAGCTGTTTCGACAAATTTGACTTCAAATTATTGTCTTGTACATTTCTGCTTGCCTCGTGGTCTAAAATTAAAAATTAACTAAAATACATACAAAATTAAGTATAAAATCATCCTAGAAAAAATTATTTTATTTTAAATCAAAATTATATCCAGGTTCCTCGTAGAAATTCCAACTGATTCTAAGCTAAATATGTTTATTGGGATATTATTTGTACAAATGAATACAAATAAAACTTAACCCATCAAGATATATATATTGCCTCGATCAATAAGCATTTTTTTAAGTGTAAGCAACATAACCTAACTTTGCTTTTAACAGTCAATATGCAGACCAAAATCTTTTATTATGCTGACATATGTATTGCATTGACGCTAGATATCTGAATTTTTGTACAGATATTTCTAAAATCTACTTAAGTTTACGTTTTGGGTAACGAATTTAGGCAAGCGTCGTAATAGCTTGCCATGTAATAGGTAAAAATTTATTAAAGATGTCTATGTGGATTGATAAGTTGTTTAAACTTACTAAGAGAAAAGTAATTTTAATAGTGTTGGCCTTTAAAATTATAAGAATAAGATAAATTGATTTGTTTTTCGTCTAGTACAATGCAAGTATAGGTTAGATTAAAGCAGTATTCAAAATTTCAATGTGACACATGTTAGATTACTTTTCTCTAATAACACTCAAAGCTTTGAAATTTTGAAACTGCTTTAAAATGTCCTGCTCTAATATAGTATGAATGTAAATCATATGTGTTATACTGAACATCTCAATCCACGGTAGTCCAAAAGTTAAAGTGCGCACCAACTTTTTTAAGCCAAATTAGAATGCAACCTTGATAGTATTGATTTTCATTTATATTGTGATACAATAGGACAATTTGAAGCTGTATGCAAAATTTCAAAGCTCTGGATGCTATAGTTTAAGATAAAACAGATTTTAGACGTGTTACATCGAAAATCTCAATCGACGATGAACAAAAACGTAAAGCAACCTAAATTGCATTCATTTTCATTTATATTATGTTAGGGAAAACTAATCCAACATGTGTTACATTGAAAATCTCAATCGACGATGGGCAAAAACTTAAAATGCGCATCAACTTTTTCCAGCCAAGTCACAAAACAACCTTTATTGCATTGATTTGCATGCACACTATGTTAGAATAGGACATTTTAAAGCTGTATGCAAAATTTCAAAGCTCTGAGTGATATAGTTTTAGAGTAAAGTGATTTTATATATAAAAGTGATTTTGTATACAAAATCACTTTTCTCAAAAACTATATCACTTAGAGCTTTGAAATTTTGTATACTGCATTCAAATATCCTGTTATAACATAATATGCATGCAAATCAATGCAATCAAGGTTGTTTTGTGACTTGGCTAAAAAAAGTTGATGCGCACTTTAACTTTTGGTCTACTGTCGATTGAGATTTCCGATGTAACACATGTTGGATTAGTTTTCTCTTAATCTAGAGAAAACAAAGCTAGGAAAATTTGTATACACCTTTAAAATATCCGTCTGCAACACAATGCAAATGAAAATCAATGCAATTAAGGTTGCTTCGTGACTTGGCTAGAAAAAATTGATGCGCACTTTAACTTTTGGTTTACCGTGGATTCAGATGTTCAATGCAACACGTCAAAAATCAGTTTTCTCTTAAACTATAACATTCGGAGCTCTGAAATTTTGCATACAGCTTCAAATAAAATATATTCTTGAAAACGTTACTAATTTACCAGATGTATTTCCCTGTTTGAAATTTGAAAACGAAAAATGTCTGTATAATGCTACTTGACGTATTTTGTAAAATAAATGATATACTACTGATTATAGTTTATTAGTTTTCTACCAGGGTAAACTATTAGTTAAAAGTTGGTAATTAAATATTTTTTGAAATGCCAGATGCTGGTGAATAAGTTAAAATTAGATTTATGATCTTATCATTGTAATTGGATGATTTCATATTTTGACCAATCACCGATACTAAGCAAAATTTGAAACTTCTATCTACGTTAATCATCAAACAACAGTCAATACTTTGATAAATGCTTAGTACATATTTGCTTTATTACAATGGTAAAGTAAAAATAATATTTATTAATTTGTTTAACTGATATAATTTTGTAATGTAATAAATTAAGAATAATAATTCTGGCCAGTTAACAAACATGAGGTGTCAAAATATTGTAATTGAAAACATTACCTGACAGTTTCGTAATGTGCATCTCTGGTCGTGAAGCTGCGATAAACCCAAATTTATGACATGATTGTTGACTTAACAAAAAATTTTTTTTTCCTTATTTAGTTTGTCTATCACATTTTTCGAAGAAATATCGAAAAGCACTATTAATTTATTTTTTAAATTATTTTCAAGTTGCTTAAAGTTATCTGTGCTCTTAAATTTTTGCAAATCTCGATATTCATTGTATAATTTTTCTACCTGTTTACGAGCGTTATAATAAGATTTAACTGGAATCTGGGCAACATCCCAAAAGTGCTTCACTTTTTTAAAAACATCAATAGTGCTAGCAGCCAAGATCATATTCATTCACATGTCTTACAAAATAGTTGTAGAACTTGCTTGTTTGATGGTAATTATCTTCCAGTGATCTTAGGCGTAATTTCTCCAATCAAGTATATATCTTGATGCTCTTTTCTTAAAGACATAATAATGATAATAATAGTCTTAAAAGTGCAATTGATAATTGAAATTTTACATTTATATTATTAAGCTGCAAAATAAAAAATGGGAATTTAGATACTTATAACATTTTATACCTGCGATAAATTACAAAAATTTTATAAATCAATATTTCTCAAGATATAGATATAAATATTTACCGTGAACTTCACATTCCATATTTTCGCTCATTCGATTTTTTAAGATTCAAAAAATTTACTTTTTTCCATCACCTTACATGTAACGGTTTTATCTATTGATATTCAGTAACGTACAATATATGATTAACTATCATAACAATAAGATGCTACTGGCAAGTATATAAGAGAAGAGAGACTGTATTAATAAAATACTCTATTATCAATAGTAAAAAGAATCGTTAGAGAACAGTAATTAAGAAGCAGACTGCTATTGTTATGATCTGTGACCGACGTGAATATAGTCGCGTGTATAACTGAGCTTTAAGGCGCTTTTTCACACCATCGGAAGTAGGACTATAGGATCATATCATTCTGTAGTGCATCGTTGCTGCGTTCATCGCGAAACTGCGGAAAAGGAAATTACTAGGATCTTTAAACCAAGAATACTTAATAGCATTGCTATTAATGCTATTATTAGGAAAATAAAGATTTTTTGAAAGGACTTAAATTGTTTGAAAATCTACAAGTAGTAAACGATACTGCTGAAAGAGCAGCTCATTAAACTGAGGAATACGTCAATGTACTTAGTAAACATGAAGAACAAAAATAGTATTTATTACAAGTTGTTGCTGAATACAAAAAGCACGTTATTTTGGTGTATATAAATAGGATATCTTGTAAATAAGATTTTATAGTTTCTTATATTTCATAATAAAAATCGTTACAAAGATTTAATAAAACCTGTTACTCATAAGACTTTAGAGAAGCTATAAAATAATCGACAATAATTCGGGTTCACAGATTTGCTACCTAAATTTTTCTGTAATGTTTAAACGAGCATAACTTTTGATAAGATAGGTAAAAAAATTGATGCACTCACTTAAGTGAAATGTTATGAAATCAGTTTTCATGTTTGTAGTACACGCGACATACATTGCGCGGAATATTTGACAAGAAATCCGAACGTCTGAGTTAATACCGATTTTCTCCGAACATATGAAATTTCGAAAAATGAGCTAATTTCAAATTTGTGTATCTGGGGCTAGATTCACCGAATCTTAATGATTCGAACGCGATATTGAACCTCTTTTAAAGGTAAAAAATAAAAAATTTGGATGACGTTGAACCGCTGAAAATTGCATAATTGGTCAATGTTTAAAATTACTCAAAAATAGTGAAAAAAGACGTTTTTTCAGAGCATAAATAGATTAAAAACAATAAAACAACTTTACGAATGGACTAATAAACGTCTTTTAAACGTCATTTTGGCCGCAGAGTTTTTCCAAAAAATCTTTTATAGAAGCCTTTAAAGACGTTCATTAAACGTTTCTTTAAAAGACGTTATGTCGTATTTTTTAAGACGTCTTAATGACGTCTTAATAACGTTTTGTCTTATCAGGGAATGTTACTGTAACATTACTGAAAGGTTTCAATAACACCTCAGTAATATTGCTTTACAATCTTGTTAAAAATATGATATTGAAATCGATAAAAAAATGCATTTTCTTTTGGTGCTAATCTTAATCTTTAATATTGATTATCGTTCTACTTATTAGATATTTAATCGGTTTTAATCCAATCTACTCATTTATTGACATTTATTTATGAATTTCTACGATAATTTTAGAATTTAAAGTTTTTATATATTATTTATATACCTAGGTATTTATTAATCTGAAACAAATATTTTGCTTAAAATTATTTAATAGATGTGTCTGAAAGAATAAATAAATTAAAAAATGTTGATGGTGCTGGGAATCGATCCGAAGACCTCTACGTGAAACTCCAACGGTATAACCGTTCCGCTACAGAATAACTTTGAAATCGATAAAAAAAATTTGACTTATAATCTACAATTACTGGTCATGAAAATACTTTTATATTTCGTAAAAATAAACACCCACCAAGATGGCTGAAAATTACATTATCCTAAAATCGATAACATATTTTTACATTAGAATTCAAAGTAGAGTGCCGGTAAAACAGAGTTCTTTACTATATTTAGCTAATCATTTTTCTATTACTCGCTAAACCTTTCTGGAACATTTCTGACATATAACACCTGCAACATTACGTAGGGAATGTTGCAGAAACATTTTACGTGCAATGGAATTGAAATGTTACAACTGGTACGTCAGGGAAATATTTCTGAAACCTTACTATCGTAACATCCCATGTGGGATATCACAGAAATGTTAGGGGTGAAAGCTCATTTTTCTATTATTTATGAAACCTTTCTGAAATATTTCTGTCATATAACACTTCCAACATTACGTAGGGAATGTTTCGGAAACATATTACCTGCAATGGAATAGAAATGTTATAACTGGTACGTCAGGGAAATATTTCTGAAACCTTGCTATCGTAACATCCCATGTGGGATATCACAGAAATGTTAGGGGTGAAAGCTCATTTTTCTATTATTTATGAAACCTTCTTGAAATATTTATGATATATAACACTTGCAACATTTTGTTGGTAATATTTCAGAAACTTTTAACGTGCAACGGGAGTGAAACATTATAACTGATACGTCAGGAAAATATTTCTGAAACGTTGCGAACGTATGATCTCATGTGAGATATTACAGAAATGTTAGGGATGAAAGCTCATTTTTCTATTATTTAGGGAACCTTTTTGCAATATTTCTGACATATAACCCTTGCAACATTACGTAAGGAATGTTGCGAAAACAGTTTACGTGCAATGGAATTGAAATGTTATAACTGGTACGTGAGGGAAATATTTTTGAAACCTTGCTATCGTAACCTCCAATGTGGTATATTGCAGAAATGTTAGTGGTGAAAGCTCATTTTTCTATTATTCATGAAACCTTTCTGAAATATTTCTGATATCTAACACATGCAATATTTTACTGGTAATTTTTTAGAAACGTTTCACGTACACCCACATAGCATGGAAGGTTTCTGGAAGCTTTGTGGAAGCTTCCAAGTTTTGGATTCTTTCGGGAAGCTTTCATAAAAACTTCCTAGAAGCACAAAATGTCCGGGTCAAATTCATGTCAAATATATTCCAGGAAAGGTTACTGTAACCTTTAAGGGAATCTTTTAGAAAGATTTTTTTAAAGATTCCTAAAAGATTAGTTGTAAGCTTCCGGAAAGGTTATAATAAGCTTCCAGGATATTTTAAAAGTCCATGTTAGATTTCTGAAAAGGTTGCCGTTAGCTTCCAGAAAGCTTTTCAAAAACTATTATGGAATCTTTCAGGAAGTTTTCATGGAAGCTTCCCGGAAGCTGAAAATGTGCGCGACAAATTCATGTCAGAAATATTCCAACAAAGATGACTGTGATTTTTTAGGGAATCGTTTAGAAAGATTTTTTTAAAGATTCCAAGAAGATAATTGTAAGTTTTCGGAAAGGTTATGTATATGGTAAGCTTCCAGGATATTTTAAAAATCCTTCTAAGATTTCTGAATACGTTGCTATAAGCTTCCAGAAAGCTTTCCAAGGACTGCTACGGAATAAGCTTCCAGAAAGCTTTCCAAGGACTGCTACGGATGCTTTCAGGAAGCTTTCATTTCAGATTACCGCAACCGTTCAGTGAATCATTTGGAAAGCTTTTTCGAAAGGTTCAGAAACAGATTATTGTAAAGCTGTTGTTGTAACCCCTTTTTTTATTTTACACATTTTTATATTATTATTTTCGCTTACATTATAAACTCTTATATAATTATTTTCGCTTACATTATACACTCTTATAGAATTATACAGCAATAACGCATTTATTAATACATGAAAATATTTTGTATTTAGACGGGATTTGAACCCGGGACGCTGTACTCCAGAAGCTGCCATCCTACCGATTACGCCATCGCGGCTAGTTAAGAAAGACAATTCGAATCGTCCTTATATGTTACGTAAAATTCTAATATCAATAAAATATTGTTTTTTTTGTATATAAAGCATAGATATAACTTCTCTTTTATGTGCAAAAGTTTAATTAACTATGTGCATGTCAATTAATTTAAATTAAGTAATGCAGAAATCATATAATAGTACAATTAAGAGGCCGTTGATTACCGACAGCGATTCCTACTATCCCACATACCATTTTCGTAATTTATTTAAATAATATAATTTGTTTCATAAAAAACTATGAGTTGTCGGACGCTTCGTTCGAGAATAAGCAATATTTTAAGTTCCAAAACAGTTCATATAAATGTTAAAGGAGAAAATATATGAAAATATATAGGAAACCTTTTATACCCTTCACACAAATAGATTTTGTGCAAAAATATAAATAAATGTGAAAAAAGGTGAATAAATGCGAATAAATGTTAGTAAATGTGAATAAATGTGAGAAAATGAGAGAAAATGTGAATAAATGTAAGAAAATGTGAGCAAATGTGAATAAATATGAAAATATGTCGATAAATGTAAGAAAACGTGAATAAATATGCACACTGAACCTATTATGTACAATTTTTTTTTCTATCTCTATTAAAACGTGATAAAGCGTGAAAAGATATGCCAAAACATGAGAAAATGTACATGAACGTGGAAAAATGTGAAAACATACGACAAAACGTGCCGCTACTGTTCGATATCAGATACGTATGCACATTTTCTCATATTTCCTCACATTTTCTCATATTTTCTCACATTTGTCATATTTTTTCACATATTTTGTCACGTTTTCGCACATTTGCCCACATAAATTATTTCCAGCAGGGACACATGTATAATTTTCTCCAATGTCAACGAATTGATATATAAATGATGAAAAAAATGATCCTATGGAGTCCGTAGAAACTTACAAAATGGCGGCACAGTCAAATCAGCTGCGGCGAATTTTCGTAATCTTTACTCATTTTTCCCTAATATCGTCCTTAAAAAAAATTTTTTTTTGACTCTGCAGATATTATTTTTTTTGAAAGATCCGTAGTTTATGGCTGAATCTAAAATCAGAATGATTGAAATGGAGTTATTGAACTCGTAGACAAAAAAGGGCAATTTTTTCGATAAAAAAGCGTTTTTTAACTAGACAAAAAATTGTAACTTTATCATTTTTTTCGGGAAAGCTCGGATTTTTATGGATTCTTCTACACGAGTTTCAATATCCTCCATTTTCTTCAAGTCACCAGACACATCCGGTCTCTTGGAATCAGGGAAAAATAGAGAGGAAACGTATGATCTCATGTGAGATATTACAGAAATGTTAGGAATGAAAGCTCATTTTTCTATTACTCGTGAAACCTTTCGAAACATTTTTGATATATAACACATCCAACATTACATCGGAAATGTTGCGGAAACATTTTGCGTGCAACATGATTGATACATAACAATTAGTATATTTCTGTAACGATACTGGAATGTTTCTATGGATGAAATTCATATGAAATCTTTTTGAAAGGTTTCTGAAAGATATCAGTTCAAACAATTCGATTGAACGATACCTGAAACATTACTGAATCATTACCAATGAGCGCGTACCTTTCGGTAACATTACGTGCCGTGTGGGTAAGATTATTGAATGGTATTCAATAGCTGGTACATGGATTGTCTTTACTAGTATTTCGTAATCCCAGAAATACGAAGAAAAATGACCCTCTGCATTTAAATAACACGGGAAATATGAAATGTCTAGCGGCACGTGGATTTGCAACCGATCGGGCTAATTCCTAGGACAAACCTAGTTTCTAGGGCCCCAAAACCGAAATCCGATCGGACATTTAAAACATTTTGAGTTTGGGAAATAATGGACACCCTAAGGTGTATATATATATATATATATATATATATATATATATATATATATATATATATATATATATATATATATATATATATATGTACCTGATAACCAAAGTTATTAACCAAAGTTATCAGGTACACAAGGTAAAAACAATGAGCGAGAAACTGACTACAACTAATACTGATGTACAAGACTGGTGACTGACTAGTACTGAACTACTGCTTATGTAATATGTATAATATAGGCAGGCAGTGACGATAAAATAAATAAATACAAATGAGAGAGAGAGAGAGAGAGAGAGAGAGAGAGAGAGAGAGAGAGAGAGAGAGAGAGAAAATGCATACTCTACAAAAAACGATCATAAGTATTATTTGTAATTATATTTATGCACATCGACCATGCTACCAAGCATACTACCATTCACACACTCTATTATCAATGCACTTCTATCTAGGTGTCCTACTATCCATGTACTTCTCTATTTACTTATCCACTATCCATACATCCCGCTATCCGCTTATCCCACTATCCACTCACTTCTTCATCAATTTATCCCGCTGTCCACGAGCCTGTCTATTCACATATGATAAATATTTTTTGATAAACACAACAAATTTTGCGATTAATATACATTATGATGTTGTATTTTGTCCTAAGCAACAATCACTATTATTTGTCTAGAGTCAGATAATGCTTCTTAATCTTTTCCCAATTTGCCACCTTCGCCTAGAATCCTCGAATTCTCACAAGGATGTTCACTGACCACCGCCGCGACAATCGACGAAAGCCTCGTTGATCCACCTCGAGTATGAAACTGCTTGACCTCATTATTTGTAATTTATTTGTATACTACCATGCATGGACTTAGGTACTATCTACTCGAATATAGGTGTGGGATTTGAATACAAATTGATATTTATTTCCGGTTAATTATGTCTAGATAGTACAAGTATACGTATTTTAATTAGTTAATCTGATATTCAAAACCCTAAACTGATTTTCCTTTACAATTATTAGAATATTCAATTTATGCGCTGACTTTAACCAAATTACCCAATTACCCCATTACATTAATTAAGTTCGAATAATTTTAATCCCCACCGATATAAAAACCCCAAACTAACTGAGGATTAACCCCCCTCGCACTTATTTACACCGTATATCTGCTTGTTTCACTATTATAATTTTAACTCCTGCACGTGATCACACGTTCAAAATGGCCTCCCTCCAGTCTTTTACATACACACGCTGAGCCGAATGTTGGCTCAAACGAAAAATACCACAGCGACTGCCTCTGGACCGCTGACCTGAAATGAAACAGAAATAATCCGTGAAAACCCGTGACAAAGAACACGATTCAGCGCCCTCTATTTTACATAACTCGATTTTCTATCTCTTTCTCACCCACCCGTTGCTATAGGACCAAACTCGATTTCCACTCAAATAGTAACCGGAGGTTAAGTACGAGGTCTGTCCCAAAAGTATCCAACCTGCGTTCATATCTTCGCGCGGAGAGACTCAGGCGACCTCTGGAGGGTACGAACGTCACCAGCAACTCCTAACCTTCTCGTCAGTAACCTGAGATACCGATGAAACGCCTTAGTTCCCGCGCAGTGTGTATTTGTTTACAACGACTTTTTTGCGTTCGTCGCAATTTGCTTATTGCTAAAAATGGCAGAACGAACCGAACAGCGAATTTGCATAAAATTTTGCTTTAATCTCGGTAAAAGTTGTGCGGAAACTATTGAAATGTTGCAAAAGGCCTTTAAAGATGAGTGTATGGGCAAAACACAAATAAAAGAGTGGTATAGGCGGTTCAAAAGTGGCCGCACATCTGTTGTCAGTGATCCTCGTTCATCAAGTCAATGTTGATTATTTTTTTCGATTATGAGGACGTTGTGCACCACGAATATGCCCCTACAGGCCAGACAATCAATAAAGAGTACTACGTTGAAGTTTTGAAAAGATTACGTAATGCAATCAGGAGAAAACGACCGCAACTTTGGGAAACCGGTGACTGGCTTCTTCATCACGACAATGCTCCAGCGCACGCATCAAACCTTGTGCAGCAGTATTTATTGAAACACAGTGTTGCGCAGCTCCGCCAGCTTCCATACAGTCCTGATATAGCTCCCTGCGACTTTTGGCTGTTTCCTCGATTGAAAATGTCGCTTAAAGGACATCGATTCAACAATAAACAGACTGTTGAAACTAATGCGACGAATGCACTAAAGGCGATTCCGAAGTCTGACTTTCAAGAGTGCTTTAATAAGTGGAAACATCGATATGAGCGTCTTGTTCAATCAAATGGGGACTACTTTGAAGGATGCCACCCCCCGGATGACGAAGAATAAATCAAGCGCCGAGAAATCGAGGTAGGTCGGATACTTTTGGGACAGACCTCGTACTACTCGAGCTTTTCCCATCATGCTTTGCCCCCACTGGACGCGCTTAATTTAAATAATGAGAATGCGCCCCCTATACTATATCGCCTTTTTTCGATAAGAATCCCATTACTCGATAACATTGATAAGATAACGGCCGCTTAACTACGAAGGAAAAGCCAACAATATGTTCCGCACGTCTATATGCCTGTTTCCGCCGTAGTCAATAGTGAGTTTATCTTTCCGGTCGTTTCAGGCGATATGAACAGACTCGACCGCGGCGTGCCATAAATGAACGGCCTTGTTCTCTCCCCGCTGTCTCGCTTCAGCGCCTCCGCGTGGCCAGCATTGCGCTCGACCGTTGAGCCTAAGCCTAATGGCCGCCGCTTCTCTCGTGTATTCGGCTCGCTGTGTTCCAGAGTACGACACGAGGAAGTACGCTAGCGCGACGATCGCTCTCCTTGACAACCCCGGCTCGAGTGTGTTAGTGTGTATGTGTGTGGTAGTCCTCGTTTACTTACTGCTGGGATGCTAGAAGTGTGGGTAGTGTGTGCTGCTGTTGGTGTGTGTGTGTATGTCGCGCCGTCGTTCTCCCTCGTGAAACATAAATCATGAGTGCGCGGATATTAATTAATAATTATTATTTATAATTAAACGTGAATTCGGTGTATTCGAGCGTGCGTAATTTTGCTTCGGTTCGTCTCTATCCTTTATTTATTTAATTAACAGTATTTTCCCCTAATCCTAACCCAACCTTACCTAACCTAACCTATCTTACTTCTACTCTACCTTTCTCTATTTCTTTTAAGCAATGTTTTTATTTCAGCATATGTTTTCTTTACGGGAACTTTTATCTACAGGTACTACTTTACTCTTATGGCATTTTACATATAACAACATTTACACTATTAAATGCGTTAAACATAGTAATTATTTAAAGTTTTATTATATCTTTAATATTACTTTATACGTGAAAAGCATAATTACGATGGACAGTGGAAAACAAAGTAGGAATCGTTTTTCGTAGATCAACTATTAAAATGTGAATTTATTTAGAACGGTCAGCTCAATATAAATCTAGTAAGGAAATATGACGAAATCTATGGTAATTTTTAACTCCAATTTTTAATTAAAACTTAATTATTTGTCGTTTTCACTTAATCAATTTTTTTAATAATATTGTTTGATAATTATATTAAAACCATAGAATAATATGCATAATCAATATATTATAAATAATGTTTATAAATGATTTTTGGTACAAAATGGATATTAATATCTATTTACTGCAATTTATATTGATATTGATATCGTTAATGATTGAAATTGTGACGCACAGCACACGCTTGTAATTCCTAGTATAATCTATAATTCAAATTTAATTCTTGAAATTCTTTTTTACCTCGCACGGGCTGCACTAAATTTGCCGCCAAATTTTTTATATGAAAGTACCTATGAAAAGAAACAGTCAAAAAAATGTCCGTCCCTTAGGTCCTCTGTGTAATCCAGTAGAGTGTGGAGCTCTTGTTAGTTATCAATTTGAACGTACCAAAAAAGGATTTCTTCGTCATTTTACAAATATAAAAAATATATTTGGCCTCCTACGCAGCTTAATGGAGTACCTATACAATGCTGAATATAATCCCTAAATTTTGTATTTTTAGGTTATGTTTGATCGCTTGCCATTTTACATAATCAAACCGGATGTAGGTCTTCCACGCTGCAAATTTTTCGCTTCGAATAGATCTTTAATTCTATTTTTGGAACGTTCAAATTTGTTACGTATAGCCAATGTTATAGAACAGAACATAAGTGCTTCTTTGAATATCGTCAAGTTGGCACCTTTGTAACTTCTTTCTATTTGAACCTTTTGAGCTATAACTTTCAGGAAAAGTAGTTCGAATATCCTAGAAAATAATTTACTGTGAATTTTTTAGCTTGCTTTTCCCATCTAATGTAAATGATATACTATTAAAGCCTGACGTTATTTACGTAAGGTATTATATATTATGAACAATTCTATATCCGATAAATAGAAAGCTGACATTAAGATCTTTAATTTGAGTGGTCGAAGCGTCATTGAGGATATTTGGATAAAAAGTTACGATAGATATAAAATTTTTAAAAAATTTAGGTTGCAAAATGGGATGTTGCAAGTTGCCAACGACTTGCGCTCCTAAATTGCCAGCATCTTGACACCTTCGATTTTGCCACCTAATTACGTTTGCAATTTTGAATCTATCGTAACTTTTCATCTAGATATCCTCAATGAGCTGCGACAACTCAAATTACAGGTCTTAATGTTACCTTTCTTTTTACCGTACATTGAATTGTCCGTAATGTATAATACCTCCCGTAAGAAACGTCAGATTTTAATGGTATGTCGTTAACTTTAGATGGATAAAGCAAGCTAAAAAAATTCAAAATTAATTATTTTCTAGGGTCTTTGAACAACTTCTGCTGAAAATTATAGCTCATACGGTTCGGATAGAAAGAAGATACAAAGGTGCCAACTTGACGATATTCAAAGAAGCACTTATGTTCTGTTCTATAACATTGGCTATAGGTAATGAATTTGAGCATTCCAAAAAAAGAAGGTCATCGATCGATACACGAGTCGGATAGATTTTGATTAACGACATATTTAAGAGGATGTCGGGGCTAAAATCGTGTTTTTTCTTTTAGTGATTACTTTTGAATAATAGAATGCATGGGAAAATAAAAAGGAGAGCCGCGTAGTGCTCTGTATAATAAAGCTTTTGCATGCAAGATAAAATTGATCGGTTAAGTTATTCTTTTAATTAATTTGAAATACGATAGGTTGTTTACGCATGGAAACCTAACCACAAAATTTTAATCCTACCAAACTATTGCAAATAACTTTTTATAACGTTACTTTACAGTCAAATTCGGAGCAGACCCGTGTAGTGCTTACTATAATTAACCGACATGTACAAGATAAAGTTAATCAGACTTGTAGTTTTTACATATGATTAGAAATACAAAATAGGTCGGACAGCAAAAGGGGGGCGGTGGCGGGGCTCCGACATCCCCTTAAGAATGTCATCTTCGGCAAGTTCTACAGGAATATTATGCACAATAAGAATCGGATTCGTTTCAGTATCCTGCTGCACCTCAAGACCATCTTTAGCAAAGTTTCGCAACATAGCTACATTCTGCATATTCCCCACGATAATCACAGAATTTTTAGACCCACTCGATACACGCTACACATTCATTTTTAATTGAACCGAATTAATGTCTTTTTGCATAGCAATCTTAGTCTCTTTGGACGATGGAGACTTGTCTTTTGATTGTTCACAAGGACTGATAATAATGTGCTTAGCCGATTTAATTGAAAAATATTTACCACAATCGAGAGATACTTTTCGTGTTAAGAGGAGTCCGTATCTTCTGTCTTTGTCTAATCACGTCTAATTGAGGTTAGTTCTTCCGTTCCGAAGTTTTCTCGAAAAGAAAATAATGTTAGATACTTTTTAAAGGTCTCAAAATATTCCTTATTTTAATACCGATTGGGGTCAACTTTTAGTTTTTCAATTAACATACTACAGTTTGAATAAATAGCAAAAACGTGATTAGGCAAAGACAGAAGATACGGCCTCCTCTTAAGATTGCACTGGAACACAACTGGGTCGGTCAGTACGCTATATTCGCATACGAACGGGTGTCCGTATTCACACTCTCAGAGGTACTTTTAACAAGGTTCTCGCAAGCGTGCTCGATTTATTCACATGATCGTTTCAGAATAATATCACACGAGTAAGAAACTGCATCCAAAGCTACTTTGCTCAAATACGCATTGCTAATAGTAAGTATAGAGTCGTTAAATACATTAATCGCGTCCCGCATCGCAGTGTTTTTTCACCTTCTTTGGCACTAGAAAGCTAGCTGTGTAGCGTATAACGATGTTTTCTAACCTTAGCCGTCAGTTTAGTGACATCTTCCGGTGATAATTGGATTGACGAAAGACACTCAAACTCATCCTCGTCGGTAGCGTCGATTGATAACCCATCCATAGCACGTAAGGTTGACGTACTCATCCATAAATGTCGTTATTATGATGATCAAAGGAAAACAGATCGATAAATCGGCCAAATTTGCAGCACACCAAAAGGGAAGTTAAGATTTCAGCCAAAACAAAATGCACCATCTCTGCAAATGCAGGGCCCCACACCGAGTAAAATAATATTGCTCGAGGTGGAGGCAAAAATGAGCATGCAAAAACTGAAAAAAAAGTAGCCCGAACGCACAAAAATGGCATCAAAATGCTTGAAAAGTGGGAAGCGATAGATAGATATATACATAGATATTCTTTTTAATTATCACTAATGACCAAAATTTACAGCTGTATGTACATTTTGTTAAAATTTGTTATCACATTATCAGTCATTACAGTTAATAACGTTCGGTTCGCTGTCACAGGTCGTCAATTATTGTCTAACATATCATGATGTAGTCAGTAGTATCACATATTGTTTCGTCAACTTAACAAGACTAAACAGAATTTAACGAAAAACAATGACGAGATTTTAATTGTGGATTTATGGAGTTTTGTCGCCGTTTAATTCTTTTAGGTGCCTACCTAAAGCCGTTTTAAACTTACATAGTGATGGCAGACACCTTACATTGCAGGGGAATAAGTTCCAGAGGCGTTCACCTTGGGCCCTTAAAGAATATAGGCCCTAATCCGTGCGCGATCCCGGAACTGAGAGCTCTTTTATACCCCTCGCCCCCCCCCCCGCCCCTACTTGAAGTCCTTGCCTGATTTTTTTCAAAGAGCACAGTAAGATACCTTTGCTGCCGCATAACAACCGCTTTATAAAGCAGCAACCCCATAAAATACTCTCTCCTCGCCTTGATATCTAACCAGCCCAGGCCCTGCCTGTAAGGAGTGATATGTTCATCCCACCTAACACCACATATGGGGCGAATCACGTAAACTCTCCTAGCGCGGCGCGCGAGCGCTTAATACTGTTGTTTTCAACTCGCGTTTGCGGTATGAAAAAAAATATATAAAAAATATCCAATAAACTATTTCGATGTATTTTTTCCTCAGCTTTCCAATGGTGTAGTCAAATTTTCCAAAATTTTCCATTTTCCTTAAAAAAAAACGCAAAACGTGTTATATCTCGAAAAGTCTATTTTTAATATATTTTTTAATACTTTTAATCGAAAGCTGAGGTTTCTTTACATAAGAAAAGTTCTTTTGCACAGAGTGCCCGATTATATTTCAGTGAGTAATAGAACGCCGAAAAGTAGAAGTACCACGCGCGACTTGGCGCGGCGCGGCCGCCGTCACCACCACATCATGCTTACTTGTAAAACTAGTTCTTTTTTCAGTCGGTAGGTTGCTTAAACATAAAAAACTTTAATCTATAAATGAATTGTCACAAGAAATTCATATATACGACGATGTTTTTTTTTTAAATTTAGATTTTTTTATGATTAAATCATAAATCTATTGGTTACGTATTTCTCCGGTTTATTGTAGCAACTACAATGGGTTCAACCTGGAAAATGAAATGCATAAATTCTTTCTCTCGAGAGAATCACCCTACGTCTAAAGATATGTTTGACTTTCCTTCAACTTTTAGAAGTATATTTCCGTTTGTACCCGAAGAAGCGAAAATATGTGGTACACGTCGTAGGCAAATTTACAAACGTAAAGCAGATTTACCTATTTCGGATACAAAAAAAGCTAACATAAATTGTTGTGATGAATATCATAAAGCTGGCGTAACGGTTCTCGAACTAATTAAAAGAAAATTTTCTAATACTATATCGAAGCAAGATAGAATTCAGCTACTCACTCTTGTTCCCGATTTTTGGTCTCGTAATGATTTAATCAGAGAGTTTGGTTCTACTGAATGGGAAGCTCGAGAAGCAAAAGAGTTAGTAGCTGAAAAAGGAGGTTTCTCAGTTCCTGAAAAAAAACGCGGCAAAGTACTTTCGGTGGAAACTACAAATTTAGTTAAAAGTTTTATGAAAAGGATGACATAAGTCGAATTATGCCAGGCTTGAAAGATTGCATATCCGTAAAGCAGGACAACGGCAAACGAGAACACGTTCAGAAAAGATTACTTCTTGGCAATTTGAACGAAATCTATTATTTATTTCAAAAAGAATACGAACACGTTAAAATTGGGTTAACAAAATTCATACAATTGAGACCAGTACACTGTGTTTTAGCTGGAAGCAGTGGTACACACAATGTATGTGTATGTGTACATCATGAAAACGTTAAGCTCATGCTAGAAGCTGCTGAGCTAGAGTGCTTAACGAAAAATAGTAAACTATATCTTACAAATTATCATGACTGTATTCAGGCAATCGTTTGTAAAAATGCACGTGATGAGTGTTTCTTGGGTGACTGTCTAAATTGTCCTAATACGTCTGCATTACGAGAACATTTGCTTGAATGTTTTGATAAAAAAAATGTTTTTGAAATTCAATTTGAATCGTGGTTTCAAACAGATCGGTGTACGATAGCTTCAAAAAGTGAGAACGTTTATGACTTTCTCAACACGCTGGGCGAAAAATTAATGAAATTGAAGACTCACGATTTTTTTGCTAAGAAACAGTCACAGTATGTGAATAAGTTAAAAGAAAATCTTCAAGAAGGGGAGTTTATTGTCTGTTTTGATTTTGCGGAAAACTATGCATTTGTAGTACAGAATTCTACGCAATCTTTCCATTGGAATAATAACCAGGCAACTATTTTTACAGTTGTAATTTATTACAAAGAAAATAGTGATCTTAAACATGTAAGCATTGCTGTAATTTCTGATAATCTAAACCATGATACTGTTGCGGTTTATGAATATCAAAAAATTGTCATACTTTATCTGAAATCTAATTTCGTAGTTAAAAAAATTTATTATTTAACGGATGGAGCAAGTCAACATTTTAAAAATAAGAATAATATGCAAAATCTTCTGTTTCATGAAAAAGATTTCGAAATCTCATCGGAATGGCACTTTTATGCCACCGCGCACGGCAAAGGTGCATGTGATGGTATCGGTGCGAACTTAAAAAGAGGTGCAAAATGTGCTAGTCTACAACTTTCATCCAAAAATAGAATTTTAACAGCAAAAAGTCTTTACGAATGGGCTAAAAATTATTGCAAAGAAACCAAAGTATTTTATAGCAATAAAGATGATTATGAAAAAACTGTTTTAGAACTCAAACCAAGATTAGATAATGCTAAATCTATACCAGGGACTTTACAGTATCATGCTTTTATTCCATTGAATCAAAACACATTCAAACTACAGAAAACGTCTTTAAGTTCTAAATATCAAATTTTCCAAAGACAAAGAAAGCCACGAAGCTAAAGTCTTTGAAAGCCTCTTCGAAAGCCAAAGTAACAAAAAAACGATTAATAAAAACAAAAAAATAACTAAATTTAACTAACAGGTTTACAAGAAATTATAAGGTAGCAAAATATGAAAATGAGGACCGAATCCAGCGGCCATCGTCGAGCGCGAAATCACGCGCCTTGCCGCTGCGCGCGGTACTTCAACTTTTCGGCGTTCTATTACTCACTGAAATATAATCGGGCACTCTGGGCAAAAGAACTTTTTTTATGTAAAAAAACCTCAGCTTTCGATTAAAAGTATTAAAAAAAATATTAAAAATAGACTTTTCGAGATATAACACGTTTTGTGTTTTTTTTTTAAGGAAAATGGAAAATTATGGAAAATCTAACCACATTATTGGAAAGCTGAGGAAAAAATACATCGAAATAGTTTATTGGATATTTTTTATATATTCTTTTTCATACCGCAAACGCGAGTTGAAAACAACAGTATTAAGCGCTCGCGCGCCGCGCTGGGAGAGTTGACGTGATTCGCCCCATATATATCTCACACATGAATTTTGTAAGCGTTGCAGCCGTGTCTGAAGCTCGCCTGACACATCAAGATAAACTACTGAGAAGTAATCTAGATGAGGTAATGCCAATGCACATGCCAACTGCTTACGCAGTGCCTCAGTAGTGCATGAACAAAAGAATTTCAGGCTATAAAGAGTCCTGTTTACCTTCTTGCTAACCGCATCTATTTCCGGCTTCCACGTAAGTCTCCCGTCCATCACCACACCGAGGTTAGTGACTGTGTCAACAAAGGGTACGAATACGCCGTCCTGCACCTCAATGCCCTCTAAGTCAAGACTCTGGATCTGCTTGATGTTGTGATCGGAACCAAAGATGATCGCCTGTGTCTTGCTGACATTGAGTCGCAGATCAGCGGCCGAGGCCCATTTCGACACCGCTCGCACTACTGTCGACATGCGAGTGATACCCTTGCGAAGATACCGCAGAGTTACCTGCGTGTAGGTTTGCAGGTCGTCAGCGTATAGTATATGTTCGACGTTGCGTACGATAAGTGAGTCTTTTAGGTCGTTAATGAATAAGCTGAAGAGCAAGGGACCCAGGACCGAGCCCTGCGGAACGCCAAGATTGGTGGTTAGCCAATCTGATTCTCCGTTTATATTAGTAATGACTTTTTGCCTACGACCTGTAATGTATGACTTAAGCCACAGGAGAACGCTCCTGGAGAAACCCATGCGCAACAGCTTACGCAGCAGCTTTGAATGTGAAATAGTGTCGAATTCTTTGCTGAAATCGAATAATAGTAAAATTGTCAACAGTTTCTTTTTATTATTAATTCCTGTTCTGATGTCTTCAGTGAGTTTCATTAGTGCTGTCTGAGTGCTATGATGTTGTCGAAAACCTGTTTGCATTGGGTCAAGAATATTTTTCGTCTTTAAAAAGTCAGAAATGTGGTCATGGACAATTTTTTCTAGGACCTTGGAAAGGAAGCTTAATAGCGCAATGGGTCGAAAATCAGAAACCGAAGATGGAACTGGTTTCTTGTTCAAAGGCACGAGGTGAGCCTCCTTCCAAGTCCCCGGGAAAATGCCATTTGAGAGGGAGGAATTAAAGGTTTTCGCAACATGGTGACCCACTAACGGAAAAGCCTTGGCCACCACACTTTGCGGGATGCCGCCCTCACCTCTAGGTTGTGACGAGAAATGGGCAACAGCCAGGACTACGTCAGAGAAAGTGATTTCTCTGAAAACAAAGCCGTCATCACTGGCTGTGGCCAGGATACTGTTAAGATCTTCATCACTTGCACTATGGGAGACCGACACTCCAGCAAAGTGGTCATTAAGTTCATCCGGTGAAAAACCATGAAGCTCCCCTCTTGTTGTTGGCACGAGTCCCCAGCTCTTGTGTTCCTTCCATATGTCTTTCTTTGTATCAAGAGCTTCAAAAATACGGTTTTGTATAAAAATCTCCCGCGCATTTTGTGTGTTGTTCAGCATTAGACGCGAGAGATTGACACTCCTGCCATAGTTTGCTGTCTTTGGTCCGTGCATAACGTCTTCGTACTGCCTCTCGTTTCTTGTATAGATACGCGAGGTCAGAGTCAACCCATGGGGGATTTGCTTTCTTTTTCACTGAAAATTCCTTTAGAGATGCTACTTTATCAATCGCAGCCATGAGGTTGACGCTGAGACAATGAAGTTGGTAGTCGATGTCTGTATCTGAGCCATCAAGCGGCGACCAATTACAGTCAGCAAGGTGAGAGAGGAGGTCGTCTTGCTGTATGGATTTAAAATCCCGATAGCTAAACGAGTTAGCTACAGGGGATACAACAGTTTCAACCCCAATCTGAACCTCTATGATGTTGTAGTGACTGGGAAAAGGCGCCACCTGATTACTACTACTAAGCACTATGCCATTGTCATCAGTCATTACTACATCAATCCATGTGTGAGAATCCTTGAGGTGATGAGTCGCACCATGGTCGACTATTCGAAAATTAAGATCATCAGCGAGTTGCCTAACAAATTTTGCATCGTCTGACGTCTTGAGCAAATTCGCATTCAGATTGCCCATGATGATTTTGTGGCTATAATCTTGAGAGTGCGTGGATAGTTGATCGACAACATCAGAGCTCTGGAGAAACGGGACGTGTGGTGGTCTATAAATAAGTACAATAAAGACGGGTGGAAGCGTAGCTTGTTACACACGACACATGATATAGTCTGGAATAAGCGGCTTTCCCTCCTGTGTAGTCGATGAGCTGCACAGAAGGTTAGCTTTAAATGTGTTATGAATATATAATACTAAACCGCCTCCGAATTTATTACGATCGAGTCTAATACAAGAATAACCATTGATCTGAATATGATCGCTCTCAACGTCAGGGCAGAGGTGAGACTCAACAACTCCGAAGAGATGGTAGACGGGACCAGTAGAAAGATGTTGTCTGAGGATCTCAATGTGTCCTAGAAGAGAGGTCACATTGACAAAACCTGCTCTCAATCCCCTACCATGCACCCCCCCCCCCAATAGTGCATTTGGCTAGTCATTCAGCAGTTGCAGCTTTGGTTTGTTTAGGAGCAGCAGTAACAACTGATGAACTCCTAGTTGCTATATTACGATTTTTCGACGACCGATTCGCTTGAGCTGCTGAGGAAAATTCATGAGAGACATCGCCATCACGTCTCTTGACCAGGAAACGGCCCCCTCTATGCCATACATGTTTAAAATTAAGCCTCATCGGAAAGACCTTTGGGTTTCTGAATTTTAAAAAAGAGTCTCTATCTAGGAGCTCATTGATGAAGATTTTAACATTTATTATTAAATTATTAGTTTCCTGGGCAAGAGTCGAGGTGTCCACGTCTCTCGTATGGAAGCTTGTAATGAACTTCTTCGCACGCATTATATCCCCTACTAATGCACTATTGGAGAGGGTAACAACCAACGGCGACTATCTACCCCCATCTTTTGCGGAAATTGGTGTCTGGGGCTGTCGCTCCTCCGATCCTCTTTCCGAAACAGTGGGAGGACCCTACGCAGCACAGTGTGTGCAACATCAATCCTATTTGTATCGTCACCATCATAAATACTTGAAATAATTATGTCTCTGCACGTATTTATGCTGCTGCCGCGCATGGATCCCCCATCGACTGATTTAACCCGCGTGCTAAGTCAGAGTGGTGCAGCTGTATTTATTTCATCGATGTTTTCGCTATTTCTATTACTAATTTTATTACTACTATTTTTATTGGTACCAACGCGTTTGTCATTCGGAGAAGGTAAAATACTTCCGTCGTGGATGTTACTACTACTATTTACATCATCATTATTATCACTGTTCAAGTAAACATTATTATTATTATTATCAGTGTTGTCATTAATAGTGGTCAACGAGAAAGCATTTTCATCATTTCTAGGGAGCATGCCAAGTCTGCAGGTTTCTAACAAGTTTGATGTTTCTGTATTTGTGTGCTGAATGTTTTCTATTTTTCTTAATATTGTGTCATGATTATTATTACTTATATTTATAAAATTGTCTATTGTTTGTGTTATAGTGGCTTGAAGGATGAGATTGTGATTTTTTATCACACCAGCTGGGAGTGTTGAAGAGACAGCGCTTCTTCTATGTTCTGCAACTTGGATTCAATTGAAAGCGTTAAGTTGTATATTACTGGTAATGAGCTTAACGCATTAACAATTGCATCCAGTTTGTTTTCAAGAGAAACATTGTACCTAGCAAGCGCACTGTCAATATTTTTAGAGGTCGAATTGGCATACTCCACTAGAAACGAGACCGTTGTTCTCTTTTGTATCTGGGTCGCATCCAACATTCGCAATGCCTATGCGTTTTCTTCAATCACGCTGTTGTTATGCGTCCAAAATGACTGCGATGCGTCCTGTCCTCGCGTTGAAGTCTCCGCCCCCCATGCCCATAGCTTCGCTCGGGGATTCCCCACTGTGCCCGGCTACCCTGATGGAAATGGGCGGGCCGTGTGACGTCACCGGAGATGACGACGCCAATCGGAGCTTACTATTGACGGGGGTGGAGGGTAGTTATGGCAAGGCGTTTTTTTATAGCAAAGGATACAGCGTCTGGAAAGTAGTTACTTTTTTTAATTTATTAAATTGGTACCCCTGCAACTTGTTTCTCTGAGGCCCTTTTGAGCTTTTACTTTCAGGAAACATAGATCAAACATCCTAGAAAACAATGCACTTGGTTTGGTGTTGTGTAACGGACTTCTAGCATAATCGTGAATTTTTTTCAAGGTTACTTTTTTCACCAAAAGTAAACGTCATACTATTGACGTCTGATATAATTTTAGTGGTTAGAGTATCTTTGAGGATATTTCGATGAAAAGTTGCGCCCGGTTCAGAAATAAAAAAAAGTTTAGGTGACCAAATGGGAAACCGCAACTTGTCATAAACTTAGGAGCGTAAGTCGTCAGCAACTTGTGGTCTCCCATTTGGTCACCTAATTATCTTCGTATTTTTTAATGAAGCGTAGCTGTACGTAGAAATATCTTCAAAGGTGCTCCGATCACTGAAATTAAAGCTCTGAATGTTAGCTTTATTTTTAATAGTCACAGAAATGTCCGTAATGTATGATACGTCACGTAAATTACGTCAGACTTCAAAAGTATGACGTTTACTTTTGGTGAAAATAGCAAGCGCGAAAATAATCACAGTTATTCTAGAAATCAAATCCACAACACGAAACAAAGTGCACTGTTTACCACGATGATTGACCTATGTTTCCGGAAAGTTGAAGTTCAAAAGGGGCTGAGAGAAAATAGTTGCAGGGGTATTAACTTTAGGGATAACACCACTCTAGAGGCCAAAAAACGGCCTAATTTTGACAATTTATTCTGGGATAATGGGAAAAGGAATAGTATTCATATTTAGATGATTCGTTTAACACATATTTATGTATGAAAAAAAATTTTTTTATTATGATTTTTGTACAAAATGGCGGCGCTACAGCAGATCGGCGGAAAAAGATTTTTTTGAAGGTGCTCCGTGGGCGCACCAATTCCTCGAAAACCGTGAGAGCTGGAACAAAAAACCAACAATTTTCTGAAGCTACATACTAATAGCTATCGAAGTACGTACGATTTTTTTTATTCCAATTTTTGTAGAAACTGTGCACTTCTGAACAAAACGTATGAATTTTTTACTAAAAAAAGAGTAGTAAATTGTTAATAAAACAAGTAATTTTCAAAATATCAAAAAACGGCTACGTACTTCGATGGAGAATATATTTGTAAAGCTACTGTAAAAATTGCAAGTCGATCCATGTAATGGTGTTGAAGCTATGATTGCGCCCAGTTTGAAGAAGCCCGTTTCGAGAAAAACGCATTTAAAGTTTTCGGAGCATTTAAATACTTGAAATTTTTGTATACCTCTAATCTGCGATGCCTGCACCGTACATTTGGCCATCTCTATTAATGTCTGACTCCTCCTCTTCCTTCCTGGCTGATTTTAAGGACATCCAGGCTTCTCTGTCATCGTCTGTTAGGGATCTCTCGGAAAACTTGATGCGACGCGCGTCCGACTCCACGTAGAAATTATAGCAATTCGGTCCGATTGTCAAGCCCAAGTGTTACATCAGCTTCATGATATTTGAAAGGCCATCATTGTAGATACCTGCAGCAATATATACTGCGGTATCGAACACGTGTTTGCCACTAGAGAAAGATTTTGGAGGCATAGACCAGACAGTCGCATTGAAACTTTCGTTGCTATTTTGTGTGAAGCCGCCTAAACAACGCGTAAGTAGATCGTGACTGCTTAACTCTTTATAAATTGGCGAAATCGCTTTATAAACTTCTTCAGAGAGAGGTGGTTTATGTACAAAATCTTCTCCAGTAGCTTGAGCCTTTTACCAAGAGCACCGTGAAGTTTATCCGCGCGGGCATCTTTCATGTCTCGGTTGATCATCAGTAGACAATTTGTGGTCCAGCGTTGCGTAGATTTCATTGCGCATTTTCTTCTCAGAATCATGATTCCTACGAATTGCTAAACCATAATAAAATGCCAACTCGTCTATGAGCTTGCCAGTAAGCTTGCCTTTTCCTCCAAGTCCTTTTATTTGTTTTTTCAAATTACGGAGACGAGAACCCATCCGCTTCTGCACATGATCGATACATTCTTTTTTCGTAGGACTCAGAATCTATGATTCCTTTGAAGGTTTTTGAATGTCCGTCGCCCACGTAATTAGCGTACTTCAAATTGTGCCAAGATTCTGAGCGCTGGAACATTTCGATGACGGCGTCCACTTCCATCTTTCCTGTGGAGCCGACGTGGTTCGCTTGGCATTCACCTTTGTGAGTTTGGCTCCACTTCTTGAACTCGATGGTGTCAGTTTTGGTTTTCCAAAATTCGCAAGCTTTGCAATATTTAGATTTCACTAAAACATCGACTACTTTGCCAGTATACCAGCCGACAAGTGAAACAAACCCGTAAAGAGATGAATAACCACGCTTCCTCCACGAACCATCACCAGATACAGTAATGTCATTTGGATCATCATTTTTTTCTCGTTCTTTTTTAGCTGCAGTTTTCATACTGAACTTACAAACAGCTTCTGCTTCAATCGCAATTTTCTTAACAACTGTATCGTAAAACGATTGAAAAATTGGTCACGGGAGGTCCATGAAGGCGCAAAACTTTATAATGCCATTCAATCCTATTCCTAGTAATCGCATGGCAAGAACAATTCTGCGATTAATATCATATCCTTTCTCAATAAATGGATAACTAGGAATAGTAATCTGATCACAGTTTTTACAGGAAATCACAATTTTGAAACCCAAGCCTCGCTTTCAAGTTTCGGTGAACGTTACATCGGATATGCATTTTTTACATACAAGAGCTTGCGATATCGCGGAGAACACTGCTACAAAATTCAGAATTCGGTAACCGAAACCTTCATTTACTTCAAAATCATCGAAGTTTACATCTGATAATTTTTTAGCCGATGTACTAACGTTCTCTAGGCTTGGCTTCTCCAGCTCGTAACGGTTTTGCGACCGTCGGTTTGATATTCTCGGTCTTTTAGCACTACTCCTTCCTCCTTGGCCGGTTTTTTTGTCACAATACACGACTTTTCTCGAACTCATATTGTTTATTCGAAAACTTTTACAATAACAAAACACGTTTTTAATATTTGAACGAAAATGTACGGAAAGAAAATAAAGCGTCTACACGGCGTCGCTTGGCAGCTGTACTAGTTCACACACACACATACACACACACACACACACACACACACACACACACACACACACACACACACACACAGACACACACACTTCTATTCAGCGTTAGTACACCCTGGTGGACTTCTGAGGTAGCACAATGACCATAAGCAATAGAATTTGGACAGGTAGGAGCACTACATAGTCGATAAATCAGAGCGCGCCAAATTTTACAAATTTTATTTCTGTATAAAACCAATTGGATATAATTTTTAAGGGACCAAAGTATCGTTTAAGCCAAAAAAAAACGATTTTTTGAAAATTTTCGACTGGTGTTACCCCTTAACAAATTTCAAAAGAGTACCTATGTTCCAGAAGCTGTATCTTTAACTATAAAAAAAAGTTTTGAACGTGCCAAAAAATGTATTAAATGTCTTTTAAAGACGAAAAATCGGAGATGCGGTAGACCTAAACCGTTATTGGTTTCGTAAAATGGCAAGCAATGGAACATAAACTATAAAACACAAAATTTTAGGTGTATATTCAACTCCGTAGGGGTGACCCATTGAGCTGCTAAGGGGGTATAATTTTTTTTCAGAAAGTTCATGAAAAGTTGAAACAATCTTTTTTTCGTACGTTCAAATTGGTATTAATGGGAACTCCCTCGATTTTTTCATAATAGCCACCATTTGGCCACTTTCTAAAATTCAGAACGCTCTACTAGGTCAGACAGGGTACTTTATGGGCTAAAATTTTTTTTGAGAGCTTATTTTGATGAGTAGACACATATATATGTGTCATTCAACATTTTTTTTTGAAAAACTGCGCGCAGGGGCTTCACGAAAATGCTCACAATTTTTTATATGAAAGTACATGTCAAAAAAGTACCGCGAAAGTTTGTTTCAGCCGTTTTTAATCACTATGGGACGTCCAAGTATTTTTTTAATTTTCTAAATTGTCCGAAAACAAGACAGGATTTTTTCGTCTTTTGACCTAGTTTCAGAAAAAATTTCATCTGATCCAATAATAGTGACAAATTTGCCATCGGTGATTCATTTGCGCATGCGCATTCTTTTTAATTTTAGGTAATGTTTAAACGTCTGCCATTTGATAAAATTAATTATCTTTAATTTTTGCAGGATTCATTTTTTGCATCCTCTCAAGAGCTTCGATTATTGTTTCAAAACGTCCTAATGAGTCTTCTGAGTCTGAGATATAGTTGTTTGAAATTATACCTTTTTTCGAAGTTCACTAATTTGGTACCTCTGTATCTTCTTTCTCTCTGCGATAGACGACTTGAAACTTCCAGGATATTTAGTTCATAACTATTCTAAAACGTAGCCATAATAAAAAATGTATTGATCCATTTGTTTAAGTACGAGATCATTGAATATAACGACTTTTACGTTGCATAAGTGTACACCATGAAGTCTTATACGGACCTTGATAATTCCCACGGTCAACACTTCGGCACTCATGGCAATATAAGCGTATATATGCTTTTACATGCGATCCAATATAATGTATATACATAAAAAGAACAATAGTCCATCTCTGGTTCGTGTATATAATATACTATTTAATAATTGAACAAGTAGGAGAACTTAAATTTCTCAAATTATCTTTTATAATTTTCTAATTGCTGTTGAATGGATCAGAACATTCATTTTTTCGTTGATAATGCCCTACATATATAAATCAGTGATAATTATAAATGTAATGACCAACTTGTTCATTAACCATTAATTCTAAAAGTGAGTTTTAACAAGTATAATTCATCAATACTTGTATCTCAAGTTTTTCATTACTTTTAGAAGAATGATATAAGTTACATAACTCTCTTGATAATTTTAATTAATTCACACATGTAATTAATAATTTTATTAAATTTTAAACAATTTTGTGTTTAAACCGATTTCAAATGAACCTCAAAGCATAAACTAAGATAAAATATTTTATACATAAGTGAACATACAGCCGTGCAAAAGTTTTTGAACGCTTTATTAAAACACAAAGCTTCCTCTATGGGGAAGCAAAAATTAAAAGTTTTAAATCACGATTTTTATGAATTTCTCTTAAGTCCTGACATCGTCCGGAAGATAGTCCATTTTCTGTTTTTTATTAATTTTCGTGTAATCACTTGTAGTTTTTTGGGAAATGAAGTTGGTGTTCATCCGAATACATGGTTGGAAAGTAGACGGAAAAATTCCTTGAATTTTATCGAACCAAAATTTTTTTTACATTGTTGTAAGAGTCCTGGATGACATCATAAACAGAGGATCTGAGAGCGTTTACTGAGTCACCGTAGAATTATGGCACGACAAAGGAATAGGAAACAAGTTGTTCGCGTTCGAATTATATACTTTGTTCCTATTCTATGTATTATATATTCCGCGCCTAATTTGAATTTATACGTTAGCTCCGAAGCTTCTTTGTTTTATTGCTAGATTAGGGGAGCGTCGCTTTTGCTCCAATTCTCTCGGGCGCCTGGCAGTCCCTCCGCGGATCGCCTAAAGGAAGCATCCCCCCTCACCTCGCTGTAATTGTCAAGGGCAATAAATAAACATTTTATTGACACATATACCTCGGTTTCTACTTTCTTTAACCTGATCCGGAACATTTTGGTCCATCGAGCCTTCAGTAATTTGGAACCGGCGCAGAATAGTGAGTTTATACCGTCAGCTTTTTTTTTGGAGTCAAGCGCGCGGAAGCCGGCAGCACCCATATTCGGTACGCGGCGCAACAAGTTTCGTGCAGCTTGAAAAAGGTGTTTGTAATCTCTTCAAGCGTTGTTGCGCGAAACGCTTTTAAACAACAACAACGGTTACGTGTTGTTGCTCCGAAATTAATTGGTGCTGATTGGAGGGAACAACGGAGTTCTCGAACATGAAAAGAACACAGCTCAGCACATCAAGGCATTGTTCAATTGAGAATAAACAGAGTGCTGCAGCATTTACAAGAAGGTAAGCAGAAAATCACCTCCTGGACCAGATGATCCGGAAGGAGGGCAACATCATCATCATCGTCATCGCAGTGGGAGAGTCCATTGGGAGGTGAAAGGAGGAAGAGGCATTGCAAATTCCCGGCCCGCGGCGAACGAGTCCATGTTGGACAAGAGGGGTGGCAAAAAAATTGGGTCTCCCAGCGACTGTCGCAACCAAGCTGAGGTATAGTACCAGGGCTGACCGTCAGGTGGCAGCAGGCTATATATCGCGCGAGTGTAGTCACAGCGAAGGCTACGGGTCGATGCGCGTGGAGGCAACGGCGACAGCAACAACACGTCGAGACAGCGAAGGCAACGGTTGCGCTTGGAGAGGCGTGGCATGCACACAGTACACAACGGCAGCGGAGTCAGCGAGAGGTTAGGTCGAACAGAAGGGAGCACTGGCAGGCAATTTCAGCTTTAACACAATAAGGTTGAGTCGTTCCATATACATATTTGCTTCTCTGATCTGCTTGTTGATTATAATGCTTTATATCTCTGATCTGCTTATTGATTATAATGATTTATATTTCTGATCTGCTTGCTGATCATAATGCTTAATATTTCTGGTCTGCTTGTTGATTATAATGCTGTTTATGTTGACACCTTTATACTGCTGTTTTTTTTTTATAATCGTATCATTATCGTTTATCTTTTTTTCTTTTTTCGTTTTTTCTTTTTTTTACGATAAAGAAACTATAATCTTTGGATTATTCTGTACCCTACCCTCTCTATACGCTTTGCTTATAGGCTGTATTCTGCAGCATAATATATGATACTTTGATTTGATTGATCTTTAGGCTTATGTATATTGAATATATTTATGTACAATCAAATGCGAAGCAGCTAATCCGGTTCTACAAGCCCTTGCAGTGCGAGGCGTTGAGTACGAGAGGTAAGCGTGGTTATCTACGGGGCTCCTGTGTCGCAGCTTGGCAAACTTGGAGCTGCGAGAGTCTATATAGTCCATGTAGTCGTTCTACATAGACATGGTACACCACATGGAGGTATTGCACATTCCATATGATGATTGGGATGTATTGCAGCGTGTCACACCTTATTAATATGACAACATTAGGCTTGATGCTGCGCTGTGGTTCCATCGCGTTATGTTTGTTGACAGGTTTGCATAGTATATAGCTGCAAAACATGTCTATTATAATTTAGCTTCTTCTTAGCATTGCAAAGCAAGATGTGGTTGAGGTGCAACCATCGGGGTGGACAACCAGGACGCAGGCTGGCGCTGCGACTCATAGGTGTATATACAGCCGTTTAACATTACTTTGTACGAAAAAACTTATGGCCTTTCAGGGTTTGATTGGGCTTTGTTGATGCTAACAACTGTTATGTAGCATTCTCGTTGATCAAATTAGTATTTTGAATTTGATACAATTTTACTTCACTTCTAAGGCAAGCAGAAAATCCCAACCTACAATTATTGACAGGTGGGTTGTGTTGGTGCTGTATTGTTGTTTTTGATTGGGCTTTAATTAGAATTGATAGTTTTGATTTTCTTCAAGCACCATGGCTACCATTGATAAGGAGATGAGATTGTTTCACAGAATATCCATGTTATAGGAGAATTTTAAGTAATTAGGTACGGATTTCGTGACGGAAGAGGCTTGTACAGCTCGCATTGAATTATTGTAAAGTTTATGAGATAAATTTGATGATAGTCATGAACTTTTTCTGGATGATGATGAAGTAGATGCCGAAAACGACTATTTTAAAACCAAAGTTTACGATAAGATAGATGAAAAGTACTCACTCAATCTAGGTTTCTTGAGCTTATTGGACAGCCTATTGGAGCCCCAGCAAACGCTCCCAATCGAAATCCTGCCAAGCTACCTCCTATCGAACTGCCTACTTTTTCTGGTGATATTCGAGAGTGCGTTAGGTTCAGGGATTCGTTTACTGTGATGATTGTCAACGACGTAAGTATTCCACCAGTGTATGCTATGCACTATTTGAGATTTTCTTTGAAAGGCGATGCTGCTGAGTCAGTAGAGGAGACTCCAGTGGGAGAAGATAATTTTGTTAGTGCTTGGAAAGGGGTGAAACACCATTATGATAATTCCAGGTTATTAATAACTAACTTGTTGTCAAAATTGTTGGCATTGAAAGCAATATCCGATGACACTGCCCATGAAATTTGTAGGGTTCAGACAGGGACGAAGCATATTTTGCAAACTTTTAAAGTTCTAGGTAGTCCGGTACACCACTGGGATCATTTTACTGTATTTTTGACAATTGGGAGCTTATCTCCGCACATTCAAAGGAAGTGGGATGAATCGGTAGCTAGGTCTGCAAATCCGCAACAGCCGCCTGAATTTGACACGTTCGATAGCTTTTTCGATACAGAATGGTTAGCATTGATTCAGTTACAGAGTGCCAAAGAAGGGGCTGTTTTTGGAGAAGCACCAAAAAGCAATGATTCGCGTTCGGATTTCTCTAAAGAGAAAAATGGTTGTTCCAAAAATTCTCTTTTTAATTTCTCTAATGAAAAAAATGCCCATTCCAAAAGTAAATATGTCAAATCGGTTCATTTGGCTCAAGAGAGCAAGGCTAAAAGTCCTTCATATCCTTTGTGCACAGGACCATACTATATCCTACTTGTGGAATATTTCAATCAAAAACCCTCTTTGAGAGGAAGCAGCTGGATGGAATGCTTCCATGATAAAGAATTTATGCTTCAATTGTCTCTCAGATCATATGGTTCAAGATTGTAAGTCATCAAAACGTTGTCAGCATTGCTCGGCGAAGCATCATACTATGCTTCACTTTTCTAATAGCGCTTTAGAGGCAAGTTCAGAGGATAAACCACAAGCAGCTTCTGTAGCTGGGTCAACACAAACTAAGACTAATCATTTGCTAATAGTAGCTCTATCCGCATCGATTAATGATAGTGTCGAATCCATAGAGTTAATAAGATTGTACATTGCAAGAGTAAAGTCCATTTCACGATAAAGCCTAGTTTTGTCTCAACATTCACTTGTGGCGTCACCGACTATGTTTTGAAGCATATTTCTGACTATGATCCATTTTTAGGTGGTTCGACTAAATGGGATCATCTGCAAGGACTGACGCTGGCCAACCCTCAATTTGATCAATCGGGACGCATTGATTTTCTGCTGAGTGCCAAGGTTCATGCTCGCTTCATCGAAGAAGGCTTGCGAAAGAAGTATGACGATGAGGCGCCGATTGCCATGAAGACTCTACTAGGCCGGATCGTTTCTGGTCCGACGACATTGATCGGGGTGCAACGATTTTGTCTTGCAGCACACGTATCCATGGCCGACAGCGACCTCGACGCCGTTCTCCGTAAATTCTGGGAGATTGAGGAGCTGCCGCAAAAGGAGAACCTTCTCAAGGAGGATGAGAAGCTGTACGAAGAAAACTATCAAGCAACGGTGTCGCGTAATATTGATGGTCGCTATGTGGTAAGATTACCCTTAAAAATTAATACTCCGACCGAATGGGGAGGTTCGTACAGTCAAGCGGTCCGTATAATGTATAATCTGGAAAAACGGTTTGAGAAAAATCCCGATTTGGATAAAGCTTACGTGGAATCGATGGGGGAATATGAGGAAGCCTGTTACATGCGTCGCGTATAAGCTGATGAGATTGATTTAGAAAAGTATTTATTCCTGCCTCACCACGGTGGGATAAAGGAAAGTAGTACGACGACGAAGCTGTGCACGGTGTTTAACGCTTCGGCTAAAACTAGAAACGGATTCTCATTGAATGATTTTCTCCTCGTAGGAGCCAATCTGTTGCCCGACATATTTGATCTGGTTACATGCTGGAGGCGCTACATGTACATTTTCGCAGCGAATATTACTCGCATGTATCTTTGGATCTGGGTGGATGAGCAGGACCAGCACCTGCAGGCCATCTTTTGGAGGGAGGATGTAAAGAGAGAGTTAGCCACCTTTCTACTCACCACGGTAACATTTGGCTTTGGTTCATCGTAATTTCTAGCAAGTAGGTCGCTTCAATAGCTCGCTCAGGACGAAGGGAAAGCGTTTCCCTTGGATAATGAGATCATCAGAGATGAGGTATATATGGATGATGTTGTGTCCGGTGATTTTACTTTGCATGGGGCTAGGTCCAAGCAGGAGCAGATTATTAGTCTGCTGCACGCAGGTGGGTTTAATCTGCAAAAGTGGATATCTAACAGCTCTTCGTTGGTTGATTGGTTGCCTGCAGATCTTAAGGCTTCAGAAGCTAACCTCGAAGTCGGGCCCGGTTTTTCGGTTCTAGGAATTGCCTGGAATCCTGAACGAGATTGTTTCTATTACAATATCACTCTCGAGTCGCTGAGCGGTGCAGTCACCATGCGGATGGTTCTCTAAAAAGTCACAAAGCTTTTCGATTCTTTAGGTTGGATTTCTCCGATTATTGTCTCTTTGAAAATTTTCATGCAGTGATTATGGGCGTTGACCAAAGAGTGGGACAGGACGTTACCGAACGAGCAAGCTGAGCATTGGAGGAGCATATATACTTCGCTGTCTTTTATTCCGTCGATTAGTATTCCACGTTGAACAGGAATACAGCCATCAGTTCATGCTTAGGAGTTGCATGGTTTTGCCGACGCCTCGAAATTGGCATATGCAGGTGTTGTGTATCTACGAGTTCTAGGCGAGAATGCTAAGGTTTATTTATTAGGTACCAAAACGAAAGTAGTTCCTATTAAAACTTTATCGATCCCTAGGCTAGAGTTGTGTGTAGCACAGCTGATTGCTAGGTTAGCACGAAGGTTCGTCGATATTTTACGTTTAGCTCCACTCGAAGTGCATCTGTGGTGTGATTCCAAGGATGTTCTTTATTGGTTTGGTGACATTCCTTCAAGATGGCCGACGTTCATCGCAAATAGGTGTTCTAACATTCTTTCATTAGTTCCTGACACATATTGGCATCACATAAACTCAGCTGACAATTCAGCTAATATAGCTTCGCGTGGTTACCTTGCCAGCGAGCTAATTGAAAATAATCTGTGGTGGAAGGGTCCTAAGCGTCTAATCGAGCATTCATTAGATTGGACTCGCATTCACGATATTGATTTAGTTCCTTCAAAGGCGCAGCTAAGCGTGAGCGCAGAATTGAAAATTCAGTCAGTACAAATAGTTGCATCAGACAGAAAATCCTGTGAATTATGGCCGTTGATTGAGGAATACTCGTCTCTAAGTAAATTGATTAGAACTGCTATATATACCTTGCGGTTCATCCGTAACTCTTTGAATAAAACTTCATTTTCTGGGAAAATGTCTCCCATTTTAAGAGATTTTTCAGTACATTCTACGATTGCTATACGAGGAGAGGAAGTGAAGCAGGCCAAGCTGATATGGAACAGGCTTACTCAGCTTTAACATTTTAATGTGGAAATTGACGTTCTTCAGATCGATCAGGAGCTTACTAAATCTCATTTCATGAAAGGTTTCAACCCTGTTTTGGTAGGTGGATTGATCAGCTTGGGCGGTCGTTTAAAAAACTCCATGTTGAGCGAAGATGAGAACTTTCCAGTCATATTACCCGCTGATAGTCATTTTGCACAGCTGGTCATCGGTTATTGTCATCACTTGACATTTCATGGTGGTATCCAATTCACGTTAGCTTGCACTCGTAGAATATTCTAGATCATCAAAGGAAAGCTCAAGGTAAGAGCCTTTGTACGAAAATGCGTCATTTGCAGACGTTTTAATGCGATACAATCGCAACAAAAGATGGGTGATTTACCTGCCGATCGTATCCAGCCAGCTTGTCCATTTTCTCAAGCGGGAGTCGATTATGCAGGTCCATATTTGCTGCGTACATCGCGTCACCGGGGTCATAAATACTACAAAGGATATTTCGTAGTTTTCATTTGTATTTGTACCAAAGCTGTCCATTTGGAGGCCGTATCCAGCTATGATACTGAATCCTTCATTGCTGCGTTTAAACGATTTATCTTACGTCGTGATACATGTTCTTCTCTCTTCAGTAATTAGGGTACTAATTTTATAGCCGCTTACGCTGAGCTACGTAGCATATACGCCCATGGTTCCGATTTTTTGAACGCTGTAAGTCCAGCGTTGCAAGATTGTGGGACAGTTTGGAGTTTCAACCCGCCCGGCGCTCTCCATTTCGGAGGCATTTAGGAAGCTGTGGTCAAGTCGACCAAACGCCATCTAAAACGGGTTATCGGAGATACAATCCTCACGTTTGAAGAATTCGCGACCCTATTCTGTCAAGTGGAAGCTTGTCTGAACTCTCGGCCTATCAAACCCCTTACAGAAGATGCCACAAATTTATTTGTATTAACTCCGGCGCATGTCCTTGTTGGGGAATCGTCGCTTTTGATTTCAGAGCCTAGAATCACCGAAGAAAAATTGACTCCTGTGCAGCGGTAGCAGCGCATGTCCCAATTAAATCAGCGCTTCTGGGATCATTGGTCGACTGATTACTTGCACCAACTGCAACGCAGTATGAAATGGAAGGATGATCAGCCCTCGTACAAGGTCGGTGATGTTGTGCTGATCCGGCATGAGACGACTGCGCCAACAACGTGCCCGCTGGCCCGAGTGATAGAGGTCTATCCAGGTCAGGACAACTTAGTAAGGGTTGTCTCTCTACTCACCTCCACTACCACGTTCTGGCGGTCGATTAGTAAATTGGTCAAACTGGTGAACAGCGAAGCTAGTTAAGAAGACGACATCAGCGTTCAAGTTCGAAGACAGATTATTTTAAAGATAGATGATATTTGAAAAATATTAAATTTCTAATTTATTTATTTATTTATTCCAAAGTTACAAATAACATTTGCTAAATTCGATACAGAGTAGAAATTATTTACACAATAACACACTATAACGCTGCAAATCCTGCAGAGGGAATTGGTATTTTTTTTATAAAAGTTTGCCAGAAAACGAACAAAACCTTTTTTGACTCATTCAAAATGGTTACGATGTAAGTTCTACAGAATTTTGTAAAAATGTCTTGTTTTTGAAAAATTTAAAAAATTAAAAAAATTTTATGGCATACTGTTGTATGTAGAAAGGGCTGAAAATTTTGTTAGTGACCTTTTTTGACATGTACTTTCATATAAAAATTTTCCGAGAATTTTCGTCAAACTCTGCGCGCGATTTTTCAAAAAAGTATTATATGGCACATATATACGGGTGATTCTTATACATTTTTAAAAATAGCGTGCGCAGGGGGTCACCAAAATTTTCCGCCGATTTTTTATATGAAAGTACCCATCAAAATAAACTCTCGAACAAAATTTTAGCCCATAAGGTCCGCTGTCTGACCTAGTAGAGTGTTCTCAATTTTCAAAAGTATCCAAATAACCGCTGTTTTGAAAAAAATCGAAGGAGCTCCTTTATACCAATTTCAACGTACGAAAAAACAATTTTTTCATCTTTTTATGAACTTTCAGAAAAAGAAATTATAGCCCCTTAGCGGCTCAATGGATCACCCATATGGAGCTGAATGTAAACCTAAAATTTTGTGTTTTTTTAGGTTATGATCGATTGCTTGCCGTTTTACGAAAGCGATACGGATTTAGGTCTACCACGTCTCAAATTTTTCGTCTTTAAGAGATATTTAATACTTTTTCTGATACGGTCAAAACCGTTTTTTAGTAATTCTCAATCAAATTCTAACCCTCCTTGCCTGTCTCTTTAATTCTACTAGCGACTAATACCGTTGTCTCTTTACAATCTACATTTTCACTCTGTCCTACTTTGCTACTCTTCTCACCGGGAACTATATCTAGATCATTTGAACGCACCCAGGGTAAGTTATTCTCTTGTAACCTTTTTGGCCCATACCACCATAAATCATTCAGCATCAAATCGTCTACAGCTGAACCTCTCGAAGCCACATCTGCAGGATTATCAGCAGAATTTATATAGTGCCAATAAGCGTCAGGTAATAAACTGGAAACATCCGAGCTCCTGTTTGCAATAAATCTTAACGAAATATCACGAAGCCAATACAGCACGTCCTTGGAATCTGAACATAGATGAACAACGAAATCTTTTGTTTCTATATTATCAACAAAATGACGAGTGAATTTAGCAAGTAGTTGTGCCGCTCACAATTCTAAACGTGGAATTGAAATAGTTTTACAGGGGCGACTTTCGCCTTTGCTCTCAGAAGATGTACTTGAGTATTTTCACCTATAACCCTCAAATAGAGTATTGCTGCATAAGCCATTTTTGAGAAATCTGCAGAGCCATGAAACTCATACGACTGTGACGGCGGTTTAACACCGATCCATCGGAGAATTTTCGAAATTGAAGCTAGCATCGTGGACCAGTGCTTACAATGTTCGGAATAAGCATTAGGAAGCACCAAATCCCAATTCATTGTCGAAGCCCAAAGCGATTGCATAAATATTTTTGCAGTTATTATAATAGGTGCGATCTAGCCTAAAGGATCAACTAATTTTGCTACTTTTGACAAAACAGACATTTTCGTAACTGTACCGACTAAAGATTCAAAATTATTATTAAAATAAAAACGATCTTTATCCGGTTCCCATGCGATTCCTAGAACTGAAAACTCAAGTCCTATCTTCAGCTTAGCCTCAGAAGCTAGCATATCTTCCGGCAGCCAAGCAAGCAAATGTGAATCATTAGCAACCCATTATCTAAGGTTAAAACCTACACTATACAATAACTTAATTACTTGTTTATAATTTCTTCTTCAAGAATCTGGTGTGCTAGTGAAAAATTACTTCCCTCATCCTGATCTAACTGCTTGATTGAACGACTTACTAAAGAAGGTGAACATTCGAACACAAAAGTTACGGTTATGAGAAAATACGACAATAATTCTTTACTATTCTCCTCCCTCCAAATGATATCTTGAAGGTGCTGATCATCGGGATGGACGAGAATTTGGCGAAACATTTTCTCAATGTCTGCCACGAAGACAAATATATAACATCTCCACCTAGATATCAAAATAGTCATATCTGGTAACAGATTTGGACCGACTAAAAGAAAATCATTCAGATCAGAACTCTGATTTGTTTTGCTTGAAGTATTGAATACCGTTCGCAGCTTTGTGCTAGTGCTACTCTCTTTTATTACGCCATGGTGCAGTAGAAGGAAACACTTATTCACATGTATATCCTCAGAAGAAACACATCGCATGTGCTCTGACTCTACATACTCTCTCATGGAGGCGACATACATTTCCTGAAGTCTAGGATTTTTCTTAAAACGCCTTTCCATATTAAGCATCATTCGCTTAGCCCGAGAATAAGAATCTTCCCAATTAGTCGGCTAATTAGATTTCACTGATATCTTAACAATATAACGACCTTGTCATTACGAGGTGCAGTTTCCTTATGAAAATTTTCGCACTCTATCTCCTCAGCTGTCATGAACTTCATACTACGAGTTTCTTCTATTTCCCAAAATTTACGAAGCAATGACTTGAGTTCTACATAGGAAATTTACTAATTTATTGATACTGACGGCCTTTCTTTAACAGTGAACGAAGTGGTACCTAAGACTATCCAGCCCGAAAGGATTTTGATATTAATCGGAGCCTCGATCAATAGGTTTTTACGCAATCCTTCTATTACATGAGCGTAAATTCGACCTTCTAATAAAATATCAATCCTATCTAATCGATCGAAGTGTGGATCTGCCAAAGTAAGTCCCTTTAAATGTTCCCAATCCTCGGATTGTCTCATAAATGGATCATAAGAAGAAATACGAGGACTCACAAATGCAGAAACTTACAGCAAAAAGTTAAAACGAAATGTGGTTTGATTATAAACTCTACCTTACTTCAACAAATATAAGTTTTATTATTTCCTATACCAGAAATTGAAACTCTTACAGATTTTCTCTTAAGTTTCAAAGTCTTACACAGTCCTTCTTAGATAAAAGAAGTCTGGGCTCCTGGGTCAACTAAAGCTCGAGCTTAATATTGTGAACAATCTGGTTTTTGTACATAAACCCATGATGTGGCCAATAAAACAGTTTCCTGGCAACTGATGTCTTAACTACCTACCAAAGCTGTTTGAGCATTCAGAACAGAAGTGTGATTGGCAGACTTATTCACACTCGCCCCTTGTGAGGTTCATTGTTTCTCTTCAATCGGAACTTCCGAGTGGTTAGTCGATGAAAAATGCAACATCGTATGATACTTTCCAGCACAGTGTTGGCACCTAGTTGTAACCTTACATTGGTGTACCATATGTTTATTTAAACAGTTAAAGTAAAGATGCTTACTGGCAATTAATCTCTTCCTTTCAATAGGAGTTTTTGATATAAATCTGTCACAATTGATAATAAAATGCGCTTTCCTACAAAAGACACGTTAAGGAGTTTTCTTCCCTTGTACAAGATGTACCGACTTAGAATTTTTTTCTTTGTTTGCTGAGGATTTGTTTTTGAAGAAATTGTACCTGTAATCCTTGGATTTTGATTCGTATTTAAAACAAGTGACTTGATTAATACTCTCTAACTGCACAAGAGCCAGTCTCTCAGTTTCTAGAAAGTTGTCTAATGCATCAAACGAGGGGAGTTATAGTGAAGTAGCTGACTTCGCTACTAGCTCTTCCCACTTCCTCTGAGTCGTGGAGGCAACCTAGTAACTGTGAGAAAAACAGAGAAATGATTCCAATGATCAACGAGGTTACCAAGCTCTTTTAACGCCTGCAAAATATTTTTAGTTCCCGTCCGAATTCTCGTAATCTCTTGTGCATTTTCTACTTCCATAGACTTCATCGAAACAAGTTTTGACAACAGTTTAGTAATTAATAGGACCTGTTATTATCATGAAAAGCGCTAACGATTTTCCATGCGTTTTCAAAATGCTCGACAGTAGGAGGAATTTCTTCTAATAACTCAGCTGCTTCTTCCTTAAGACCCGTGCGCAAATAATGCATTTTATACACATTAGAAATGTTCGTTTGTCTAACAATCATTTCATGGAATGCGGACTTAAAACGAACCCGATCTATGATTTCTCCTGAAAAGGTGGGAATATTTACAGATGGTAGCTTGGTACCATTAATAGGAAACATACCTCCATGCAGAGCTGGTGGAGACACTACAGAAACTCTAAACCTACTAAGTAATCCTTAAATTCACCTAAACAATTTAAATAAGACTCCACTGTTTGATCAAAAATATTGTCCGCGAAATAAACATGATCTGTATCCGCGTCATCGTCGTTTAACAGCTCATCATGATTTTGATCAAATTCTTGCCAACCCTTTTCTAACTGTGTTATTCTACTTAGACATACTCCAATGGTCATAATCGGAATAATGTCTTTTCATAACTTTTTAAAATTTACAAAGGAACTTATAATTCTATGTTGCCGTTTGAGCTGTTTTTGTATCAAGTCTGTCACGTTGAATGGCTAAAAACAACAAAATTAGTTGCAAACCTAGCTGTAACCTAATATTAGAGCAAAGAAGTGCTCGTATAACAGGTAAGATGCAGGAAAAGTAAGCGAAAAATCACAATAGCCAGCCTTTGCAGCTATGTTTGAACACAATACGAAAGAAAAATTAAAATAAAATAAATCACTGTATAAAAGAGTTAACGACCAGGAATTTATAAGAAGATCTCAATATATTTGAATATTAATTGAAAAGATTCTTCTTATGAGAAACGATGACTTTCTATAATAATGTCCAAAATACAGTTGAAATTGTTTAAATTCGACTGTATAATAATATCAAGAAGCACAGAGACATTGGCAGAAAAGTATTACCTGTGCCAACCAAGAGGTTAACTACACTTGGACAATTAAAAATTTTGAATACTGTTCAAGCGATGGAAAAAAACTTATTAAAAATAGTAAGAGGCGATCAACTAGATCTGAAGCCACAAGTAAAGACTCGATACTCTATCAGGATTTCATCGCCCCGTATCACTAGGTCTATATTATATTTTGAAACTAATAATATTAAATAATTTAAGTCTCGCAATGACTTTTCTCACTGTTTAAATAAACCTAAACTTATTTAAGTTCACCGAACTTAAATAATAATAAGCTCATTCGAGATAATCCACCGGAGTGTTGCATAAAGTTCAACTGCGCCTGGAAAAAATATCAAGATTTTACAAAGCATGTCTAGCATGTCAGCGACAAGAAAACTCACTATTTTCTAATGTAAAAAACAGAAAGTAGTGTAATGATCCATGGAACGTAGCTTCAGCGGGTTAAATTCAGAAATATCAAGAAAATCAAAGCAGATAAAGAATAAACGACAAGTAAATACGCAAAATAAGCCTGAAAAGTCTATACGTAGCTGGTCCTAGGGTGACAAATGCAGTATGCAGCTTACAAAAGCAGTATGCTCTCAACCTACCTATTGAACCGCTTCGTTAAATGACAGTATGACTTACATAGCTTAATGCGTTTTTTTTAATAAATGTGCTTAATTAAACTACTGCCCACAGCGAGAGTTCTATAGGAGAAAAAACAACCGTAGCTTATAATATATAAATATCAGCATGACATTATTCAAGAAGAATAATCAGCAGCCCGTTCGTTCTACTGGATCAGTCGTTCGGTTCATCTGCTGTATTAAACGGAACGTATAACTACTTATATATTCTGCCAGTGATCAATAATTATTGTCACCTATCAGCTACGGCTTCAATAATTAGCTGCTACATATGCGACATAAAGATTTATACAGAAGTGCATGTCTTTATCTACAAAATAATAAGCATATGGGGAAATAGAAAAGGCAAAGGAGAGATTGTAATCTTTTTATTTACATCAGAAAGAATATCCGAAGAGATTCGAAGAGAGAAATTCAAAATATATACGCTTGTCCACAATAGTCAGCATTGAATGCCTACAGGTACTCCAAATCAGCGTCAAAAAGAAGTAAATAAATGCAGGGCTGAGAACAAGCAAAGCAGGAAAGAAGCATCATAGAAAAAACCTAGCAAAAATCAAAAAAATCGGCATAGGCAGGGAATCATGGAACGAAGTCACCAAATATCCATCGTTGGTAGAGTTTGTGTTGACACCTCAATAGACTTTTAAGTAGCTGCAACCGAGTTGTCGTCAGCGCTGTTCCTGCTATCAAGCACGTGGCGCTTTAAAGATGTCAGCACGCTACTTTCGCCCTCCGTTTCGCTGTTTTGCCTCGCTCTCCGTCGACCGATGATGGCGGCCTCGCTTTACAGCACCAGCACCGCGCTCTCCTTTGAGAGCTGTTGTGCTGCCCCGTCGACGCTGCCGCTCGTGCTGCTTGCATTGCTCTATCGCTGCTCAGCTCAAGATGGCTGCCAAGTCACGTACCACAGTCTTTTCTAGGCCTGCTCGTTGCTGCCGCTGCATTGCAGTCCCGATGCCGACGTGGCGTGCAGTATACAGACTAATGTTGCTTGCTGTTCCCGCTATGTCCCGATGCTCCCTTGCTGAGTGAGCAAGTGCTTGGTAGTACCGACTCCACTGTTCAGCGAACTGTCTGTCCGCCTCGTCCCGCTGCCTTGGAAGTCCCGCGGACTGTCTGCCCGCTCCGCTGCTGATGTTGCTTGCGTGTTCTCGTACGCTACCGCTGTTTATTCCAGCGAGTCAAGTGCCCGATTCGTGGTGGTCGTGGTCACCAGCGAGCTGTGTGCCCGTCTCGTTGTCATCGTCGTCGTGGCTCGTGAGTCGCGTGGCGTTCGAAGTTCCAACTAGCTATCTGTCCGCCCCAATGACGCTGCATGCCCACTATTGCGCACTGTAGTCTAATAATTTTCTCAACAAATACGTTGCAGCGTGTATCGCGTGTGTTCAGCACGTACAGCCCCCCTCTCTTTCTATCTCTCTATTTCTCTTTCTCTCTCTTCCGTACTGCAGGCTGGTGCCGACTCTGCTTTTGTGTTGCGCTGTAGACTGCACCCGTACTTGAGATTATGGACTCATCCGGTGCCGTAGATGCTTAAGAAACTCCCATTTTTGGAATAAAATAAACTCGTCCGAAAAAAAGCAGTTTACTGCTATAAAGTACCTACCAAAAGATATTCTCAAAACAATTTTCAGCACCTAAGGTCCCTTGTGTAACCTAGTCGAACGTTTTAAATTTTCAAAAATGGGCAGGAAATGGTTATTTTCAGAAAATTCTAGAGAACGCCCAATACCACCATTTTGAACGTACCAAAAATCGATTTCTTCGTCCTTTTATAGCCTTGAATAAAAAAATTATTAGACCACTTTTGCAGTTAAATGGATCACCTATACAAAGCTGAATATAACCCCGAAATTCTGTATTTTTTAGGTTATGTTTGATCGTATGCCATTTTACCAAAACAACGTAAATGTAGGTATAGCATATCTCAAATTCTTGGTTTTGAAAATAGCTTTAATTCTCGTTGTCGAACATTCAAATTCGTTACGCATAACCAAAAATACAGCTCGTACAATGAAGGTACTTTTGTCTTGTGTCTAAACATTTTGGCTCTAACTTTCAGAAAACATAGTTCGAACGTCCTAGAAAATAAATCACTTTGTTTGGTTTTATATATTGTACGTATAGCATGACTGTGAATTTCTTTTCTAGCTTGTTTTTTCCACCTAAAGTAAACAAGATACTATTAAAGTCTAACGTAATTTACGTCAGGTCTTATACATTATTGACAATTATATGCACGGTAGAAAGAAAGGTGGCATTATAACCTTTAATTTGAGTGCTCGGATCATCACTAAGAATATTTATATGAAAAGTTTCGATACATTCGAAACTGTGAAAAAGTTTAGGTGTCAAAATGGGAGATAGTTGCCAACGACTTGCGCTCCAAAATTTCCGGCATCTTAAGGCCTCCCATTTTGCCACCTAAATCTTTTCACAATTTAGAATCTGTGGTAACTTTTCATCAAAATATTCCCAATAATTCTCCGACCACTCAAATTAAAGGTTTCAATGTCAGTTTTCTTTTTACCGTACGTAGAATTGTCCGTAATGTATTGTCCAGTCATTCTATACGTACAATATACAAAATCAGACAAAGTGCTTTGTTTTCTAGGATGTTCGAACTATGTTTTCCGAAAACTAGAGTTAAAATGGTTCAGATATACACAAGTTTCAGGGGTGCCAAACTGATGATTTTCAAATAAGTACTTTTATTGGACGAGCTGTATTTTTGGTTATACGTAACGGAGTTGAATGTAACAAAAAAGAAATTGAAGGTCTATTTAAGATGAAGAATTAGAGATATACTAGACCTAAATTCATGTTGATTTGGTGAAATGACACGCGATCAAACATAACATAAAAAAATACAAAATTTTGGTTTTATATTTAGCTTTGTATAGGTGATCCATTTAACTGCCAGGGTGCTCTAATAATTTTTTACTTAAAGATTATAAAAAGTCGAAGAAATAATTTTTTGGTACGTTTAAAATGGTGCTCTTGGGCGTTCTTAGAATTTATTGAATAGTTAAGTTAGATTATAATTAAGCAATTACGATAATTAAAAAAATTATAAAAAATTTGTAACGCAAAAGTGCTTTACTTAATTTGTAATACATGTCAAAAGCAGTCGAATAAGTGTTGCAAATAGAATTTCATTCGCAGGATAACTTAAAAAATGAAAAATATTAAGTGTCCTATCCTTAGCGACACTATGTATTCCAAACTACGTGATATATATTAATAAAAAGAAAAAATAGTACTCAACAAACCTTTTCTTCATTGTTAAGGGATGATGGTATTTCAGTAGATAATTAACAGGATGAGCACTGCCCATGAAATTGGGTGACTTTCGCCAGGGGCTAAGGTTAGAATAAGAAATTTTTAAAAACAATGAAAATTGAAATTTTTATGTGGTATTTTACAAACTTTAGAATTCTTATAACGTATTTTCATCATTAATGAATTCTATTGCTTATGAAGAACAAGCGCCGATTTAGCCAAAACAGTTTTAAAAATGTCTAGCTCTACATGAACCTTGTCATTAAAAAGAATCTATGAGCCACATATGGCACATATAGCCCCTGGAGAAAGAAAGTCGTGACCATATCAATCGCGTTTAACCTGTTAAGCTAGTGCGACTGAGCAGAATTTAAATTTTCTAAACACATTTTGTGTTTTGTGTATAAAATTATTTTTCTCAAAAAAGTCAAATTAATTTATAAATTAATAAACTATTTGAAAAAATTAATTGTTGCTGTATGTAAAAACAGAAAAATATCCTCTTTGACTTTTAAAAATTAATTTGACTGATGATTGCATATCAATTATAGTCCACTTTAAAAACTAATACATAAATATAGCTATTTTAGGTGCACCTCTAAAAATCATATTTAGAGAAAGTTTTTATCTTTAAAAAACTATTTGGTGTAACATTCAACTGATACACATTTTCGAGTTAATTAAGTGCAAGAAATAATATTTTTGAGTAGATTTTTTTACTCCCGACGTCACAGACCCACGTGACCTCCTTACATTTGAGGTACAACATTAAAAATTTGCGGTGATTTATTCTTATTAATAATAAATCAGTACAATAACTTCTGACTGCAAAAGAATGTGCTAAAAATTATTCTTATGCTAAGCTACCTAATTGGAATTGAATATACTTAATACGCTACCGAAACTATTGTTTTGTTTAATTAATGAAACGTTAGCGCTCAAAAACTGCTACCGTATAATTGCAATTAATTTAGCTAGGAGATGATTTAATCGTATATGAGTAATGGTAAAATATACTAATAAGTTTAGTATTTAGTAGTCTATAGATAATACATTTTATAATAACGATATTTGATTAAAATAGTCTGCTTTAGTAATTTTTTTGGTTTTTGTTGTTTTTTGGCATTTCATCACTTATTTTGTAATAATCTGCAGCAATAAAAATATCTAATGTCAAAATATACACTACGTAACTAATCTCTTGCATAGTTTATTAATTTGAATATGTAAAAAAGAGTTTTAAAAAATTATTCTTGAAAATACTATATCAAACATAAAATTTATCTTACTCAATATAATATGCAAGTTAATAGTTATTTAATGTATATTTTCACGTTAGCTATTGATATTATTACAGATTATCACAAAAAAATGATGAAATTGCAAAATATTTGCTATTTAATAAATAAAAATTACTAAATCAGATTCTTTTAAACAGATTTCGCAATTATAAAAATATATTATTTATTGACTACTAAATACTACACTGAGTAGTACATTTTACCATTACTCATACACGATTAAATCACATCCTAACTAAAATAATCGAAATCACATGGTAGTACTTTCTCCTACAATTATTTATATAGACTTGTCTATAAGTATGTCGCTAATTCGCAACCTGTATAAAGTATCTATACCTATTAGCCAATCTATAGCCCTAACCTCCACTCAATTCGTGCCGTTATCAACATTTAAATTTCCATTCATTCTACGCTCCTGTGACTGTGCGACTGCGGCAGGCTTCGACAGGTTTTTGCTCACGACCGGGCTTCACATTGGTTTGACGTTCGGCTTTTGCCGGTCATCTGCTAGGTATCGGAAAGGTAACGTACAAGGAAGTACGACGAAGTAGTGCACGAGAGTGATTGATACGAAGATCTGCGACGAGTATGGAGACGAGGACCAGTTCTCTGTCCAGAATAAAGTGTACTTGCAACGGAGTATAGTGCGTGGCTTCCGTGGCGGTTAGGTTGGCTTGCCAGTGTACTCAGGATAATCTTCTTGGTACTTTCACTGTTCTATTGTTGATATCTAAGCTAGACCATATTACTAGTACCTTATAGGTTGATTGATTTATTGAGTGAATCGTTTACAGACATGTCCATAAGAGGTGTGATTGTTGCGCCTGAGAATCTGTCCAGAAGCCAAACTGTGATGCTCTTTAGGTTTGAGCATAGCTAATTTGAGTCATTGCCAAGATGGAGAGCTCTAATACAAGTAAAATCTTTTATTAGAGATATATTTTTAAATATCGAACTAGTTTTTTAAATTACCTTCATCCTGTCACATATAAAAACTCATCATTTTTCTCTTTTTTGTAGGCATTGACACTCCTTTTACCCCCATATTGGGAGGGTCGAATAATTTGTTTTGTTGGCATGAGGGTAGCCAATTACTGTATTTATACCGTCATGGACCCAGTTTCTAATCAGTACCCAATTTCTAATCAAGATTTGAAATAAATAATTATATTAATCAATCTATAATACAAATTTGTTTGAAAAAAATTATTTAATAAAAATGAACATCTCAAATTTTATTTAACGAATTTTTTAACAAGACAATTCAAACATTGTATTTTTAAAAATCAAAATGTGAAACGCTTTCGACTATACCCGCCGAAGCGCCATCTTACTACTTTCTGCTATAAGAGAGAAGCTTGTAAACATTAGCTCGTTTTTATCCGATCCTCGATGGTTTTAAGGTAAGTGTTGATTGAGCTGAGGTTCGGATGAATAAGAACGAGAATTGTCGTTAAATAATTAGATTTATTCCTCTGAGGGGTTAACTGACGTAACTTGTGCACGCAGGCACTGTAAGAGCAAGTGCTCGGCGCGAAGGAGAGAGTGCAACTGAGCGCTGCGGCGTTGCTGCCGGACATTGACTGTGAGCCTCTCTCTTCTGATTGGCGCAGAGCCACTGCTGCGCTAGCGTCTAACCGTTGTGAGGTGGCGTGATCGCCGTGACGAATACGGAGCAGGGCCGTACGTAGGCTCGATTTCGTACATTCCGCCCACTTTCGCCTACTAGGCGAATGAAACCTACAACATATGGGAGTGGTTGGGAAAACTGGAGTAGGAAGTGAGGGTTAATCTTCAAGTGTTGCAGAGAGATGGTCTTGACCACGGGCCTCTTCATTACGGAGCCGGGAGTCCTGATAGTGACGACTCTGACCTTTCCATCAGGTCCGGGATGGGTTGCCTCAACACGATCCACAGGTCATTTTCCTGGAGCAGTATTTTCACCTCGAATGATTACCAAGTCCCCGACTTGGAAAGAACGTGAAGGAGTTCGCCATTTGTGTCGTTCTTGAAGCGAGGTAATGTATTCGTTGGTCCATCTTGTCCAGAAGTGTTGTAGCATTTGAGTAATCAGCTGCCAGCGCTTTCCTAATGGTACCTTGACTTTGGTGACATCAGGTTCGGGTACTAAAAAAGACGATCTTAAAATTAGTACATGCGCTGGTGTTAGCGGTTGCAGATCAGAGGGGTCGTCGCTAAATGGCATTAATAGCTGGGAATTCAGGCATGCTTCAATGCAAGTTAAAAGAGTAGATAACTCGACGAAGGTCAAAACCTGATCATTTATGATGCGTTTCAAGTGAAACCTGGTCGATTTGACCGCGGCCTCCCATAGTCCTCCGAAATGTGGAGCACCTGGAGGGTTAAAATGCCAAGAAGTTCCTCCCTGAGATAGCGAAAACGCGACTTGCTTAGAATTAATAGAAGCTTCTTCATAGAGTTGACGAAGCTGAGAGTTAGCACCAACAAAATTAGTGCCTTGGTCGCTAAATAAATCTGAACAGTAGCCTCGTCTGCCAGTTAATCTGTGAAACGCAGCAATGAATGCTTCACTGCTGTAATCCTCTACTGCTTCTATGTGCACAGCACGAGTGCTCATACAGACAAATATGGCTATATAGCCCTTGAGGGTTCCCTTACCTCGAGAATTGGATAATCGCATATTAATGGGACCTGCGTAGTCGACACCGGCCTTTTCAAAAGGAAAGGAAGGAGTGACATGAGCCTCTGGCAGATCGCACATTAGCTAATTGTTAAGCTAAGAAACGACGTCACTTGGTACATCGACTAATTACAGATTTTACAGCTTGGCGTCCCCTCAACAGCCAATATTGTCGACGGATGGTTGATAACGTCAACTGTGTTGCACCATGTAGAGTGCGAGAGTGAGCATCTCTTATCAAGAGTGTCGAAAAGAAAGTGTCACCTGGGATTATAAGAGAATGTTTTGTATCATTTTCAATGAGTGCGTGGGACAATCGACCACCAACTCGTAAAAGAGATTGTTTAATAAAGGGGTTCAATCTAGATAAAGAACTGTTACTATTGAGCAACTTTCCTGCTTGGATAAGCTTTATTTCTTTAGAATAATAAAGACGTTGGTATAGATACACCCATAGTAGTCTAGAATTCTCTATTTCTAATACTGAAACTTCCGCAGAGATTTGTGCGTCAGAAAGGTTTAAAAAACCTAAATCTAACAAATTGAATTTGCAATCAAGCATAGAGGCAACTGATTCGTAAAATTCAGAAATAAATTTATCTCTGCTCTCGTCAGATTCGCTGCTCGCCGTGAATTGACCAGCACTTTGAGCAGTTGATAGTTTGACTTTAAGCAATTCAATTCTTAACCTATTTTTGGCTTGAATCCATAAAATTAATCTTAAAATAAATCTTAAACAATAAGAAGTAATTCGAAGTAACTTTGGTAATTCGGAATACTTATTGACTAGCGCCCAAATGACTATGTCTGTTTCACGAGTGTGTAGCGTTTCTAACTTTACGACAGCTTCTTCCGTATAGTGAACGGTAAGAGGCTCGTGAGAATTATCACAGTTTTCATGCTTGAGTGGCCAAGGTGTAGCGTTAGCTCTTAGCCATTTGGGACCTTGCCACCAAATATTGAGAGTGGGAAGGTCTAAGGGCTCAATGCCTCGCGAGAGAACATCAGCGGGGTTGTCTTTGGAACGCACGTGATGCCAGAACGATTTTGGTACAAGCGTATGAATATCAGAGCATCGATTAGCTATGAAAGTTTGCCATCGAGATGAAATATCACTCAACCAGTGTAAAACATCTCCATTTGCAGATTAGATCAAAGAGATTTGGGACTAGATTAGGAGCTGCATGAAGCAATTGGTTGAGCGAAGAACCTGTTTTGGTTCTGATAGAGCCGTTAAATACGGTGCGGAGTTTAGTTGTTATACTTGACTCCTATCAAACACCGTGATGAGGTAGAAAGAAACATTCACTGGCATCCTTTCTATCAGATTCAGAGGATGCAGCGATCATGTACCCGAGTTGTTCATACTCGTACATGAATTTCTCGTAAGCATCTTTGCGTCTTTTTGGAACTTTGCCTCCATTCGCTTTAACATCTGAAGCGAAGGAGCGAATGAATCACCTAAATTTACGTTTTGGAGATTCGCAGGATTTTTAAATGGTAAGCGAACTACGAAACGACCTGAAGAGTTTCTGTGGTGCGTGCTTTTGAAGTGATCTTCACACGCTTGATCATCTGCAGTGTACAAGTTCTGCTTTAGGATTTCCTCCTGCTTCCAAAAATTCTGCAGAATCTCATCTAAACGAGGCTCTTCTAAGCAATGAAATGATGAGAGTGTAGTGGAAGGTGAACAGCTAGCTGCTGGTAAATCACCTGATATTACCCAGCCTAATAACGTTAAGGTAACGATAGGCTCATTCTCATTGCCTTTGATGACCGCACCTTCTACGATACGAGAGTGGATGGAGGTTCCTAGCAATACATCTATGTGAGAATCTTCCATGAATTGAGGATCTGCTAAATCTAGACCTTGGATGTGATCGAAATGCAAGCGTTGCTGAGTTGAGGGTGGGTTATAACAAGACACCTTTCGTAGAACTAGAGCTTCTACTTCACATGAGAAGGTTGATTGAAATCTAGGGCGAATTGTGAAACGAGCTGTGGCTTTGGATATAGCTACTATTTCTTCTCCTACTCCTCTTAAATCGATAAGAGTTTTGCTCTGCTTTTATCTTAATCGTTGACAAAGAGATGTCGAGAAGACGGTTGAGAGCATTGATCAATTATAGCACGTGCTGCTATTTCGATTCCAGTTGGCCCTATTACCTTTATTATGGCAGTGGAGATAAACCGTTTATGATTGGTGTGACCAAGATTGGTTGCACCGGAGAATGTCGATTATTTTAGAGCATTAGACTCGTTTTGAGTGTTAAATGGCTCTAAAGAGCTGTTCGAAGAAAATGACAATTTTTCAGTATTATGAACGACAATTTGTGATAGTGAGTCAGATCCTTCGTGTAATAAGCTATGATGTTTAGCCTTACAGTGAAAACATCGACCATTTGAACTACAGTTCTTATAGAAATGTTTACCTAAGCAATTATAGCAGAGATTTTTGCTTGAAATGAAGTCCCTGCTCTCAGGCAATGACTTCGATTTAAACGAATCACAAGTTGAAATGTAATGCGATTGGTTACAATAAGAGCACTTATGACTCGGTTTTTTAGTTGACTTTTTTGATACAGTCGAGGTTTGTAGAGAATGAATTGAGGATGACGACGAAGAATTGTTATTACGTGATTTAGATTGACTTGGCTGTTTCTGCTTATTCATATTAGGCAGAATTGATTTACAGTCTCCTTCTATGGATTCTAAAGTAATAATTTGAGATTCGAGAAATCCTTTCAATTGATCTGAAGTGGGAGGGGTTTTGGAATTACCCATGTATTTCTCCCAATCACGACGAGAGTTAATATCGAGCTTACTAACTGTTATGTGAACCACGAGATCTCCCCATTCATCTACCGTTCTGTTTAATGATTTTAAAGAATCAAGGGGACCAAAAGTTTCCTTCATCAATCGTTTGAGTTCTGAAGATGACTCAGATTTCATGGAATTTACAGACAGAAATTCTGAGAGGTGCTGGTTAACTAGCCTACGATGATTCTTATAATAATCGACCAGTTTACCCCAAGCATTCTCATAATTAGCATCAGTGATGGTGATATTCTTTATTTTATCGAAAGCCTCCCCATAGAGATGAGTTCGAAAATAATACAATTTCATAACTACAGTCATATCTTCCCTGCGATGAATCATGGTACGAAACATGTCGCAAAAATTTTTGCAATCAGTATATTTTCCGCCGAATTTGGGAACATCCATTTTCGGTAATGATGAAAAGAGAGCGAAAGATTGAAATTGAGCAGCAGTGAATTGAGGTTGTGGAGATGCAGGAGTTGCATTTTTTGTTTGTTCTGCCTTTTCCTCTTTATCCCAATGGTCAAGAAAATCATTATAATCACCCTTTCTTTCGTAATACAAATCCTCTACTAGATCTGCGAGTTTCGTTGAAAAATAGGTATGTTTCTTGTCAAGATTTTCCAAATTCATGTTTTTTTCATGAATTAGGCGAAATTTATCATAATTAGCTGGAAGAGCTTCTAAACGGTGCAATGTGGCACCCTTTGTCATATTTTGAGTTATTGATTTGAAATTTTGGAATGAAGCGGCGATTTTATGCTGAAGCGCAAGCTGAAATTCAAAAAGTGCATCCATGATGAATGACAATATTTAAAGTGAATTCAAAACCTCAAGCAATGACTTAATTCTTATTAGAATTATTCTAGATAAACCTTCAAATAATTCAATGAAAATTGAATTATTTGTTAACCTAAGTTTACAAATAATTGAAGAAACTATTGAGATTGATGCAATTAGAGACAATCAGTTTTGAGATGCCGTTGAGAATTGATTCGTATATGATGAAGCTAGAATGCATATATCATTCGAATAACCAATACGGTGATTCAATTCTAGAGATATTTGTCAAGTTAATTCGCATTATAAAAAGATTACGAGTCTAGAAGCGATTCAAATAATCAATGAATGTGAATGAATAACTTGACTGAAGGATGAAATAAAGTTAATTCGCAATAAGAATAGATTATGAATCTAGAAGCGATTCGAATAAACAAATGCAAATGAATAACTTTGATAAGAGCTAAAGTTAATTTGCATTATGAAAGATTATGAATCTAGAAATGATTCGAATAATCAAATGCAAATGAATAACTTAATCAGTATTGGAATGTGAGGTTATGGTATATTTCATTCAATTAACCTGATGCGAAATGGTTACAATTCAGAGAATAATCATTGAGATTATGAATTGAGTATAATTGCAACTATTGATTTATACTAGATGGATACTCTAGTTGTCTATGGTTACGCAATATAAATTATAAAATTGATTTATGATTGCATGCATCGAGAGAAATAAAAAAAAATAAATTAAAGCTAATTCAAGAAACCGACTAAAACTAATGTCAGGTTTTCATATGGATAGCTGACCGTTTTATGAATAAGCCGTCAGCTCTACGTGCGCCTCTGGTAGCCTTGAGAAGCAATGCCTGAAATTAAATTTCATTAGAGGTAGTACTGCGACGAAATAAAACACTGATATTTCAATTTGTTCTCCATCTTAAAACTTTTAGTTGTAAAGAATTGAATTTGCTATGAAAGCAAAGGCATAAAGCTTTGAATAAGCTACGAGATTGATGATAATTCTGATTAGTATACCGCACAGCATGAACAGCTGTTATTCGAACACTTCACTAAAAATATTATAATTGTGTCGACTAGAAATTACTTAATTTCTCTTAATTCGAGTGATTTGAATTAAATGGGAATATTCAATAATAATATTTAATTATTTAAAGTGAATTAATCAGAATTATATTGCCGTGTGATGACTGCTTCCTGCTTCCGTGATGAATCAGAAGTCCAGAGCGGCTCGCATAAGTACTGATGGCAGCTGAGTTCACCAGATGATTGAAGCAAAGCAAAGCATCGATGGCAGCAACAGTATCCAGTAGACCAGAGCGGCTCGCATCCAGTACCGATGGTGACTAGATTATTGTAGCAGGTGGCGGCTGAGGCAGCGATGAGAGTTGTCAGCTGGGTGCTCTGTGGTGATGCTTCGTGCAGCTTGTAGTCGATCACCAGCAGCAGCGTCAGCAGCAGTAGCAGAAACCCAGGCTGCACGATGAAATTGACGGTCGCGTGTACTTACGCGCCGCTGTTGAGATTGGCCTCACGATAGCAGTGGCAGCAGCAGTGGCTGCTCGCAGCGGCAGCTCGCAGCGGTGAAGTCGTTGACGGCGGTCGCGCGAACCTGCGCCGCTGTGCTGCACGTCGTCGTCGGGACTCACCTGGTCCAGGGCGATGGATGTAGTCAGCATCAGCTGCTTAAGTAGCTTGGATGTATGAGGTGGCGATTGTGTAATCACGCACCGCTGTAGAGACGCTCCGTAAGCGTGAGCAATGGCGGCATCGGCTGCTTGCGCAGCGACAATGTCGACGCTGGCGGCGGCCGCGCGTTCCACGCGCCGCTGAAGAGATGATGCCGATGTTGACGACGGCAGCGCTTACCTGCACCGCTGTAGAGACGCTCCGTAAGCGTGAGCAATAGCGACATCGGCTGTTTGTGCAACGACAATATCGACGCTGGCGGCGGCCGCGCGTTCCGCGCGCCGCTGAAACGTTGATGCCGCTGTCGACGGCAGCAGCGTTTACCTGCCGCTGTAGAGACACCAATGGTGGAGCAGAGCTTGCTCGCTCTGTCTAACCTGATGATGCAGGTGTTTCCCTTGAGACTGACTTCGTGCGCAGTTGAAGATGGCTGACGATGATGGCTCCGATGCTCCTTCCGTCATGCTGCACGATGATCTCAGCAAGATGGCGGCGGAGTGGCGTCCTTCTCGTCAACTCTCCCCATGAGCCCTTTGAACCGAAGTAGCCAATGGGGGGGAGGGGCAGCTGCTCTGGAGTTGGCACCGGCTTCTGGGACGTCGCGATCAGTGAAATTTGAATTATTTGTTTACCGAAGTTAGCAAACAGTTCAAGACACTGATGAGGTGACGTACATGAGTCCGCAGCTCTTAAACGTCTTGCACGACGTTGAAGAGTGACTTTGGCAAAGGCTACCTAGGTGTCGAAAACGAGATCGCGCTTGATTGCGACGTATGAGAGACGATCGCGCGCGAGACTCGACTCAGAGCCAAAGATCCGCCGTCTTTGTCTCTTGCTCTCTCCTTCTGCACGATACGCGCGTTTAAGATGGCGGCGCGTCACGACTAAGAGTTTATTTTAACTCACCGTTCCTCGATCCGACTGACGAAGGACCAAATGTTGATTGAGCTGAGATTCTGATGAATAAGAACGAGAATTGGCATTACATAATTAGATTTATTCCTCTGAGGGGTTAACTGGCGTAACTTGTGCACGCAGGCACTGTAAGAGCAAGTGCTCGGCGCGAAGGAGAGAACGGAACTGAACTCTGCGGCGTTGCTGCCGGACGTTGACTGAAAGTCTCTCTCTTCTGATTGGCGCAGAGCCACTGCTGTGCTAGCGTCTAACCGTTGCGAGGTGGTGTGATTTCGTACAGTAAGTTTTGTATATTTTATTTATTTGTTAGTTAATTTTCATATATTTACAGATTTGTGGACATTTTGTATTAGTTTTACGTATTACAATGCGTGATTAGTTATTGAGTCCATGTTTCTTACGCAGTCGAAATTTCTCTTCACCCGATCAGAAAATAGGTTATTCGTTGCTACAAGATAAGAGTAATTACTTTCAATTGAGCAATTCCTAATCATAGTTTTAAATTGAAAATAAAATGTTTTATATACAAGTTTTGAGTTAAAAAAGCACGTAAATTTATGGTTAATAAATGAAAACATACATTTAAAAAAAATTATAAAGCTCAAAATTAACAATAGTTTATAGTATTTGTATTTTTTATTAAGACGAAAGGCCATCTAAACATTGGTATAAGGCCTTCATGAATCGCCATCCAGAGTTAACGAAAAAAATGGCACAAAATCTTTCTTTAAGAAGAGCTGAAGTGACAGAAGAAGCAACTCGTACGTGGTTTCAAGAAATACAGTCATACTTGGAGTCAAAAAATCTGCTGATTATTGACTCTTCAAGAGTTTTTAATTGCGATGAAAGAGGTTTCCTGTTAAATCCCAAACCAAAGAAAGTGTTAGTGGCAAATGAGCAAAGAGCAGTTTATAAGCGAATCAAAGGAGATGAGAAGGATTCACTTAGTGTATTAATAACAGGAAATGCAGCGGGTCAGCTACTTCCTCCAATGATCCTTTATGCGTACCAAAGAATTCCTTCTAACATTGCAACTACTGCACCAACAGGTTGGATTCTTGGACGCTCCAAAAATGGCTGGATGGTACAAGAAAGTTTTTACGAGTATATGACTCTCTGTGTATATCCATGGTGCGTCGAGAACAAAATTGAATTTCCAATCTTGATGTTTGTCGATGGTCCTTCATCCCATTTAAATCTTGCTCTCAGTAACTTTTGCGTAGAACATAAGATTGAATTAATAGCATTATATCCGAATGCTACTCATTTGATCCAGCCTATGGATGTAGCTTATTTTCGACCTTTAAAAGCTCAGTGGAGTAAAGTGGTTTGTCAATGGAGAATGGAGAATAATGCTGCTGCTGTTACTAACGTCAATTTTGCTCCTTTATTACAAAAAGCAATCAATAATCTTGACAGTAAACGAATACTTTGCAACGGATTTAAGGCTTCAGGATTATGCCCTTTTACACCAGACGCCGTAGATTACTCAAGGCTTGTTAAACATAGTGCAAAAGAAATTGATACACCTGAAGAAATTGTCTGTGAAAAAGAAAATGTATTTCACCTTCAGTTTTTAGAACAGCATATAGATTCAGCGACTCTTCAACTTTTCATGCATTGTAAAGCAACATGTGTCTGGACTGGAAAAATTCAGACAGAAGCAATGTTCAAACTTTGGTTTCCCGTCATTAGTACAGAAGAGCAACATAACCAAGCTGATCAACAGAATTTAGAAGACCCACTCATGAATGAGACTTCTGATGGGGTATTTTAATTTTCAATCCTGGAGAATACTTTTTTTTTAATTTATAGCTTCAATGAAAAAGCTTATACCTAAATATTTACAATTTATATACGTATTTACACTTAAACTAGTTATACACAATTAATGTATTTTGCATAGATATATTTATATTTATAGAATTAGTTTTTTATGTAATTTATAATCATGAGTAATTATTTTCTTTTTATTATTTTAAATTAATCAAATCACCAAATCAAAATATGCGTTTTTACCACAAAATTTCATAAAACTTTTTAAGTAAATAGGTTAATTTTATATAAAAATATAATTAATTGTGTACCTTTTAATAGGATCTACAAGAAATATTTGAATGTGAAGAGCAATTCATTCATAATGAAGAAAATATTTTACAGGAAAAGCTAGATTCTTTTAGTTCTAATTTGCAACAGAATGAGGCTATTTTAAAAAGTCCAATCATGCTGAAAGATAAAGAAAGTATTTTTATCATTAATGACGATGGCACATTATCTGAACAACAAGCAGATGTATTGTTTTCAAGTGAAGTTTGTCCACATGGTGTTTCGAAAGAATGTCCAGGGTCACTGGTTGCAGTTTGCGCTGAACCAGCATTTAGCAAGCAAGATCGATTCACAGTGGCCCATACAACACAAGATGATCTTTCAATCAACGAACAGTTTCCCACAGCAATGTCTGTACCACATAGTCCATCATTTAATACGCAAGATTCATTCCCAATAACCGATGCTCAGAATGAACTCACAAAGACTGAATATTCTCCCACAGCAGTTATACGCCACTTTATCTGTCAAAAAATTCTTCAGTGCTTCACGATGAAAATGATTACGTTGAGAAGACTTTACAGCCAAAACAATCAGCTGACAACTCTAAACAGGAGAAAATCCAAAAATTACCTTTGAAGGATAGAAATGAGAATATTGAACCGAGTACTAAAGGTAAACTATTAAGTATGTAATTGATTATTATCAATATATTTACAAAATGCATATAAATATATTTATACTTTATTATTACAGGGAAATGTCAAAGGATACCTTCTCCTTTTAAAAGATGTCTATTTTGGCCAGAAGATAATGTACAGAGTCAAAGCACTAAAAGAAGAAGGAAAAGCAAGATCCCAGCGGCAGCTACATCAGACCAATGGAGAGAATGCCACCAAAAATTAATTGAAGATAAACGAAAAGAAGAAGAAGCTAAAGAACAGCGAAGGAATGCTAAATTTTTAAAGTTAAAAATAAAACAAGAATTGGAGGAAAAAAAGAAGAAAAAGAAAATGTCTAAAGGGACAGAGAATAAGAAAACCGCAAAAGGAAGGAAGAAGACTGCTCATAGAGCATATGATGCGCGTGCACGTTCGGCAGGCATTACCGCCTGTCGCCAACAATACCGACGGCCGACGATAACAATAAGGCACAGCCAATGAAGAAGAAGACGAAGAGAACTGACCAATCAGCTGTTAGGATAGCATAGGGTTTTACATAGAGTTTGATTGATTGATTTTTTCACATTTAACGTAGAATTACCGAATATCTTCCGGGGATTAATAGAACGTAATATGACGGGTGCTAATAAAGTGCGTGCTGGAAAACGGTAAAGGAATAGTGGTTGAACTCGCAGGTTGCTAGACTCCGCAAACTGCGAGACACGCGGATTTGCCGGCGAATGTCCATGCCGCCGTAATAGTATAATCTCGTTGTACTCAGTGCGTTCCGTTTCCTCGTAACTTAGAATCAACAGCATGGCGATCAGCGTCCAGTGAACTTCGGGAGGCAGCCGGCGTATTCAACCTCGAGTGATAGAGGCCGAAATCTGCTCCGAGTAAGAAAAGTCCGCCATTGCGGTAGGTAACGAAATCGCGGCTACTCGCGAAGTTCCAAGCGCTTGAGAGCACGTCGGGAATAGGAAGATTTCTCAAATAGATTTAGCTTTATATTTTTTCCATTAAATTATGAGTTAAAATTTTATAAGATTACCTATACTACCAGACACCTTCTCTACCGCTGATTAGTTCGGCGGGAACTCATATAATTGATTTTGATCAATAATAATAATTATTATTTGTTAGCATAAAACAAATCATTTCACATGTAATATATTTATACGTTATTTTGCCGCTCCCGGGTAGAATAACTGTTATAATATTTTGAAACAATAATATGTGTTATTTGTCATTTATTAAGAGGATATGAGGATGTGTATGCCTGCAAAAAGTGAAAACTAGTAGTGTTTCTTTGTATGTAACAGACTGAAGGCTACATTAAATAATGAGTTTTGTATTTGAAAATACACTTTTACTAGCCCATTTATTTCCTCTTATAGCTCTTTATCTTGTACATATAGTTCAGCCCCGGTGCATCACTTTCACTCCTAAATGTGATTTCCGTAGGTTATCTCTCCAAGGAATGGTCCATTCAAAATTCATAAAAAGCAAGACAGTACCTAATTTATTTTACACTCTTTAATAAAATCACCTCATTCTTTGAGTAATTTATAACATGTTTAGTTCTGTGCCTAAATTTTGTACACGATAGTGGCCACAGCCATGAAGATCCTTAGTTAAAACAATATTATTGATGGTTAAACTTGAATGGACCATCCCTTACAGAGAAAACGTAGGGCAAACTCATGTTCGAGTGAAAGTAATTCATTTTGGTTTAAGCACTGCTAATTTAAGTCATGTCTAAGATGTAGAGCTCTAATAGGACTAAAATCTTTTATTAGAAGTATATTTTCAAATTTAGAACTCAATTTTAATTACTTTGTCACATATAAAAACTAATAATTTTTCTCTTTCTTTCAGCCATTAACACACTTTTACCCCCTTATTGGGAGGGTCGAATAATTCATTTTCTTAGCAAGAGGGTAACCAATTACAGTTATTAAGCTCAAAAAGGACGAAATTTAATTAGGTCGGTTTCTATTTGGTTTAAATTGTTAAATCATCTTAATTAATAATATAAATTTAGTATTCCTAAAATATTTTGAAACAATAATATGTTTTATTTGTCATTTATTTAGAGGATAAAATGATGTATATTTCTGCAAAAAGGAAAAATGAGTGTTTATTTGTATGTAATAGAATTCAGATTATATTAAATAATGAGTTTTTTATATGAAAATATTTTTTATATTAGCCCAGTTCTTCCCTCTTACAGCTCTTTATCTTGTACATATAGTTCAAGTTAGCACTAGTTCAGCCCTGGTGCATCACTTTCACTCCTAAATGTGATTTCCGTAGGTTTTCTCTCCAAGGAATGGTCCATTCAAAATTCATAAAAAGCAAGGCAGTACCTAATTTCTTTTAAACTCTTTAATAAAATCACATGATTTTTGGAGTAATTTATAACATGTTTAGCTCTGTGCCTAAATTTTGTATACGATAATGGTTACAGCCATGGAGATCCTTAATTAAAACAATATTGATGGTTAAACTTGTATGGACCATCTCCTACAGAGAAAACGTATGGCAAACTCATGTTACTCAAAATAATAAAACTCATCATAAAAGTGGTACATTTAGGCTGAACAATGCTAATTTGACTTGTGTGCAAGATATAGAGCTCTAACAGGAGTCAAATGTTTAATTAAAAGTACATGTCCAAATATAAAACTCATTTTCTAAAATTACCTATCTCTCCAGCCCTTGTCGAAGCTTCTATAGCTGTGTGGCAGACACGCAGGATTTTACGGCCTCACTGATGTTCTGTGTGCCCTTACATGCCTCTCAAAGCTGCTAATGGTGCTGGCTGTACTGCTTAGTCGTATCTCCTTCTTTCTCTATCTTCCTTCTTCCTTTTTTGAACTACTGTGCTGTCGTTGTTCTACTCACAACGAGGCAGGCGGTATGTTCGGGCCGTTTGCACTTGTAGCGGCCCTATTATATTTCATACTTTCGTGAGCACTGTGTTTCCTTCTCTCGCAAGATCTGAAACGCTCGCTCGCACGATTTCTTGCGAGAAAGGACACAGGTGCGCGCTTTCTCCCACTCTTCTTCCTTCCTGATTTCGGCGAAGCGAGAGCAAAAGCTAATTGTTCCCGCTGAGCTAGCTCTCTTCCGGCTTGACCGCGACTATGGCAAGTTCGGGGCCTTTACGCGCATCGCGGCGCCTGTTTTCGCGACCGCGTGTAAAGTCTTCTTTCTTTTAATTATACACTAACAAGTACATATTAAGGCAACATGTAAATAATTGATTTTGAGAGCAACTATAAGTGCTCGTTTTATTATATTGATTTCTTAATATTAATACCAGTGTAAACCCTATTTACTCTCCTACAGACTCCGCATCCCTTCACCCGCTACACGTGTTCCGGGCTATCTATTTTAAGTGTCCTAAAGCTGCACTTTCGCACGACGATATTACCGCGCTTATAAGCAAATTTATTCTTATTTTAAATTCTCGCGATTTGCCGGCTAGCGCGCGAACATATTCTGATATTCAAACCAACAATATAGTCTGTTTTACATGAAATTATCCGTGGAAGAAGCGCTTAAGTTTGGGGTTATCGAGTCTCTGTCAATTCATTCTCATTAGCTTGAAAACTGAATACTTTGTAATTTAGTTTTATTTTGTTTTTTACATTTTATTAAAAATCTCGAGAAAAAATTAAATTTTATATACGAGGTCTATCCCAAAAGTATCCGACCTACCTCGATTTCTCGGCGCTTGATTTATTCTTCGTCATCCGGGGGGTGGCATCCTTCAAAGTAGTCCCCATTTGATTGCACAAGACGCTCATATCGATGTTTCCACTTATTAAAGCACTCTTGAAAGTCAGACTTCGGAATCGCCTTTAGTGCATTCGTCGCATTAGTTTCAACAGTCTGTTTATTGTCGACTCGATGTCCTTTAAGCGACATTTTCAATCGAGGAAACAGCCAAAAGTCGCAGGGAGCTATATCAGGACTGTATGGAGGCTGGCGGAGCTGCGCATTTTCTCCTGATTGCATTACGTAATCTTTTCAAAACTTCAACGTAGTACTCTTTATTGATTGTCTGGCCTGTAGGGGCATATTCGTGGTGCACAACGTCCTCATAATCGAAAAAAAACAATCAACATTGACTTGATGAACGAGGATCATTGTCAACAGATGTGCGGCCACTTTTGAACCGCCTATACCACTTTTTTATTTGTGTTTTGCCCATACACTCATCTTTAAAGGCCTTTTGCAACATTTCAATAGTTTCCGCACAACTTTTACCGAGATTAAAGCAAAATTTTATGCAAATTCGCTGTTCGGTTCGTTCTGCCATTTTTAGCAATAAGCAAATTGCGACGAACGCAAAAAAGTCGTTGTAAACAAATACACGCTGCGCGGGAACTAAGGCGTTTCATCGGTATCTCAGGCTACTGACGAGAAGGTTAGGAGTTGCTGGTGACGTTCGTACCCTCCAGAGACCTCGTATAATTACATATAATAATATGATTAAATAAACCATATATAAAATTGTTTATGTTTACATAGAATTATGTATGATTATACATATGGAGATATGCAATTATATATATATATATATATATATATATAATTGCATATCTCCATATGCAATGCATACCCACACATTTAGGTTTTGAATATGTATATATATATATACCCTATATATATATATATATATATATATATATATATATATATATATATATATATATATATATATATATATACATATTCAAAACCTAAATGTGTGGGTATGCATTGCATATGGAGATATGCAATTATATATATATATATATATATATATATATATATATATATACATATTCAAAACCTAAATGTGTGGGTTACCGGAAAAACGACTTAATTCCATTTTCTTGAAGTTTGATTTTCGAACGTTTTTGGTATCTTTACATAGTATATTTTTAGATAAAAATGCAAAATTTCAAGAAAGCGTTAAAATAAGTGACCATATCTACTATTTACGAGATATTTTAACATTATGCTTAAATGGAAATTAAAAACTAAACCTTAATATTTCAGAAACATGAAAAGTGGACTTAACTCGCTTCTTCGGGAACCCACAGATAAATGATACATAATTATATATCTTTATAATTGTATATAAATTTATATATTAAAAAAAATTATATATAAATATTTTATATATATTTTTAATGTATATGAAATAGACATAATTTCTAAGTACGTTTAATACATTTAAATGTTATAATACATGGTGAAGATGATACTATTTATTTAAACAAATACATTAACCTTGTAAGTTTATCAAATATTTACAAAATATTAATGAGAATAAAATAGAATACAACTAGACAACTTACATCTCACTCACTGTGTATTTATTTGTAAAATCTATTGTATTGATAAATAGTTGCGTTGCTTCCATATATTACGTAACGTTATTTTACCAATTTTACTCTCCCTCGCCCCTATTATGTAACACTTTTTTTACGTCTGGTAAACATTGCGAAGGTCCGTTTTCATACAATGCATTATTCGCGGCGAATTGACTTAATTTTAATGTTATGTCAACTGTTGTTAACAATATGTCATCAATACGTCAATTCACCGCGGGGTGTTTTCCGTTATGTCTCGAGAATTCTGAACGCTCCGAAATGTATATCTGGAAAGTGAAAACGGAACGTTCTGAAATCAAAATGTGAAGACCGTCGTCTGCAGCGAATTGCGATTGATCGGCACTGCCGGACTCATTTGCTCATCGGTATGGCACCTGCAGGAATTCTTGTAGGCAATCCGGTGGGGAAATATACAGGAAACTCTCCAGGAGACCTGCAGGATTCCCTGCAGGTTTTCATACTGTTTTCATGCAGGATTCCCTGAAGGAATTTTTGTAGAATGGGAAATTATTTATGTTCTAGAAACTCGAAATTGTTAAAATCACTAAAATAATGTTGGAAATGTGCGTTTATAGGTAGTATTCAGAATTCAGTACAATCTTAATGATAATTTTAGTGTACACGTTTAGATATCAATAATTACATATAAAAAAATCAAACCGATTGAATTTTATTTTCCCCTAAAAAAAATTCCCGAAAAAGCCTAAAAAAAAGTACAAGTTACCAGACTACTACCTTAAATCGTAAAGTATTTTTACAATTTTATTAGATTTACTGATAATTTGTAATAATAACATCATAAAATGTAAAAGTATATCATATGCAAAAAATAATTGCATATGACAGATACTTATATTTTGTAATGTTATTTTTATAAATTATCAGTAAAAGCAATAAAATTGTAAAAATACTTACGATTCAACCTAAACAAAATAAATAAAATGGGTTATTTAAACAAGCTCGCTATTACAAAAAATGTATTATCTATACAATATTGAGTACTAAATTCGTTAGTATATTTCACCTACGTTATTCAACTACGATTAAATTATATTCTAGCTAATTTAATCGCAATTATACGGTAACAGTTTTTGACTGCTGAAGCTTTGATCATAAATAAACAATATTTTTAGGTATCGAATTAAGTTTGCTTAACATTAATTAGGTAGCTTAGCAAAAGAGGTATTTTTAGCATATTTCTTAATAGTCAGAAATAATTGCGCTCATTTTATATTAAGGGAGGATCCTTCTTTAGAAGACCTAAAAAAGCTTTTATTCGCGAATTTTTTTGGAAGGGAAAAAAACAACTGAGCTGAGTGAACTTTTTAGGATGTTTTCATGAGTATTTGAATTTTACAAACAAATTTTTTACATGAAATACTCAATTACAGTCGATTTATAAGCGCATTCATAGAGCGCCTCGCCGTTGTCTCCAATTGTCGGGAAAGATACAGCTCGTAATTCTTGTCTGAAACAGAAACATCAAAAATAATTTTAATTTTCATGTATTTTTCTTTTGATCGAACTAAGAAAAACCTGAAGAAATTCTAACTTCTTCCAGGTTTAAATAAAGTGCTTTCTGAAAAATAACATCACTTCAACTTGTTATAAAAGTCATTTGAAAATATATTTTCAACAATCTTTTCAGTTCACATACAATAAGATACAATACTGAAGATAACAAGCTTTGAATCGTTTCAATAGGTTGTTTAGATTTTTTGCAATCACGCCGGTCAATTTAGAGAAATTGTAAAAATGAAAACTGGAGAAAACACGCTCAAAATTTCGATAAAAATAAGTATGAATTTTCGATTACTTACACTAATAATCCGCTAATCAGCTATTCCTGGTCTATATAATAGACCTTCAGCTTACTCAAAAAACTCACTTTGATACATTTTCTCGAGTCTACGAGCCGTACGAGCTTCCTTGCTGGGAAATGAGTGGCGCCTGTTTTCCCTCCCGAGCCGTCGCCCGTCAGCGTTATCAGCAAATATTTTTCACTGCTGGCCAATACTCAAATTCAGCAACTGCATGGTACTTAAAATCGCAAAATACCTGTATTTTACCAGAATATAAAGTATTTTTTATCAGAAAGCAGACGTTTTGGATTCATGCACCAGACTGCCGAGTTGAACGACTCGTTAGAATTTTGCGTGTGGCACCCTAAGCATGGAGTTAAAAGTTCATCATTTGAAAGTTCCTCATAGATTGGGCGAATATGTTCCTCAACTGTTTTTGTCAATCAATCGAGAAGGGTGCTTAAAAGATTCTCGTGCCCGTGAGATTTATCTGAGGAACAATAAAGATCCAACGTTGCTATTATAGCTTTTTTCATCTCTTGGTCAGAATTAATATTTCTTCTAATTGCGAAGCCATAATAGATGCGTTATACCCATACGTTTTTGTACGTGTTCCACGCACCCATTCTTTCTAACAGGGTAATCGTCACTATACGGATTTATCTTCAGAATACCCGCAAAAGTTTTAGAATCGCCATCGTCGATGTAATTTGTATATTTCATGCCAAATTATTCTTCGGCTCTCGAAAACATTTCCAGGATTGAATCTACCTCCATCTACCTGCCGAGCCTTTGTAATTTGAGAAGTATGATTCTTTGTGATCTTCATACCATTCTTCAATGTCGTCGTCGTCGTCTAGTGTTTTCTTTTTTAGGGTACAAGAGTGACAGTATGCACTTTTCACGATGAGGTAGACTATTTTGCCACAGTAGTACGCAATGCGAGATGTTACACCGTACAATGAAGTAAAGCCACATTTTTTCCAAGATCCATCGCCGGACACTTTCAAATGAGTTTTGGTTCTCCCATTTTCTACATTCTTTTCTCGCTCCTCTTGGACAGCTTTCTTACTGACAATTTGGAACATCGATTCCGATGCTGAGTGAAGATGCTGCACTATCTTATCGTACGTTGATTTCGACAAATCTTGACACAGATCCATGAGACCACAAAATATATTGATGCCTTGTCGTCCAGCACAAAGAAGCCTCATAGCGAACACGATCCATCCATCGCACATGCACGATATAACAATATTAAAATCTAAGCCTTGATGTCCACTCTCTGCAAATGTTACGTTTTGTTTGCATGATAACTTGCCATGATATTCTTACGATATGTACTCGCCAATAATCAGAACAAAACTAACCGTTGATGCTAGAAGCAGCAAAGTAGAACCACGTAGCGCTTTTCCAATCGTGCATGTATTTTGATACATCAATCTGTGGTACTTCTTTGCTTCTAAAGAAATGGAGTCTCCACATTTTATCCACGCAGAGAACTACTTTATAACTGTATTTTTATAATATATGACTTATTTTAAAATATATTTTAAATAGAGATTCAGTTTTACAAAATTATTATAAAAATATGTGAGTTAGGTTTTATGCATTAATATATTACATAATTGTATAAGGTGTTAGAAAAGTCCCGGGATAGCAGAATAACTTGAAAAATAACAACCGCAGAATAAAATGTCAGGGACAAAAGTTATAGGATTTTTCTGTGGCTATCTGATGGTGACATTAGATAGCCATCAGATAGCTAGGGAAATATCCTATAATTTTTATTCCTGACATTATCCTCTGCGGCTGTTATTTTTCAAGTTGAGGATTCAAAGATATTGATAATATGAGTAATTAATGTGCATGTATACAATAGAATTTTCTTCAGAATATTATATAAATGTATATATGTAATAAAAATACATACAATTTTGCAAATGCATTAAAAAAATATGAACGTAAGAAACTAAATATTCGTTAGAATACTTATATAAATGTACATAAAATTAAAAATCCATTTATAAAAGAACCATGGTGATTAATATCGACATGCAGGCCTGAAGTATTGTTAGACGTATTTCTCGGCCTGCTATTGTAGTAGAATTGGAGCTATATTCACGATTAAAGTATTGTTGGACGTACTCCTCGGTCTGATATTAGCGGACAATCAGAACTGTATTCGCGGCGCAAAAATCTAACAACTGAGCGACTTTCGATGTTTGTTTATAACCTTACCTATAACCTCGAAAAATTCTGCAATCTTATTGTGATTGTTGTATGCGATATTATGGGTCGAGATCTATATAATTGGACGCGTGAACTGAACATTAAAATCAGCAAACGCGAAGGACATCGTTTAGGAGTAAATAAGGCTTATTTATATACTTTCTTTATGCATTTTATATTTCATAATTTTTAAAAAATCTACATTATTATTCATAGTAATAAGTATGCGGTTTCAACTAACAAGGAGAGTGCACATCTTATGGGAAACGATTTTTTATCAAACTTGAGGAGGTGGTTTCTGGTACGTAGAAATTAAGCATAGCACCCCTAATCTTTTCCAATGGGTCCTTGTTCTCGAGACATGAGGTATTTTGCTTCAAATATGCGTTATTTTAATGAAAAAATGTCCCTCTTCTTTTGACAATAACTGTGCAAGCATTTATAATAGAAAAATTGACCCAAAAGATAATTAAAGTACGAGAAAAGAGCTAGAATTTAAGCTTCGTATCGTATTAAATCATTATTCTAATCCAAAGTTTTTAACATTTGAATATGATGATTTAAAATGCATGAAAAATCATCGAATTTAAAAGTTAAAGTTCATCGAATATTCATACATTTCTAATCATCATCTTCAAGTGTTAATAACTTTGCATCAAAATAATATTTTTATACGAAACGAAGCTTGAATTACAGCTCTATTCGCCTAATTTGATCATCTTTTAGGACAATATTTCTAGCTTAAAAGCTTGCTGAGTTATTGTCAAAAGAAGAGGTACATTTTTTATTAGAAATCGGTACTCGGAGACATTTGACGTCACTGATGATGAATACGTATATTATTTTTTATTATTTTTTATGCGCGCGGGTGTATGAAAGGGTGGAGGCGCAAAAGTCAAATCTCGTAATTTTCAGAATTTTTTATTCATAATCGGTACTTGGAGACATTTGACGTCACTGATGATGTATCCGTAGTTTATCTTTTATTATTTTTATGCGCGTGGGTGTATGAAAGGGTGGAGACGCAAAAGTCAAATCTCGTAATTTTCAGAAATTTTTATTCATAATCGGCACTCGGGCTAATTTGAGTACGCTGATGACGAATCCGCGGATTTTTTTTTATTTTTTCTTGTGCGTGGGTGTACGAAAGAGTGGAGGCGCGAAAGTCGAATCGCGTAATTTTCAGAATTTTTTATTCATAATCGGTGCTCGGACACATTTCACTTCGTTGATGACGAATCCGCGGATCTTTTTTTATTTTTTTTGTGCGCGTGAGTGTACGAAAACGTGGAGGTGCTAAGGTCAAATCTTGTAATTTTCATAATTTTTTTTCATAAGTGATGCTCGGAGACATTTGACGTCACTGAAGACGAATCCGTAGATTATTTTTTGTTTTTTTTGAGCGCGTGGGTGTACGAAAGGGTGGAGGCGCAAAAGTCAAATCTCGTAATGTTCAGAATTTTTTATTCATAATCGGTACTCGGGCACATTTGAGTACGCTGATGATGAATCCGCGGATCTTTATTTATTTTTTTTGTGCGCGTGGGTGTACGAAAGAGTGGAGGCGCAAAAGTCAAATCTCGTAATTTTCAGAATATTTTATTCATAATCGGTACTTGGAGATATTTGACGTCACTGATGATGTATCCGCGGATCTTTTTTTATTTTTTTTGTGCACGTGGGTGTACGAAAACATGGAGGTGCGAAGGTCAAATCTCGTAATTTTCAGAATTTTTTATTCATAAGTGATGCTCGGAGACATTTGACGTCACTGAAGACGAATCCGTAGATTATTTTTTTTGTGCGCGTGGGTGTACGAAAGAGTGGAGGCGCGAAAGTCGAATCGCGTAATTTTCAGATATTTTTTATGAAATTCGGCACTCGGACAGATTTGAGTACGCTGATAACGAATCTGCGACCCTTTTTTTATTATTTTTTGTATGCGTGGGTATACGAAAACGTGGAGGTGCAAAGGTCAACTCACGTAATTTTTGGAATTTTTTTATCAAAATCGGCACTCGGGCATATTAAATACATACAAAAAACAGCTAATGATATTTTATTCATTTTCTTTAATTTAATATGTTTCCGTTTTTAATTCCTCGTAATTTATTTTTTACATAAATAAAATACCTAGACATAATATATTATGATTGAAATTATTTTTCAGAACTTTATATAGTAAAAATACTTAAACACTGTAGAAAGTATGCCCTTACAGACCATAACAGAAAACTAATACACAAGTAGTAATAACAAAGAGAAGGTCTGTATAAAGATAAGATACATTACGTCTAAATCTCGGCAAAACGAAACAGTAATGCCCATTGGAGTTTATATGCTACATTGTTTTTTTTTATTTTTTTTAAATTTTATTAATTTTTTCAATAAAATAAATTGACTTGGTAATAAATTATTAAAAAATTTGTAAGTATTGTAATTCTGTATTATTGCGGCTTTCTGGTCAAAGCAAATAAACTATATAACAAGCATATTATCGTTTTTCAGACGTTTGACTTTGAAATAACCTTGAAGATCAAGTTCAAGGTTACGTTCAAGGTCACCAATGTTTGACCCCCTTTGCCCTTGTCAACTTTTGTCTCAACTTTTTTTCGATACCACGCTAAGGAACGGAGAACTTTAGGTGCGGAGATTAAAATTGCCCACCCTGTATATATATATATATATATATATATATTGTAACAGGTGGGACAATTATTAATAACAATTGTCCGTGGCTAATAAGCCGTCGGCCGAGCTGCTGTTGTGCGGTAGCTTGCGCAGCACGCGCATGCTGGCGTCCACTATTGCTCCTACCAGGAGTAAGCCAGCGGCGTAACGCCGTTGAGCTTCTGCCTTGCTGCCGCTGCACTGGCCGCCCTGCTGCAAAGTTCGCTGAACCCCGGTGGATTCAGCTGCGTGCGGAGTCACCTCGACGCACGGGTTTCCGCGATCTGCAAGGAGCTCGAAAGCGCGGAAAGCTAATTGTCGCAACGCTTCAATATAACGGTTTTTCGCGTTTGCCTAACTCGGTCGTGGAGCAGGCGGGTCGTGGGGAAAATTGACTCACGCGAGTTTAACTTTTAATAACAAAATAAACTATATTCAACAATAAATTAACTAATACTACAAAGCGATTAACAAATAGTAACAACGAATTTAACAAATAATGGATTAACAAATAATGGATTAACAATAATGGATTAACAAATAATGGATTAACAATAATGGATTAACAAATAATGGATTAACAATAATGGATTAACAAATAATGGATTAACAATAATGGATTAACAAATAATGGATTAACAATAATGGATTAACAAATAATGGATTAACAATAATGGATTAACAAATAATGGATTAACAATAATGGATTAACAAATAATGGATTAACAATAATGGATTAACAAATAATGGATTAACAATAATGGATTAACAAATAATGGATTAACAATAATGGATTAACAATACGCGCAGACCAAGCGACGGTGCGCGCCCAGCTTGTTCGCCGGTGGATGCGTTGCCCTCACGATGGGCCGTACGCGCGTCTGGTGTCGTGGCACCTCGGTGTACTCTAGGGCGCGATGCCCACGGTGAGCAGCCCTGTACACCGCTCGCGGTTTGTATGATTTTAAACGCGCGGGCTAGCCTTTACCTTATCTATATGTGCCTCGAGGACGATCGCTCTATCTCTGTCTCTCTCTCTCGATCTCCCTCGCAGCCTACGCTAGCACGTCCTCTCGTCTCGCCCTTCTCCGCTTCGCTTCTCCTTCTCCTCCACTCTACTCTGGCTGCTCGTGGGATGCGCCTCCACACTCACAGCACAGTGGGGAGATATCTGCGTACGCACTCCACTCGCAATGCGGCGTCGCGGCAACAAGTCGCTCCGCGTGCTCTCGTTTTTCCGCGGGATGATGGTGGCGAGATTTAAACGGCGTTGACGTGCGTGGATCGAACTCCTAATCGATAGTAACGCGCTCGAGGCGTCAGCGCGACCAGCGCCGCGCCCTCAGTCGCGTTCTCTTTGGGTAACTACCCTGCTGCGCGCGCGTCACCTATAGTGCGAAACCTACGCCGGTACATGGCCCTCATTTCGTTACAACCCCCTCCCAGATGTTGCTTGCCCTCGCAAGCAACTTCTGCCACCCAACCTACGAAATGCTAGATCGATCGGGAATGGGATTGGTCGGGTTAGGTCCAACTGACTTTCTTATTTTCCTTATATCATCAAAACTTTTACTTTAGAAAAAATACCTACCTCCCGGGTCGACACCCTCAATGGTATGGCGAACCTGTCCGGCGTTGATGGCGTTGACGGGCGTTCTCCCAAGCCGGGGGAAGATGGCACTCCAGGTGACCTGGACCGCGCTTCGTCTTCGTCCTCCTCCAACTCTTCTATTAATACGGAGACTCTGGCCTCCTCTCGTCGTCGCCGTTCTCCCTCCAGCTCGCTCAACCGCTGGTCGAACACGTGTAGTGCGGCCTGCACTACCCCTTCGACCCTTTCCCCGAGCTGTAGGTTGAGTATGGCGGCGGCGATCTTCTCGACGTCCTCCTGGGAAGTCTCCATCTGAAAGAAGAGACACCTGCGGACCATTTTCTGTAGGTCCGACCGCATGTTTCGGTGTAGCAAGTCTAATTCCTGACTATACTCAAGCCTCGGCGATAATTCGTTCATCATGCCGGTCAGGCACGTGAGGTAGTCTCGAACCAGTTCATCTGGTTCTTGTGTCCTTAGGTTAGCTTCATTCCATAGCCTCTGTTGGTATTGACGACTTGTACCATACCATCGCCTGGCTGAAGTGGTGAAGTCATTCCAAGCCCGCCACTTCGTTCGGTTATTCCTATACCAGGTCGCTGCGTTGTCTGTGGAGAGTTCAGACAGCGCTGCCAGAAGCTCATCGCCCGTTAGATTGCTCAATGCGTTGCAATCCTCGATCCGCGCCAGGAATGCGTCTATACTCTGGTTCTTGCTGCCAGAGAACCTGACGTTCCATTTTCTTACTATTTGCCCTACATATTTATTCGAACCGAACCTAGACGTTCCGTCCAAACTTCCTGGTGCGAATCTTGGGCTTGGAGTGTTTCCAGGATTGCCACTCCTACTCACATCTGGTCGATGTCTTGGCCGCTGATGGTCATCGCTTATAGTCGTTCTTCGACTATCTGCCCCCTCCCAGGCGCTGCGTACCATAGTAGGTGGCGCCGTTGTAGCACGAGAGTTGTCCAGATGCGTGTCACCGTGTATTGTGAACGTGTCTTGGAAATTCACATGTCCCGGGTTTCCTCGTTCCTTGTACTTGACAGAATCTGCTCTCGCTTCAGGGTGTCTACTTACCGTTGAAGCAACTTGACCTGTGTTAGCAGTTCTGCCAATACGAACGATATATCCTTTGGTATTTGGAATTCGGTTCCTTGTGCTGACACTAGTGTAATCATCTGCTCAAGTGGCTGTGTGGCCCACTCCATCGTTTGTTCATCGGCTGTTGTCTCGTTGGTTGTTGGTGTTGTTTCGCTGACCTCTGGAGGCCCACGAAGCAACAGTTCAAGGTTTCTGAGCACGTTCGTGTCTGTGATCCGATTTTCCAGGCTGTGCGCGTTTGCCTGGCCTGTCTGCGTGCCGTCTTGAATATCGGCCGCTATTGTTTCGTCGATGAACTGACGCCTGCGTCGGACTCTGACATTGATGGTGTCGCCTTCTTCATCGTCTTGTTCCACGAAATCGTTGGCTGTGTAGTTGCCGAGCAACCATTTCTGCAGGCGATATGCCTGTGCGAAGTAGTTGCCCTCTGCGGACATCTTCAACTAAGAGAGTTTTTCGTTTACCTGCTGAACACTCAGTTCCGTCAGCCACGTCTCTACAGCTGTCTCTGTTGTGCTGGACATTCTAATCTTCTGTAGGTTGCTGACTTCGCTCGCAATTACCTATATGTTTCTCGCCACGCGAGATTTTTGATTTCGCTTTTATTCGGAAGCGTGTGCAAGTGTATTATACACCTGAGGTCCGAGAAAAATTTCGCTAATAAATCTTTCTCGGTTGAGCAGTGTCAGACTGATCTTTGTTGCGCTTTTCTTGGTGCGTTCTGTTTCGCAAGATCGTCTTTGTACTATTTTCTTAATTAATCACGGGTTTCTTTTTCCAATTTCGATTTATGCGAGTATTCGGGTTCGAATCTCGCTTCAAACCGGTGACTTTAATTGATTTTCTTAACTTTCGTTTTGACCCGGTAATTTCCAGTGACCGGGTTCAAATCTCGTTTTGCAAGTTAGAAGGATGTGTAGGTTTTGACGCAAAAATCTTCGAAACGAAAAATTAGTTCAGCCTTTGTTTCCCTCAATTTTTCTGTTATAATGTTTTTGGGAAAGAAAACAAATAGAAAAAAAAATTTAAAAACTGTTAATTCGAATTATTCCAAAAACCTTGGAAATTCGAACCGTCAAAAATTCAAATCACTGAGAATTCGAAAATCTCAGAAAAAAAATTTAAAAGGATTAGAAAACTTCAAAAACCTCGAAAAATCCTCAAAAATTCAAAAATTCGAAAATTTTAAAAAATATCGAAAACCTGAAAATGTAAAGCCTCAAAAATACCACAAGAATCAGAAACCCTAAAAAATAAATAGAAAAAAATTTTCCAAAAATTCGAAAATCCAAATGTCCAGCAAATTCCAAAATCCAAAAAAAAATCGAAAAAACTGAAAATTTAAAACTTCAAAAATTTAAAAGCTTAGAAAATATATACCCTTCAAAATAAAATCAAAAAAAAATTAAAAGTTCAAAAATTCAGAAAATATGGAAATTAAAAAAAAATCAAACAACAAATTAAAAATAAAAAAAAATAATTTTTGCAATTATTGTTTATTAATAGTTAATAAACAATAATTTCTCTTTGAAGTTAATCTTGAAAAAGAAATTAAAAAAAAATATTGTAGAATCGTGGCTCGTGAGCCGCGTACGTACGGCTCTGTTCTCGTACACTTGCTGTTGAGACGGCTAATCGTACTGCACACTGCGCAACCGCGCTACTCTACTATTTTTCACACACACTTCTCTGCCGTGATTAGTTATTTTTGCTCTGACTCGCCTTAAATAATTATTTCGCTTTTGCTTGGCCTGATCATTAGTTATAATCGAAAATTGTTAACTAGATACACAGCCCCACAAAAAAAAAATTGTAAGTCCCAAAAACTTGACGAGGGTACTTATATGTTTTTGGGATCGCTGAATCCGAATCCAGGGTTAGTTTAACTTCATCAGATCTTTCTCAAGGTCAGTTGAAGGTCAAATTATCGAAATACATGAAAAATACACTAAAACTATGGTATCTTGGGGTTTTTGGGGTCGCTGAATCCGAATCCGGGGTCAGTTTAACCCCATCAGAACTTTCTCAAGGTCAGTTGAAGGTCAAATTATCGAAATACATGAAAAATACACTAAAACCATGGTATCTTGGGGTTTTTGGGGTCGCTGAATCCGAATCCGGGGTCAGATTAAACAATCAGATCTTTCTCAGGGTCAGTTGAAGGTCAAATTATCGAAATACATGAAAAATACACTAAAACCATGGTATCTTGGGTTTTTTTGGGGCGCTGTATCTGAATCCGGGCTTATTACAACCCTATCAGGTCATGGTCAAGGTCAGTTGAAGGTCAAATCAGAAAGATTCATAAAAAGTAGAGTCAAACCATGACATTTAGGGGTTTTTGGGGTCGTTGAATCCGAATCCAGGGTCAGTATAGTCCCATAAGGTTATATTTATGGTCAGTTCAAGGTTAGTTCAAGGTCATGGACGTAAAGAGAGTGAAAAAATTAGTTATAAACTGAAACAATGCAAAAGGTAATGTAAACCATAAAGCAAAGAACAATGTATATGCAAGTACAATCGTATCCTTTAAAACTATATCATAGTTTGCTGCTCCTTCATTTACTTTAAATTTGTTAGAAGTATATGCAATTCAATAAAATACCCGTAAAAATATTAAGCCCATTACTCTTTTTTATGGTAACGAACTATTTTATTGTCAAATGATCTACGAAGTGGATTACGCTTCCGCTTCTCCGATGTTGATGGTAGATCTTTTTTTAACGACCAACAGTAATCTGCTAACATATTTACGTCCCATCTTCCTTGGTACCTGCGCTCCATTTCCTTGATATCTTGGTGAAATCTCTCTCCCTGCTCTTCGCTGTAATCACCTAGGTTTTCTGGAAATTCATCAACATGCGAATATAAAAAGTGTAATTTTAGATTCATTAGGCAGCCTTGATTTTTGTAACTATTTACTAAATTTAAAACTATTTATTGGTAATTTGGGCTCTTATGATTTCCAAGAAAGTTTTTAATTACGTCCTTGAAACATAACCATGCTTCTCTCTCTGTATGATTCATTTTCGTAACAAAAATTTCATCATATATCATCTTACGAATCTGAGGGCCATCGAAAATTCCTTCATTTACTTTAGCATCACTTAATTTGGGAAACTGATTTCGCAGATACTTAAAGCAGCTACCATCTTTGTCTAAAGATTTTACCCATTGTTTCATAAGTCCCAATTTAATGTGCAGAGGTGGTATAAGAATTTTTGATGGATCAACAAGTGGCTTATCTTTTATATTCTTAGAACCCGGTTCGAACTTTTGTCTAAGGGGCCAGACACTCTTTATGTAATGATTCTTTCTATCCCTACTTCCCATTCACATAAATAGCAAGGATATTTTGTGAATCCCGATTGTTGCCCCAGAAGTATTGTTATGATTTTAAGATCCCCACATATTTGCCATTTATGATCATTGTATTTTATTCGGTCTAATATTACTTTCAAGTTACAGTACTCTTCATTCAGTATTACCGAATATCCTATGGGAATGGCTGCATAAACATTTGTATTGTGTAACAGAACGGCTTTTAAACTTCTCGTTGACGAATCGATGAACAATCTCCACTCGTTAGGGTTGTATGTATCATTCAGCGACCCCAAAAACCCCAAGATACCATGCTTTTAGTGTATTTTTCATGTATTTCGATAATTTGACCTTCAACTGACCTTGAGAAAGATCTGATGGGGTTAAACTAACCCTGGATTCGGATTCAGCGATCCCAAAAACATATAAGTACCGTGGTCAAGTTTTTGGGACTTACAATTTTTTTTTGTGGGGTTGTGTTATTATTAAACTATTTCCGATATTTTAGTCAGAGCAAAAATAATCTTATTTAATATTTATCTATTCGCACCCTCTGCTCAACTGCGCACGGGTTTTCGCGATCTGCAAGGAGTGCGAAAGCGCGGAAAGCTAATTGCCGCAACTAAACTCGCGGTTTGTATGATTTTAAACTCTCGGGCTAGCCTTTACCTTATCTATATGTGCCTCGAGGACGATTGCTCTATCTCTGTCTCTCTCTCTCTCTCTCTCTCTCTCTGTCTCTCTCTCTCTCTCTCTGTCTCTCTCTCTCTCTGTCTCTCTCTCTCTCTCTCTCTCTCTATCTCCCTCGCAGCCGACGCTAGCACGTCCTCTCGTCTCGCCCTTCTCCGCTTCGCTTCTCCTTCTCCTCCACTCTACTCTGGCTGCTCATGGGATGCGCCTCCACACTCACAGCACAGTGGGGAGATATCTGCGTACGCACTCCACTCGCAATGCGGCGTCGAGGCAACAGGTCGCTCCGCGTGCTCTCGTTTTTACGCGGGAAGATGGCGGCGAGACTTAAACGGCGTTGACGTGCGCGGATCGAACTCCTAATCGATAGTGATGCGCTCGAGGCGTCAGCGCGGCCAGCGCCACGCCCCCAGTCGCGTTCTCTTTGGGTAGCTACCCTGCTGCGCGCGTCGCCTATAGTGCGAACCTACGCCGGTCCATGGCCCTCATTTCGTTACAATATATGTTACAGATAATATTTCTATCGATTCAGGGAAAGATAAAAGAAATATTAGAATATTTTATAATAAAAATTATTCACAAAATGCTCATACGTCAGAATGTAAGTATTGATAAAAATGTTAATTAATACAACAAATATTAGTACGCATAGACGCCCGTATAGTCATACATGGACAGGTATACACAAATATGCTGTATCAAATTTGCTGTATCCAAATCAATAAGTTTTAATAGTGCTATTGTAGTTGTCATATCTATGACTGTTGATAAATTTATTATCAATGCAATATACGGCTGCCGCTATGATTAGCAGCGCTCTGTTTTAATAGTATTTATTTAACCAAATCACTACGTTTTAACAGTTTTGCAACTGTTATTTCAATGGTGACTGATTAATGCAGTATCAAGGTAATACATGGTTGCCGCTATTATTAGCAGCGCTCTGTTCGAATAATATTTGGTATAACCAAATTAATAAGTTTTAATAGTATCATTTCTATAATTGTTGATTAATGTATTATCATGAAAATATATGGCTGCCGCTATGATTATCAACGCTCTGTTTTAATACTATTCATTTAATCGAATAACTATGTTTTAACAGTTTTGCAACTGTCATTTCAATGGTGACTGGTTAAGTGATGCAGTATCAAGATGATACATGGATACCGCTATTATTAGCAGCACTCTGTTCGAATAATATTTGCAGCCATTATTTCTAGGAATGCTGATAATTGTATTATCAAAAAATATACGACTGCCCCTATGATTAGCAGCGCTCTGTTTAAATGATACCGCCGTCATTTCTATAATTTCTAATTAACCCTCCTGTGCACAACGACAAGATATCTCGTCAAAACAAAGTTGATCAAATCCAGATATCTCGTCGTGATATTTATAGCTAATATCGGCCATAAATTTTGATTGGTACATGTTTAGAGTACCTACGACACGCAAATTAAAATTAAAAACTTGCTCTTTATGATAAGCTTGGTTGGAATTCTGATTTTTACATATTTCTTCGTGAAAAAATAGATCAACTATACATTTTGCGGAAATGTAAAAAAAATATATGTACCCGAGAACAACAAAGTCGGGTAAATGCTTACGCAGGAGGATTAATTTATCATAAAAACAGTATATGGTTACCGCTATAATTATCAGCCGTATGTTTTAATATCATTCGTTTTAATCAAAAAGTTTTAACAGCACTATTGCAACCATGATTTCAATTATTAATGATAAATGTATTATTAAGATAATATACTGCTGCTATAATTCATATCACCTTTATTAGGTTTATAAGTAGTTATCCCCTGAAATCAAAAGCCTTCAGAAACTTCTGAAATTTTCAGCAAAATCAATTTTTATCTCAAAGAATATCCTCGCAAAATTTCGGATCGCTGTAGCGTATAGATTTTGAGTTATAATCATCCAAAGTTCACTCATTTTTGGTCTTTTTCAATAAATTGCGGCGACTTCAAAAGAAAAACAACGAATATGAGCTCATTTCAGCTCTAGTAATTGACAGAGTCTCGAGAAATGTCTGAAAACGCGGAAAAAATTAGATGAAACCCTGATAAAGCATATATTTTAATTTCTAGAAGATGGTCCATACAGTTATGAAATAATATTAATCCAAAGATCGTAAATCTTATTTTTAATCATAATTATGTGAGTCTAAAAATGATGTTTCCTTTGTAATTTATATAATTTTAATTTTAATTGCATTAAATTAACATAAACATAATTCTTTTGTGCTATTCTTATTTTACATGTAAAGAAATTCATGTACATTGAGATTTTTATTTTTCACTTTTGTATTAACTCATATAATTGGGGGATAACTACCTTAAGTAAGCTGCCGCTACTATATTGACTATTAATTAATATTTATAGTATTTCATGAAAAACAATATTTTTAGTGTAAATTTGACTTTTAATTTTATTAGTTTTCTTCTTTTTTCTCTCAGTCCGTAGTATTGCATCTTCATTTATTAAAAATTTAAATATTTTTTATGTATCGCTCGGGATAAAGCTACATATATATATATATATATATATATATATATATATATAATTGACCATGACTAAATAATGGAGATGGAAGATAAATCCCAACTTTTTTGAATGATTGTCCCTGAGCCTTATTAATTGTCATAGCGTGGGCAAGTCTAATAGGAAATTGCCTTCTTGTGATGAAAAATGGTACTTCTTCCACGGATGGAGATAGATTTATCCTTGGCAAAACGACATCAAAACCAGCCCTACTATCAGTTATTATTTGTGCTAAAATAAAATAATCTTTCATTTCATTTATAATTAATCTTGTGCCATTGCAAAGCCCTTCGCTCAAATTTAAATTTCTTAATAACATCACAATAGCTCCTTTTATCAATTTAATTTTATGCTGTGGTAAACCATTAGGTGTTAATGAGTTTAAAAATTATGTAGGTAAAATTATATCTAATTTTTAATATACACGTTCTGGTTCATTTATTATTGATAAAATTTTATTATTAATTTCTGAAACATCAGAATTTTTAGGCGCCAAAATAATGTTCTCATAATATTCATAATTATTTGGATCGATGTTGGTTACATAAATTTCCTCGATTATATTTCCATTTGATAACATTTCTTCTGGAACGTTAATTACTTTATTTTATTTTTCAAACGTGTTTAAAAATTTTCCATCACCTATATGTAAAAGCCACTTTTTAAATTCTTTATCAGTTTCATTTACACGTTTATTTTCTTTCAAATACATAGTTTTAAAATTATACCATATATAACTTCTTTTTATGCAGTTTTCAACTATTTGTGTTCTATTTCCATGTTTAACAATTGGCAATGTTTGTCGAAAATCTCCAGACACAATAACGATTTTCCCACCAAAAATATTGTTGTTTTCGCATATATCTTTAAACATACGATCTACTGCTTCAAAAGCATGTTTAGAAGTCATTCTTATTTCGTCCCAAATTATAACTTGAACAAGCTTCATCATCTGACCACTATTACTATTTGGAGTTATATTACACGTACTTTGTTCGTTAACACTAAGTGGCAATTTGAATGTTGTATGTACAGTTTTCCCATCTTCTAATAAATTAGCTGCTATTCCAGTCCAAGCCACTGTCAGATAATTTATTTAATTTAATTTAAAGTATGAAATCAGAGTTTTTAGTAAATAGCTTTTACCAATTCCTCCTTGACCATCAATAAATATGTATGTATCATTTAATTTTTTATTTACAGCATTTATTACCATGTTATAAATAATTCTTTGTGCGTCCATCAAAGTTGCAATTCTTTGATTTAAAATATCAGTTTTATTTAATTGCAATATATAATTGTTATCATTATTAATATTAAGTTCAGTATCATTATCGAATGTATATGTATTATTTAATTCTGGTAAATTATAATCTTTTATTGAAAAACCATGCGAAACTAAAATGTTATTTATTATATTTAGTGCGTATTGTACGCCTTCTTCGTCATCCATTGTTGGCGGATAAAACTGAGTTTTGTATTTTTCAAATAATTCACGAGCATCAATTGGATTTTGAACAGGATTAGAGTATCTAATACACTTAAAATGTTCATGTTTGTTATGACCCAAAAAAACAATCTGAATATACTCTGAATCAATTGGAACTGGTTGTATATTATTTGGTATTTGAATATATAGTAATGGTTGCATCGAAAATGATGTTTGTTTAAGTATTTGATTGAATTTAAATATATGTGTATCTAGTAACATACTTTTATCACATGAGTAGTTATTTTTACCAATAACAATAAGTTTTTCTAATTCAGTCAACATTTTATAATATAAAGATAAAATAATTGTTGAAGTAGTTTAAATCGAAAAATGTATTAATAATCGGTTATATGCCTGCAAAAATTAAAAATAATTATAATATTAAGTATATTTTTTTCAAACCCATAGAGGCTTCATTTTAAGACTTCAAAAGTTAAACGCATTTTTTTAGATCCAAAAATGATCGATGCCTGTTCTGGGAGTTATACAAGCACTTTTGTATTAAAAAGATTCTATATCCATGTTTTTTTTATACTGATCCAGGTGATCAGACTCTTATTCTTTCTCATTTTAAGATTAGATTTTAAGATAAGTACATTTGACGAGGAAAACATCTGATTCGAACGAATTGAATTTTTTTTTGTAATCCTCCAATGCGGTTAGCTAAAACATGCATTCGATCAAATAAATTGCAGTATTTAAAAAAAATTCAAATCGTTAGAATCAAATGTTTTCCACGTCAAGTGTACATATTATGAATATTTTAATATAACAATAAAAGTGTTTGTTAAAGCATAATTGCAATAATTTTAATGCTGGGCAGAAAAGCGAAAATATTTCTATAAAAGTTTCAATAAGAATACAAAATTTAATGTATTACATATTTTGAAATATATAGATCTCTCAAATGCTTACATATAATAAAAACATATAGATTAGTTATTATTAAATTTATGTTTATTTATACTAATACAATTTAAGGAAAAAATGCGCTATAGAACTTTCTACAAGAATAAATATACAAAAATAAATAAATAAAAAGAATAAATTGTCAAAATCTAAATTCAAGCTGTGTCCCAAAAATTCCAGCGTGCAAAAGGCTTCAAGCCATTTTGGAGCACTAAGGTCCTTATTGCATCCAACCCTTAAATTGCAACTTTTTAATTAAATATAAGATTTAATACATCTTATTCAACATAAATTTATATAAATATACTTCAATAAAAATAATGGAATAATTTTTTTAATATTTAAATAAATTAATTATAAGCATGAGTGTTTGTTAAATAAATTAAATAAAATAAATTAAAATTATATTAAGTTTATTATAAATGAGTTATTACCTGTAAATGTAACAACTTAAAACGATGTAAGATTGATTAATAATGAAAGTAATACATAAGGAACGAGATGTAAAAATATATGTTTCCTCGTATAGAACTAAATCGACAGTGATTCTTGGAAACAGACTACCTCGACTATGCATTAAACTAAAAGGCACCCAGCATAATGTAAACACTATCAGAGTTGCTTTGATTTTTATAAAATGTCCTTCAAGACCATAATACAAAGCCAATATAATAGTAGTTGTAACTTTGTACGTGAATAGGCATCTGCATATATTGTATAACTGCGTATACGTTATAACAACCTTCCAAGCATTCAAAATATTGTATGTATGTATATGCTTTTGCATGTATATTGTTTCTTATTTTACTATTAAATCAAAATTAATTATACGTGAATGTATTTTAAGCCTATTTTCACGTTTTACAACACAATTATTATGATTTTGATTATTAACCAATTCATAATACGTAATAATGTAAAAGATTAAAGTTTTAAATTATAAAATTTAAAACTTTAATCTTTTACATTATTACGTATTATGAATTGGTTAATAATTAAAATCATAATAATTGTGTTGTAAAACGTGAAAATAGGCTTAAAATACATTCACGTATAATTAATTTTGATTTAATAGTAAAATAAGAAACAATATACATGCGAAAGCATATACATACAGTATATAAATACTCATGAATAAATTGACAAAACTTTATGACTGCCATAAATATTGTAGGCAATATTATAACCTACATTTTCCAGCAAAAATCAGAAATCTAATCTACTAGAAAAATTTTATTTATCTTTCTGCCGAGCATTGAAAATATTGTACTTATACTTTTACAGATATTTTTTTAAATTATTTTACAACTCAAATAATATTTTTTTATAATTAAGCTAATTTTTAACTTTGAGGTTTTCATTTTTATTGTTTAATGTAAATAAAAATTATAAAGACAATATGAAATAACTTTTTCAACTGCACAGAAGGTGAAGAAACAAGTACAATCAGATAAAAAAATCACTTATTTGCTTATAAAGAATAATAATAAAACAATTATGATAAACCACAATTTAGTTATCCTTTGTTATGCAGTTATCTATCAATTTAAAAAATTAAAGTTTTTATTTCAATTTCTCACAGAATGGCATTTGAATAATATGATTTTTAAATATTATTTAAATGCAATTAGGCGATATATTTACAAGTAAACTTCAAACTTTATAAAATGATTGATAATTACATAACGAAGGGGAATTATGTTGTGGTTTATCATAATTTTGTTTTTATTATTTATTACAACAAAATTATATAATTTCTTTCTCTGATATATTAAGTAGACACGGGATACCGACAATAGATTTCTACTATGCCTCGCGCGTATTATTTATTTTTTATAAAAAAGTAATTAATGAAAGGTAAAAATAAAAGCTGTCCCCGCTTCATCATACAATCCCAATAAGCACACTATTCGAAAAAATAATTATTTAAAAATTAATGAATGTCCGCAATTAATTAATACTTGTAGTATTCAAAAAGTATTATGAACATATTCTTTGTAAACTAATCAATGTTAACAGTAACCACGGCCGAAAATACTAAAGTATTTAAAAAGTATAACATAAATAATCAATAAGTATGCATAAAGTATCCTTTCAAAAATATAAAGAATAATTTAAATACTCTTTAAGTAATCTTTAATTATTACAACTGAGACATAATGTGACACACTTCTTTAAATTATAATCAAGAAGATATATCCAACAATATTGGTATACTTTAAGATATGATTTATCACAAATTCATAAATTATTGTATATTCACATTATTTGTTACATCTTACTATACAACCCGAGTAGAAATGAATCCGGTTTGTAATGGGGCACGAGTAAAGCCCTGATAAGGCCTGATAAGGCTTTATCAAGGCCTGACTCGCGCTCCATTACATGCCTTAATTCATTTCTACTCAGGAACTCTAACTGATGAAATAGCAAAGTGGTTATATTACAGGACTGTTGAACCGAAGGTCATGAGTTCAAGCCCAACTGTCGACATTTATTTTAATTTTGTTTGCGCTCAATTATATCAATTTATATATCCAAAAAAACAAGATATGTTTTAAATTAATTTATAAATCTACGGAAACCAATATTTTGAACCGCATATCCATTACCAAATTACACTTGCAACAAAAGAATTATTTATGAATTATTTAAGCTTCACACTAGAGCGTACATTCGGCACTTTAAGAACTCTTTTAGAATACTTTTAGTAAAAAAGTATTAAAAAAGAATTCTTATAGAATTAAATAAGGTTTTTACTTTTTGGGATTATTAGTATTTGTGTAACTGCTGATTTCTCTCAGTTATATACTATTTGCAAAAAGTTAGATTTACTGAAGTTTTTAAGTTATAGAGTAATATATTTTACTATTTATGCTACTCAATAACTTAGCGTGTGTGTGTATCGGGCTCGACGTCGGTGCTCGCTCCGAGCAGTCTTCGATTCGGCGCGATCAGCTGGAGCCGTTGTGGGGATGTGTGCGTGTGTGTGCCGGTCTGCGGCTTTCCTCGGTCGCGAGTCTCCTTATCCTCATTCCCTCAACAAAATAAAATAACAATTTACCCCATTAATAACAATAATTATTTAATATAAAATGCTCGGCTCTGGTGACGGGTGATTTGGTCGCGATTGACTGCCCGAGTTTTAATAACATTGGGACGCGAAATACACGTCACACCCTCAAATGGTCATATAAGTATGTCTGTATATATTTTGAATTGATTCGATAAAGGCTTGATGTTTCTATTTTTTATTTTTATTTATTGTGAATTTTTATATTTACGTTAGGTCGGTAAATTAAACACACTATTATGGGAAAAAGCCTTGACGGCATAAAAAAACCCTAAATTTATTTTACACTGAACAAAATATAAATCTACATAAAAAACCAGGAACAAGGATACGATAAATAATTTGCATTGACGTCTCGCGCACACACACTAAGTCGAATAATACAGCAAGAACGCTCGGCGACCGCCGCATGCGGCCACGTGCTCGCTAGTTGATGAAAACACACACACACACTGTTTCACGCACGTTACTTTCGATTCGGTATGATTCACAATGAATCGTCCAGCCAGATTGGCGATTTGATGTGATTCTTAATGAATCTGACGACCCGTTAGCCGACAAGAAAGATATTCGCAATAATTGCGATACGGTCGTTAACCGCCAAAAACACGAGGGACCTCCGCACGCAGTGACATTCAGTCGTAGAATCTAAAGATGTCCGCCGCGCGCGTCTATCGCTCGTGGCGGTAACGAATCGCACGCAGCGTCGCCGCCTCTAGTCGATCTTGTAGATCAGTTGTTCGCGCATGCGCATATTCTCACTCGTTCGTACAACATTCACTCAGTGCGCGCGATAGCTATAATTTTACGAAATTATAAGTAAATAAACATATGTATATATAAAGTTACATATTGGAATGGAACATACTCCCGGGCGAAGCTGAGGAATGAGTTGGATTACAACGAATGTAACAGAGTTTGATAAAAATATATAGAAGATATAATATATTGCAATTATGAAACACGCTTGAATCTATACTTAAAATTAATTTTCAACATTATACAAAATACGAACTATAACGAAATTAAATTTATATTTACCGAATCTATGGTGAATAATACAAGTTAAACCAGTTTCCGTTTGAGGGACTGATTTATTGATTGGCATTGATTATCACAATAAAAATTGATAAGAATAGTATTTACTTGAAAATAGTTAACTGACTTTAAACTATCTTACAAATTAAACGAAAGTAACTTTAAGTATAAGAACATGAATTTAATTCTAAATTAATTAATCAAACTCAATCCTTAAATTTATAACTTAAGTAACGGGTAATAAACAAAGACGAGTAATATTGCGTTTATAAACGCCGCTCGCAGTCTTGACATAGACGACTCGAACGATACCGTCGCTTTCAGGAAACACCTCGATGACCACACCCAGTGGCCACCTTGCGCATCCGAGATTATCTTCCATCAAGACGACTACAGATTCGATTTTCAACTCTGCATTCGAGTAATACCATTTCTGTCGCTATTGAAGTTCGTTCAGGTAATTTGTGCCATTGTTTCCAAAAATCCTGTCTGGCTTCGGTGATGAAGTTGTAGGTCGACAGTCTGTTATCAGGAACTGAAATCAAATTTTTCTCGGGTAAGAAATTGAAGGGTCGACCGATGAGCAAATGAGCCGGTGTTATGGCTAGAGCATCATTGGGATCAGCCGGAAGAGTGCATAACGGTCTTGAATTCAGGATAGCTTCTATCTTGATTAACAACGTGTTCATCTGCTCATAAGTGAGCTTTTGGTCTTTAATCACTCGTCTTAAATGATGTTTAAAACTCTTTATGGCTGCATCCCAGAGACCCCAAAAATGTGGTGATAAAGGCGGATTGAAATGCCATTCAATTCGTTTTGTCAAAGCGACATTTCCTATCGCTTCTTTGAATTTTGGAGTGTCTAGCAATTCGAAGATTTGACGAAGTTCTTTATTGGCTCCTTCAAAATTAGTACCATTGTCTGAATAGACGTGTTCTGGTATACCTCTTCGACTGATAAATTTACGAAAAGCTGCTAAGAACCCTTCAGTTGACAGATCAGTTGCTAATTCGATATGTACGGCCTTCGTTGCCATGCACAAGAACACACAACCGTAAGTTTTGATGAAACTTCTATTCCGATCTTTTTTCTGTTTGATGAGGATAGGACCGAAGAAATCTAGACCTGTACGACTGAACACTGGGGCTTCAGTGACGCGAGGCTCCGACAAATCCGTCATTGTCGCTTGCATCATTTTTGGACGTTGACGAATGCATTCGACACAATTATGTACAATCTTTCTAACCTGATTTTTTCCATTGAGGATCCAGAAGCGTTCGCGAACAGCGTACAGGGTTGATTGGATACCAGCGTGTAAATTGGTTTCGCGGACTTCACGAATGAGGAGATCAGACATATGATATTTACTAGGTAGCAATAAAGGATGTTTTTGATTATAGATCAGTTCTGATTTCTTCAAACGACCGCCCACACGAACCATCCCTAGTTCGTCAAGAAAAGGATTCATTCCATCTAACTTGGTCCCTTTCCGAAATGGAACGGTAATTTCGCCGGGGGTGGTGTCCCGAGCGGTTTTGAGAAGTTTAATCTCCTTATCGAAATTTTAACGTTGAACCTTAGCTAAAATGAACCTATCTACTTCTTCTACTTCTACTAGGGACAACCTGCGACCTTGACATCTAGTTGATTTTCAGTATTCTAAACCTTTACACCGTAATATAACTGCAGTGGTTCTAACGAGATGAGAGTAAGACGAAAATCTACTATAAAAATTTTTGAAAAAATCTTCTGTCTGATCAACTAACAAACAAGTTTCTTTCTCTGATTCGGGAGTTTTGTCAAATCGGACTTCTATCATCCTAGGCCATTCTTCTTCAGGACGAGACAACCAATGAGGACCTGAAGTCCATAGCGAATTTTTAACAAAATCTAATGGTAATTGTCCTCTAGATAGAGAATCTGCTGGATTGTCCTCAGAACGGACATGTCTCCATTGAACTTGATTGCCTAACGTTTGAATGTCTGCTACTCTATGAGATTCGAATGTTCTCAACAAGTGAGGAGCCTTAGTTAGCCAACAAAGTACTATTGTGGAATCTGACCAGAAAATTACTCTCTCTAAAGGGAAATCGAATTGAGCCTTTGATTCAACATAGAGTTTTTTGAGAATTGAAGCAGCACAAAGTTCTAAACGAGGGATGGTGACGCCGTTCAATGGAGCAACTCTAGATTTGCTGCACACAAGATTGTTTTGTGACAATACCCTTTGAATATATGGATCTAATGAAAAGACATGCACCGTACCCAGAAAGACTTGAATCACAGAAACCATGAATTTCTATGCTCACAGAACTAACACTAAATATGTGTCGGGGAATTGAAAAATCTTGTAAACATGGTAACTGATCAGCTAAAGACTTCCATTTAGTATGAATGTCTTGAGGAAGAGATTCGTCCCAAATGATCTTGGCTTTCCAGCAATCCTGAATTAACACCTTGGCATAAAGAATGACTGGCCCTAACAGACCAAGAGGGTAAAAAATTTTGGCAATTTCGGATAACAGCTTTCTTTTGGTTGAAATCGTTTGAGGATCTAAAGGTTGTACTTTGTATGTGAAACAATCTAACTGTGAATCCCAAATGATTCCGAGAGTTTTATGAATGGGATTTAACTTAATTGCGCAATCGAGATTCAAAACCTTTTTGTCGATGTTATTCAGAGCGGATTCATGATTAGACGCCCACTGTCTAATGACGAAGCAGCCATGACTTAACAATTTGATCATTTCGTCGCGAATGCTTAAAATTTCATCGATTGAATCCGCGGCTGAAATGAAATAATCTACATAAAAATCACGTGTCAAAAGTTTACAAGCACGTAGGAAGTTTTTCGCTTCGTCACGAGCAAGTTGATGAGGTGTGCGGATCGCTAGAAAGGGTGCGCATGCTACTCCAAATGTGACCGTGTTCAATTGAAAAGTTCGGATTTTGCCTTGATGATACCACAACGTTTTCTGAAACTTCCTATCATCGGGGTGAACTAAAAATTGCCGATACATTTTCTCAATGTCAGCTGTGACGACGTAACGATGTGTGCGAAATCTAAAAAGCTGTTCAAAGATTGTGTTTTGAATAGTGGGACCTACCAAAAGAACTTCATTCAATGAAATACCAGTAGAAGTTTTGGCTGACGTATCAAATACCGTTCTAACCTTTGTAGTTTCGCTGGATGTCTTAATCACAGCGTGATGAGGAAGATAACATCCGTCATTAGTATCGTCGCAGAGTGACATGTGACCTAAAGAAATGTACTCCTCCATCACCCTAAAGTATTCTTGTTTTAACTGTGGATTGGATTCAAACTTTCTTTCGAGGGCATAAAAACGTTTCAAAGCTAATCTTCTAGATTCACCTAATTTGAATTTACTGTCTCTAATAGGGAGACGAATAATATATCTACCCGTTTCATCGCGCTGAGTGTTATCCAGGAAAGACTGTTCGCAAGCGATGTCATTGCGGGATTTTGCAGGCTCATGATCGAAATCTTCTATTAGCCAAAAACGCTCGAGAAGTTTGTCTAGCTTAACTACATTACATGAGGAATTTGCTGATGTTGTGAGGGCATCTGACCCTCCTGCTACTATCCATCCTAAACTAGTTTTCTGAAGTATAATCTGAGTATCTTTGTTTTTAAGTTTGATTTGACCTATCGCTAATACTGATAAAGTTGTACGTGATGCTAATAAAACATCAATTGGTTTAGGTACATGAAATTGAGGGTCAGCAAGTTGTAGATTTTTGAGTATATCAAATAACTTCCGACGAAATGTGTCATTAGGCACGGAATCAGTAATGGTAGGCACTATTAAAAAATTTAATTCTCGTCTGAAATTATTGTAAGTAGAATTAAAAATGGCTTTGACATAATGGTTTGAAACCGCGCATGAACCAGCAACGGTTCCAATGTTAATTAAACAAGTCTGTTTTGATAAGTTTAATAATTTAACAAGTTTTTCAGTCATTAAATTTACTATGGAACAAGAATCTAATAATTCGCGGGCCATGACACAATTTCCTCGATTGTTCTGAAATTTCAAAACTGCAGTAGTCATTAATTGAGAATCAGAGGGAAGAACACTAGAAACGTATGAATGACGTAATAGTCAGATTTTAGGAGTTGTAGATGTAGAAGCATCTTCCTTTTTAGGAGTTTCTGTTTTAGATGTCTGAAATTTTTTGTCTGAATGAAGTAAAGTGTGATGATTTTGTTGACACTTTTTGCAACGTTTTTCACTCTTACACGGTAAAGGGTGCACATACACACAATTGAAACACATTTTATTTGCCCTTGCGAATTCCCAATGTTTTGAAACCTTAAGCCTTTCGAAAGCTGGACATTTAAAAAGATGATGATTCTCATTACATTTGAGACAAACATTGTTAGAGACATTCGAGGTAGTAGTTACTAAGGACCGCGCATTGACTCTAGTTACCTTATTCTGTCCCATTTCGAGTTTTTCACCAGCCTTTTTCTTAGTTTGGTTGTTATTGCGACTTACTGTGGTCGAACATTCCAACGCTTGCAATTTGAAAATATTAGCTTGAAGGAATTTGAAAAGGTCGCTCAAATTTGGTAAACTGTCTAATTCCAGTTTGTCCTGCCATCTATTTCTAGTCGCTGGAGGTAAGCATCGTTCCACGTGTCTAACTATAAGCTCGTCACTAGGTCTAGCATCAAGTCTTTCTAACATATGAACATGTTGACGAGTCTTATCGAGAAGCGTGGAAAGATTGTTCACAGTCGCACTAGTAAACACTGGTAAATCTATAATTGCGTCGAGATGTTCAACCGCCACAATGCGCTTGTGATCATATGAGTCGATGAGCGCCTGCCAAGCTTTAAGATAATCCTCCTCACTAGGTTCAAATTCTACGGTTTTATCTTTAGCCGAACCAGTGAGAGAACTCAACAATTGAGTATGCTTAACGTAGTTGCTAAGATCGGTGCGAGAATGCACTAAAGCGTAAAATCTGTTTTTATACGATAACCAATCTTCACCTTTACCATCAAAAGTGGGGAGTTTTATCTCTGGAAGCTTAGGCAGGTCATGTCTCTCAGTTATAGTGACGTTTGTCGTGTTTAAAGTCGAGCTTAAAGAAGGTCCTACGTTTTGCAATTTAGTGACCGCGGTGGTAACTGTGTAGTAGTTTGACTCTAATTCAATAAATGCATCGAGTAGAGAGTGATCTGCTTGCAAAGAAGTCAGTTCATCAATGTATTTGCTACAACCTACAAATAAAGTCTCTAGAGTCTTCAAACGTAAATTCGCATTGATGGGATCTGCGTTGAGCGCTTCTACATATGATTTCAAAGCTTCTATTTTATTTTTAAAAGTTTTGCTCTTTTGCACAATATACGCAATACGTGCTAGCTTCTCTTAATTTACAGACATCGTGAAAAAAAAGTTTTTTATTGAAAGAAATGAAAATGACATAAATAACCGAATACTCTTAACCGTTGAAAACTACTAAAATGTTTGAATTATTTCAAAATATTGAATCTGATTAACTACTAATTCAATTATCAGAATATGAGCAATTGTTTAAAAATAATTAAATGATTTCTATTATGTTGTTTTTAAACTAAAAGTTTGTATTTTCTTTGAAAGAGAAAATTTTAAATCATAGTAAAATTTTAAAGTTGAAACTAAAATTAATTTACTTTAAGCGAATTTAAGAAATGTAAAAAATCTAGAGATTGAAACCATATGTGAATATTAAAAATATAAAAAAAGGTACACGGCCTACATTAAAGCTCGCGTTCCTGTTGTGCTCGATAATCCTGGATAACTAAAATTAAACAGGCAAACAAAAAAAAACTAGTGTTGCTAGAACGGCCGCTGCCGTTCGTGTCAATAGCGTGCGCTTTTCTCCGTTACCTCTCTCTCTCCCCTATTCCGAGAATCGACGCACGATTTTATGAATTCCCGAACGCGCGTGTTCACAGCGCGCGCTTGGCAGCGCCTGTTCTTCCCCCCTCCCCCCCGAGCCTTGGTGTTGAATTTACACTAAGACTCAGAGCGAAAAAGACAGACGAAAATCAATTATAAAAACGATGAATTTAATTTATTGATCTACTCTAAAACTTTTATTAACTACTAATGTGAACTAGATAAGCAATAAACAAAATATTTAACGGTATGATCATGATATAATTTTAAAAGCGAAATTGGTAAGAATTTGTAGCACAAGAAAAACCACTTATCTTATTTTCCACACTCTCTCGCTCTTCGATGCAGCAGTCTACTGGGTGGTGAGGCGTCCTGTTATGAGAGCGACGACGGCGAGATGATGCAATGCAGCTATCAAGATGTTTGGAGAATGACCGCGATGTCGATGCGCGCGAGCCCGCTCTGGAATGCCACGCGCTATCGTCCCTTTGTTGCACGTGCTGACTCGAGCACGCGCCGACTCGTGCACGCGAGACGTCACTTGTTTGCGCGAGGAACAAACCTCACAGGAGGCACCATGAATTGATTCGATGAAGGCTTGATGTTTCTATTTTTTATTTTTATTTATTGTGATTTTTTATATTTAGGTTAGGTCGGTAAATTAAGGCAGGTTTGCGGTGGATTTACCCTATTTCAATAATTTTTATTTCATACAAAAAATAATCTTTATTGTTCAAACTTTTTACATATTAAAATACACATTTTGAAGATATAAAAATTTTTTTTTTTACGGATTTTTTTTGACAAAATGGCCGCCTCGAAATTGTTCTTTTGTTTGACTGTCGACACGATATCTCACCAACGGATCATCTGAAATCAAAAAACTAAAAAGATTCTTAAAACTTATAGTTTTGGCTATTGCATAGTCTAGGATATTTCATTTTTACCGGAAAAAAACAAAATGGCGGACTTTTGAATTTTTTGGCTCTTTTTTGCAACATAAATTGTTTATAACTTTTTGAAAAATTTATTGATCGTTATAATCCTAGATCATACAAAAAGAACATGTCAGGAGTAAGCTGTTCAAATTTCAACTGAATCGGTGCATTTTTTTTTTAAATCGTGTCGATAGAGTTGAAAAGCGTTGTTTCGAGAAAAACGCGTTCAAAGATTTTTTTTATGAAAATTTGAGAAAAAAAGGGTCTTACACTCAATCAGCGATGCCAGCTCCATATATAACTCCTTCAGCTTCCTCGTAAGCATCATTTTCTCGTATTCTAGCGTTTCTGCGGGCCACCCTGCTTTCTTTTGAAGCCTGAGAAGCAACCGTTCGGCTTTCCGCACGCGCGTTGCATTGACTTTCTCAGCGTATTTTTGAGCCTCACTGCTTATTATTACGCCCATAACACTCATTATTTTTAATACTGTACTGAAGCCTTCATTAAAAGTACATGCTGCTGTATAAGCTGCTATTTCAACGATTTTTTTCCCACCAACAGTGTGTTTTGGAGCCATGGCCCAAACACAAGAATTAAAACTTTCATTATTGTTCTGAGTGTTTGCGCCAGTGCATCTTTCTAATAAATCTTCACTAGTGAGGTCTTCATAAATTGGTTTAAGTACTGCTTGAGTATCGTTCTCAAAAGCGGGGGGATGCTTAAAAGTTTATTCTGTGCTGCTGCTAAACAATACTTACACCAAGAATCGTCTGGCAGTATTGGTGCTGTGGATTGTCGTCGGTCGAGCTTCTATGGTAGAATGTGGCCCAAATAGCTTTTTTCATTTCTTCGGGTGAGTCAGGATGATTCAGAACAGCAATGCCATAAAAAGCGGATAATTCGGACATAACTTTACCAGTTAAAGTCAAAGTTTTCGGAGTATCGGCTTTTTTTTGGATGTCGATTTTTTCGCGCCTGTTTTTTTCGCGCCTGATTTTTTCAAGGCAGCTTCTTCTATAGATTTTTTAGCTTTTTTTAACTGAGTTAACTGCTTCTTAGCCTCTTTGGTTCTCCGAAACATCCTTTTTTTCACGTGTAACGCATTCTTTCTCCTTTACAATTACTTCGTCTCCATAAGGTTTTTCATCGATTACATTTTTGAAGGTTTTGGTGTCACTGTCACCTATATAATATTCATAAATAGCTTTATAAAGTTCAATGGATCATTTGAACATGTCCAGAATTCCATTCGATTCCATCATTCCAGAACTACCTTCATGATTAGCTGTGCAATCTTGTTCATGATCTTCAAACCAAGCTTCAAATTCAGGAGTATTATGGTCACCATCATAGGTTTCACACGCTCTGCAAAACTTTGACTTCACTTCGAGATCTAAAACTTTATTTGTATATTTGCCTATCAAACTGACTAAGCCAAGTAACGACGAAAAACCTCTTTTTGGCCATGAACCATCTCCGGAGACTGTGAGCCGATTTTCAATCTTGCCAGCTGCCGCGTTTGCTTTTTTCTCCTCATTTACAACTTTTTTAAAAGCTAATAATGCTACCGATTTGGCTGCTATGTGAATGTGATTAACAATATCATAATATCCATTTTCACTAAATCCAGTACACAAATCCATCAATCCACAAAAATGATTCAGACCCTGAATACCTATGCCAAGAAGCCTCATTACGAAAGCAAATCTTCTGTTTATTTCGTAACCAGAGCTAATTTTTGGACTCGATGGAATGCGAACGTCATTTTCACATTTACACGCCACATTTAAATCAAAGCCTAAACCTTTCTGATTCAATTTCGAAAAACGCACTTCACTTTTGCATGTTTTACAAATCACAATGTTCTGTAAGGCCAAGAATACACTATAAGAGACTATACAGTATAGCATAGTTGGATCGACTGCAACTTGAAAATCAGGATAACCATTATGAATTTTTTTTGCAGAAGTACTAGTTAAACTTGAATCAGCATCAGAAGTATGCCGATTCCCGTGAAACGAGCGTTTTCTTGATCGGCCTTTTTCACAACGGTTCAATTTAATTAATCAACAATTTTCGATTGTAACTAAGGAAAGGCCAAGCAAAAGCGAAATAATTAAGTAAAGCGAGTCAGGGCAAGAACAGCTAATCACGGCAGAGAAGTGTGTGTGGAATAGAGTAGAGTAGCGCGGCTGCGCAGTGGTCAGTACGATTAACCGGCTCAACAGCAAGTGTACGAAAAAAGGGCCGTACGTACACGACACAGAGGCCCCGCTCCTACAATAATTTTTTTTTAATTTATTTTTCAGGTGCGACGCCAAATATCCAATTAAATATTAATAAACAATAATTACAAAAATTATTTTTTTTAATTGGTTTTTTGATTTTTTTTAAAATTTTTACATTTTCTGCATTTTTTAACTTTTAATAATTTTCTAGATTTTATTTCAAAAGATAAATATTTTCTTGTTTTTTTTTTAAACTTTAAATTTTCAGATTTTTCGATTTGTTTTGGATTGTGGAAATTTATGGACATTTGGATTTTCGAATTCTCGGAAAATTTTTTGGATTAACTTTCGAGGGATTCGAATCCTTTTGGGATTTTTTTATTACACTTCAAATTTTCAAATTTTTGATTTTTTGGGATTTTTAAATTTTTGGAATTTTTGGAATTTTTGAATTTTGAATTTTCAAATTTTTGATATTGTTGGAATTTTCGATTTTTTTTTGAGAATTTTCAAATTCTTGTATTTTTGAAATCTTTGAATTTTTTTCTATTTTTTTGAAGTTTGTGAATTTTTCGAATTTTTAAATTTTTGAATTTTTGTGGACTTTTCGAGGTCTTTGAAGTTTTCAAATACTTTTAAATTTTTTTTTGAGATTTCCAGATTATCAGTGGTTTACATTTTTGACAATTCGAATTTCCAAAATCTACGAAATAATTTGAATTGACAGTTTTTTAATTTAAATTTTTTTCTGAGCCAAAATCCTTTCTAAACGAAAACTGAACTCATTTTTCGTTTCGAAAACCGTTGCGTCAAAAGCCACACACATTTCTAACCTACAAACCGAGACTTGAACCCGGTTACTCGAGGTCATCGGGTTAAGACAAAATTTGGAAAAAAATCAATTAAAGTCACCGGTTTGAAGCGAGATTCGAATCCGAATACTTGCATAGAAAGAAAGATGAAACAGAAACCCGTGATTAGCTCAGGAAAATAGAATAAAGACGATCTTGCGAAACAGAACGCACCGAAAAAAGCGTAACAAAGATCAGTCTGACGATCTGCTCAACCGAGAAAAATTTAATTGCGAAATTTTTCTCGGGCCTTGAGCGTTTAATACACTCGCACACACTTTGGGTAACTACCCTCGGCGCGCGCGTGTTGCCTATAGTGCGAACGCGCGTATTCGCCGCTCATTTCGTTACAACCCCCTCCCAGACGTTGCTTGTCCCCGCAAACAACTTCTGCTGCTCAATCTACGAAATGCGCGATCAAACGGGGATGGGGTTGGTCTGATCGTGTCTAACTAAAATTTTCACTCGCCTCAGTTTTCGTTTCTTTTTTTTCTTTTTAATAAAAAAAAATATAAAAATATAAAAATATATATATATATATACCCAAAGGGGTCGAGGGACCTTCTGTCACTCGCTCCACGAACTTACTCCGGCCTCCTGGCCTTCTCCGTTTTGGAATCCTCCCGCCACCCCGCAATAATGTCGGCGTGGCGGGTAATCTTATCAGGGCATTTTCCCGGTGTGCGCACCCCTAGCCGACCGCATATTGCGCAGTATCTCGTTCTACCCGTCCCGGGCGGATTCTGCGGTTGTTGTGGGGCTCTCGCCGCTGGCTCCTGAGGGGTCGCTCGGGTCGATCTTGTCGTATCTGGTGAGCTCGAGGAAGCGGCATTCCGCCCTGCCTCCTCGGCCAGCCTTGCGGCTTCGCGCCTGAGGGCCCGTATCTCAGCGTTCGCGAGTGACGCCTCGGCCTCCCGTGCTGCGAGCGCGTTTTGGACCTCTCGCAGGCGTCTCGCGTCCTCCTCAGCCTTGGCTGCGGCTGCTTCTCTCTGTTCCTGTAGGCGCGTTAAGCGATCGTGGAACCACTGGTCGAGGTGTTCTTTTAATTCCTGGTGGCTGCTGTGTATTCTGACCAGCTCTTCCGAATATTCTCGGGCCTGGTCGTAGCTACGGTGGAACTCGTCCCACCGTTCGCTTGCCTCTACTACTTTTGCCCGGTATGCGCGGAGTAACGCTCGTGCCTCCACGACTGCTGTCTCGGTGGCCTGCCATGCCACCTCGACTGGGTCTGACCCACGATCGGTCGGTGGTCGTACCGGGGTACCACTGGTTGGTGGGGCTGCAGCGGCATGCTGGGCCTCACTTGCGCCCCGGTTGTGCCCATCGTCGTTCGCTGTCGGAGCGGAGGTCGCAGCGGCATGCTGGACCTCTCGCTCCGTCTGGGAGGCTGCCTCCCGGGTCGGCATTCTCAATGGGATGGCCGACCTGTCCGGCGTCGACGGGTGTTCTCCTGAGCCGGTGTCGTCCTCTAGTTCCTCTATCCATACTGAGGCTCTCGTTTCTTCTCGTCGTCGTCTTTCTCCTTCCAACTCACTCAGCTGCTGGTCGAATACGTGTAGCGCGGCCTGCACTACTCCTTCGACCCTCTCGCCGAGTTGCAGGTTGAGTAAGGCGGCGGCGATTTTTTCAATGACCTCCTGTGTAGCCTCCATCTGAAATAAGGGAACAATTCTGATGTTAGCCCTGATAGGGCATGTCGCGTTTGCTCCTCGTGCGGCGCGGTGAGGTAGGGGCCGGCAAGTTCTGGTCGCGATTCTTGCCAGACCCCTTCGGTCGACCTCGCGGGCGTTTGGTCGGTTCAATTTCGCGCGACGCCTTCTTCGGCTTGTTAGCGGCTTTCGCTGTTTTGACGACGTATACTGCCTTACGCGGACGACCGCGCTTTGGCTTCGCTCTTTGGTTGCCGTCGTCGTCCGCCAGCGTTGCCCCCGCTGGAGTCGCACCTCGTACACTATCGTCGGTCGGCGTCGCATTGCCGATTACCCCCGCTGGGGTCGCATCTCGCACGCTATTGTCGGCCGGTGTCGCATCGCCGTTCGCTGCCGTTGGGGTCGCATCGCCCGTTATCTCCGTCGGATCCTCCTCTTCTCGTGCTCTTCTTTCTTCTTGTTGCCCGGGTTCTGCTGGATCTTCTCCTGGGGCGAAAGGCTTCATATCCTCGGCTTGGACCAATTCCTCGATTTGCCCGCTCGGACCGAACAATCGAAATGAATTGGCGCCGAGGACGCCGATCACGATGTATGAACCGGCATATTTCGGCGCTAGTTTCGCCGTTATGCCCTGGGCCGCCGACGAGAGTACCCTGTTTTTTCTCCATACGATGTCGCCGAGCAGAAATGTTTCTTCTCTGCGCCTAGCGTCATAGTACTTCGCCTGCCTGGCCCGCTCAGTCTCTGAGCGTACCGCTGACTGCTGGTGCAACTCGTGTAGCCTTTCCATTCTTACGTGCCAAGCTTGCAACAGTTCTTCTTGCACGGAGTTTCTGGCCTCCTCATCGCGTGTACACTTTGTGGTCCCAGGTGGCGTCGGTTGTCTCCCATAATTCAGCATGGCCGGGCTATAACCTGTTGAACTGTGACTGGCCGTGTTCATTGCGAAAACCAGCTCTGGTAGATGTTCGTCCCAGGCTTTGTGGTTCTCCTGAACGTAGGACGCAATCATAGTTTTCTGGGTTCTGTTCTCCCTCTCCACAGGGTTCGCTCTGAGACAGTATGGGGGAGTCGTGGTGTGGTACACTCCCTGCTTCCAAAGGTATTCGTCAACAGCTTTGTTCTTAAACTCGGTGCCGTTGTCCGAATGGAAGGTTTCGGGGGTCCCAAATCTCATGACGATTCGCTCGTGTAATTCCTTAATTACCGTCCGAGCGTTGGCCTTCCGAATGGGTATGCACTCCACCCATCGGGTAAACAAATCCTGAAATATCAAGATGTATTCGTAGCCGCCTTTCGTACGTGGTAGCGGGCCAGTGATGTCTCCAGCCATTATCTGCCATGGTCTTTCCACGACCCCCCTACCCATCATTCCTACGGGAGGCTTCTGTACCACTTTGCACTGCTGGCCTACCATGCATTCTTTGACGTACTTCTGTACGTCAGCGTGCATGTTCGGCCAATAATAATATTGGCCTATCCGGGCGAATGTCTTATCTCGCCCGAGGTGACCAGCAGTGGGATCGTCGTGGTTTTCTCTCAATATGGCCCGCCTGTGTTCGGCTGGCACGGCCATTTTCCACGCGTCATCGTCCCCTATGACACTCTCGACGCTTTCATATGGTCGATAGTGGTATAGTTTCTCTCCCACGATCTTCCAGCGCAGGTTCTCATGCGGTTGCACAGCTGTATCTTTCATCATTTTAGGATACCATTGGTCATTGGTACCCTCTGACCAACTGAGCGAACTTAGCATTACCCCCTCTTCTTCGTACATTCGGGATAGGGCATCAGGGACATAATTGAGTTTTCCCTCTTTGTGGACTACCTCAAAACTCTGCCCTTGTAGTCGCAACGCCCACCTGCACAAACGGCCTGTGGTGTTTTTCATGTCGCATAACCATTTCAAGCTCATGTGGTCGGTGACCACCTTGAAATGGTAACCCTTAATGTACGGACGGAACTTGTCTATGGCCCATACTACCGCTAGACACTCTCGTTCCGGGACGCTATAATTCCGCTCAGCTGAATTCAAGGTTCGGCTGGCGAACTCGAGTACCCTCTCGCCCACTCCGTTTCCTGTACGAGCACCGCACCGATCCCGGTGTCACTCGCATCCGTATTTACAACGAATTGCTCGTCCGGTAGAGGGCTCTGAAGTACTGGTGCCGAGGCGATAAATGCTTTCAATCTCTCGAATGCGTACTGTTGGTCTTCCAGCCATTGATACTTTTGATTCTTCTTAAGTAACCTGGTTAGAGGCTCGGCCACGGTGGCATAATCTCTCATGAACCTCCTGTACCAGGATGACATTCCCAAGAATCGTCTCAGCTGTTCAGATCTTTGGGAGCTGGATAGTTCAGGACTACTTCAATTTTTTCTGGGTCGGGCCTTATCCCATCCCGGTTCACTAAAACTCCCAAGTATCTGACCTCTGGCTTACAAAAAACGCATTTCTCCCTATTGATCACTAACCCCGCAGCCTTCAACCTCTCTAACACCAGCCTGAGTAAGCGCTTGTGCTCTTCAAACATCTCAGAGTTTATGATGATGTCGTCCAGGTAAGCGAGCACATATGGTTCGAGCTCGCTACCGATCACCATATCGATCAATCTCTGGAACGTGGCTCCAGCGTAGGATAAACCATACGGGAGCCTCACAAATTGAAACAGCCCTTTTCTAGGCACTGTAAAGGCCGTCATGGGTTTCGAAGATTCGCCCAATGGTATGTGGTGATACGCACTTCTAAGGTCTATCGTCGATATATACCTGGCCCTGCGTAATTTCCGCAGTATGTCTTGCATATACGGTAGTGGGTACGAATCGGGTTTCGTATGGGCATTCACCTTCCTATAGTCGACGCAGAACCTGTACGTCCCGTTCTTCTTTTTCACCATAACCACTGGGCTCGACCATCCGCTGTTAGATGGTTCAATTATATGCTGTTCCAACATTTCCTTCACCTGTTGGTGCATCTCCTGCTCGATTTTCTCAGAGACGGGATAGTAGCGTTGTTTGATCGGCCTCGTGGTACCGACGTCGATATTGTGCTCTATATCACACGTCAATCCGCACGTCTCTCTTTGGCCTGCCAACATCTCATCCAGAAGGTCTTCCAGCTCTTTATGCTCATTCTCCGTAGCATCAGCTACACCAACGGACGAGAGTGCGGCTACTCCCACCTCTAAGCTGGCTACTTCGCATAACAATTTAGCCTCCGTACCCTTGAAGTGCATCGTGTCGGTATCACGGTCGATCATGGCCCTGAATTCTTTGATGAAATTGACGCCGACGTAACACGCATCGTTCAAGTGAGGTACTATGCCTACTCGTTTTTCTCTAGTTATGCCCGCCACCGTAATGGGGAGCATAACATGGCCAACCAGTGGGCGGCAAGTACCGTCTGGTAGTTTCACCCGTCCGGTGCACTTCAGGGAGAGTTCTCGCCCCAGTGCGCTGGCCATCTGCAGTCCAACCGCCCCCATGACCGTGCTGGATGCGCCAGGATCGTATAGGGGTCGAAGCCTATAGTCCGCGACTTCGATCGACATCTACCATCGTGTTTCGTCTTCGGGGTTATACTTCATTCCCCACGGTCTCACAAGCTCGTCTTCTTCTACTAAAGAATCGAAGCCGGTGAACGTCTTCGCTCCTGCCTCTCCTTCGGGAGTCGGCTGACTTCGCCGTGGTAGGGCGTCCAGGTCCTCTGTCGTCGCCGTAGCTTCGACTTCCTGAGTCGCTACGGTAACCGTAGGCTCTTTCAGAGGCTCCTCCAGTGTCATCTCTCCTTCTGGACGAGAATCGTCTGACTTCTTTTGGACGTCCACATCCTCCGTCGCAGGCTCGGCTACGACGGGAAGTGTCTCTGCGGGGACCGGTTTCTCGTTAGGAGTGGCTTTGGTCCTTTCTAGCCGCTCCCTTGCTCGTTTCCCGAGAATTTAGGGCAATGCTTCCGCATGAACCATGTCTCTCCGCAGCCATAGCATTTCATCGGCTGCGTGGGGTCAAACCTTGGTTTACTCCCTCCTGGGGGGGTGCCAGGGGGTTACGATCTTTTGGCTCCCCATCCCGTTCGGGTTGATGACCCAATCGGGTTTCCCCCTCTGTCGGGCGCTTTGGGGTCCGTTCTGGTCCCCCCGCCCTTTTCGTTCCTGTTGACGCCGCCTTTGTCCGACATATTTAGCCGAAACTGGCTCAGCTTCTCGTCTAACATCTTGGCAAACATTGCCGTGATGTCAGACGTCGAAGGTTGTGGTTCTTCTTTCGAAATGGCGGATACTTCCGCTTTCTGCTTCTTTACTCCTTGATTTGGCTTATACGCCATCTCGGGTAGCAAAGAAGCTTCCGGAGGCGGGGGCAAACGTATGCTTTTTTCTCGTTCCAACGTTTGCTCGGCATCTGAGTCGGCGTCCAGCAGTGTTTCCACGCTAGCGATCTCGCACCTGCGGACCATTTTCTGTAGGTCCGACCGCATGTTTCGGTGTAGTAGGTCCAATTCCTGGCTATACTTGAGCCTCGGCGATAATTTGTTCATTATGCCAATGAGGCACGTGAGGTAGTCTCGGACCAGTTCATCTGGTCCTTGTGTCCTTAGATTGGCTTCGTTCCACAGCCTCTGTTGGTATTGACGACTTGTGCCATACCATCTCCTGGCTGAGGTGGTGAAGTCATTCTAAGTCCGCCACTTCGTCCGGTTGTTCCTATACCAGGTCGCCGCGTTATCTGTGAAAAGTTCAGACCGCGCTGCCAGAAGCTCATCGCCCGTCAGGTTGCTCAATGCGTTGCAATCCTCGATTCGTGCCAGGAATGCGTCTATGCTCTGGTTCTTACTGCCAGAGAACTTGACGTTCCATTTCCTTACGATTTGGCCTACATCCTTATTCGAACCGAACCTAGACGTCCCGTCCAAACTTCCTGGTATGAATCTTGGGCTTGATGTGTTACCAGGATTGCCACTCCTACGCAAATCTGGTCGATCTCTCGGCAGCTGATGGTCGTCATTTATAGTCGTTTGTCGACTATCTGCCCCCTCCCAGGCGGTACGTGCCGATAAAGGTGGCGCCGTTGTAGCTCGAGAATCGTCCAGATGCGTATCACCGTGCACTGTGAATGTGTCTTGGAAATTCACATGTCCTGGGCGTCTGTTTTCCTCGTTCCTTGCACTGGACAGTATCTGCTCTCGTTTCAGAGTATCTACTTGTCGTTGTAGCAACTTGACCTGTGTGAGCAGTTCTGCCAGTACGAACGAGATATCTTGCGGTATTTGGAATTCCGTTCCTTGTGCTGACACTAGCGTGATCATCTGTTCGTTTGGCCGTGCGACCGACTCCCCCGTATGTTCAGCTGTTGCTGTTTCGTTGGTTGGCGGTGTTGTTTCGTTGACCTCTGGAGGCCCCCGAAGCGACAATTCCAGGTTTCTGAGCACGTTTGTGTCCGTGATCAGCTTTGTCAGGTTGTGCGCGTTTTCTTGGCCTGTCTGCGTGCCTTCTTCAATGTCGGCCGCTATTGTTTCGTCAATGAACTGTCGCCGGCGACGCGCTCTGACGTTAATTGTGTTGCCCTCTTGATCGTCTTCTTCCACAAAATCGTTGGCTGTGTAGTTGCCGAGCAGCCATTTCTGTAAGCGATATGCTTGTGCGAAATAGCTGCCCTCTGTGGACATTGTCAACTTCGAGAGCGTCTCGTGTAGCTGCTGACCAGTCAGGTCCGTCAGCCATGTCTCTACAGCTATCTCCGTTGTACTGGACATACTGAACTTCTATAGATTGCTGGTTTCGCTCGCAATTTCCTATATGTTGCTCGCTACGCGAGATTTTCGATTTCGCTTTTTTTTTTTTTTTTTCGCAAGTGTGTGCGAGTGTATTAAACACTCAAACGCCGCTTCCTCGAGCTCACCAGATACGACAAGATCGACCCGAGCGACCCCTCAGGAGCCAGCCGCGAGAGCCCCACAACAACCGCAAAATCCGCCCGGGACGGGTAGAACGAGATACTGCGCAATATGCGGCCGGCTAGGGGTGCGCACACCGGGAAAATGCCCTGATAAGATTACCCGCCACGCCGACATTATTGCGGGGTGGCGGGAGGATCCCAAAACGGAGAAGGCCAGGAGGCCGGAGTAAGTTCGTGGAGCGAGACAGAACAGAAGGTCCCTCGACCCCTTTGGGTATATATATATATTTTTATATTTTTATATTTTTTTTTATTAAAAAGAAAAAAAAGAAACGAAAACTGAGGCGAGTGAAAATTTTAGTTAGACACGATCAGACCAACCCCATCCCCGTTTGATCGCGCATTTCGTAGATTGAGCAGCAGAAGTTGTTTGCGGGGACAAGCAACGTCTGGGAGGGGGTTGTAACGAAATGAGCGGCGAATACGCGCGTTCGCACTATAGGCAACACGCGCGCGCCGAGGGTAGTTACCCAAAGAGAACGCGACTGGAGGCGCGGCGCTGGCCGCGCTGACGCCGAGCAAGAGAGACAGAATCGATCGAGCGTTCGACTCGCGCGCGTCAGCTTACAGAGTTTTTCCGCCGATATAGCTTTCCGACAGCACGAGAGCGACCTGTTGCCGCGACGAAAGAGCCGATAAGGAACACGACGACGGTATCTCGTGTGCGGAGAGTGAAAAGGCAGGCCTGAGAGTGTGAAGACAGATAAGGAGACTGAGAGAGAGAGCTAGACGAAACGGGAGAGTGAGCGAGACGAGAAATAAGTGATCTACGTCGGACTCGAGGTAAGGGCTAGCCCGCGCAGATATATATATATAAAACGAGCCGCGGGCGGCGTACAGGGCTGCCCATCGCGGGCACCGCGCCCTAGAGTACGCCGAGGTGCCGGGACACCGGACGCGCGTGCGGCCCATCGCGAGGGCAACGCGTTCAGCAGCGAACGAGCTGGACGCGCACCGTCGCTTGGCCTGCGCGACTTTTATAACTTTGTAAATATTAATTGTTCAATTCATCATCGTTAATCCACTGTATATATTGTTAAATTATTAATCTCTAAAATACATTCTATTTTGTTAACTAAATCGCGTACATCAATTTCCCCACGACCCGCCTGCTCCTCGACCGAGTTAGGCAAACGCGGAAAAGCCGTTCTATTGGCGCGTCGCGACAATTAGCTTTCCGCGCTTTCGCGCTCCTTACAGGTCGCGAAAATCCGTGCGTCGAGGCGACTCCGCACGGAGCTGAATCCACCGGGATTCAGCATATTTTGTAACAGGACAGCCAGAGCAGCGGCAGCCAGACAGATGCTCAGCGGCGTTGCGCCGCTGGCTCGATCCAGGTAGGGGCAAAGGCATACGCCAGCACGCGTTGCGTGTTGGGCTGACTCTACACGCCAACAGCTCGGCCGAAGGCTTTTTAGCCAAGGGGCAATTGTTATAAACAATTGTCCCCCACTGTTACAATATATATATATATATATATATATATATATATATATATATATATATATATATATATATATATATATATATATATATATATATATATATATATATACATACATACTTATACGGCCATTTGAGGGATGAATAACACCCTTATAATTCACCCCCAAAAATCATGTTTTTTAATATCTTAAAAACGATGATATATATATATATATATATATATATATATATATATATATATAATGTTTTTTTCATATTTTACAATATATTACAAAATTAAGTTAATTATTAAGGCTTACGTCAGGAAACTCATGTTACGGGGTAGTTACCCCTTTAAATTACTTTTTTTTTAAACTCCCGGGATCGGTCAACTTTTAATTTTAATATTGTTTATAATTGAATGATTCTTTATAAGATTCGGGTAATTAAGAAATTTCTGAATAAAGAAAAAACGAAAAAAAGTCATATATACCCTTATAAGAAATAAGGGATGCAACTCTTCAGAGTGAAAGCGATTACCATAGAAGCGCATTTGGATAAGAAAAAAATTGGCGTTGGTTTCATCGGAAAATTTCAATTCGTTTTTGAGATATTAAAAAAAACTGTTTTTGGAGGTAAAATTTAAGGGTGGTTTTCACCCCTTAAATCGCCGAATTAGCACGTAAAAAAATACGCGTCTAATACTTTTCGATATACTACAACATATCACAATATAAAGAAAATCGATGAGGTACACCTTGGGTAGTTTCTTTGTTAGAATGAATTTATATCAAGAATTGCGGCTTAACTTGAAACAAAAACGGCCGTACATAGCGGGATTCTGTCGATTAAATAGTATCCAACTTGCTAATCTTGGCCACTGCTCGAATATAATTTTAACAATACTTGATATGCGTATTTTTTCGATAAAGAATAATTTTTGTCTAATAGGAAGGTGCAATGCATTGATGTTTTCTTAAATATTACCTGAATCATGAGGAGAGTGCACGCAACTTTCGGAGATGGTTTATGGTAACCAGACCCCGTAATTTGTTTGAATGGTCCTTGCTATCGAGGTATGAGGTATTTTATTCCAAATAAGCGTTCTTTTAATGAAAAAAAATACCTCTTCTACTGACCATAACCCAATGGCAATAGAATTAGGCAAGAAAAGCTTTAATGTAAGTTCTGTTTAGTATAATAATATTAATATTATCAAAAGATATTAACAATCGAAGGTACTGACTAAAATTGCATGAAGATTCGAGGAAATTTAACTATTTTAAATTCGTTGTCGTCTTATGCATTTTCAGCCATCATCTTTAAATGTTAATAACTGGATCAGAATAATATTTTTATACCAAACAGAGATTAAATTAAAGCTCTTTTCACCTTCTTTTATTATCTTTTAGGTCAACTTTTAATTATAAAAACTTGCAGAGCTATGGTCAGAAGAAGGGTTAATGTTTTCAAATAAAATAATACATATTTGTAGTGAACTTATAACTTGACAGCAAAGGTTTCCATTTGAACAAATAACGATTGTTAGGATTCTCTTTAAATAACTTTTGTCGGTTAAATTTCAGAACATAAAAGGAAATCACACATCACTATATAGCTTACATATCAAAGTAAGTGCACCATTGCAGATGTATCTTTGTTATTTTTGCGAACAAAAGCGATTGTAGTAGATTTTTTTCAATTTCCTGATTTATGTCCGCACCAAATAAGATTTGAGCAACGCTTTGCCTAATTCAGTATATAAGGAATTCTACAAAACATCGGCCAATAAGTTTGTACAATTGTATAGGTCCTAAAATTTACGAGAAAAATTTTAAACAAGCGAAAAAGACCTTGTGACTCACTTTTTTTTGGAAATCAAATAATATTTACAATCGATTTTATACTGCACGCGAGGTAAAGGAGTATGTGGTTGTGTGTATATATGTGTATGTGTATGTATATGTAGATAGATAGATAGATAGATAGATATACTGTTTATTCATCAAAAGACGAAATTCTTACAATTGCATGTACATGTATAGTTATAATAATTAAAATATCAGTCAGTATTATATATTTGTTATCTTACATTAACATTCACTTATTGCATTTCTTATGTATTAAATAACATTATTCGCTGTAACAGTTCGTCAGTTTATAAAATCTAAATATAATGAACTAGTCATAGTCAGATGGCATATCACAGAACACGCTTCGTCAAAATACATAGAATAAAATAAGTACAATAGAGATAACATATTACGATAAAAATAAAAAGAATACATACACATACTTTACTAAATTTTTACGTATAACTAACACGTGGAAAATTTGCAAACACACTCATTCATATGACACTTTTACAATTCACGCTAATAAATACATTCACACTTAACACTTAACATATTTAATAAATAAATAAATTAATAAATAACTAAGTCAAACAAATAAATAAATAAATAAATAAATAAATAAATAAATAAATAAATAAATAAATAAATAAATAAATAAATAAATAAATAAATAAATAAATAAATAAATAAATAAATAAATAAATAAATAAATAAATAAATAAATAAATAAATAAATAAATAAATAAATAAATAAATAAATAAATAAATAAATAAATAAATAAATAAATAAATAAATAAATAAATAAATAAATAAATAAGTAAATAAGTAAATAAGTAAATAAATAAATAAATAAATAAATAAATAAATAAATAAGTAAGCAAGCAAGCAAGCAAGCAAGCAAGCAAGCAAGCAAGCAAGCAAGCAAGCAAGCAAGCAAGCAAGCAAGCAAGCAAGCAAGCAAGCAAGCAAGCAAGCAAGCAAGCAAGCAAGCAAGCAAGCAAGCAAGCAAGCAAGCAAGCAAGCAAGCAAGCAAGCAAGCAAGCAAGCAAGCAAGCAAGCAAGCAAGCAAGCAAGCAAGCAAGCAAGCAAGCAAGCAAGCAAGCAAGCAAGCAAGCAAGCAAGCAAGCAAGCAAGCAAGCAAGCAAGCAAGCAAGCAAGCAAGCAAGCAAGCAAGCAAGCAAGCAAGCAAGCAAGCAAGCAAGCAAGCAAGCAAGCAAGCAAGCAAGCAAGCAAGCAAGCAAGCAAGCAAGCAAGCAAGCAAGCAAGCAAGCAAGCAAGCAAGCAAGCAAGCAAGCAAGCAAGCAAGCAAGCAAGCAAGCAAGCAAGCAAGCAAGCAAGCAAGCAAGCAAGCAAGCAAGCAAGCAAGCAAGCAAGCAAGCAAGCAAGCAAGCAAGCAAGCAAGCAAGCAAGCAAGCAAGCAAGCAAGCAAGCAAGCAAGCAAGCAAGCAAGCAAGCAAGCAAGCAAGCAAGCAAGCAAGCAAGCAAGCAAGCAAGCAAGCAAGCAAGCAAGCAAGCAAGCAAGCAAGCAAGCAAGCAAGCAAGCAAGCAAGCAAGCAAGCAAGCAAGCAAGCAAGCAAGCAAGCAAGCAAGCAAGCAAGCAAGCAAGCAAGCAAGCAAGCAAGCAAGCAAGCAAGCAAGCAAGCAAGCAAGCAAGCAAGCAAGCAAGCAAGCAAGCAAGCAAGCAAGCAAGCAAGCAAGCAAGCAAGCAAGCAAGCAAGCAAGCAAGCAAGCAAGCAAGCAAGCAAGCAAGCAAGCAAGCAAGCAAGCAAGCAAGCAAGCAAGCAAGCAAGCAAGCAAGCAAGCAAGCAAGCAAGCAAGCAAGCAAGCAAGCAAGCAAGCAAGCAAGCAAGCAAGCAAGCAAGCAAGCAAGCAAGCAAGCAAGCAAGCAAGCAAGCAAGCAAGCAAGCAAGCAAGCAAGCAAGCAAGCAAGCAAGCAAGCAAGCAAGCAAGCAAGCAAGCAAGCAAGCAAGCAAGCAAGCAAGCAAGCAAGCAAGCAAGCAAGCAAGCAAGCAAGCAAGCAAGCAAGCAAGCAAGCAAGCAAGCAAGCAAGCAAGCAAGCAAGCAAGCAAGCAAGCAAGCAAGCAAGCAAGCAAGCAAGCAAGCAAGCAAGCAAGCAAGCAAGCAAGCAAGCAAGCAAGCAAGCAAGCAAGCAAGCAAGCAAGCAAGCAAGCAAGCAAGCAAGCAAGCAAGCAAGCAAGCAAGCAAGCAAGCAAGCAAGCAAGCAAGCAAGCAAGCAAGCAAGCAAGCAAGCAAGCAAGCAAGCAAGCAAGCAAGCAAGCAAGCAAGCAAGCAAGCAAGCAAGCAAGCAAGCAAGCAAGCAAGCAAGCAAGCAAGCAAGCAAGCAAGCAAGCAAGCAAGCAAGCAAGCAAGTAAGTAAGTAAGTAAGTAAGTAAGAAAAGCAGGGGTCCCAGGACTGAGCCCTCTGGTACGCCAAGATTGGTGGTTAGCCAACCTGAATCCCCGTTTGTGTTTGTGACGACTTTCTGTCGTCTCCCCATAATATATGACTTAAGCCACAGGAGAACACTCCTGGAGAATCCCATGCGCATCAGCTTACGCAGCAGTTTAGTGTGTGAGATGGTGTCGAATGCTTTGCTAAAATCAAACATCAACAAAATAGTCAATAGTTTTTTGTTGTTGTTAATGCCTGATCTTATGTCTTCCGTCAGTTTTAGTAGTGCTGTCTGTGTACTGTGATTCTGTCGAAAACCAGTCTGCATCGGGTCCAAAGTATTGTTTTCTCGTAAAAAGTCAGTTATTTGGTCGTGTACTATTTTTTCCAGGACCTTAGAAAGGAAACTCAGTAGGGCAATTGGTCGGAAATCTGACACCGTAGATGGGACAGGCTTCTTCTTCAAAGGCACCAATTGAGCTCCCTTCCAAGTTCTCGGAAAAATGCCACTGGACAGAGAGGAGTTAAAGATCTTAACAATATGATCTCCCACAAACGGAAGAGCCTTAGCCACTATACTTTTGGGAATACCGTCTTCCCCTTTGGCCTGTGATGAGAAGTGGGCAACAGCCAGGACCACGTCTGAGAAGCTGACTTCTCGGAAAACAAAGCCGTCATCACTGGCAGTGGTCAAGACGTTGTCAAGTTCTTCATCACTCTCATTTTGGGAGATCGACACCCCTGCAAAGTGGGCATTGAGCTCTTCCGGCGAGAAACCATGAAGCTCCTCTCTTGTCTTTGGCAGAAGGCCCAGAGCCTTGAGCTCTTTCCAGATATCTTTCTTAGTATCAATTGCTTCAAAAATTCTATTTTGTAAAAATCTTTCCCTTGTTTCCTTCGTTCGTAATTCAGCTTCAGCTGCAAGGCTCTGATACTCCCGCCACGGTCTGTCGTCTTTGGTCCGCGCATAGCGTCGTCGTACAGAGTCACGTTTTTTGTATAGATGTATGACTTCAGCATCAACCCATGGTGGATTCTTTATCTTTTTCGGTGTGAATTCTTTTAACGGCGCAATTTTATCTATCACAGCCATGAGGTTGACACTGAGGCACTCTAATTGACTGTCTACATCCGCCGCGGGACCATCGATCTGCGACCAATCACAGTCAGCTAGGTGAGACAGGAGGTCGTCTTGCTGGATCGATTTAAAATTCCTGTAGCTGAAAGATTCAGCCACAAGGGATGCAGCAGTTTCAACCCCAATCTCGACCTCTATGATGTTATGATGACTGGGAAAAGGCGCCGGCCGATTGTCCCTGCTCAGAACAACGTCATTATTATCTGTCAAGATCACATCAATCCACGTGTGAGAATCTGTGAGATGATGAGTCGCACCATGATCAACTATTTGAAGGTTAAGATCATCAGCCAACCGCCTAACAAATTTTGCATCGGCTGACGTTCCGAGTAGGTTCGCATTCAGATCTCCCATAATAATTTTATGACTAAAGTCTTGCGTATGTGTCGTTAGTTTGTCTGTTATGTCAGAGCCCTGTAAAAACGGTACGTGTGGTGGTCTGTATATTAAAGCAACAAAGACGGGGGGAAGGCTGCCCTGCTGAACACTGCACATTAAATATTCAGGTATAAATAGCCTGCCCTCCTGTGTTGTTCGAGAGCTGCATAGTAAATTGGCCTTGAAAGTGTTATGAATGTACAGGACCAGCCCGCCCCCTAGTTTGTTGCGATCAAGTCTAAGTAGTGAATAGTCGTCGATCTGAATGAGATCACTCCCAACATCAGGGTCAAGGTGTGACTCAGCAACTCCAAAGAGATGGTAGGGAGGACGAGCTGAAAGATGTTGTTTAATCATGCCAATGTGCCCCATCAGAGAGGTAACATTGACAAAACCTGCTCTCAGTCCCTTACAGTGAACCCCCCCCCCCCCCCAGCAGTGTATGCGGATAGTCAATTTTTTGCAGCAGTTGACGGAATAACAGTTTTATCAATTGCGCTTTCTTTATCAACGTTTTTTGTTATATTATCTACGGTTTGTGATGGTTGATTAGTGGCATATGATGCCACTATTATATGTAAATCAGCCGCAGATGAAAATACATGAGAGACGTCGCCATCCCGTCTCTTCACCAGGATATAAAATTTAAAATTGAGTCTCGTCGCAAGGGCCTTGAGACATCTATATTTAATAAACCATTCCTTTGTTAATAATTCATTTATAAAAATTTTCCCATTGATAATCCCATCTCTTGTGTCCTGGTCAAGAGCTGCAATGTCGACATCTCTAGCATGAAAGCCAGTGATTAGCTTTTTGGCTCGCATCATTTTCTCGCCTAACGCACTGCTGGAAAGGGTAACAACCCATGGTGACCGTCTACGTTCGCCATTTATATCTGCTGATGCCGCAGCTGTCGGTTCCTTTGACCGAAGCAGGCGTGTGCCGATTATATCTGATTTTCGTGTTAATGGAAGGACACGGCCCAGTACCGCGTGTGCAACGTCCACACGCTTAGAGACATCACCGTCGAAAATGTTAGAAATAATTAGCTCCGTGTTACCGCTTTTAATGTTTTTACTGTGCATTGTCCCTCCATCAATCGGTTGCACCCGCGTGCTTCGTGCAGGTGATGCTGCAGCATCATCATTGTCAATATTGTTCGTATTCAATCGACTAGATGATTTTTTTCGGTTATTTACAACTTGCATGAACCCGTCATTATTGTTATTACAATTGTCATTTGTGTCGCTTATATTAGTATAGTTGTCGAGTAGATTACTATTTGTAGTAGACGCATTATTATTATTATTACATTTGTTTGTACTTGTCAGAGAAACGGTATTGTTACGTGTACTGGGGAGCACTGCAATTTGTTGGTATTCAATTTTGTTTAATATCAGTTGGTTATTTTTTTGGATATTTTCTACGTTTCTCCCAATTTTATTGATAGTAGTAGTATATGCAGAGGTAGTCTTCTTTTGTTATTATTTTTCCTATATTCGTTATTATTTCTTTGTTGTCACTTTCAACTCTATTGATTTTATTGGTTAGGTTTTGGAAATCATTTTCAAAAGTATTTATTATAAAATTATCAAATTTTGTTTGTGACTCAAAATTAGTCTGCTCTAAATTATCAATTTTTTCAAGCAACGTATTATAAGTTACCTCTGTTTTGTTCAACAAATTGTTCGTGTCGACGTTACTATCGTGTAATTTTTTATTTTTGATTTTTAAGTTGTCTATTTCTTAACAAAGCACTTGCTTCTCCTTTTTCATCTCCTCCAGCTGGGAGTGTTGTTTCGACAGTTTTTCCTCAATTTTTTGCAGCTTGGATTCAATTGAAAGTGCCAAAGTATGTACTGCTGGTAACGTATTTAGCCTATTTCCAATTGCCTCCAATCTGCCTTTAATAGAGGTGCAATGTCTAGCAAGTGCATTGTCAATGTTTTTTGAAGTTGAATTCGCGTACTCCACCAGGCAGGAGACCGTTATTCCCTTTTTTACCGCAGTGCTGTCTAACATACGAATGACGGACGCATTCACGTCATTAATGCTGCTGTTGTTGTTGGAAAAGGAGGACTGCGAAGTATCATAAGCTCGGTTTGAATCCGTACTCTTGGCCGTGACGTCACTCGGGGATTCCCCTCTGTGCTCTGCTCCCGTGCTGGAAGTGGGCGGGCCTAGTGACGTCACAGGAGACTGTGCGGCTAACCGGAGTAGGCTGCTGGTGGGGGCGGGGCCTAGCCCCTGTAACGGGGAGAGTGAGGAGTTGGTGGGCGTGGTCTTGCTCGCCTGATTGATACGCGCAGCTATTGCAGGCTTATTATTGGCCGGAGTGGACACGGCTAGCTCTTTCTCTTTCCCACTCATGTTGTTAGCGTTCGTCGCGCGCGAGACTGCCGACTCGAATATCGACCTCTTCGAGTCCATGCATGCCTGGCACGCTACCGCTTTGGTTTGAAGCTGTAGTGCACTTCGTTGCACGCGGGTAAGCACTGCAAGAGGCTTGCACGCCGGATGATAAATTATATTGCATATGCAGCACTTACGTAGCGAGTTGCTGCTCCTAGGCACCTCCCCGCAGATGGCGCAGTTGTCGACCATGATGTTAGTGGCGACAAAGATGAGTCGTGGAAGGTAATGGTGGTGTGTCTAGGATGCAGTAGGTGTCGCCTCAGTAGTCACGTAGTTGCAGTTCGAGTCGGCAGGTGGCGCCTTGGTAGTATGGCGCTGCGTGCTGTGTATCCAGATTGAAGTGGTACCTCTGAGTTTAGTATGCTTCGTGCTTGGCTCCCGCCACTCTGCCGCATTCATCTAACTTAACCTCAAAACACCTGGCCGGGTGTTGTTGCTTGGATGTTGAAAAGCCGTGCCGATGGACCAGTGGAAGCTGTGATTTATTATCACAGCTATAGTTTGTATGCTCCACTGTGCAGGCACCACAACAGACCGGCTCACGGACACAGGAGGCAGCAGAGTGGGGTGTAAATGCAGGAGCCAAAACACGAGCAGGTGTACCTAGCAGACGCGCGACGAACGATAGAGGTGAAAACGGTTGGAGATGCTAAGGGGTGGTAAATTTTAACAGAAATAGATGCCTGAATCTTATTATATAGGAAAATAAAATAATACTGGAGGTGGCACACATACGAGGTCTGTCCCAAAAGTATCCGACCTACCTCGATTTCTCGGCGCTTGATTTATTCTTCGTCATCCGGGGGGTGGCATCCTTCAAAGTAGTCCCCATTTGATTGAACAAGACGCTCATATCGATGTTTCCACTTATTAAAGCACTCTTGAAAGTCAGACTTCGGAATCGCCTTTAGTGCATTCGTCGCATTAGATTCAACAGTCTGTTTATTGTCGAATTGATGTCCTTTAAGCGGCATTTCCAATCGAGGAAACAGCCAAAAGTCGCAGGGAGCTATATCAGGACTATATGGAGGCTAGCGGAGCTGCGCAACACTGTGTTTCAATAAATACTGCTGCACAAGGTTTGATGCGTGCGCTGGAGCATTGTCGTGATGAAGAAGCCAGTCACCGGTTTCCCAAAGTTGCGGTCTTTTTCTCCTGATTGCATTACGTAATCTTTTCAAAACTTCAACGTAGTACTCTTTATTGATTGTCTGGCCTGTAGGGGCATATTCGTGGTGCACAACGCTCTCATAATCGAAAAAAACAATGAACATTGACTTGATGAACGAGGATCACTGTCAACAGATGTGCGGCCACTTTTGAACCGCCTATACCACTCTTTTATTTGTGTTTTGCCCATACACTTATCTTTAAAGGTCTTTTGCAACATTTCAATAGTTTCCACACAACTTTTACCCAGATTAAAGCAAAATTTTATGCAAATTCGCTGTTCGGTTCGTTCTGCCATTTTTAGCAATAAGCAAATTGCGACGAACGCAAAAAAGTCGTTGTAAACAAATACACGCTGCGCGGGAACTAAGGCGTTTCATCGGTATCTCAGGCTACTGACGAGAAGGTTAGGAGTTGCTGGTGACGTTCGTACCCTCCAGAGGTCGCCTGAGTCTCTCCGTGCGAAGATATGAACGTAGGTCGGATACTTTTGGACCAGACCTCGTATATGTACTAACACTAGTGTTTGGGCTAGTAATAGTACTGTGTCGCGCCCGGGGAATCGCCTCGCGATAGTTAGTGAGAGTACGTTTACCAAGCGCGGCCGGCTGCCACCCCCTTGTCATACCTCATATCATGGTATAAATACATGAGATTTGGACGTGAATTGAGGCTATTAATTTGGATACTATATTTTTAATTAATTATAAAAACATTGCAACAAAGTGTATGTGCATATGTGTATGTGTGTCTGTGTATGCGTGTGTTTGTTATGTGAGAGTGTGAGTATGCGTTGATCTCTGTGTGCGTGTAAAAGTATCGTTTAGATTCTTAGATAAATGCATAAAATTACATACAATTTATTGTGGGAAAAAAACTAACACTGAGATCATTAACGCCCTTCTAAAATATTATTCGATTATAGACTCACAAAAAAGAGAATCACAAAGGAGTAAACACAACAAAAAATTAGAACACATACTTAGACTCAACGACAACACTATTGACATAAACATTACCCACAATAATAACCAACTCCAAAATTTAAATTACAATAAAACTGCACTCTCTCTAGACTCTCAAAACAATAACAATAACCAGAAAAATAATGATACCACGCATAACAACGCAAACATAAACACTACTCACAATAATAACAGACTTCAAATTTCAAATAACAATAACATTGTACTCTCAGTAGACTCTCAAAACAATAACAACATCCATGAAAATAACAATATTGATTTTGATAAATTGAAAAATAAATGGCTAGTAAATTTAACAGAAATAGAGATACCAGAATTTGCCCGTGAAATCCTCAGCCTGGGGGGGAAATTTAATTTCTCAATAGATAATAATTACAAAACAATTTTCCAGTTTTTTAAATGTCTTGAATCTGGCATTTATTTCAACAAGAGAATTGATGGAAAAGTCCGTGAAGAGATTATAAACATAATCAATAAACACGTAAATAACAAACCACACATTTCACACAAAGACAAATTACGAAACACACATTTACGAATGACAGAAAGTTTCTTGAAAAGCAACAAAAACATTTTTTGCACCAAGGCTGATAAGAGCAATGTTACAGTCGCAATTGAAAAACAAGCATACATTGAGAAAATGAAAAATTTACTCAAAGATGAAAAACATTACATGTGTCTTAGTTCGAACCCTTTGAATGCCATGTTACGAAAAATGAGAGGTCTTTTAAAACGTTGGGAAGACCTTGGCGTCTTTGAATGTGACAGCGCTTTTCACGGCTTGGATTTAAAACTAACAAATTGCACCCTTCCTAGAGCTTACGGCCTAATAAAAATACATAAAATAGACTTCCCAGTACGAATCATAGTATCAGCAATTAATAGCCCAACTTATAGGTTTGACAAATGTCTTTCCATTTTGTTTAATAAATATTTCCCGAAACCCTCATCTAACATAAAAAACAGCTTAACTTTAAAAAAACCTGTTAGATAAAACCTTAATCCCGGAAGATTATGAATTATTATTACTTGATGTTGTCTCTCTATTCAGTAACATACCAAAAGATCTTATGTTAGAAGCAATCTCGTCGAAATGGCGTTACTTAGACAACAAAATAAAACTGACTAAAGACGAAGTTATTCTTCGAATCAAGACTTTATTGGAATGCACCTTTTTACAGTGCAATAATTCATTTTACCAACAGACTATGGGTGCACCGATGGGTTTTTGCACTAGCCCATGGTTTGCGGACATTACCTTGGAAAGATTAGAATTACACTGTCTTAACATTTTAAGTACTAATATCTTTTTTTACAAAAGATACGTTGACGACAGTATTTTGATAGCTAAAGAAAACCATACCGACGAGATTCTTACCACCTTTAACAACTATAATAAGCACCTACAAATCACAATAAAAAAAGAAAGTAATAACAAAATTAACTTCCTCGATATCCAAATCATGCGACATTACAACAGCATTGCCAAAACAAACTGGTACTGCAAAGAGACAGCATCAGGCAGATACATTAATTTTAACTCACATCACCCAGACATACAAAAAATTGCAATTATATACAGTCTAGTAGATAAATGCATTTTGTTAGCGGATCAAGAACACCACACATACAACATACAACGAATAAAAAACACATTGTTGGCAAATGATTACCCTATTTTCTTTATAAACAAATACATAAACAAAAGATTTCTTACACTAAGATAACGAAATAATAATAACAATGACTTACACAAAGACACAGAAAACAATAATAAGTATTTAGTATTACCATTTCATGAATATATCACACCTGCACTTAAACCCATATTTAAGAAAAACAACATAACACAGATAAACGAATCAGCAAACAAAATTAATCACCTCATAAAACTAGGGAAAGACAGAATAGATACAATTGACACTAGCCAATACTTACATAGGACAAACATCAAGACAGCTAAAAATCCGCACAAAAGAACATAACAAATGCATTGAAAATAAAGACACTAGATCACCATTAGCATTACATAATATGAACACAGGACACACTTTCAATTTTGAGAACGTAAAAATTTTAGACAAAGAAAAAACAGATTATACACGCAAATTCTCGGAAATGCTACACATACACCTACACACAGACACAATAAACAGGATATTTGACACCACTTCCTCAGGGCCACATACAAGAAGTCAATAGATCTAATTAAACATAATAGTAATAAACAATAAAATAATAATAGTAAACTGTATCCCTAAACTCCACCTAGTAATTTCTAGAACAATATCACGGAAGCATATGTGGTAAGGAGGTGGCAACCAGTTGAATTTGACAAACGTTCTCTAGCTCGTTTTTGCTAGGGGATTCCCCGAGCTCAACACAGTACTACTACTAAAACATTAGTATCAGTACATATATGTTTACCACCTCCAGAACACAATATACTCCCTGGTGGAGGATACAGACTCCACGCCACACTCAGGCGAACAGGTCGACTTTCGTGGTATTTCTAAACGATACTTTTACACACACTCAGAGATACACGCATACTCACACTCTCACACAAAAAACACACACACATACACACATACACATATGCACATACACTTTGTTGCAATGTTTTTATAATTAATTAAAAAAATAGTATCCAAATTAATAGCCTCAATTCACGTCCAAATCTCATGTATTTATACCATGATATCAGGTATGACAAGGAGATGGCAGCCGGCCGCGCTTGGTAAACGTACTCTCGCTAACTCTCACGAGGGGATTCCCCGGGCGCGACACCGTACCATTACTAGTCCGAACACTAGTGTTAGTACATATATGTGTGCCACCTCCAGTATTATTTTATTTTCCTATATAATAAGATTCAGGCATCTATTTCTGTTAAAATTTACCACCTCCTAGCATCTCCAACCATTTTCACATCTATATATACATACACATACATATACATACACACAAACACATACTCCTTTACCTCACGTGCAGTATAAAATCGATGAAATTCGACAGCCTAGTCAGTCCGATTCTTGGGTAGCATGAGGGAGCGTTGCGGCCGTACCATCTTCCCGCCGCCCCTCTATGCTCACCTGGGAATAAGAGAGGTGTGGAGCTCGACTAGGTGGGTCCCTCTTTCTACAAAGTTTTTTCAATTAATTGTTTCTACGATACAATAATTTTAATTCGTTTATTTTAGATAATAACATCTCTAGTCAAATTAGTGCAATCTGTTTCGGTCTTAGAAAATTGGTTTAGGGTTTTCTTTTCACGTAAGTTGTTGTTCAAAATAAAATAGTACAATAATACTGTAACACATTTATCACATACTGTATATAAATAATTTCAGAAGCCTTGATAAGGGGGGGAAAAATATACTCCCGAAACGTCGGCGAATAAAAGTTTTTCAAAATCATATATACTCGAAAAGATCACATCAATATCCAAAATAACAACATCGAGTATTAGAAGCTAGGAAAACCTTAAAAAGTTAAAATTTTTGTTTACTTTCAAAAATCCAAAAATCACTTTGAGATGTATTTAATAATTTTCTTTTTGGTTCATTTTGTATTTAAAGGATCTGACCCTTTGATTCACATATTTGGCTATGAAATCATCATTTAATCTTTTCTTCTTAAGCATACTGTTTAAGGGGTCTACCCTAATTGCAATTTTCAAAAAATCGATTTTTTTTATTCCATTTTCCGAAAGTATAGATATTTGAAAGTATCATATTAAATTTTCATAAAGATCCGAGCAGTCTAAGTGTACTTTTGAGGAATTTTTACTTAGTTACCTGAGCGCGCTAATAGTGACCGTTCGGAGCGGTATCGTCTACCTGCCTTTGTTTACGTGAGCAGCTGAAACCTTTCGTGTATATACTATCCCTACTCAAATCTATTCATTCATGACCCCTTATTTTTCGAAAGATACCTGTATATTTGAATTTCAAGCAAGTAGCAACCTATATTAGTCGTGTTTGAAATCTGTAAGCGTAAACATCTGTGCTCGTGATTGCCGTGATAGACAAGAAAACTATCCATCAAAAACAAAACTGGAGACGTCCGAGTTCGAAAGCGAAAAAACGTAAATTTCATGGAGTTCTTCCAAATGCCCATGAGGCAAACACAAGTCATGCTAGTGCATCTGCAGAGAAGCTGAACAAGTCGAAAGGTACGAGCTTCGACGTGCCTGTAGATCAAACGTTAGGGTACAGCATCATACATTTTTACCTGGTTTTTGAAATGTAAAGTGTGTAATAACGATGTTACATTTACTAAGTATGGACAGCGATGACTCGGTTTTAAAATTTGTGTTACTTGTGAGTGTGGAGAAAAATATATTAATTCGTGTCCGATGATTGCGACTGAATACGAAGTCAACCGTCGCCTTGTGTTTTTTATGCGATTGATTGGTATTGGATGGAGTGGTATAAACATGTTTATTGGCCAAATGGAACTTGGATCTGGAATGAGTTTCTCCGTTTATTATCATATTATCTATTCGGTCTCTATCGCTGTGAAAAGTGTTTTCGATATAGTGATGCTAAAGGCTGTTAGAGAAGAAAAACTCCTAAATGCTCAGCACGGAGAACCCGAAGATATTTTAACCGTTTCAGGAGACGGTTCCTGGGAAAAAAGAGGATTTTCTTCTCTTGTTGGCATAGTTTCTTTGATATATAAACACAGTAAAAAAGTTGCGAACGTCGTTATCAAATCAAGCTACTGCAAAGGATGTGAAAGAAGAAAAGGAACAGAGGACACGATTGAATATGCAGCATGGTACGAAGTGCACCAAAAAAATTGCAGTGCTAATCACTCAGGTAGTGCCGGAAAAATGGAAGTCGACGGTATATGTCAAATGTTTTTGGAATCTCTCGAAAAATTTTCTGTGCGTTATGGTTTTTACATCGGCGACGGTGACACGAAGACTTTCAAAATACTGCTCGATACACACCCGTATGGTGAAGAAGTGATCGTTAAAAAGTTAGAGTGTGTGTTACACGTCGCAAAAAGAATTTTCAAACGTGCTAGTGAAGCTAAAAAAAATCTTATACAGGCAAGATAAGCTGCAAAGAAGGACGAGGAAAAAACTCCAGCAAAAAAAGCTGCAAGAAGGACGAGAAAAAAACTCCAGCAAAAAAAGTTGTCACTAAAAAAAGAAAAACCAGCGTAAAAAAGTTCCTGTTGTTAAAACTCAAGATTTAACGATAAAATTAATGAAAGAACTGTCGAAAAATTACGGTTTAGCAATTCAACGGCATCCTGATTCCGTGGAAGAAATGCGCAGGGAGATCTGGGCAGGATTTTATCATAAGATTTCAACCGACAGCAAGCCACAGCATTCATACTGTTCTGAATCCTGGTGTAAATATAAGAAAGCTGTGGAAAACAACACCGTTCGACAATTTAAACATCCTCCTGCTCTCGCTGAAGATGTTCAAGAAGTTCTCAAACCAATCTACGAGGATTTGACAAAACAAGAACTTCTTGAAAGGTGCCTCGGCGGAAACACGCAAAATAACATTTTTGTACGGCTTGTTGAAAAAATCTCGGAAACTACTGCATCAATACTTACCAAATTTTTACCACATATTTTTTATGATGATAGCTATGTCGCATATCATACGATTTTTGAAATTTTGAGTTTAACTTTGTTTTTAAAAAAAACTGATGAAAAAAAGGTGATTTTTCGTTACTTTTCGAAATATGGCCGCCATTTTGCCAATTTTGAAAAAATCAAAAATCGTATGATATGCGACATAGTCATTATCTTACTGAATCTAAAACCTTTTTTTTTGTTTCAGATAATCCACTCCGGAGATTTCATCAACAGGGCGCACTCATCTTTTTTTTGGATATTTTTTTGGCCTCCATTTTATACGATAAAAAACAAAAAAATTAATAAAAAAAAAATTTTTTCATGTATTTCAATATTGTATTTATCAAGCCTCATACTTCACATATTAATATTTCTAATTTAAAACAATGAAAAAAAAATCGTGAAAATAGTCATTTTTTTGCGCGTCTAATTAGGGTAGACTCCTTAATAGTTAAGTTAAAACTACATAATATCATTAGCAATCATCTGCTTTATATTATAAGAAATGAATATAAAAATATTGTGAACATAAAGTTTATTAATATCTATTTCCTGTAATTCATATGGAGTGTGATTTTCCCACAGAATTTTATTTTGCCTGCCGGTCGAAAACGACCACTTTAGTCCCGGTACATGGGCATGAAAAAACGCGTTTTCATGCAAGTGTGACAAAAAAGTATTTTTTATAAAGATTCTTAATCATCTTTATTTAAAAAAAAATCATTCTTATATTTTACAGATATAAGCGTTTGAAGAAACATGCCGATTTCGTATATAATCAATATTTCGGGTCGGAAAAGATCGGTAATTTTATCAAACCCGAGAAATTAGAACTCAAAAATGGATGAACCGCTAAAAACTAAAACACATTGAAAAACGGAAGAAAAATTTCAGTTGCCGTTCTTAAACGAAAACAAAAGAATCAGCCCTGAAAATTTCATGTACATTCAGAGTAATGCCACTCTGCATCCATGCGCGCACGCACACTCACACGCACACGCATACACACACATACATACATACACACAGATACACATATACACAGACACAAACACACACACACACGCGCACTCACGCATACACACACGCTCGCACATACACACATCCATACAGACATTTTTTAAAATAATGTATTTTGATTCCTAACGTCTCAAAACATGTTTCTAACATGTTTTTAGTAAAACTTCTTTTTACCATTACAAAGCTCTAAGAGGAAGCAATATATGTACCATTTTTGCAAGGAAGACGGACCATTTTTGTTGTGCTATTCAGATCGCACCACTAAATGGTACCTATATTTTACTTAAAATGATGTTTTAATCATTTTCTTTTATAACAATTGATGAATGAAGTTATAGAAATTATACTCTCGCGTTTTAAGTATCGTCTACTAAAAGTTTGACAACTTATTTTAAATTTATTTTGCCTTCCAAATTATTCTTGCTAAAATGTTTTTTAAACGTTTGTGTTGGCAAGATATCAATTATATAGCAATTTTTCATTAATAATATTAAACATTATAATTGACTTTTTCTATTATATAGCGTTTTCTATTGTGCATATTGTGCATAATAAATTAGCACTGTAACTTCAAAATAAAATATAAAGTCTTTTAAGATGTCGTTATCCAATAAAATACAGAAATTTTTTTTTAACATTTTATTATCTTTCTTAAGAAGTAATGAATCTTAAGACTTGAATTTTCAAATTTCAAAACCTAGCTATTCAATCAAAATGAGTCGACAATTTTCGCTGAAATTGTAAAAAAGTAGTTTTTTATTACAACATTTAATAAGGTTGGAGGAAGCTCATAAATTGGCAAAGGATTTCTTTTTCGTAAAGCTCAGATCATGGAGGTTGTTAAATGCTAGTCTAAACCTTTTTATCTGTTTTTTCAAGAAAGTTATAATTTAAAAAAAGGTTTTTTTGAAAAATGAAAAATTGCTATTTTATATTTTTATTAATATCTTCGTTGTAAAAGTTTAGAGGTCACTTTCAGCTACATTGACTTATTCTTCAGATTTTCGCGTACCGATTTGAAAAGATAAATATTTGAATTCAGGCTATATGGTCCAAGATACAAGCGATAGAAACTTGACATGGCCTGTGCGATACAACGTAACTTTTATATCCGGTGTACTTGATGGTTAAAAATCTGAATCGAGATTCGTAATTCAGATTTACTACTTTCAATTTACTGGTAATCTATTCTTATTTGAGATCAGCGATGCCAATAAATCATATACACAGTGATTTTTTCAGATGATTCACCAACTTTACGTTTTTTGGTCAGTCGTACTAATCAGCCATTTCGGATTTTGAAAATCTGCCTTCGGATTCCTAATCAGTAATTTGAAAAACCCTTACATACAATACTATTTAAATTCAAAGAAATTGTTTAAAATGGTAGGCCATTTTGGTTCTGCCATTTATCGACATCATTTATTAATAAAATCACTTTATTTGAAGGATTTCTTTATTTTGAGCTCCTATTTTGAAAATAACGTGTGTCACGTCCCGAGTATCAGCCCACAACAACTTTTCGTCGATAAGATATAGAACAAAAGTGACTTATCACACATAAACTAACTTATCGACCTTCCCTATTCAACCAGTATCCTACCTTACCTACCTTATACTCAATGATGACTCCCTTATCCACCCCAATATTTTCCGCACTCCCTTCCGCGACTCCATACCTTTGTCGTCTCCTCCTCGAGTACGCATAATTAATTCATAATTTAGGCTAAGCATGCAACCCCCGCGATGTTATATAAGTCAAGCCCCCCACGGCTCCGGACCTTTTTCCCTCGCCTTTTATCTAATAAACTTGAATTTAAACTTATTTGCTTGCCTTTATTTATTTACTGTGTCTGATCTCCTATTTGTATCTCTCGCCACCATCTCGAGCACGAGACCGCCCGCAGCGCAGCGCAGCCAAGCCAAGTTGATTACAGGAAACCAAGACCTACCCGCACATACAACGTAAGTCCCTAAATGCATTACTATCCTCTCCTATCCTACCGTATATTCGCACTTCTATTTTTATCGCTATTATACTAAATGTCGTTTTCGCTATCCTGCTTTGCTTACGCCTAGACTCCCACGTAAATTACGCAAGTATTAACCGAAACTAGAGGCGAACGCCATTTGATTTTATATTAAATTCGCGCCATTTATTGCTTACGCGCGACGTAACACGTGTAAAAAAATTTAATTTTTTACTTCGAATTTGGATTCAGCGTATCAAATTACATAGAGAATACTATCGTATTTTTAGGGCAATATAAACAAGTTGCGTTGGGTTAAAAGGTCCCTAAGTATTTTAGAAATGGGGTAAAAATGGTCTTTTAGGTGGAAACAATTATTTTTATTCTACATCTGAATTTTAAATGAAAGTCGTCGTGCTCCGAAATAGAGTTTTACACCGCTTAATGCTTCGTTCGGTTTGATCACCTCATGGTAAGCAATCTTTATAACCTGCAGATATATGCTTCAAAAAGTAATCAGTGATAACGTTACTAGTTCAAATTAGGTAGCAAAAGGCCATTTGACGCCAGTCTGATCGTTCAACACATGCTGAAAACTTCAGATTGTTACTTCTCGGACATTTAGAACTGACTTTCAATGCAATTAGAAATGTTTATAAAGATCTGAGTACTGACGATCTTCTCGACCGCTGTTTGGGCGGATGGACCCAAAACGCGAAAGAAAATTTATATTTTGCAATATGGTCTATTTCTTCAAAAGCTTCATCAAATAGGAAAGTAATAGTCGAATGGACTGCGAATATAGAGACAATAACTTTCAATTATGGTTGTCCACGTCTACTTGACGTGATGAAAGTTTTGGGACTGACAGTGGACCCCAACAATCAAGAAATCTGCTGTGAAATTGATGAGCACCGTGTCGACGCTGCCGAGTGCTCTTTTGTAGAGCGTGCGATCAGCCAGAAAAAAGGTCGAGGAAGAAAATGTGCATTGGAAAGGGATCAGTATGGTTCTGAGAGAGCAGACTAATGGTGAGAAATCTGGCATAATTATATTTCCAAAATTTAATAGAAAAAACTAACTTTGAAAACTTTAAACGCGATTTTTTCGAAACTACATTTTTTTATTGGCTTGCACAATATTTCGAACAATTTTCAACCGATTGATTTAAAATTTTAACAGCACCTTTAAAACTAAAGTTGCCAGAGATTTTCGTACACATGATCATTAATATATAACTATTGATTTATAACGATTTTTCCCGTAAGAAATCTCTTTTTGCAAATGTCCATAACTTTCTCAAAAATCAACATTTAACATTAGTGTGTACTTCTCTAGAAAATTTCATATACATAATAAAAACAAAATTATTTTGTCCTAGGTGGAAATGTACAGTAATTCTACTGCAAGCCGCAGATTTCCTCGAAAATGAAGGGGGTTACTTCAAGGCACTACTCCAACGTTACTTTTAAATAAATAGACTTAAAAATTTTTAATTTACTTTGTACATTAATAATAAAAGCGCATTTCAACGTATCTAATCAATCGATGCTTTTGTCTACAAAATCCCCGAAAACTCACGATTTTTTCACCTGGTCAAATAGATGTCACCCCCCTCAATCGTAATCAGTGAAAGGATAAGTAGCTCGATAGTAGGTGGAGGCCTTCTATAAACTACACTAGATCTCCCTCGCATTCTACTATGATTTTTGGGTCGTGAAGACGTAACACTATGACGGCTCCAATTGAAAAAGACGTATCTCGCAAGAAAAGTTGGAAAAGATGTACCTCGCAGAAGTGGTTGGAAAAGACGTATCTCGCAGAAAAGGTTGGAAAATACGGTATTATTCGAATGATACCACATGATTAGGGGGGTCCAAACATTTTTAGGGCCGATGTTCCAGAAGTTTGGCGTAGTTTAAGTTTGTAGTACTGATTTTTATCAGACGGCAAGATATGCCTTTTCACAAATGTATTCCAAAAAAATGTGTTTTCAAACCATTTTTGCGAGATAGGTTTTTTCCAACATTTTCCGCGAGATACGTAATTTCTATCTTTTTTCCGCGAGATACGTCTTTTCCAACTTTTTCCGCGAGATACGTTTTTTTTATTGTACCCGTCGACTAATTAAAAGAAATTCGTTATCATTCGTGTTTAACTACGACATGAAATTGAAAGACAATGAATTTAGACTGAGGGGAGAATCGGGTTCAGGGAAGGAAATGGATACAAATCCACTACAGTCTTCAGAATAACAGAATTAATTTATTAACTTAAACGACACTTGTGAACACAGAGCTTAACATAAAAGTTTTCGCGGTCACGAGATTACCAAATGCAAAGGCGATTCTGGTACCGGTCGTCGATGCTATCGACCAAATACGGATCGAGCTCCGTTCACTTCGGATCGCGGCAGGTGACTGACTGCTCTCCGAGCTGCGGCCGACGGAAGAGGCTCCGCCTCCTGGAGCTGCCGTGCGAAGACGCTTTTCGCCCAAACATTCCGCAGGCCCTCGCTTTTTAAGCGAGATTTTAATTTTGGCCACCATGAATAAATTGGGACGTGGCTCAATTCAGTACGCCGTCATGGTTTGCAGCCGGCAGAGTTTCGTGATGGGCCGGGTATAAGTCCCAGTAGCTGTATTGATGGTTGCTACACTGACACGATGATCACGACCCGGGGTGTGTGTATCACTCGTCGAATCGGCCACCTCCCGCATCGCAGTAGGAATGCGTCTACGATCAGGACGGGATCGTTCACCTGGATGTTTCTGGAGGGATCCGGGATCAATGAGCCCTCGGACCTGCAATCGCCGGCCACCGGAGGACATCAAGGTTACACGCGCGATGGCCCGCAGCATCAGTCATTCTTTCGACGTTGTGTTGACCTTGGGGTTGGCTGCTGATTGGTCTTCACCCATACCTCCTCGCGCCTGCTTGATCGCTCTGTATGAGGGGACATCTGCCGCTGATCTCTATCGAGTTTCGTGGAGGAGTGTGCGGTACGACGCGCGGCATTGCTTGCACACAAAGTTGGAGGAACAATCGGCGGCTGCATGACCTAGTTTCAGAAAGTTAGAACACAGTTTCAGCTGTGCGCTTTTGGCTCGTCTGTGTCCCACATCGAGCCTCAAGAATGTTGAGCATCGCATTATCGAATGTTGTTTCTTACAGACGGGGCACTCAGAGGAGGCGCTCACGTTGACGATCGATGTTTCAAGAGTCTGTGGCTCGGCTCGCGATCTGGATGCCGGAGGAAGGCTTTTAGAGAGATTCTCCTGGCCTGCGGTCTTTATGACCTCAGCTGGATTGCAAGGCTATTATCCGATTCTGGAGGAACGTCGAGATGTGGTCAAAGGTGAGCATCATATCGGCGTTGATGATCGTCTTCTCCCAGTCCTTTCGGGTCACGTCATCCAAAGCTCTAGTGAGATAGAAGATGAAAAAGTCGTCCCAGTGTTGGATGCCTGGGAGAGTTCAAGGCATGCTTCCGAAATGATACCGTGCCCAATAGATTCTGCGGGCTACTTGGATCTTCCTTTACTACCGTTGGCAAAAACGAGATGGTGTTTAGATGCCGGAGGGCAAGCAGGCGCATGTTCTTGTAGTGCATCACCAATATACTCCAAGCGATTGCGTAATTCGCTTCGGTGATCGACAATTTTTCCAAAGCGGAACTTGCAGTACCTCACCTGATGTCTTCAAGAAATTAAACTTTTGGACCCCCATCAAGGTCGCTTAATGATCGACAAGAGAAAGGAATAAGTCTCGAAATAGCTGCCAGTCATCGTAGTTTCCGGAAAACTTTCGCAGATTAATCCTGGGGAAAGCCAGAGCTCTCGTTTTGCTTGCCAGCTCTTCACAAAGGTAGCCCAACTCAGAGGAGTAGCAATGCTGAGTGACTCCGTAGACATCGTGTACGAAATATTCGATTGTCTGGAGGTCCCTGCACCGCTAGAGGCTCTGGTGGCGCGATTGGAATGAAGACCACATTTGACACAAAGTCTCGATGTAGGTTTGGAGAATGCCTGCGGTGATGGTGTGATTGACCCGCAGGAAATCGTCTTTGAAGTTACTAAGGCGATCAGCCAGCATATGCTGCCATTCTTATGCAGAGAGAGAGAGAGAGAGAGAGAGAGAGAGACAGAGATAGAGATATATATATATATATATATATATATATATAGATATTCTTTTTATTTATCATTTATGACAAAAATTTACAGCTGTATGTACATTTGGTTAAAATTTGTTATTACATTATCAGTCATTACAGTTAAAAAGTTTGGATTGCCATCAAAGGTTGTCAATCTATTGTCTAATATATTATAATGTAGTCAGTGCTATCACATATTGTTTCGTCAACTTAATAATATACAAATAAATAGATAACAGTAATATATACACATACGCATTTATATTGCACATATATCTATCGCGTCGAAAAATAAAACGCCTTACATTCTTCTTTCGTTCATACACTCATTCACGCTAATAATTACACTCACACTTCACACTTAACACTTAAAATAAATTAAAGACTACACAAGAATACATATGTAATACGCATTAGTATAAATTAAGACTACACAAAAATTTAACGAAAAACAATGACAAGATTTTAATTTTGGACTTATGGAGACTTGTCGCCGTGTATTTCTTAAAGGCGCTTACCTAGCGCTGTTTTAAACTTACATAGTGCTGGCAGACACCTTACACTGCAGGGGAACAAGTTCCAGAGGCGTGCACCTTGGACCGTAAAAGAATATAGGCTCTTATCCGTGCGCGACCCCGGAACTCAGAGCTCTTTCTAAACCCCCCCCCCCTACTTGAAGTCCTTGCCTGATTTTTTTCAAAGAGGGCAGTAAGATACGTTGGTTGCCGCATAACAACCGCTTTATAAAGCAGCAACCCCATAAAATACTCTCACATTGCCTTGATATCTAACCAGCCCAGGCCCTTCCTGTAAGGAGTGATATGCTCATCCCACCTAACACCAAATATATATCTCACACATGAATTTTGTAAACGTTGCAGTCGTGTCTGAAGCTCGCCTGACACATCAAGATAAACTACTGAGCAGTAATCTAGATGAGGTAATACTAATGCACATGCCAACTGCTTACGAAGTGCCTCAGTAGTGCATGAACGACAGAATTTCAGGCTATAAAGAGTCCTGTTTACCTTCTTGCTAACCGCATCTATCTGTAGCTTCCACGTAAGTCTTCTGTCCATTACCACACCGAGGTTAGTGACTGTGTCAATAAGGGTACGAATACGCCGTCCTGCACCTCAATGCCCTGTAAGTCAAGGCTCTGGATCTGTTTGATGTTGTGATCAGAACCAAAAATGATCGCCTGTGTCTTGCTGACATTGAGTCGCAGATCAGCGACCGAAGACCATTTCGACACCGCCCGCGCTACTGTCGACATGCGCTTGATACATGCGCTTGATACCCTCACGAAGATTCCGCAAGGTTACCTGCGTGTAGGTTTGAAGGTCATCAGCGTGTAGCATATGTTCGATGTTGCGTACGTTAAGTGCGTCTTTTAGGTCGTTAATGAATAAGCTGAAGAGCAAGGGACCCAGGACCGAGCCCTGCGGCACGCCAAGATTGGTGGTTAGCCAATCGGTTCTCCGTTTATATTAGTAATGACTTTTTGCCTACGACGTTTAATGTATGACTTAAGCCACAGGAGAACGCTCCTGGAGAAGCCCATGCGCAACAGCTTACGTAGCAGCTTTGAATGTGAAATAGTGTCGAATTCTTTGCTGAAATCGAATAATAGTAAAATTGTCAACAGTTTCTTTTTATTATTAATTCCTGTTCTGATGTCTTCAGTGAGTTACAGTAGTGCTGTCTGAGTGCTATGATGTTGTCGAAAACCTGTTTGCATTGGGTCAAGAATATTTTTCGTTTTTAAAAAGTCAGAAAATTGGTCATGGGAAATTTTTTCTAGGACCTTGGAAAGGAAGCTTAATGGCGCAATGGGTCGAAAATCAGAAACCGATGATGGAACTGGTTTCTTGTTCAAAGGCACAAGGTGAGCCTCCTTCCAAGTCCCCAGGAAAATGCCATTTGAGAGGGAGGAATTAAAAGTTTTCGCATCATGGTGACCCACTAACGGAAAAGCCTTGGCCACCACACTTTGCGGGATACCGTCCTCACCTCTAGGTTGTGACGAGAAATAGGCAACAGCCAGGACTACGTCAGAGAAAGTGATTTCTCTGAAAACAAAGCCGTTATCACTGGCTGTGGTCAGGATGCTGTCAAGATCTTCGTCACTTGCACTATGGGAGACCGACACCCCAGCAAAATGGGCATTAAGCTCATCCGGTGAAAAACCATGAAGCTCCTCTCTTGTCGTTGGCACGAGTCCCCATCTCTTGAGTTCCTTCCATATGTCTTTCTTTGTATCAAGAGCTTCAAAAATACGGTTTTGTATAAAAATCTCCCGCGCGTTTTGTGCGTTGTTCAGCATTAGACGCGAGAGATTGACACTCCTGCCATAGTTTGCTGTCTTTGGTCCGTGCATAACGTCTTCGTACTGCGTCTCGTTTCTTGTATAGATACGCGAGGTCAGCGTCAACCCATGGGGGATTTGCTATCTTTTTCAGTGCAAATTACTTTAGAGGTGCTACTTTATCAATCGCAGCCATGAGGTTAACGCTGAGACATTGAAATTGGTAGTCGATGTATGTATCTGAGCCATCAAGCGGCGACCAATCACAGTCAGCAAGGTGAGAGAGGAGGTCGTCTTGCTGTATGGATTTAAAATCCCGATAGCTAAACGAGTTAGCTACAGGGGATACAACGGTTTCATGAGAGACATCGCCATCACGTCTCTTGAGCAGGAAACGGCCCCCTCTATGCCATACATATTTAAAATTAAGTCTCATCGCAAAGGCCTTTAGGCTTCTGAATTTTAAAAAAGAGTCTCTATCTAGAAGCTCATTGATGAAGATTTTAGCATTTATTATTAAATTATTAGTTTCCTGGTCAAGAGTCGAGGTGTCTACGTCTCTCGTATGGAAGCTTGTAATGAACTTCTTCGCACGTATAATTTCCCCTACCAATGCAGTATTGGAGAGTGTAACAACCCACGGCGACCGTCTGCCCCCATCATTTGCGGAAAATGGTGACTGGAACTGTTGCTCCTCCGATCGAGGCAGGCGGATGCTTATAATATCGTTTTTCTGAAACAGTAGGAGGACTCTGCGCAGCACAGTGTGCGCAACATCAATCCTATTAGTATGGTTACCATCATAAATACATGAAATAATTATATCTTTACACGTATTGATGCTGCTGCCGCGCATGGTTCCCCCATTGACCGATTTATCCCTCGTGCTACGTCGGATTGGTACACTTATTTCACTTAATTCATCGATGTTTTCGCTATACTATTTACATCGTCATTCTTATCACTGTTCAAGTTAAAATTATTATTATTATTGTTATTAGTGTTGTCATTAATAGTGGTCAACGAGAAAGCATTTTCATCATTTGTAGGGAGCATGCCAAGTCTGCAGGTTTCTAACAAGTTTGATTTTTCTATATTTGTTTGCTCAATGTTGTCTATTTTTCTTAATATAGTGTCATGATTATTATTACTTTTATTTATAAAATTGTCTATTGTTTGTGTTATAGTGGCTTGAAGGGTGAGATTGTGATTTTTCAGGTCGCATACTTCTTGCTTGCTCTTGCAGAGAGCTTGCTTTTTGCTCTTCAACTCCTCCAGCTGGGAGTGTTGGAGAGACTGCGCTTCTTCTGTGTTCTGCAACTTGGATTTAATTGAAAGGGTTAAGTTGTGTATTGCTGGTAATGAGCTTAACGTATTAACAATTGCATCCAATCTGTTTTCAAGAGAAGCATTGTGCCTAGCAAGCGCACTGTCAATATTTTTAGAGGTCGAATTGGCATACTCCACTAGAAACGAGACCGTTGTTTCCTTTATAATCGAGGTCGCATTCAGCATTCGCAATCCTGATGCGTTTTCTGCAGTCACGCTGCTGTTCTGCGTCCCGAATGACTCCGAAGCATCCTGTCCTCGCGTTGAAGTTTCCGCCCCTATGGCCATAGCTTTGCTCGGGGATTCCCCACTGTGCCGGGCTACCATGCTGGAAATGGGCGGGCCGTGTGACCGGAGACGACGACGCCAGTCGGAGCTTACTATTTACGGGAGCGAGGCGTAGCCATGGCAACGCGTGAAGCGGGGCGCTGGTGGGCGCGGCCCTGCGTATCGGATTTGCCCGCTGTGCAGCCGTCGGCCTCTTATTGGCTGGAGTGGACGAGACTAGCTGTTTCTCTTTCCCACTCGCAGCGGTGTTGTTCGTTGCGCCTGGGGCTGGGGCTGCCGCCTCGAGCGAACACTTCCTCGACGCTATGCACTTCTGACACGCTATATATTTAGGCTGTAGCTGAAGCGTGATGCGTTGTGCGCGGGCGAGTGCAACGAGAAGTTTGCATTCCGGGTGAAAACTTATGTTACACAAGCAACACTTACGTAGTGCGTTGCTGCTCCTGGGAGTCTCACCGCAGATGGCGCACTTGTCGACCATGATGGTAGTGGCGACAGAGTAGAGACGCTCTGCAGATGAAATGGGCGGTGTTGTTACCTGGAGACAGCAGATGTCACCTCGGTGCGATGTTGGTTATTCGTCGAGTCGGCAGATGACGTGCTGGTAAAGAGGCGCTCTGCGCGCACTGCTACAACTGCGTGGTACTTCTGTGTTCTCGATTGCCCGTGCTCAACTCTTGCCACACTACCGCTTTCTCAGCTCCTAACCTCAAAACTGGCTGCGATGGTGTTGCCGTTTCAAGGAGAAAATGCCATGCAAGTCCACCAGTCCACCATGCAAGGAACTGAAACAAATAGGCCCGCAGGTACAAGGCCGGCAGAGAATGGTCTAGATAGCAGGAGTTACTTAGTAAGAACTGTTGTACTTACGGAGCCGCCGAGCAGAGAGGGAGAGAGAGAGAGGGGGGGGGGGGAGATAGAGCGAGCTGGCGCGCGCATCATGGTGTCCCTGCTTTCGTCTCGCTTCTACTGCAGGCTTGACTTCATGATGTATAAGGAGAGAGAAAGAGAGTGAGAGAGATAGCGCCCGAGTTAGCTTGTGCATACCATCATGGCGTACCTCCTCTCGTCTCGCTTCTAGTTCAGGCATGGCCTCACGACGTAGAAGGAGAGAGAGAGAGAGAGAGAGAGAGAGAGAGAGAGAGAGAGGGAGAGAGAGAGAGAGAAAGAGGGAGAGAGAGAGAGAGAGAGAGAGAGAGAGAGCTGGCGCGCGCATCATGGCGTCCCTGCTCTCATCTCACTTCTACTTCAGGCTTGGCCTCACAACGTAGAAGGAGAGAGATTGATTAATATTGTTTATTGACAAAGGACACGTGGTCCAAATAGCCATCGCCATGTACAAAACAATTGACAAAATAAGTTGTCTGACGGTACCATCATCACAACACGCACAAAAAAAACTGCATATGTAATTGCACGCTCTTAAAAACTAACGCATTAAAATCTAGGAATATAAACATAAAATTAGGCGCAAATAAAACTAGAAAAAAGTATTTACACTAAAAAAACTATAAACAAAACAGAAAAGAAAAAAAGAAAAATTTGAATTTAAATAATAATATTCGAGTGCAATAATCATAAAAAACAAACAGTAAACTATGTTATATTCCTATTTGAGATAAAGCTGTAGAACTAGTAAAATCACAACGTAACACATAATCTCACAAATTAAATTTAAAATATGGTGAAGTATACATAGACCGAAGACTGATTGGAAGTTTATTCCACAGAGTAGCCGCAGTAACACGGAACAAATTTTCAAAACAACAAGTGGAAAATCCTTTTATTTCTAAGTCAAGCTCGGATATTCTTTTAGAACCAGGGACATCGAGCGGCCTAAACTTAAATTTATAAATCAGGTACGCAGATTCCTTAATCATAAGAATGTTCGCGTGTAACGATAGTAAAGGATGTTATGAGCTTTATAGACTGGCGTTATATGCTGAAATTTATCCGTATTTGTTGCACATAAAAGGGCGGCATTTTTACAGCGACTCAATTTACAAGTAAGTTCACCCAAAAGATCTATGAATAAACTAGCGTAGTAATCATTTTGAAATATGGGAAGACGAGTGACTTGATTAACATAATTTTCGTGCGCTCGGATAAGAAGCCATGATTTTTTTTATTTTCGAGAGTGCAGTAAAACACTTTTTAGAGGTAATGACAGTCTGTGGCCTCTAGGACAGAATACTATCGAGCATAATACCTAAAATTTTGATTTCGCTACTGGTCTGAATAATGTTTCCAATGAGAACGATGTCGGGCAAATATTGAGTCCAGAGTCGACTTATGAAACTTCGAGAATCGAACCAAGTTGTTTTAATTTTCGTGGGAAGGGTCGAAAGACCGTTATCAAGAGCCCATCTTGCAATTATTTGCAGATTAGTGTTGATGCACTCGATGATTTGAGCCGCGTCCTTAAGAAAACCACTAACATAAAATTAGAAGTCATCGGCATAAAGGTGATGTTTAAATGTATAGAGGACGTTAGGGAGGTCGTTGATGAATAGGTTGAAAAACGGCGAACCTAAATGACTCCCTTGTGGCACACCAGCGGAGCGGGGAAGGGCATTCGAGATTTCATCGGAATGGGTGACAACTTTAGTTTGCTCTGTAAGATATGATTTTATCCAGTGAGATACGCTATCTGAGAAGCCAAATTGATGTAGTTTATCTGTGAAGATATCAATACATACTGAGTCAAAAGCTTGCTTGAAGTGTAAATCGACTAGTAGTGTGATCATTTTATCATCAACAGCTTTCCTGATGTCGTCAGTTAATTTAACAAGCGCCGTGTGATTTCTGTGAGTTTTTTTATATCCAGATTGATGCGGATTAAAAAGTAAATTTTGCGATATAAATTTATTTATATGCTTATAAGCGCCTAATTCAAAGACTTTGGCGACTGCAGGAAGAATGCTAATAGATCTACGGTCACTCTAAGTTAGAGGTGGTTTTGTCTTTGGGATAGGTCGAACTATAACCCGCTTCCAACTATTGGGAAAAATCCCAGACTGTAAGGAGTGATCGAAGATATTTAGTAAAATTAGTAAAGCAACGCTCATACAGTCCTTAAAAAAGCGAAGAGGTATCATATTTGAAACTACTAAGGGCTTCAAAGGCACCGTTTACTTTAATTTGTTTTAAGAAGAACTGGTTATCCGGGTTAACATTAACAATGGGGCGCTGTGAAAAAATTTTTTGTAGTGGAGGGATGCTCACAAAGTATGTATTCATGATTTTTACCTGCCAAGTTTTTCGACGATTTTCCACATCTACTTTTAGCTAGTGCATTGTTCGAGTTGATCTCTAGAAAAAGTATACAGTGCGTTTCTAATCACAACTTTAGTTCGACTGCATAGTCTCGTATAAATATTGTGGTCGTCGACCTAAGAAAACCGCTGAAACCTGCGCCAGGCTTTATTGGGCTCAGAGATAAGCTTTTTAATTTCGTGAGAAAACCAAGGGGCTGGGCGCTGTTTAGCACGTCTTGTCCGGAAGGGTGCTTGGCGATCGTAAATGTAAGCAAAGTGGAGCTAAGAAAATCTACTTTTATATTCAAATCGTTCATACTATTTAGTTGGTTCCAGTTAATGTTTTTAAGATCTTGTCAGGCAAGACCTAGATCGAAATTTTTAAAACAACGTACCGTGATGATATTATATGATAATTATTAGGAGAGAGATACAGAGAGAGAGAGAGAGAGAGATACAGAGAGAGAGAGAGAGAGAGAGAGAGAGAGAGAGAAAGAGAGAGAGAGAGAGAGAGAGAAAAAGAGATTGATTGTTGCCATTTATTTGGCGAGGATCTATTGACCGTGTGGCACTTCTGAATTTTACATTAATAACAATATAAAGTTGTAATAATATATTTAATAACAATTTGTAAAATATGTTCGCCAAAGTAATAATTTTGTATATTTTCAGCTTATATGTACATCATTTAAATTAAACGGAGGTTTTTATAATAATATAATATTTTACAGAAATTCAATAGTTATAGTAGATAATACCAATAATAGTTATAATAAACAATTATTTTCATAATTTTTATAATTTACGGGCGAATTCCACTTAAATTAGATAGACTCGCTTTGTAGTAACAGAGAGTAAAGAGATGATTTCTCTGGACATGAGTCATTCTTGGTCTCAGTATAAGTAAAGGATCATCGTGGAAATACTCACTGGCCACGGTAATCTGCGGTTGCACAGGCACAGGATGGGTCTGGAAAACAGCCCAGATTGTCGCTACTGCTGCCTGGAGGAAGAGTCATCGAAACATCTCCTGTGTAATTGCCCAGCGTTATCCGGAAGTAGGCGCCGATTTCTAGGAGCCTACTTTCTGAAAGCCGAGGATACAAGGGCCAGTGCTGCCCCCGGAATCTTTTCTTTCTGAGAGGCGGTGACATCAAGGCGGTAACTGGCATGATAAGGAGGGACGCCAAGGGATGCCAACCATGTGTCTGGGGCTTCTACGGAGCCCAAACTCAACATACTTAATAATAATAGGATGTTGGTGAATGATTATGCAATCGCATGAATAATCGAGTGAGTTAGTCAGTGAACAAGTGCGTTAGCAAGTAGCTGAGTGAGAGAACGATTAGGTGAATAAGTGCGTAAATAAGTGCGTAAGTAACTTAGTAGGTGAGTAAGTGCATTAATGAGTATCTAAGTAAGTTAGTTGGTGAATAAGTGAGTTCACGAGTGTTTAAGTAAGTTAGTATGTGAGTAAGTAGTTAGTTCATGCATAAAGGGATGAATGCGTATGTATCTCAGTAAGTTCGAAAGTGTGTCAGTAGGTGCGTGAGTGATTAAACAACTGAGTACCTTAGTATATAAGTGCGATAAGGAGTGAGTGCGTATGTAAGCCAATGAGTTAGCGAGCAAGCGAGTGAGTGAGTACATGAGTGCGTGAACGAGGAAATAAGTGCGCAAATGAGCAAATTTGTCAGAAAATGAGTGAGTACGTGAGTACGATTAAGCTCTTACTCTAAGTAAGTAAGAATGTGGACATAACTTTGTACATAAGTAAATTAACCGTGAGTGTGTAAATAAGTGAGTATGTAAACTAGTAAATATGTTAGCAAGTGAGTGAGAGAGCGTGAGCAAATAAGAGCATGGGAGGCAAAGCAAGTGAGTACGTGAGTATAAAACAGCGATAGTGAATGCATACTTGTGTGAGTGAATAAGCGTCCGAGTGAGTGTGTGAATCAGAGCGTGAAAGAGAAAGTGAGCGAATTTGTTAGCAAATGAGTGAGCATGTAAATAAGTGATTCAGAATGTGGCCAAGTGAGTATCTAAGTAAATAAGTGCAAGAGCAAGTAAGTGAGTGCAGTAACGAGTGTTAGTAGAGGTGAATGTGAGCGACTATATCAGTAAGTAAAAAAGTGTGTTAGTAAATGCGTGAATGGGTGAGTAAGTGAGTACCTAAGTACAAAGGTGCGCTGGTGATTGAAGGCGTGTGAGAGTGGGTGAGTGATCGAATGAGTCAGCGAGTGAGAAAGAGAGAGAGAGAGAGAGAGAGAGAGAGAGAGAGAGAGAGAGAGAGAGAGAGAGAGAGAGAGTTAATAAGTGAACTAAAGAGTATGTATAGATTCGTAAGTGCGATCAAGTAAGTGCTTGAGTAAGAGCGTGAGTGAGTAAGCAAGTGAGAAAATAAGAAAATGAGTGTGATAGCGACATAACGTGTCAGATAGTGAGTGCATGAGTCAGACAGTCTGTCGGATCGTACATAAGTAAGTGCATACTTGAGTGAATAGTGATTACGTATGTAAGTGAATATGTATATAGATACGTACGTGCGTAAGTAAGGATGTAAGTGAGTATTTGAACGAGTGATTGCGCAAGTGAGTGAGTGTGTGAGGAAGTAATTATACGTTTGTAACTACATGGGTAAGCGTAGAAGTATCTGATTACGCTAAAGAGAGAAAGGGTGCATGTATAATTAAATGAGTGAGTGAGTGTGTTAGAGTGCGAATGAGTAAGTGCGTTCGTGAGTGAGTAAGTGAGTAAATAGTCAGTGAGTGAATTAATGAGTAGGTGAGTGCGACAACAACTGAGCCAGTGCGTGAGTTACTGAGTGCGTAATTGAGTGTGTAAGTGAAAAAGTGCGTTAGTAAATACATGTTTGAATTAGCAAGTGAGAAGCTTGGTACAAAGGTGCGATGGTAAATGAAAACGTGTGTGAGTGGGTAAATGAGTCTATAAGTAAATGAGCGAGGTACCGAGTGGGTTAATAATGCGTCTGATTCTGCATGAGTAAGTGCTACGCATGCGAGTTCTTGGGTAATTGCGTACGTATGGGCGCGATTAAGTGCATATACGTAGTAAGAACGTAAGTAAGTAGGTATGACAGCAAATAGGTGAGCACATGAGTCAGAGCATAAGTGAGTGAGAATGTTAGCAAATGGATATGATTTTGGCTCTGTGTGCAAGTGAGTACGTAAGTAAATGAAAGAAAGTTAACAATCATCTTTATAATATAAGGAATATATATTTCATATGCAAAAAATATATTATAATATCTAATGCCTGTAATTCATATGGGTATTGAAAAAGCCGTTGTTTGAAATTGTTCTTTTAAATTCTAAAGCCTATTTTTTTTTATTAACTCACTTACATAACAAGTGAGAAATCCGTTAAATATTATCTGACATTTCGATGTTTGCCAACGGATTTTTATTGATGTTACTATGTCTAAGTCTATGTAATATACCATGAACTTTACTAGATATATGAGATATGTGCTGATTCCAGGATAGATCTTCATTAAAATATACGCCTAGGTTTTTTACAGACTTATCAATTTTTATAGTAATGTTGTCAACAATAATAGGATCTAGAAAGATTTATCTAAGCGCATATGATTTTGGACAGAGCCAAAAATAATGGCTTTTGTCTTGGAGATGTTTAAGAGCAAACCGCGTTCTTTTGTCCAATTTACAACTGCAGCTGCGTCACAATTTATTTTTTCAATAGCTACATTTATTTCACATAGCTTGCACCGGATAAAAATATGCAAATCATCAGCAAATAACATACCTAGACAATGTTTTAATACATTCAGAAGTGAATTTATAAAGTCTAAGAAGATGGTTGGTCCTGGAATCGAGCCCTGTGGTACTGCTGCTGTATTTGGTAAAAAATCTGAAGTCGATCCGTCGAGATTTATCACTGCGTGAGATCTATTTGTTAGATAAGAGTGAAGTGTAAGCCACTTTATTGATTCATTACTGAAATTTAACCCTTTGAGAATTTGAAGTAATTTTGTATGGTTTATACAGTCAAAAGCTGTTTTGTAATCAAAAAGTAACATTAAGGTAAACTCTCCCTCATTTATTCCCTGACGAATATCGTCTGAAATTTTTAGTAATGCTCATTTGGTACTATAGTTTTTACGGAATCCAGATTGAAAAGGTGATAAAAGAGCTTGTGATTCTAGATGGTCTTTTAGTTGTTCATTTATATGGGTGTTGAATATCTTGCTTAAGTGACATAAATTTGCAACAGGTCTAGTTTCCGATGGGGAACTGGGGTGAGGAACTTTGCTTAACGGAACTATTAATGACTTTTTCCAAATTTCGGGGTAAGTTGAGGTATTTATTGAAAGATTAAACAGTGTTGTTAGAAAAGGTATAAGAATGTTTGTGAAATTTTTAAAATAACTGAGAGAGATACCATCGTAACTACGACTCTTTGCTTTATTTATGCACGATAGTATTGCTCGATGAACTTGAGTACTATCAATTTGATGAAAATTGAACTGAGGTATATTCGATTCATTATGAGTATCCAATATCGATTTTAGTTCTGCATCTAAGCAGAGTGAATGGCGGCAAGTCACAGAAGAGTAGTAGCTTATTAACTCTGCAGATGAAAAAATATTTAATGGAGAATTTTTCCTGTCTCTAACTAACCCTGATTTATGTAAAATTGACCAGATTTTATTCTTATTCCTAAGGTTTCTTACTGTCCCTAAGTAGTAAGATTCTTTGGCAGCTTTTATTTCAGTCTTGATCTCACGCCGCATTTGCTTATACTCTAACATTAGTCTTTGGTTTTGATTTCTTTTTGCCCTTTTATATATTTGATCACGCAGTTTATAACTCGTGTGCGAAATGGAGCATATTTATTTAATATGTCGATCGTAGAATTTCGAAATGAACTTAGCATAGTATCTACGTCGTTGCACGCAGAAGCCGAGAGTAGGAGATTTGTAATACTACGATATTTTTTTTATATTTTTTTTAGTTATATAGTTATATTTTTTTCTAGAAGATTGAAGGGGCAATTTCTTAAATCTCGGGATGTGATTTCTTTATTTCCTGGTTGAAACGAACTAGTTGCATAGTCGATGATTAGTGAGTCATGACAGTTTATGAATGGAACTCATGATTTACTGTATGTGAGTACGTTGTCCGCACTGTCACTTAGAATTATATCAAGCCACGTATTTGTATTTTCTTTATGGTGAGTTGCACCAAATGGATGTAAGAAATAAGAATTTTCTATAACAAATTTTTTTAAATCTTTAGAGTAGAATGAATCACTTAATAGGTCATAGTTTAAATCACCTGATATTATAATATTCGAATTGAGTGGTGCATTCTTTAAAAGATCATCATATAAATTTGACAAAACTCGACCGCTTGGAGTGCGATATACTGAAGCTAATAAGATACACGAGTTTTTATTAGGTCTAATTTCTAATAAAAGGTACTCTGGTGTATTTATGGTAGATATTTTTGGAGCATTTAATATTTTATACGTAAACGTATCTCGAATATAACAAGCAACACCTCCACCCTGTACATATTGCAGGCGACCGCCTTTTGAGGGTAGACCTCTGTCATTACGTAATAATAACTAATTTTGGAGTTTACAGGATTTATCAGAGTCGGAGGGGATCAGCCATGATTCAGAAATGAATAGGATATCTACTTGTTCATTTTTAAGAAAAATTTCAATTTCTCCAATATGGCCCTTCAATGACTTTGCATTTATTTGTGCTACTCTTACATAAGATTTACTCTTCATTTGGTTTGATATAATATTCGACTGTGATTGTCAAACTATTTTAGCTAAGTCAGCTTCTGTAAGTATAGGCACGTGCTCAGAATTTTTGTCTTTCCGAACAAATATACGCCCATTTCGGATAACATCTTGAGAATTTTTTTTAGAATTTGTTACCCGTGACTGCGCTTGACGCTTAAGTTTGTACACATAAGACGGTAATAATTCGCGTAAAAATACTTTAGTGTTTTTGTAAATAGTAATGTCACATTCGGGAAACACAATTAAAGTTTTAATATCGCCCATTTTTGCTTTAGTGTCCAGAATATACTCTTTAATTTTCACAGCTTTAAATTTCATTATACTCGCAGAAGCAAATGTGACCGATTTATCGTTTAAATTTTGAGCACTTTGAGAGCCAGAAGCCGTATTTGACGTATTTTTGGCTGGTGCAAATGGTCTACAATGAAGTATGTCCTGGGTTAAGTGAAGCATATTTAAATGGGTTAAAATACGCTTAACTAATTCGGTATATGGAATATCCGAAAGGGTATTCGGAATCCCACTAACTAGTATTTCAGCGGAGGGAGCTCCAAAGGCATCAATACTTTTTATATTCTGAATTTCTCTATAAATATAATTATCATTAGCCTGAAGATTTTTAAATTGTCCAGAAAGAGTTTCGATGTCTGTTGTGTGCTGTGAGAGTAGTTCGACATGTTTCTGCACATCCAAAGATAATTTTTCTAATTGTGCATTTACCGTGGATAATTTCTGCCCATTCGATAAGATATGAGCCATCATTTTTGACATTTGTTCAGACGGACTAAAATTATTCCAATCTGGTGGTAAGAGGTCAGATACATTTTGGTTTATTGATTCGGTAGACTGCTTATTTGTATCTTTGTCTGAATGGTTTGCACTATCCCGCCATTGTGAACAATTTCCAGGTGGAAAATTTAACTGAGATGACATATTTCCCTACAAGTTTGACATTGAGTTTACAGGAGAAGGAAGATCAGACATATTGATTTCAACAGAATTTGAAGCGTTTTCACCAGAGCCACTCATGGAAAATTTATCGCTGTCTGGTAGAGAGGGTGAAAAAATTATATTTCCTACACAGCAGAGTCGTGCAGATTTCGATTTTAAATAGTCACGTGCACAGCCTGTGTGAAAATATCTTTTGCAAATTAAGCAAGAAACTAAAGCCTTAGATATATTTCTTTTACATTTTGCACACTTGACCATTTAAGTAAGACTATAGTGCTGTAACAAGCTTAAACTAATATGTACATTAAAATAGTCTAATTTCTAACTGAAAAAAATAACGCAATAACTAAAATTTACATAAAAATCGAAAAATATCCAAGAAGATGCTATACTAATTTGAAAGTTATCTAAAAGTCATCTAAATGTTATCTTTACGATAAGTGATGTTAACTGGACTGAAGTTATCTTAAAGTTAAGTTGAAGACAACCACAAAATAACTGAACGACATGTTATCTGGGTTGCGACTTTCCGATGCTAACTGGGGTTTGACGCACGTCGATGAGGTACACTAAAACTGTTACCCCGATACGCGCAAAACAGCACTAAGAAGTATTACCCGAACAAAATGAAAATTTTCCTCGAAAACGGTCTAGCTCTAGATAACCTCAAACGTTTACGTAGCAAACAAATTCGGACATCCCTGGCTCAAATTAACAAGCCGTGCCAATGTGCTCGTAGTGCGCAAGAGCCACCGAGATCCCGACTTGCCTGCAATAAGAATATACACTCGGGGGAGTGTAAAAATATGTTATAAATCGGGTTCGAAAGTAAGCGTAACGGCTAAACGTGCGATTTGCATGAACTCACCAGAGAGAGGGAGAGAGAGACAGAGAGAGACATAGAGAGAGAGATGGCATGTGCATACCTTCATGGCATCCCTAATGATTTTGAAAAAAAAAACATTGCTAGTAATAAATAAAATGTTCGGAAAGTATCGAACAAAAAACGAAGATAAAAAGAAGATAAATATATACATAATACATACATATATACAATAATTAAATAACTAAACGTACTAGCTAAACGAATACGCTCTTGTATAGATTGCTATTATACATCGCCAAAAGATTCTTTCAACAGATGGTTGATTAAAAGCTTTACAAAACACGTTTTTTTTTTAGTACATTTTCAGTGAATGACAATTTATAATAGTCTGTGCGAGCAAAAGTTATTAATAAGTCGTATTTCGAGCAATGCTTACAGCCGATGCTATCCGTAGGGCAAAAGTCGAAATTTTTGAATATGTAACTAACTAGGTTCACTGAAATGAAGTATTCTAGCTAATAAATTGAAGCGAATATGAATGCTACGAATAGGTAGGGCAATATGCAATTACTTTTGTACGACGAGGAAATATGTTCGTATTTCTTTAAGCCCGTAACAAAACGCATTGCATCGTCTTTGTAGCGCGAGAGCTTAATGGTTAGCTCAATTGGTAGATCGAGACATAGACCTGCGCAATAATCTAGGTAGGGAAAACCAATGACTTAGTTAACATAAGATTTGTACTTTGTGGAATAAATTCATTTCATTTCCGTAAGCGGGATAACGCAGCGAAACATTTACGAGCGGTTGCAGTGCACTGCTCACTCCAAGAAAGTGTACTATTAAGTGTAACTCCTAGCACTTTTATTGAGACGTGCATCTGAATATTTTCGCCATTGATAGTGGGCCCGGGGATGTTTATATTTATTACACAATCTGCTACAATAATAAAACCACGTGATCCGAATCAAATTCCCTGTATTTTGGTTGCATTTATTAGAAGGCCATTAGTAGCCGCCCAAGAAACTAATGTGTTGAGGTCTACATTTACCGCCTACAAAATGAGGGGAATATCTTGAAAGTGACCATGATAATATATTTTTGGAAATCATCGGCATAAAGATGATATTTGCATGTCAAAATGGCTGAAGGAACATCGTTTATAAAAATCACGTAAAATGGTGGGCCACTTAGACTGCCTTGTGGATCAGCCTAGTTACGAGTGAGAGGGCAAAACTTTCACCTTGCAGCGCCAACTATTGCCGTGCAATTATCTAGAAAGGAGCGAACCCAATTGCATGCAACGTCGGAGAAACCGTAAGCTTTAAGTTTATTGATTAATAGCAAAATATTGACAAGATCGAAAGCACGTTTGTAATCAATGGCTAAAAGCAGGGTGACTTTTTTATCATCGATTGCCTAACGTATATCATCAACAACTTGTATCAACGCCGTGTGAGTACCATGATGCTTACGAACATGCATACTTACATTTGTTTATGAGCTATCGCCTCCAAGAGCTTAGAGGTTGCACAGAGGATGCTTATTGGTCTAAGATGGCTCACTTCTAAAGACGGATTGCATTTAGGAATAGACCGAACAATGGATTTTTTCCATCTAGCAGAGAAGTAGCCCAATTGCAAAGAACTGTCAAAAATATTTAATAGTACAGGCGTAATAATCGATAGGCATTCTTTGATGAATCTAACAGGAATGTCATCTGGTCCGTAGGCATTAGAGCGAGTCGTAGAGATGACTTCAATAAAATCTTTGATGTTTACATGTTTAAAATAGAAACGATCGTCTGGAGCTACTCTGTCGATAGAGTCAGAATCTCTTACAGATATCGGGCTAGGATCACCGACAAAAAATTGATTGAGAATGTCAACAGATGCCGGGAGTGGCACTGATTCCTTGGAGTTGCTTCTCAGCCCCAGCTCGTCAACACACTTCCACATTATAGTAGCGCTGGAGCACCTAGTGAATTTACTCTTGTAATATGAGACAGATGCATTTCTAGTCGCCGTTTTTACCCTATTACGAAGCTGTTTGTATATTCTGCAATCATCGTCTCGACCAGTACGCCGGAATTTGACCCATGTCTTATTACGTTATTAAATAACCTTTCTCACATCTTCGTTAGTCGAAGAGGAGGGACGTTTTTTCGCTGTGAAGGTGCGATAGGACGCGTATTTATCGTATAGATTCATGAGAGATATGGTGAAGAAATTTATTTTCTCATCGACCCCTCCGAATGAACTAATTTGATGCCAATTGATTATTGTGAGGTCGCGATTGAATAAATCCTTGTTGAAGTTATGGAAGGTGCGGCGCATAACATTGATAGGTCGATTTTGTGGCACTCTAAAAATAAGAATAGCAAAAAGAATATCATCGTCTGATATACTCGGGTGATATTTTTGCGAATGCTCAATTGCCTTACTCAACTTACTGACACATATACAGTCGATAGTAGTGTTCGCGTCATGTGCATGATGTGTTGACAGAAAAGGAACAGGCTCTAGACGACATGTGGTAAGTGACTGTAGTAAAATATTGCGCGGAGTTGATGACGAGGCGCAATCAATATTAAAATCACCCATCAGAACTGTATAATCGCACGGCGAGTTGTGGTTTCATAGTATCTCCCCAACATCGCTTCAGTATCCGCATTTTGGTGGGCTGTAGACTACTGCACAAACAATTTTACATTTATCTACTTGAAGATCCGTGAAGAGAAAATCGGACTTCATACGGTAAGTTGGGAGCTACACCGACTAGGCGGCTATTCCAAATTTAATTGAATCGTGAATATACATAGCTCCTATACCTCTTTTACCTAACCGATAAACACGAAGTAGGCTACAATTTGGAATAGCAAAGAGTCTAGAAACTCGCTTAGGTTTAAACCAATACTTGCTAATGGCCATAACATGCACTTTATGCTTAAGTATAAGAGGCTGAATATCGAGGAAATGTGGTTCAAGCGAGTGTGCATTTAAGTGGCAAATTTTAAGAGAACGGGATTGTTCAGTTCTTGACATAGTCTGTGAGAGAAATCTTTAACGCAATATTTCTACGCAAAATTGGACATTTCCCTTTATCCGATGCCGCATGATCAGTATTTGAATATTTCGCAGATACATAATTTACGCAGCAAAATTTTTTATATTTTAACCTATAATTTCTTACCAGATGTTCATCTGCACAGTTACCGCAACGTACGCTATTCTCACACGCGCTTGTCACGTGACCGAATCTATAGCACTCAAATTATTGTAAATTAGACACATGATAATCGATACGACAAGAAATTCAGCATAGATTAATTTTTTGGCGATTTAAGAAGCGTAGTCCAATAGCAGGCGAGGTTTTGATAACGCAAGAATGGAGTATTTTATTTCGTGCTGGATATAAATACATAATTTTAATATCATCAATTGCAGCGTGCTAGGATTCATTCTTGCACTCGGTTATACCTCGACACCGACTTCGGCAGGCGACGCATAGTTCTGCAGGGCCGTATCAAGAGAGTCCACTTCTAAAATTACTGAACTTTTGGAACCTAACAAATGACGCTTAATGTTAATTCTTAATTTAGCCGGATCTACAAATTTTTGCAAGACCCCCTTACTATCTTTCGACGATGGAAATTTATCATTAGAATTCTCACGTGGACAAATAATGACGTGCTTTGATTGATTATTGATTGCCAATGGTTTACCGCGATGGAGAGAGACTTTGTTGGCAGGTGCAGTATTTGAGGTTAAGTAAGCTGGACGAGCGGCTGCTTGCGCAGAAGTACCATTATCAGAGCTTGGAGACGCCGTGGCCTTTTGTACAAGAGATATACATGCACGCTCTATGTTGTTACACGCGCGCTTAAGAACGCTATGACACGTACCGTCTACACCATCGATAGCTAATTTAGTTAGGTACGCATTAGAAATAATCGTATTCATTTCGCTAAATGTGCTAATCGCGTCACTAATCGCAGTCTTTTTCTCACCCTATTTGGCATTAGAGAGCCAGTTGAGCAGTGCATCATGCGATCTAACCTGTTTCAATAATTTAGCGACATCTTCAGATGTTAATTGCGTAGACGACGGACACTCAAATTGCTCGGAAAGCTCGCTCCCACTGCCATCCATTGTACGTGAAGTTGAAGCATACGCCCACAGACGCCGCCAGCAGGATCAATCGATCGATAATTGATCGATGAGCCGGTGATTTTGGCAGCATATTGCGAAGTGAGGTTAGGAAGGCACTTGTAGAAAATGCCCCAAAAAAGATACTCCAGATCCTCAAACCGTATAAAACAATGTAACAAAGGATGTGGGCAGATGTTGCCTACTCAGGTTGTAACAAACAAACTGCCCGGGGGCACAGAAAAGCAGTAAAAGGCCCTTAAGAAGCAGAGAGCAATAGACAGGTATACTGTACGTACTCACCTCCGAAGAGAGAGAGAGAGAGAGAGAGAGAGAGAGAGAGAGAGAGAGAGAGAGAGAGTGAGTAATGGCGCGCGCATCATTGCGTCCCGGCACTTGTCTCACTTCTACTGGCTTGGCCTCACGACGTAGAAGGAAAGAGAGAGAGAGAGAGACAGCGAGAGAAATAGCGCTCGAGCTTACGTGTGTATACCATCATGGCGTCCCTGCTCTCGTCTCGCCTCTACTGCAGGCTTAGCCTCACGACGTAGAGGAGAGAGAGCCATGATTCGCCCGATATGATGGCTACTCCCGTGCGTACGACACGTGTTTCCATGTGGATCACGTATCGATATCCTCTACCTGGGCCCAGATCCTGCTCTAGAAGGACCAATGTTTAACAATGACATGAAATTAAACGAAAATTAATTTACACTGAGAAGAGAAGGAAAGGGACACTAATCCACTAAAGTCTTCAGAATAACGGAAGTAATATATGGACTTAAACGAGACTTTAAACACAGAACTTAACATACAGACAACACCAAATGAATGCTTTATACAGACGCTGAGTGGCGAAAAACTCACCACTGCAGGTTTACGCTTAATACGCGCTGTCCAGCTAGAGCGCTACTCGCAGGAGCGCTCTTTGTTTATTTCAGGAAAGCCGCTTCCAAAATCTAATTTTTTGCGGCGGTTTCTACCGTTTCTGGAGGAAGCTAACATCCTACGAGTCGTAGGACGACTACACGATGCCTACCTCCGCCAAGAAGAGAAGCATCCAGCAATCATCTCGAGCGAAAGCCACTTAGCCGAGCTGCCAATCCGAGACGCCCACCTATGCACTCTACACGGTGGACCTCAACTTTTCATGAGCCATCTCCAGCGTACGTACTGGATTGTACATGCACGCAACCGCATTCGGAAACTGACTAGAGAATGCGTTGTCTGTACACATTTCCAAGGTAAAATGGAAGCTCAGCAAATGGCATCACTGCTCACCATACGAGTCACGCCAGCAGAGCCATTCAGCCTCACAGGACTGTAGTATACCGGGCCCTTCGCCATGCGTACATCGAAATGGCGAGGCCATAAGTCCTTCAAAGGCTACGTGGCATCTTCGTCGGCATGATGACCCGAGCCGTGCATATCGAGTGCGTTTCCGACTACACCAGCTAGACCTTTTTGCTGGCATTCAGGGACTTCGTGGCTAGACGAGGCCTGTGTCACACTTAATTTATTCTAATGCGTATTATTTATTCTTGTGTAGCCTTTAATTTATTTTAAGTGTTAAGTGTGAGTGCAATTATTAGCGTGAATGAGTGTATGAAAGAAAGAAGTACACATATGTGCAATATAAATGTGTATGTGTATACATTACTGTTATCTATTTATTTGTATATTATTAAGCTGATGAAACAATATGTGATAGTACTGTCTGCATTATGATATGTTAGACAATCAATTGACGATATGTGATAGCGATCCAAACTTTTTAGCTGTAATGACTGATAATGTAATAACAAATTTGAATCAAATGTATATACAGCTGTAAATTGTTGTCATAATTGATAAATAAAAAGAATCTCTCTCTCTCTCAGCGCCAATCTCATGGGGGCAATAGATGAACTCGCTCCACTGAAGCAATTTACACCAAAAAATAAAGCTAATCCTCCATGGATTGACGCAGATCTGGCTCACATAATAAAAAAACGTGACGCGGTACGCAAATGACTACAGCGCACAAAAAACGGTAATCTTTGGCAGGAGTACCGGTCTCTCGCGGTCGAAGCAGAACAACGCATGAAAATTGCGCGGGAGACTTACATGCAGAATAAGATTTTTGAAGCCCTAGAAAATAAGAAGGATATTTGGAAAGAACTAAAGGGCTTGGGGCTCCTGCCAAGGGCACGGGGAGGGGGGTTGCATGGCTTCTCGCCGGGTGAGCTGAACTCGCACTTTGCGGGGGTATCGGTCTCCCAGAGTGAAGGTGACGTTGATTTGGGTAGCATCTTGGACTCGGCCAGTGACGGCGGCTTTGTTTTCAAAGACGTTACAGTGACGGACGTAGTCCTGGCTGTTGCTCATTTCTCGTCGCAGGCTAGGGGTGAGGACGGTATTCCCCAAAGCGTTGTAGCTAAGGCTCTCCCGTATGTAAGTCATCATATAGCGAGGGTCTTCAACTCCTCTTTGTCTGGTGGTGTCTTCCCAGGGGCTTGGAGGGGGGACAACAACGGGGAATCTGATTGGCTAACCACCAATCTAGGTGTGCCATAGGGTTCAGTCCTGGGGCCCTTGCTATTCAGTCTTTATATCAATGACTTACAAGACGTACTGACTGGTGGTGATGTTAAACACTTGCTATACGCGGACTACTTGCAAACTTACACTCTAGTGACATCGCGAGATCTTTATGTGGGTATCAGATGCATGTCGGCTGTTGCGCGGGCAGTGTCGGAGTGGGCCGAAGCATCCGGACTGCGACTCAATGTCGGCAAAACAAAAGCGATCATTTTCGGCTCCGAGCACAACATCAATCGGTTACAGGATCTTGGTTTGCCCGGCATTGAGTTTCAGGAAGGTGTACATGTGCCTTTCTCTGACTCGGTCACAAACCTTGGTGTTGTCATGGACTCTAAACTCACGTGGAAACTGCAGGTTAATGCAGTTGGAAAAAAGGTAAATCGTGCTCTTTACAGCCTACGATTTTTTAGTTCATGCACAACTCAGGCGTTGAGAAAGCAGCTTGCATGCGCGCTGGTAATGCCACATTTAGATTATTGTTCCGTGGTTCACATTGATGTGTCTGATGAGCTCGAGACGAAGTTGCAACGACTTCAAAATTCATGTGTGAGATACATATGTGGTGTTAGAAGGGATGAGCACATCACTCCTCACAGGAATTATCTTGGCTGGCTTACAGTAAAGGAAAGAAGAGCGTACTTTGCGGGGTTATTATTGTATAGGGCAATAAATATGGGACAAACTCCGTACCTTGCGGCTCTCTTTGGTAAAAACACAGCTAGGACTTCCAGTAGGAGCGATGTGAAAGAGCTCTCGGTTCCGGGATCGCGGACTGATAAGGGTCTCTATTCGTTTAGAGCCCAAGGTTCGCGATTCTGGAACACCCTCCCTGCAGTGTGAGGTATCTGCCGTCCTTATGTAAATTTAAAACGGCGTTAGGCAGGCACCTCAGTCAACTGCACGGTGATTAAGTTGTAAATATCTAGGTATTGTATTTGATTACGATCTAAAATGGGACAGACATATTGAATATATAATAAAGAAAACAAAATATATATTATTTATACTTTACAAAATGTCAAAATACATGTAATCTGATACACTTAAGATAATATACTATGCATTTTTTCATAGTATAATTACTTATGGAAATATAGCTTGGGGTGGTGCATACAGAAACAATCTGGAGTTACTTCAAAAGACTCAGAATAGAATCCTAAAAATTGTTAATAAAAATAGTTTCAATCAGGACAACCCATTAAATTTAAAACAAATTTTTGCTTATGAATGCGTATCGTATCATTATAATGAACTCAAGAATTTATACTTAACGTCTAAAAGCAAAACCAGAAATAAACTTATTATACCACCAAAATGTTCAAAAGCTGTATGTGATAAGAGTAATCACATTAGAGCAATACAAGTTTATAACTGCTTACCAACAATTAATATAAATCTTAAAATACTAGACATATCAAAGATTTATAATAAGAAAAAATTAAAAAAATGGATAAGTACGAATATATTATAAACATCAACAAGTCACTGTTACTTTATCCAAGACAAATATGTACTTGGACACTTAGGTTTTAAGTTAGTTTTTAGTTTTACTTAGATTGTAAGTTAATTATTACGTTATTATAACACCGGACCTATGTACAGGTAGCTCTGACTACCTCTATAGGATGTGGGTTACTCCAGATATAATTAATATATCTGGAGATTAACTACAACATGTATTACGATGTATTACTCTGGTTAAATAAATAAATAAATAAAAATTAAAACAAAGTTAAAATAATAAAACCGCAAACCCTTAACTCAACTAAGCCATTTATAGTGATTTGCATTTTTAAGAAAGGCTATATAATTAAACTGTAAACTCTAAAGCCAACTAACCTACGCAAAGTGATTTGCATTTTGATGAAAGTTTAAATAATACAACTGTAAACCCTAAATTCAACTTACCCACGCACAGCGATTTGTACTTATAAGAAAGTTTAAATAGTTAATCTTTAATTTCTAAACAAAACTAACCCACGCACAAAAATTTCCGTTTCAAAGAAAGTTTGAATAATAAAACCGTAAACCCTAAATCCAACTAAACCACACACGGCGTCTTGTAATTAAAATGTAGTTTAAATAATAATCTTAAACTCAACTAACTTTTGTGTTTCAATTTGTAATTCACGCGCAAAGTAGTGTTTATGGTTATGCATCACAATTCTACGCTGACGCAGGATTTATTATTTAAACTTTCTTAATATGGTTAATTCTAAAAATAATCTATTTCTAAAAATTCTAAATATTTTTTATTATCTTTTACTGTAATTCACTGACGTCGAATTGCATGGATTAGTTTGGTTTAGTATTTCCAGTTTAATTATTCAAACTTTCTTTTAATTATACAAATCACTGTGCGTGGGTTAGTTGGGTTTAGGGATAATGGTTTTATTATTCAAAATACATTTTAATTACAAGACGCTGTGCGTGGATTACTTGGGTTTAAGATTTATGGTTATATTATATTCAAACTGTCGTTGCAATGCAAACCGCTGTGAGTAGGTTAGTTTTCTTTACGAATTACAGTTTAATCATTTACACTTTCTTATAAATACAAATCGCTGTTCGTGAGTTAGTAGGGTTTAATGTTAACGGTTTTATTATTTAATTTTTCTTTTAATTAAAAATCACTGCTCGCGGGTTAGTTAAGGTCAGGGTTTACGGTTTTATTATTTAAACTTTCTTTTAAATACAAATAGCTGTCCGTGGGTTGGTTGAATTTGGGGTTAACGGTGTATTATTTAAACTTTCGTTTCTAATATTACAAGTCGCTGTATGTAATTTATTTGAGTTTAGCGTTTACGGTTTAAACATTTTAACTCTCTTTTAACTCTTTGATTCCCATTAGTGTGATGCATATATCACATGAAAATTTTTCGTATTTCTTGGATTAGTTTCTTTTAAACGCAATTCGCTGCCGCTTGATTAACTGCCTTAAAATATTTCTTCTAGAAAATACCTCTAATAATTCATTTTTCTTCTATTTCCCCCCTAAACATGGTGAAATAGAACTATATCTTGAAGGAAACTCTATAATTTGGTAACGGTAACAAAACTATTAACCCTAACCCGAAACTACCGCAATCTGAGCAATTTGCGATTCCAATAACCTTACACATTATAACCGCAAACTTTATATCCTCAACCCTTAATCAATTAACAATTTAAGTTAAAAAGTTTAAATAATGAAACTGAAACTCCTAAATCGAACTACACAAGGTTGAGCAATTAGCAATTAAAATTTAACTGTTTATTGATCAGCTTGAATTAGTCGGATATAGGATTTAGGTTTTATGGTTTTATTTTTTTAATTCTTTTGTTGGAAATTGCTAAGCTTAGGTTATAGTTAGGGTTAGAGTTTAGGTTTTACTATTTTATTGTTAAATTTGTTTTATATTCTAGATTTTTATTTGAACAGTTTGCTAAGCTTGGGGTACTTGGGTTTAGAATTTACGGTTCGATTGTTTATTACTTTTTTAATTTAAATTGCTCAAATTCAGTTCTAAAAATTCAGAGCTTATAATTATATTTAATATATAACATGTGTAACATGATACTTTATTACAGGGGACTTTTGTTGCTTTTTAGAAAGAGACCCTGAACGGCGTATGTGTCCTGAGCCCACCATACTCTTTCCATACCTAACATTTTCCTAAAATGATACCTCTGACGGATATTATGATTTCATCTAAAAAACCCACCGATATACCAGTTTAGTTGCAGGCGTCTAATGAATAACTAACGGTGCCTTACTGAAGATATATTCGCACTTGTGAATTCAAATATATTAGTTTGGATACACCGATAAATTCTTCCATTATAATTGGATTGAATTCCATTAATTTTTTGGATCGAATTTTTCTCTGTAATTGTAGAGTAAACGACGGTTTCACTCTGAAAGAATGACTTTTCACTTTAAAAGAGCGAATGCGATCACTCCAGTGTAAAGAGTGAATTTTATTACTCTATATTATATAGTGACTAAGAATTCACTATAAATTAGAGAGTGACTACGGATCCACTCTTATTTTCACAATAGTTTGAAGTGAAATTTGTAGTATAAAATCTATGAATTTATCTAAGTTTCAAGTTTCGACTTTTTACTTTTAAAACATTATTTTTACTAGGAACCTTAAATTAAATTGTCAAGAGATTTTATTATTAACTGTAAAAATAATGAGTTGAAGGTATACAGCTATGTGGTTAAATAATCTAACTACAGGTGAAAGGGTACTTTTTAGTTAGAATCATTTAAAAATATAGCCAGATAATTTTTTTATTCGCATGGAATATTAAACCATTTTTATTAAAAAAAAGAATTTTTTACAGGGTTCTGTATTATCAACTTCTTTATTTTAGACACTTATTCGAGATTAACCCTTTAAGACCCAAGTGATTATCAAGTTGACGTAAATACTTTGTGAATCACGCACGATTTGCGCATTTTTCTTACCTATAAGCGCGCCTAAAGTCACCGTCTTACGACCGGAAAAAAAATAGCAGGCGCAAAAAGAGGGCGCAAAACCTCTTTTGCGCCCACTTTTGACTTACTTGCCCATGTAGAGCTGTTTAGCTCGCTGAGCCAACAAGACAAAATTTTAACCAAAACGTGTTTAGGCCTACCTAAACATGGGATATCATCCGGATGAAACCACGAGGTTAGAGAGGTCTAAATACTTTAGTTGCTTGATTTGTGTTAAAATATGTCGAAAAATGGCTCACTTTAGTACCACTCTATAGGTATAAGAAAAATGCTAAATCCAGACATGTGTTACAAAAAATATGCTGTCTACCACGGGTGAGTGGGTCGTTTTGATCTCGTGTCTTTGCATTACTCGTTTCCGACTCGCGATATGCACTATCCTTCGACTCGTGCTTGCTTGCCTACGACTTGTACTGCAAATTCCACACACGGTCAAAAAAATTTTTATGTGTATATGTGTCTCGAGATCCAGGTGTCTTATTAATGCACGGGACTGGAGAACATGTGTACCTCGGATCTCGACTTGTATTGCGGGCGATACCTTAATTGTCGACTGAGGTAATAGGAATCTTCTAATCCAAAGGTGTGGGTGAGAATACTCGAGAGAGTTCCAACCGACAAACCTCACTCTCCAGCCCAAGGGATGCTAGTTATTACGTATGAAAAAAGTGGCGAGACTCGGGCTCGAACCATGAGCCTCTGGATCCGGATGCAGATACGCTCGGCACTCAACTGATGCCGCCATCGCAGACTGCAGTTTATTATCGTCATCATCCGCGCTATTGCGCTATTGCGTCCGTGACAGGAGCAACATACAATTTTTTCGTATTTCTTAAATTTTTACGTGATAAACTTAAAATTCTGTGAAATAAATAAGTCCATCAGGTCAGTAAACGTGTAAAACGTTTCAACTAAAAATACTAAAAACTATAGAAGATAAATATTTAGCGTATAATTTGTTTGTACTTAATATTTGTTTCAAAAAACTATCTTCTTTTACAGTTTTTAATGTTTTTAGTTCAAACTTCTTTTTACATATTTTTGAGATGATTTTAAACAATTATGGATCTCTTATGGATTTGACATGTCTTGTAAATTTAAAGATAAAAAAAAACCATTAAGACACCAATTTTTAGTAGTGCCTCCCCTTAACTAAATCAATGTCATCTGTATGCTTATCTATCATATATAATACTGCTAAACTAATAAATTTAGCTTCACTATTGTACAATCTATAAAGTGCTAAAATCTGTATGCCAAGCTTATATGAAATTAAACAGTTATGGCTTTCTGAATATATGAAAGCAGTAGCCAGAACCGGAATATTGGCCAGAAGCTTGCATAAACATTCTAGGATTCTTAAATCTCTTTAATTTCGTGATTTTTTCTGTATCTGTGAATGATAAGATTGATTGCCCGGTACTAGCAAATATTTCTAAGAAACTCATCAAAATCATCGATTCGAAGGGAAGTAACGTATCTTGTATAGGTCAACGTTTGTAATAATGACGAGATATGATAAGATTAAGAAATTAATTATGTTATGAATATTGCACTAAAAGTAATTCTTTTATATTAACTTAGAAAATTATTCAGCATCATTTACCAAATTATCTCTAGAATTGACAACAAACAATTAACGAGTAGTTTATATACAAATTTCTCAGAATATATAAAAAGGTTGTCATGATAAATAATTTATAACGTAAGAAATGTAAATTTTGAAACGCTTACCGTTTCCCGAGGAGGACTCCAACTGTTTAGCGACGTACTATGCTTAACATGATTATTTATCTCTGAAATAGAGCTTGAACTTAAATTAAATACATTTCTTATTAATGGGCACGTGGTGTCTTCTTCAGTTGTCTCAACGTCAACTTCATCATCAGTATTATTCTCTATTGAGACGGCTTGTTGTTCTCTTGGTTTTGTTTCAAGTAACTTAATATTTTCAGTGTGAGAAGGAGCACGAACAAATGGACGAAATGCAGAGTGATGCAATGTGCTGTTAATAGATGATGCCAATGATTCTGCTGGAATGGTATTGCCAATTGCTGGAGGTACTGGACCTAATTAAAGCGTAATGCATTTATTTATACTATCTACATTTCCTCGCTCTCTTCGTTGGGGTTAATATACGTAATAAATGTTCGTTATTAAAAAAAACTGAGATTGTTTGGTCTAGTTTTTTATTATAAATGGCATTTTATTTTTAAATAACATTTCTTTTAAATTAACGATGAAAAATAAAATTTCACATATGAGCAGTGGGCGAACGAAACTGGATAATTCCACTTTTTAAGAAAATTGATTTTATGTGTTTTCTTATGATAATTTGTTGATTTCGTTCTATTCCTTGTATTATGTTGAGCTTTAAATGTACCCTAAGATAGCAAAACATGTCTTTAAATGCTTGGTTAATTCATAACCAGATAATTCCATGAAGATTTTTTTCAGTTTTTTAAGAATGAAAAGTATGACGTTTTATCAACGGAAGTTAGTGTATAAAATGAACATGTAATGAGAACAGTTCAATTCCGACAAGTACTTTAATTTTTGGTAAATGTACGCGTTTGTACGACATTTTTCTACGAAGAGAATCGTGCCGAGCAAGATTCTTGATAAGGTCGATCAAAAATCACTCCGACTGAGAGCGAAACTATTCTTAGATAACAAAGAATCGTGCCCGGCATATAGTATTTTGCGCCTGACGTTAATCATTCTTGCTCGAGCAAGAGCTATTTTTCGGGAAAGAAAATCATGCCGGGCACGATATATTTGAGGGTCGATGGAATATCACTCCGACTGATAGCGAAACTATTCATGGATAACAGAGAATCATACTCGTCTCAATTCTCTTGCACCTTACCAATATCTCTATGACTCAGCGCGATTGATACAAATTAGTATGTAGGGGTGTTTGGAGTCGCTGATTACGAATGAAATATCTGAATTTCAAAATACAAAATGGAAGAGCAAGTACCACTACAGTATTTACTCAATTTTATAGATAGTACGATAAAATTTAGTAAAGATTGCTATACAGGAGATTTTGGGGTCGCTGATTACGAATCGTATGTGAAAATTTCAAAAAACGAAATGGCAGAGTAAGTAGCACAACACTGTTACTATGTTTAGTGGGACCTAAATACTCTAGTAGCCTATTTTTTTTAAATAAGCCCTAAGACTGCTTGGGCTCTCCTAAAAGTGGGTTACCATCCGAATAATACCATATGTTTAGGATTGACTAAGCACTGTTATGGCGTAATTTTAAAAATCAGGCTACTAGAGTGTTTAGGCTCCCCTAAACATGTGGTATTATCTGGATGGTAAGTAGTTTTGGGGCGAATTTTTAAAAACCAGGCTACAAGTGTTTAGATCTCACTAAACATAATAACACTGTTGCGTTACGGGTTCCACCATTTTGTTTCTTGAAATTCAGACATTTGATTCCGAATTAGCGACCCCAAAAATCCCTGTATACCAAATTTTATTCATTTTTATAGAATTCAGGTGGGCCTAAACAGGTTTAGGGTGTAATTTTAAAAATCAGTCTACTAGACTGCTCAGGAGAGCCTAAACAGTCAAAAGTCATAAACACATAATATATATATATATATACAGTATGTCGCAGATAAAGCGGACACATTTTTTTGATAAATTATTCCCCGAAAATTGCGCATGGTAAAGAAAAAGTTGTGGGTGGGATCGAAAGAGTAAATTAAGCCCTTGTTTATGGTCTATTACATTATTTCATAGGGCTTAACAGTGTTGAATGGTAAATGGTCGAAAATAATAAAATTACAAAAAAAGTATTTGTAAAAATAACTGTAGCTATTAGTACATCAACACTTTTAAGGATACATTTTTGGATACTTTTAGGGATATATTTCTGGATACTTTACGGGATACTTTTAGGGTTATATTTCTGGATACCGTACAGGATACTTTTAGGGATACATTTCTGAATATTTTGCAAGTTACTTTTTAGGATACATTTTTGGATACTTTTAGGGATACATTTCTGGATACTTTACAGGATACTTTTAGGGTTACATTTCTAGATACCGTACAGGATACTTTTAGGGATATACTTGTGGATATTTTACAGGATACTTTTAAGTATACATTTTTGGATACTTTTAAGGATACATTTTTGGATACTTTTAAGGATACATTACTGGATACTTTACAGGATGTTCTAGGGACATATTTTGTAATACTTTCTAGTACTGTAGTTAAAATTCGTGCGGAATCGAACCGAGCGACAAATTGATATATATAATCTGTAATAACACTGCATTTTGCAACATAAAGCATGAAAGATATAAGCTTCATATCTTATATTCTAGTTCTTTAACTCTTGCACTATGTCCTTATATGCATATTCTAATGTTACTTCTACTTCCTTCTGGTCCATCTATTAAGTACAAAATGATTAATTTTTATTGTAAACAAAGAATATTTTATTTTTCATACTAATATCAACTAAAATTATACCAAATGATTTTCATGTGGACCTAGCTGTGATTTTGGTTTGTATTTTTTTATTTTGGAGTTTGTTGCCAAAATAATGGAATGGAACAACGAATTTGAACAAATGAACTTTTACTTGCATTCACTTCAATGATTTATTCTGTTTCAACAATATTTGGGACATTGCAATTCGCACCTATGCCACGATGATGTTCGAGTTGTGCTGCAAGGCCTTGACGAAAATATGAATTCCATATGAACCTTGAATCTGCTCAATCATGTAGAGGCATCTGTATTGAAATTTATTAAATAGTTACATTATACATTAAAAATTATAAACAAAATTCTTTAACATCTAAGAACTAATATATCTACTTGGTGAAATTCTGGAGGTTATATTTTGAAGATATTGCTTACTATGACTAACATCATATGTATAACAAAAATTGAAGTGAGGTGTGCTCAACACAGATTTTATCATGCCCCAAGTAACTTGTGTTATTACGAATATGTTTTTTATTCAGATCCTTGTATATGGAATTATAGACGTAGAAATAATTTTAAAAACATCTTGATTAGCTATTTTGCTTACCTACGTGAAACGTATCCTTGGACTTGGACGGGGGCAGCATGCAGGTGATTTAGGAAGAGGTTTCTGGACAGGAGAAGTTAAAACTGTTGATACCCTTGTAGATCGCGGGGCTGTGCACACGTTTATATTTCCCGCCACGAGACTGATAGTAACCACTAACCTCCGCTATACTTATAAACAGAACTACACCAGTCCAGCTGTACCATTAGACCCGGTCCTATTCCGTGAGGTGAACGCGGCCAACTTCCATTGCACACCACATTCTGACGATTTTAACAATCTTCAAAAATCATTTAAAAATAAATTTGACAATAATAAATTAACTTTATTGCTGCTTTAAGCTAAATGGGGTACGGGCTATTTGATAAAATTGTCAAAAACAAATTGCCACACTTTTTTTGTAATTTTATTATTTTCGACCATTTACCATTCAACACTGTTAAGCCCTATGAAATAATGTAATAGACCATAAACAAGGGCTTAATTTACTCTTTCGATCCCACCCACAACTTTTTCTTTACCATGTGCAATTTTCGGGGAATAATTTATCAAAAAAATGTGTCCACTTTATATGCGACATACTGTATATGCCGACGCTCCCTACGAAAAGTAATGACTACATTTATTTTTGCGGCGAAGACTAACACATGGAATCATTTTGTGGCGAAAAGTAACATCTCCTATACTTTTGCGGCGAAGACTAATAGTGTGACAGTGTGTATTAAAGATATAGGAAAATTAGTGAAAATGCGTTATATAGGGGGTGGGATATTTGAGATATTACAGGACAATCAATTTAAGGGGGCAGGCTGAGTTAAATCCTGTGAAAAACAATAATATGTTTATTGCTGTAATAATATTTCAAATTGTTGTAAGTAAATGTAACTTTTAATAACTGAAATATACATATAACGTATGATATTACAACCCCAAAATGGTCCATATAGCTACAAAGGGTCTTCGCTAAAGTCCATTGAATAAAACTTTTTATTTTTGACTTTTTATTCACGACCGTAGCTTTTTGAAGCTGATATGGTATATTTTTGGATGTTCCAAATCTTAAGCTGCTCTTCATCAGTACCCTTAGAGACTTTCTGGAGTATATTACTAAAAAAGATAATTAGTTCCAATTATTAGAGACACATGTGTTGATAACAATATTATTTTTGTGTACATAGTGTTTTATGTATTCTAATACATACGTAACATTCACTCAAACTTATCTTTTTGAAAATCTACTCCAGGAAGTCCATAGAGGAGCATATTTTGAACATCCTCTCCGAGTTTCAAGTGAATTCATTATCAATAAGCTGATAAATCCTGCTGTAAGTGAGCTGAAATCATAAAATTACAAACAATGAGAAAAATCAGTGAAAAGTTTTAACTTAATAATAGTATAATTACATTTAACATTACTCAGTTAAAGTTTCCACTACCAGAAGCTTTACTTTTTCGCTCAAAATATATACTTTTATCATAATTTATGATGACCCGCATATAGTGGATCTTAGTGTATTTACTACTTCTGCCAATATAAATGAAATTGTTATCGTTAAAATATATTACTAGTTAAATAAAATTATTTTTAAATGTTCTTAGTTACCTACTATCATTAAATATATGTATAATTAGATGTTCATTGCAAAGATAGCCATAAACGTAACTTTTATTTAGCCAAGGGATATTGGTGTTGCTCTGAAAAAAAATTAAGTACCGAAAGAAAATTGTTTTTATGAAAATAAGTTATTATAAACTATGATACTTGCCTGACTGTTATGGCAGTCCATAATAAAGAATGTACTTGTAGATGTCCTTTATTCCTATTTTCAATATATGTGGTAGAATTAGCAGAACATGTTTACACGAAAACTGAGATAATCGGTCAGTACTTCAGGAATTGCGTTTTCCATCGGCGGTACAACGAGCGGTAATTTAAAATCTTTTGAACGTTATGTAAAGCAATAAGCTTACTTTTCTCGATTAAATCATTGTAAATAAGATGTGCTTTGATATTTTGTATCTCTAATTTCGAACATGAGAAACATCAAATTAGTAAAAGTGCCTACTAAGTAATATTTTATTAAATAATTGAATTAGTAATTAATTGAAAATATTTTATTTTCTATTTAAGTTTTTTGGAACTCTAGAATTTATTCGAAATTCTTTTACTGTAATCAGAATACGTTATTTGTATATTTATTATTAAATTCTATACTTTTTTATATATCGAAGTTGAAATAGATTGAATATAAGAAGAAATGTGCAAATATGTAAAATAAAACGAAATTTTAATAAAATCCATTATATAACATGTTGTCACTATTTTTCCTACAATTTTGGATATAATAGTAATTATGCAAAACATGTTACTAGACGGCATTCTACGGAAAATTTCCTATGAAATTTTTTTAACCTGTATATTATACCATACATAAACTTTATTGTTATTAAATTTTTTTATTTAACTTCAAAGAAAGAGGAACTTACAAGGAGAGTGCACAACCTCCGGGAAACGAAATTCGATCAGACTTTGGGAGGTGTTTTCTGGTACCCAAATATAAATCCTAGTACCCGTAATTCATTTAAATGGGCCCTTGTTGTCGAAATATGAGTTAAATAGCATAACTCTACAAGTTTTTATTATGGATAAATGACTTAAAATATGATAAAAAGTAGGAAAAAAAACTTTTAATTTAAGCTCTGTTACGTATAAAAATATTAATATGATCCAAAGTAATTTATAATTGAAGATGGTGACCGAAATTGCATGAATATTCAAATAGCTTTAACTCTTTTAAATTCGTTGATTTTACATGTATTTTCAGTCACCATCTTCAATTGTTAAAATCCTTTGATGAGATTAATATGTTTATACGTAACAGAACTTAAATTAAAGCTTTTTTCGCCTACTTTTTATTATCATTTTGGTCATTTATCCATAATAAAAACTTGTAAAGTTATAGTTAGAATAAGAGATTCCGATTTTCATTAAAATAATGCATACTTTAAGTAAATTACATCATATCTCGATAACTAGGGCCCATTAGAATCAATTACGGGTACTAGGCTTCACTTTTGGGCACGAGAAACCTCCTTCCGAAGTCTGACTAAATTTCGTTTCCGGTAGGGTGTGCACTTGTCCCCTTGTCAGTTTGAAACGTATGTATGTGCGTTAATAGTTTTGTCCGCGATTATCTTGCAAAATACTATACCATATTTTATAAAATTTATGGAGTTTATCTTCGTATCGTTTAACTTTGGTCACAAGATAACAATTTTCAAGTCATGGGCCAGACAATGTCAGTACAAATCAAAAACTTTTCTTTTCATTAATAATTTCTCGGTGTGGATGTCGATTACTTAGAAATGGCAGAATACCATGTTCACCACTTTTTTTATCTGCTTTAAACCAGTACTGGGATAGTATTGGTCCACTACTATTAATACTGATAAAGTGTGAATTTTAAAGTTATCATTTTTCATCAGCGTATTGTTGATTTTGTTGCTTCGATCCGATTGATAATTTCTATATGCATAATGGAAAACACTAAAAAATATTAAATAAATTATTCTTTAAATATAACCGTTTTCAGAAAATAACGCTCTTAAAAGATTTTTTTTTAATAATCTATGGGATTGTAAAAATATTAACTCACTATGAATATATGAATAATTAATTTAGTTAATTAAATTAAACATACAACTTTTTGGTGTTGGTTCCTAAAATTTAAACAACCTGAAATGTTGCAATTAAATACAATTATCAATTATGGTGCCAGCTTCAAGTAGCAGTAATTTGAATTAAATTAACCAATAATTACTAGCATTTAATTAAAAATCGTTAGTAAGAATTTGATAGCGTAGCCTTTCACAATCCCGTATTTATTATTAAAAAATATTATTTCTTTCTTTTTACAACCTATTTTTTGAAGTTAGATATATAAAAGAACCGCTGACAGTTCACTGGCACTTAGTTTCCTCAAACTTTATAAATTGTTCCAATATGAAATTATTTATTCTATTTAATACTGTGGTAAGAAATAAAAGTAACAAGTCTATTGCTTTTTAATACGTACAGATATATGTATATATTTAAATTTTGTAATTTTAAATTATGCAAGAGCATAGCATATAATACGAAACAATATTGTTGATTAAAATATTTTTTAATGTATATAATGTATACTAATTTTACGAATAAATTTAAGATAAGATAGTAACAAATAACTAAATAATTCTTGAAAATGTTCAGTAAGTGTAATAATGCAAGGCAAGTGCCGGACGATTAAATTTGAAGGATCCTACCCCGATTTCAACATTTTTTAAGTGCCCTTTTTTAATACATTTTGTAAAAAATGATTAATACTTTATAAATCAAGGTAATATTTTTTTAGCAACTTACCATATCAATAAAATGGAAATTCAACCGCATCTGTGCCATAAAAAAAAATGTTCTTAAGTGAAGAGCCATATGCGTCAGATGTGAACAAAAAACCGTGTATCTTTGAACATTTATCAATACTCTAACTTTCGATGATTTTTCATAGTCCAAAATTTTGTTCACTCTTTGTTCTGAATAGAATATACATACAAATTGGCAAATGTAAATATGTCTAAATATAGAAACTGTTCCATTCTCGATATTGTGCAATTATTCTAACATTTTAAATGGCTTACGTCGTAGTTTGATGTAATTAACTTCCAGTAGTTTTCATTATGGAGATTTGTACATAATTTTAGTTAATCGCTATTTTAATTAATTTTAGATAATAAAACCTTTAATTTGAGTGGTCGCAGGATTTCTTAAGTTATTTGGATCAAAAGTTATGCTTTCTTAATATTATGAAAATTCTCATGTGGTAAATTCGGGATCACGTTATAGGACCGTATCTTGCATTGTCCCAATTTTTTACCTAAAATGTTTCGTAATATTAAAAAAACCATAACATTTGATTCAAACTTCATAAATGCTGTGACCACTGAAATTAAATGACTTGTCATCAGTTTTAATTAAAGTTATGTACAAGTCTCCATATCGTAAACTACCGGAAGTAAATTACATCAAACTACGACATAAGCCATTTAAAATGGTAGAATAATTGTACAATATCGAGAATGGAACAGTTTCTATATTTATACATATTTACGTTTGCCAATTTGTATGTATATTCTATTCAGAACAAAGTGTAAACAAAATTTTGGATTATGAAAAATCATCAAAAATTAGAGTCTTGATAAATGTTCAAAGATAGACTGTTTTTTGTTAAAATTTGACGCCTATGGCTCTTCACTTAGGAAAAATTTTGTTTTGACAGTACAGATGCGGTTGACTTTCCATTTCATTGATATGGCCAGTTGCTAAAATGTTTTGAATGAATGTACTTAAAAATTTTTTAAATGGAGGTAGGAACTTTAAATCTCAACATCCAGCGCCTACATTGTAGGAGAGTTATTTTTTCCATATTTGTCAACGTTTGAAAGGGTTATGAGAAGGAAAATCGAAACTTTGAAAATTTTGAAACACTCTAGTATGGCATGTTATTCGACGCTCGTATGCAGCTGAGTGGTGGCTCGTTGCACACGCGTTTTCGTCGGCGACAGATTGACTAGCTCATTTACATTTTTGCTCTTCGAACATTTCAGTCGCCTACGCGTACATTTTTGCAGTTTTCGCTGGCTTGCAGTTTTACATTTTGAGCTCGAGTGTCGTACTACGTATATTGTTGCCGTACATTCCGTGCTTCGCGTGCTCGCCGGTTTTGTGTTTTTATTTACAATAATACGCATTTTTCTCGGCCTACCTCGCTCTCTATTTGCATTTGACGGTATAGCGGGCATGATGGTCGACCGCTCTTCGCTCTCGCTCATTATTTCTCGCGTTTCTTGGTGCAGCTCTTCGGACGTTGGGGCCTGGAGCTCTTCTTTTCTTTCTGATTCGTACGGCAGCTCACTGTTGTCCGCGTAGTACGGTGCAAGGTCGGACACACTGGCTTCCCCGTGAAATTGTTCATTTTCATCTGTAGTTGTTTGGACTTGTCTGTTCGGTTACGGCGAACGGCCCAGTGAATATTGGTGCCAACTTTTTCGTTATGCTTTCTGCTGCCAATGATTGAACCTGGTATCGATTCCACACCTTCTAGCCAATGGAGTACTGCACATCTCGGTGTTTACCATTATAGTACTGTGCTTGGCGGACTGTGGCAACTTTTGTTTTCTCGCACGCATCTTTGTGTAGCTCGCCGAACTGTTCTACCCGCCCTTGCCACTCAGTCATGGCCTCGCGTCCGGCGCTTTCTGCCGCTTGGGTATCCTCCTTGCAACGCAGCGACTTTAGGTCGTTTGGCTGCCGGTCGTAATTTAACATAGCCGGTGTGGTTTTTTAATGACTCTTGTTTAGACGTGTTTATATTATACGTGGATTCCGGATATGTACATCCCATGTGTTGTAATTTTCCTTAATAAATCGAGTAAGCGTGGTCTTCCTGGTTCGATTAATTCGTTCAACCGTATTTAAGTGTGGGTGGTAGGGTGGAACTGTCGAATGATGCACGTTTCTATCACCCGGGAATTTTTCCATTGCGCGGTTTTTGAATTGAGTCCCTGTGTCAGATAAAAAAAGTGCCGAATCTCAAAACACGCACTCGTTCAAGTGTATTATGATAGTTATTGCATTCGCTTTTCTGATGGGAATGCACTATATTTAGCAGGTGAATATGTCTTGGAAAATGAGCTGATACTCGTGTCCTCGTAGAGTTTTCGATTGTCGGCCCGTTAGATCACCGGCTACAGCCTTCCACGGACGTGAAAAGTATCGAGTAGCCACGACGCCGGTGGGTCGAAGGGGCTTTCATTGTTGGCAGATCGTCGAGTGACGCATGTATTTTCCTGCATCTTTATGCATCATCGGCTAGTAGTCCGTAAGCTTTAGGCGCTGGTATGTTTTGTGGCGGCCGAGATGGTAAGCCGTTGGTTCGTCGTGTTACTCATATTGTGCTTGCTGCCTTTGCGCCTGAGGGAGTACTGACTTCCACGTATCCTTGTCATCAAATATATTCTCGATAGAGTAATCTGGCCAATAAGAATATAGCCGGCCACCTACTACTTTCCACAAAGGAAAATCGAGGGGCCCCTTTCTTACTTTGTTTCTCTACTGAGTGTACCGAGAGCCGCTCGTCAGCTCTTCCAGCTGAATGCTGGCTAAGGTCTTGCTCTCGTCTTTGTGCATACGCAAGAGTGTGTCGCACACGTCGTTCAGTTTGCTGCTGCGGTACTCCATGGAATAATTGGAGCCTTGGAGCTCCAGAGTCAATCTGGCGAGACGTCCCGGGGGGTTGCACAAGTTGCACAGTCACTGTAAGCTGCTATGATCAGTCACAACTTTAAAATGGTATCCCACTACGTACGGACGAAGTTTGCGGATAGCCAAAATTGCGGCTAGACAATCACGCATCGTCGCCGAGTAGTTACCTCCAATCGAGGTCACAGTTCTACTCGCAAAAGAAAGTACTCTTTCCTCACCCTCGATCAACTGCATAAATACCGCCTGAGCCCTGTATTTGAGGGATTAGTTTGTATGCAGTATTCTTGATCGAAGCACGGCCGGTGTAAAATAGGGGCCGAGGGGAGGAGCGTTTTCATTGGATCAAACGAGATTTGCTGCTCTTCACCCCATATGTAATTGCACTCTTTCCTCATCAGCTGATAATTTGCGTAGATGTTTGAGTGTTTTTTGTGCCGAGAACTCCATAATCGACTCTATTTTGTCCGGATCCAGACGAAATTCGTCGCGGTTTACGAGCATTCCGAGGTACTTCACCTCCTCTCGGCAGAACACTCTTTTCTCCCGATTGATGGTGAGTCCGGCTCGTTTGATTCTTTCAAACACCAATTCGAGCATTCGCATGTGCTCCTCGAAAGCCTCTATACAGATGACTATATCATCCAAGTATCAGTAGCAGTACGGATCAAGTTCAGGAGTTATCAAGGAGTGGAACATTTCTTGGAAACATGCGAACGCACCTGATAAATCGTACGGAAGATGCTTCCAGTGCAACAGCCCTAAACCAGGCACAGTGAATGCTGTAATTGGCCGACACTCCTTTTTGACCTTGATCTGGTGGTACGCGCTTGTACTTGACACTGCATTTACCTTACGGTAATCAATGCAGAAGCGGTAAGAACTGTTCGCTTTCTTAGTTATAATGACCAGGCTTGACCAATTAATGTCTGAGCGCTCGATTATCCCCTCTTAAAGCATTTTGCTTACTTGAGCGTGTATCTCCTCTTCTATACGTTTGGAGACCGGATAATATTTTTGTTTGATCGTTAGGCAGGTGTCGACGCGGAGGTCATAATCTACCAGATTTGTGAAGTCGAGTGGCACTTTGTTGTTTGGTATTACTCTATCGAGTAATTCTTCGAGTCTTTTCCGCTCACCAATGTCGATATCAGTCAAGGAGATCGATGCGAGGGCAGCGCCGTTCAGAACAGGGGTATTGACTATCTCGAGTTTTATTATCTCGTTCGAGTCAGCGATAGTCAATGTATCTTCGCGCGGGTTAAACCGTGCGTCGAATGCACGTACGAAATCCGGGTCCAAGTAATAGTCGCCATTCAGCTCTGGCATAATCAGGACTGTAAGATAATAACTTACTTTCGCTAGCTTAAAAGGCACCTCGATTTTGCGAGTAATGGGAGACAGGCTGCCATTGGCAACACGCGCGTTTTTCAATTAATAGATGTCACTGGGATTCCACAAGCGTTTGTGATTTTTAAATCAATGGTTCCAATACACGTACGTATTGCTCCTGTATCGTTCAGTATTCGGATGTGGAACACGCCGATTCCAACCTGAGTTACCAGCGGGAATCTCTTTCACTTCGTCTCAGCAGAGTTGGCGACTTAGCTACATTCAGTTTTCTGTGGTTCTTCCAAGGCTGGGCAGTTCTACGGAGCTGGTGTGGGCCTCTTCTGCTCGCTCCATCTTTCTTTTCCCGTGTATTGTGGACATATAAATCGCATCTAGCTGGGTAGCTTACAGTTAAAACAATATTTTTTTACTTTTTCCGGCTCGAGTTCGGTGAGCTAGGTTTACTGCTCGGCTCAGCTGATTTCTTGGCCGGTAGATCGCTCCTCTGCTTGCTTGTGGTAATTCGCCGAGAGTTGGTGTTATCCGGTTTTGGGCTGGGTGATCTTTCTCAAGTTATTGTTAGTCTGTTTCTACTATTATTATTATTATGAAAGTTTGCCCCTTCTGGCGTTTGTCCTCCACTCTTCGGGAGTGTGAACTCTTTTGTTCGATTTTCAACCGCTTTTTCTATTGCTGCGGCAAGATCAGCCATGTTTATGGCCCTTGGCACCTTGGCTTTATTACCCACGGGCGGCTGGAACGCCGTCTCAGGGACCAGGGACTGGTCGGCTAGCAGCGGCTGCATTCTTGGACACTTCGAGCTGACTCTGCACTCTGCATTCATTGCTAGTTGAAGAAAGTCGTCAATATGCCTTACGTTATGCCGACCAAAAACTCCCTTAAGTTCCTCAACCATATTCTCGTATATCAAATCGAGTTGCGCGTCAGGTTCCATGGGCTTCAGTAGCTTGTTGAAGATCATCATCAAGCAGTTGACCTAATATCAAACCGGCTCTTGTGGCCCCCGTACACGCCTGATGGCCTCAGACAACAGTTTCACTTGTTGTTGCTGGTTTTCGCTGTAGCAGCGCCTATCTGTTGCACGGAAAAGGTCCCAGCAATGCCAGTGCTCTTTGTTGAGACAAGCGCACTGTAGAGCCACCCCAGTAAGCAAGTCCGACAGAGAGTTCAGAACACCTGTGTCACTGAGATGTGCGAGCTGGCGGCACTCCTCGATGCCTGTGAGGAACTCCTCTATGCTTTCCTATTTTGCATGAATTTTCCTGAGAATTTTAGCACCATTTCCGCACAGTGTCGCCGATATCCCTCGGTTTGTGTCGCTCGACTTAGTTTTCTGCTGTCGACTGAGGGAAATATGCGCTCGGTAGATCGTAATTGGGGCGGGGAGTGGCCATGTTGAATACTGGCGGGTCTTCCCTCCCCCAACCATCTCCATCTCCCATAAGTCGGTCATAGTTGGTTCGCACGGGCCTATTATTCTGTGCTCCAACTTTGTCCTGCGATAGATGAGACGAGAATTTTGATTAGTGCAATTTCTCGAGCAAACTAGTACGCTACTTTTCTATGTATGGGTGATTGTCGATTACCCATCATGTTTGTTCGGGTAGATCAACGTACACTCGTGTTCGTATAGGATTTTCTCTGAGTGGTCGCGCTATACGCGCGGGTGGTATTCCGTTGCTCGGTTTTATGCGCTCTGGCGGGTCTGTGAAACACATAAGCTCGTCATTAGGCTCGTTTTTAAAGTACTTTGTCGTGAATGTCGAATTGAAATTCACACGAGGTTTTTGACTTTGTTCGCTCTCTGTATTAATCACGGGATGGCGACTACCCGCTATGTATATACTGCAGACTGCGTGGGTGCTCGAGATCGACCGTGTTATCGCTGCCGTTTCAGTCGCCCGCATTTGCGTACTCTAAGGCATAGGCACAAATGGTCGTGCTTCCGCGCCACTTACGTCAGCTGTGTGTTGTATCAATCGACTGCTACGGCATGGCATGAAGGCCATATTTCTTATTTCGTCATTCGAAAAGTCATTAACGCGCCGATCATGATGCTTTTCAGGAACCTTGGGGTAAATGAGTCTAGGTAGGATGATTGGACACCGTTTCTGTGTCTTATCAACTCCCAGTTGTCGTCTATTTGCGGGTTATGTACATAATTCGATAATACGTAATTGCCCACGAGGCAGTGATACAGCCTGCATGCTCGCTTGTGCGATTCACCGGTCCTTCTTAATTCGAGGTGGATGAGTGCTCTCGTTCTTTCGTCCAGGCCCATGAACGTCACGAATGTAAATAGCACTTAGCAACAATCTTTAACTCCTCTCTATCTAGCGGTATTTTTTCCGAGGCCTGGAAGAAATCTCTCATTGTGCCCTTAAAGAAGACAGCAATTCCATCTATCGTCTTGGATTTTCGTCCCATTTGCTTGCTGACTTTCATTTCCAAGGTCCTGGAAAAGATAGTACACGACCAGATTTCTGAATTCAGAACATCAAAGAGTACGCTTGATCCTCGCCAAACTGGCTTTAGAAAACACCATAGCCCTCAAACAGCACTACTAAGTCTCTCTGGGGATATTCGGACAGGTATTAATGATAGAAAACAGTTGCTTAACATTCTTCTACTGTTTGACTTTAGTAAAGCATTTGATAAAATATCTCCAGCAAAACTCCTTCGTAAACTGATCAGAATGGGGTTCTCCAGACCCGTAGTCCTATGGATCGAGTATTACATTACAGGCCGTAACCAGAAAGTGGTTACTAAATTAAATGGAGAGTCAGATTGGCTTACTACCAATCTTGGCGGTCCTCAGGGCTCGGTTCTGGGGCCTCTTCTGTTCAGTTCATACATTAATGATCTCAAAGATATTTTTACAGTTTTCAGAAGCACTTTGTCAGATGGCGTCGAGCATCTTCTTTGTGCTGACGACCTTCAAATATACACACAAGTTACCAGAGAGACTATTTGTGAGGGTATCAAGCGCTTGTCAGCAGTGATGCGGGCCGTATCGGTTTGGGCCTTTGAGAACGCCCTGTGTCTTAATGTCGGAAAGACTAAAGCTATCATTTTCGAATCGGATTACAATATTAATAGACTGCCAGATTTACACCTGCCAGGCATTGAGGTACAGGCCAACGTCTTCATCCCCTTTGTTGATACTGTAACTAACCTTGGTGTTGTTATGGATTCTAAACTCACATGGAACCCGCAGGCGGATGCGGTAAACCGAAAAGTTAATAGAGGTCTATATGGACTGAGGTCATTTAAATCCTGCACCATCGAGGCACTACGGAAGCAGTTCGCTCTAGTTATTTCTCAAGTGCTCTAGTGATTTCTCACTTACATTATTGCGCTCTCGTGCACCTTGATTTGTCCGGTGAACTTCAGTCTCGTTTACAGCGTTTGCAAAACTCCTGCGTATGATACACATGCGGTGTTAAAAGAGATAAGCATATTAGCCCTTATAGGAAGAAAATGGACTGGTTGAATGTAGAGGAAAGGCGGGCGTATTTTGCGGTGGCGCTAGTTTATAAAGCTTATGTCATGAAGCAACCTTGCGGCTCTCTTAAAAAAAAACAGACCAGAACCTCTAATATCGTCGGGGAGCAAGTGTATGGAACTCTTTGCCATTTAGCATTAAATGTCCACCCTCTCTTAGCTCATTTAAGTCGGCATTGAACAGACATCTACATAAAACTATATAATATTAAACTGTGATAATAGTAATAATAACTCGTTATTATGTTTTTGCGTATGTATTATAATGTCTTTTATTTTTTTTCTTTATATACTGGTGTATTTTTTATTTATTTGTATTGTATACTAGTGTATTTATACCAATTGATGCGATAGAATATGATATGTATAATTTATGATGCTGTTTTTATGACACCTACCACAGGTATGAGCTTTAAGTAGGTATATTATAAGACTGTCTTTAAGACTGAATGTATTAATCTAGAAATATAAATGAAATGTATTTTTTGACTCTGTGCAAATAAAAATCTAATCTATTCTATTCTATTCTATTCTATTCTTTTCACGCAGCGGAGTGAGTTAGCTATTCTCACCTGTCGCGCGCAAGTTGAAGCTGGTTTCTCTGCGATCGGCCGCTTTGTCAGTTCGGCGCGCACGTAAGGTGCCGATATTTTCAGCGTAGGCCGAGAGCTTTGTCGGAAGATTTTATAATCCCCGAGTCCAGCGAAGTAATATTCTGAGCTATGGCTCTCTCGCATAAGGTCCGCGGAATCGTGCGTATAAGCGACACTCGATTTGTTTATATGCTCACGCACGAATTATAAACACCGCGCGCTAAGGTCGGCCGATGCCGTCGCGAGATCGCTCTGTGTGAATATCGATCGGTTTTCTCGGCCGTCGAGAAAACGTCTTTGAGTTCGCTTTGTTTTGTCCCGCACCGAACGCACAAATATTTTAATAGATTATACTCTCTCCGGATGTTAAACGTGCTCGCATTTAGTCATGATGAGAAATGATTAAAAAAAGAATTTTCCCTAAATTTTGACGTTAACGAAAAATATTTAAATATTAAAAAAACATTTTGCAAGCTAGAATGCGAGGGCGTTTAACAACAATTGTCCCCAAGACGTTAGGACGCCATCTGATGGTTTTGTTGCTATACATTTCGGCGTCTATGCGGGCCATGTACAGCTCAATGATGCACGTGCGAGTGGCCCGCAAGTGCAATGCGCGCCGCCCCGGTTGCGTCTCACGAATCGACATACGCGACCAGAAGTCGTGCTCTTATTTATGTTGGGGCTCGGTTAGCTACTGATTATGGGAACAGCATATGTGCCCACGTAGGCAGCAGCAGTCCAAGTGGGAAGCGAGTTTCAACAATAACATACGTTAGTTAAAATCTAACTTAAACGGAGAGCAGGAAGTCTAGTCTCGCACGTATCGCGTAAGAGAGAGACGGAGAGATGAAATTACAGAGGATGATATCTGGCCTGATCTCATCATAACCGCTCGCTCGTGGATGGCCCTTCGTCGTGGGCTATATAGGTGTCGGCCGGAGTTGCAGGCTCTCTCTCTCTCTCTCTCTCTCTCTCTCTCTCTCTCTATTCTAACAAAGAAAGTTCATGAAATTCGGGTCATGGATTTTGATGAAACTTTGGGGATCAGTTTTTGGTACGTCAAAATAAAGCCCGATGGTCGTAGTTTTATCAACAAGGTTCTTGAATATGAGATAGAGCTTACAACATTAGTATTGCTTATATCGGGAATGCGTCATATATACTCGTATATATATTTCTTTTCGTTTGACCGTCGATTATTTCGAAACTACTGAACAGGTTTGAGTAAACATTATTTTAATGAAAGAGGATGATCCCATGGTGGTCCCATTGTATATACAGGGTGTCAATTAAGTCCCGGGACGGCTGAATATTTTCTAAAGTACTGCTTTTCTGGAAGAGGTCAAGGTCATTCCTTAAGTAACTTTGAACAAGGAACCCAACGGTGACCTTGGATTTGACCTTGAACCTCATTTTCAAGGTTATTTTGAGGTCAACCTCATATTTTCAAATGGAAACCCTTATTTTTGATACCGGATTCGGAAGGAGCGAGAAATTTCAAGTATGGTTGTTTTGAACAAGGGATGTAATTGTGATCTTCAATTTGACTTTGGACTTGACCTTGAAGGTCATTTGAAGGTCAACTGGTTTTTTTAATCGGAAATCCCAGTAATAATACCGGAAACCGATAGAGCGAGGAATTTTACATTCAGTCCTTATTCTCACTTTTAGCGTTACCCAGAAGTAACGACGTGGACGTAGTAAGATCTGTTTCCTTTGGGGTGCTTGATTAACGTGAGTCCCCTTGGTGAATTAAAACATGGAAATATAATCGTGATTTCTGAATCAAATACTCATGACTCTGCAGCGGTGTATGTGTGTAATTCGATGATAATTGATTACCTAAATAAACAACACAAACTTACAAAGATTATCTACTTTTCTGCTGGAGCAAAACAATATTTTAAAAATCATTTAATATCCAAAATTTATGTAATCATGAAAATGATTTTGGTATCAAAGCAGAATGGCATTTTTGCGCGACGGCTCACGGAAAAGGCCCACATGATGGCCTTGGTGCAACTCTTAAAATAGGAGCTAGGAACGCAAGCCTCCAAGCATCAGCAATCAACAGCATTTTAACAGCTAAGCAGCTTTATGAGTGGGCATGCCATTCAATAAAAAATATAAAGTTCTTTTATTATTCAAAAGTAACACATAGCAACACTCAAAGAAGATTAAAAAGACGATTTGACGAGGCTCCTTCTGTCCCACAAATTTCAAGCAATCACTCTTTATTCCACTACGAAACAAGAGTATTATTATCAGAAAATTTTCAAATGATAAAAAGGAAGTTGTTGTAGAGATTTAAAGTATAACAGTCCATTTCTGGCCATGAACCTGCCCATTTGAGCGTTTGTGAGGTATTTTTTGAGGTTAAAAACAAATTTTTAGCTGATGGAACTAAACGGACTTCGGATTTGAAATCAGTGACCCCAAAAACGTATAAATATCTAGTCACGATTCTTCATCTGGCCGTCATCATGCCCGCTGAGCATTTTTGAAGTACTTTTTGAGGTTAGCGACAAATTTTGGGCTTGTCGGGCTAAACGGACCTTAGACTTAAAATCAGCGATCTCGAAAACGTATAAATTTATAGTCACGATCCTTAATCTGGCCGTAATCATGCCTATTTGAGCGTTTTTGAAAAATATTTGAGGCTAGTGGCAAATTTTGGACTGAACGAGCTCAACGGACCATGGATTTGAAATATGGGACCCTTGAAACGAACAAATGCATCGTCACGAACCTTTATCTAGCCATAGTCATCCCTGTTTGAGCGTTTTTGAGGTATTTTTTGAGGTTAGAGCAAATCCTGGAGTGATAAAGTTAAACGGTCAGCGGATTCGGATTCAGCGTACCCGAAAACATATAAAATGACCTTTACTCACAATTTTCGTCTTTTATCTATATTTTTATGAACGATTAATCGGAAAATTTTCGGAAAACTGGTCAGAAAATCGGGTTTTTGAGACCGCCATTTTGAAAATTTTGTAAAGCGCCATATAGCTATTGATTCTATATAAAAAACCCTAAATTTTGACCCTATACAAGTTTTTCTAAGTCTTTACCATTTTTGGGTAGAGCCGTGTGCGTTTTGGCATGGATTGACCCATATATATATATATATATATATATATATATATATATATATACACAATGGGACCACCATGGGATCATCCTCTTTCATTAAAATAATGTTTACTCAAACCTGTTCAGTAGTTTCGAAATAATCGACGGTCAAACAAAAAGAAATACATACAGATCGAATTGAGAACCTCGTCCTTTTTCGAAGTCTATTAAAAATCAAGCCCAATGCCTGTTGTGCATCACATACGGCGTATTTTATTAACGTTATTGGCATTGGGCTTCATTTTTAATAGACTTCGCAAAAGGACGAGTTTCTCAATTCGATCTGTATGTATTTCTTTTTGTTTGTCTGTCGATTATTTCGAAACTACTGAACAGGTTTGAGTAAACATTTTTTTAATTAAAGAGGATGATCCCATGGTGATTCCATTGTATCACTTTGCCCGAATATAATTATTGTAACAATTGGTTACACCGATTTGGTCGATAGAAGTAAATCTTATAGAAGAATCAAGCAAAATCCAAATTTCATGATTCAACTGGTTTTTATACATACAACCAAGTAATATAAAACAGAATGTCCTGGAGGTCGATAAAAATTATTACAAAATATACATATAAAAATAAATTAATTTCCTAACTCGACTGAAACCGCTTTAAACGGGGGGTGAACGGGTGCGAATATTGAAAGAAAAATCTAACACGGCTTAATAAAACTCTTCGAATTTAGAACATCACATATATTTTTGCTATAACAAAATACATATATAAAAATAAATTAATCTCCTGACTCGACCGGAACAGCTTTAGACGGGGGTTGAACGGGCGTGAATATTTGAAAAAAATCTATCAGCGGCCCTATACTATTTCATATTTTTGCGTGCACTGTATTTCTGTCTCTCGCTCTCTCGCTCTCTCTTTTTTATTTATCTATTTTTTTTATATTATTAAGTTAAGGAAACGATATGTGATAGAACTGACTGCATCATTTTATGTTAGATCATAAACTGACGACCTGTGATAGCAAACCAAAACTTTTAAAAATGCAATGACTGATAATGTGATTACTAATTTTAACTAAATGTACATACTGTTGTAAATTTTTGTCATAGCGACGAATAAAAAGTATATCTATCTATCTATCTATCTATCACTCACAAAATCTGAATCGCTCGCTCGCATGTTTTCTTGCGAGATAGGTCATATGTGCGCGCTCTCTCCCACTTTCTTCCTTAGAAATTTTGGCGAAGCGAAAACAAAACTATTTGTTCTCGATGAGCTCGCACTCTTCCGGCTTGACCGTAGGTATGGCAAGTTCGGTACGCGTCTCGAGATGCCTGTATTCGCTAGCGCATGTACAGTCTTTTTTCTACTAAATTAAACTTATACATTTACATACATCCTATAAACTGTTGTTATTGTTAAAATTAGTGTGTAAAACCCATTTACTGTCCCTCAAACTCCGTATCCCATCACCCGCCACACGTACTGCGGGCTATCGTTTTAAGTGTCCATTAGCTGAACTTTCACACGAATCTATTACCGCGCTTATTATAAGCAAATTTAGAGCTCTTTTTAAACTCTTGTGTTTTGACCGGCTAACACGCGAACATTGGGTCCTTCGAATCAGATATGCACATGTTGGTATACTGTAAGTACATCGGAACGGAGTCTCGCGTGAACTTTACCTATAACCACAGTGCAGTGACTTAAAAGTGATTTTTAAGTGTATAAAAACCCGACAACGGACTCGTATTCTGCGCCAAAAACAGTCTGGACTTTGCGGATACAAGTGACTATTTCTCGGGTTTTATAGGGCTTGTGTGCGAGTGCATTTAATTTGAATAAAGCGCACTAACACGAAATTTGAATTTTGATTTGACCTTGACCTTGTGACGTCACGATCACGCTATCGCGACGCACGTTCGAGCCTGGGCGCTAAAGAAGACGAGAAAGATTTCTCTCTCTCTCACTCTCTCTCTCTCTCTCAGAGCGCAGTGCAGCGACATGCTGCACTGCGCTCTGAAGTTGCTGGCCGAGTGCTGCGCATATCTTATGAAACGAGTACATGGCCGCGCAATCCTCAGGTCGCTCCGCCTCTCTCGCACTCGCCAGTCCCCAGCTCTGCTGTCGCTCTGTTACACGCGCAAGCGCTCTATCTCTTTCTCTAGTTCAAGCGCTTCATCTCGCTCTCTTCACAGCTGCTGCCTCGCTGCTTATTCCGTAGTAACGCTACTGCTGCTGCTGCTACTTCAAGGCCTGGTGTCCCGGCGTCTACTGCTTGTCGGACGTTACCTCTACATGACGGCTTCGGCTTCAAAGGCAGATTGCATGTGAAGTACAGGAGAACACCAGGAGAACCTATAGAATAAGTATCGCCCTGCATACATATATTCTTCCATCTATTTTCGTCAACTCTTGACTCTGCAAAAGTCGTACATAGGACTGCACTTCCACAGAATTCTGTCAAGGGAACTTCAGCAGAGCAAGATGATTACACTAAAGTATAACAGAGCCATTACTACAAATGGCTAGCTATGCTCATCATAGAGCCATCTTACCCGTTTTATCTTAATTTTATGTTATTTACTGGTTTTACTCTAATTTTAAGATCAGACTATGCACCAACAGTTTTCTTGAGCGACAGTAAAGAAAAAATGTAGCAGTAGAACGAGCAGCAGCCACCTCCTGCCTTCGAGACCAGCCTGCAGCTACGCAGTCCTGCACTCTAAGGATGCTGTGTAGATCTTGCTGTGGAGAAATACTGCAGCTACTGTCAACGAGCTGTCTACACTTCTCAGCCTTTCGACATGCTTTTCAAGAAAGCCTTCTTTGACCACTAGTCGGGTCGCAGCATCTACGCTGCTGCACTCCGACTCTTCAATGCTAACCTGGAGCATAATTGCTCGATACTTCAAGGTAGGTGTCCAAAGCTTGCTACATGCAGAAGTATTTCAACGTGCACCGACAGCAAGTGGAGACTACGCTATCCACATTCGACGTGCTCTCTTTGAGCCTGCTTCGACCGTTTGAATCAAGCGAGGGACATATAGGCTTGTCTGAGCAGCTCCTAATTCATATATCAATGATCCCTCACTAGAGAGGCCTGCCATATAGCCCTGTGCCACTGTAGTAGTATACTGTAGCGTATTCCGATTGTCATATCCAAACAGTATGTCCGCTCCTGGACCTCTAGCAAACTCGCACGTTGTGAAAGCTTGCCCCTTGCCAAGCATATCCACTCGACAGTTACTCAGAGGAGTCGAGCACTTCATATCAGCTTCGACTTGAACTGTATTAGTGTCGTTAGTGCTCCATATTATTATTATTATAATATTTAATTGCTTTTTTTGTTTAGTCAGTAAAAATGTGCTATTCTGTGCAACCTTTGTTCTGCACTTGAGACCACTAAGATTGTGTGCGTTGGTACCAGCATAACCCAACATCAATAACAGTAACTTCTCTGCCTGTCTACGAGTTATCTTACATAGCAGACCCTGTATTCGCAAGCTCTTTAGCGCAAACTGGCTTTGGTTCAACAAGTCCAGCTTCGCTACAATCAACACCTGTCATCGAACATTTACCTACTAAAAAGACAGTCTATGTTCAACTGCAGGCCTTCGCCTTCCAACTACGAAGTGAATATTGGAGCCCACTTTCCTCCAATATATGACAAGCTGCTCGACTTCGAGCATGAGTCTAACCTCCACATGTCGACATATTTTAAAAGGACACCGTAGTGGACCAGACTGACTAGTCGAGCCCTGGAGAAGCTTATTCGAGCAGCTCCCAGTCTTCGACTTCCACTGATTAACTACCCACAAGACTTCGATAGTCTAGCTTCGAGCCTTCAACACATGCTCGAGCAGCATGTTAGGTGTATATGCAGTTTTCGCTACACTTCCTTATCTAATCTTTTTATTTTTATTTTTTTTCTTCTAATTTTCTGCTGCAATTTTTATGAAGCTCTACCATCTTGCATAGCGTTGCGTTAAGTCTGCTCTACCGGACCTCGGCTTTAGCCAAGAACCTGGCTCATCTCACAGACAGTAGGGGCTCTCATAGCCTGTCTCTGAGATCCACCACACTAGGACCACCGCGCAGCTGTGAGGTCTTCCAACATGACACCTGTCATGTACGAGGGGACCAGCAGAGATCGTCTAAATACTATCTGCGCCTTCAAGCTTCTACAGCTTCAAGGACAATGGAGTCGCTGGCATCCCTTCGACCAGTAGAGAGCTTCAGTCGATCTTTACAGTGGCACTCTTTGCATGTCGGATGGTACTGCATAGCTTAGCCGTCAACACCGCGTCTAGTGAACTGTGCACGCATGCACTGTCGCTAGACTCTCTACCTACAACAGCAGGTTCGAGTTGCTCTCTACAGTACCATTCGCTGCATGGCGGGCGGCAATGTTGCGCCCAGCCTCCACATTCCCATCCTGATCAGCTCAGCATCAGGGTTGAGCCGTTCCATATGCGAGGCCGCATTCAGCACGGTGGACGGCATTGCCCCGCTAAGCCGCTTGATCAACGCTCGACGGGTCAAATACCCCCATCTTCGTCCCCAATCAGTGAAACAGACTACAACGTCTTCTGCCGAGCTGCACCCTCTGCGGGCCCTCGGCAGGCAACGTACCTTCCAGCCTAGGTCATACGGCAACCATCGACCTGGCTGAGGTCCAGCCAGCAGCTACTCCAAGTAGCTCCCACACTAGTCCACAACAGACGAACCATCAGCTAATCACTAGCCACGCTGGTCAATATGCGCGTCCATAGTTGGACAGCGTTCTATGCGTTCTTTATCAAGAGTCTTCAGCATCTATACACAAAGAACTCACCAAAAAATACATTCACACTCATACATGCACATAGAGACTTCTCTACTTTATTCTACTATCTCTATTCTATCTGCTACCTGCAATCTTTAAAAGTAAAATAAGTCTTGTTTCTTCTACTCTTCTCTACTTTTTCTCTCTACACACTTTAGTTACAGCTTCTGCCTCTTCACAGTAGGCTTACCCTCCAGTGGCAGTGCCTTACAGAGACGGTCTCAGAGCAGCCAGCTGGTTGCCCTGCCACCCTAATCTTCAAGCTGCTCCAGCTAGCAGCACTCAGGGCACTATAGCAGACAGCCTTACCTTGGCCCACAGCGACGTACTCCAGCGGCAGAAGACAAATATCTTCACACTAACAGCACGCTATCTTTTTGTTTCTCTATCTCTCTTCTTTTTCTTTAGACTACCGTACCGTCTTTGATCTACTCACAACGAGGCGGGCGGTATATTTGGGCCATTTGCACTTGCAGCGGCTCTATAATATTTCATATTTTCGCGCACAATGTGTTTCTCACTCTCGCAAGATCTGAAGCGCTCGCTCGCATGATTTCTTGCAAAAGGACACATGTGAGTAATCTCTCCCACTTTCTTCCTTTCGCATTACGGCGTAGCGAGCACAAAACTAATTGTTCTCGCTGAGCTCACTCTCTTATGGCTTAACCAAAGTTATGGAAAATTCGGTGCGCGACTAGCAATGCCCATATTCGCGACCATGTGTTAAGTATTCTTTTCTACTAAATTAAACGTACACAATTACACACATCCTGTAAATAGTTGTTATTTTAAGAGCAATCAACGCTTTTTTTTAAGTGATAATTATATCTAAGATAAGTGCGGAAAACCCATTTACTTTCACCCAGGTTCCGTATCCCTTCACCTTCCACACGTACTCCAAGCTATTATTTTAAGTGTCCTTTAGCTGCACTTTCTCATGACGCTATTACCGCGCTTCTTATGAGCAAATTTAAAGCTCTTTTTAAAGTCTTGTGTTTTGACCGGCTAGAGTGCAAACAGATTAGAATGGGGTCAATATTGGAAAAAATTGTAACTTGGCCTAATAAAACTTTCCACATCTATAACTTTATAGATGTTTTCGTTATGATAGAATACACATACTAAAAATAAATTAATCTCCTAACTCGACCAAAACCCCTTTAAACGGGAGTTGAAAGGCGGTGAATATTGGAGAACAAATCATAAATTAGTCTAATAAAACTCTGCTAATTTATAACCTGACAGGTATCTTCGTTACAATATAATTCACTTAAGAAATAATTTAAACCTCTAACTTTTCCCGGAACCCTTTTAAACAGGGGTTGGAATGGGTAAATGATGGGAAAAAATTGTAACTTGGCCGAATAAAACTCTTCAAATTTTTAACTTTACAGATATTTTCGTTAGTATAGAATGCACACATATAAAAATAAATTAATCTCCTAACTGGACCGGAACCCCCTTAAACGGAGGTTGAAACGGGGTGAATATTGCAAAAAAATCTATTTCAGCTTAATAAAACTCTTCGAATTACAGATATACTCATTTTGGCCAAATGGGACAGCAAAAGAAATTGAACCTCTAACTCGCCCCGAAAACCCTTTTATCAGGAGTCGGAAGGGCGTGTGTATTAGATAAAAATCTATGTCGGCTTAATAGAACTTTTCGAATTTATGACTTTACACGTACCTTCATTATAATTAAATACACTTATGAAAAAAATTTAAACCACTAACTCGATCCAGAACCTCTTGATACAGGAGTTGGAAGGGGGTGAATATTGGAAAAAAGTTTATATATGCGTAATAAAACTCTTCAAATTTTTAACTTTTTCATAAACATTGTTCACAAAAAGATATAAATGTAAATTGCCTTAAGTTAGAATTTGTATTAGCAAGATTTTCATATACCCCCTCCTGTACCTACGACCCTTATACAATGTGTATATGGCACTTCCTAATTATCATATAAAATTACGTAGTTGACGAAAGTTCAAAAACCTATAAATAAGAGAATTAGAGAATGATATTATTGACAGTTAATTATTTTCCAGAATTTTTCAACATAAATTGAAAAAAATCAATATTTATATTTTTGGTTTTCAATTACGCGCAATTTTATAAAAAGGGTTTCTGTTTGCCATTCATCGATTTGTGTCATCACGGTGCTGCAGTTTTAGAAATATGGTACATGAAAATTATTAAAGAATGAAATTAATACTGGAAAATATTTATAATCAAAATAATGTGGGGCATAGGTAACCTTATAATTTTCGACAAGTAATCCAAAGGGATGTAAGATTTTGAACCCGATGTCACTTTAAGGCCAGGTTACTCCAAAAAACGTGATTTTTTTCAATAAATTTTATTCATAGTACAAACATGTTGAGTAATCAATTTTTTTACATATAAAAGCACATATATTAAATTACTTGAAAAAAAATTATTTTGTTCAAAATGTCGGTTATGAAAATGGCTGCTGAAACTCGTCTGATTAGTAGATGAATGACATCATTTCTTGGAAACGAATTATCTGAAAGCAAAAAACAAAACGGTTTCATGTTCTGTATCGAATTGGCTATGGCCTCAAGCAGAATGAAACATTTTCAATGAAAAAAAACAAAATGGCGGACTTTTGAAAAAATGAAAAAATTCAAAAGTCCGCCATTTTGTTTTTTTTTTCAAAAAAAAAAAAAAAATTTTCAAGTAATTTAATATATGTGCTTTTATATGTAAAAAAATTGATTGCTCAACATGTTTTGTACTATGAATAAAATTTATTGAAAAAAATCACGTTTTTTGGAGTAACCTGGCCTTAAGGACCATTTAGAACCCAACTTATTTTTTTAAATGACAACATATCTATTATTTATTGAATATTTGAATTTCTTATCTCAAAATACATGCCATTTTACAATCCTTGTAGGTTTTCACTCCCTTCCAACGTTTAGAAGGGGTTGCGGTAGAGTGAGGGATTTAATTTACTTTCATATGTGTATTTCATCATAACTATCATATCTGTGAAGTTAAAAATTCAAACAGTTTTATTAGGCTGAGTTAGAATTTTTTTATCCAATATTTACCCCCTTGCTAGATGCTTAATTTATTTCTCTTATGTATATTCTATCATACCAAAAATATCTGGAAAATTATAAATTTGAAGAGTTTTATTAAGCCGAGTTAGAATTTTTTTCCAATATTTAGACCATTCCAACCCCTGTTTAAGGGGATTCCGAAACGAGTTAGGGGTTTAAATAACGTCTTAAGTGTATGCTATAGTAAGAGGCCGTGTAAATTACGTAAGGGCCGATAGCTGGGGGGGGGGGGGGCACGAAAATCTTACCAATACTTAATTGCAGGGGGAGGGGTCTGAACAAATTCTTACGTAAGGTAATTTATTTTGATATCCTGATCTAAACAATGTCTGTGAAAAATTATTACTACATTTTTAAATAGCCGCGAGCTGAGTATCGTGGTATGACCTCCGTATGTCTTGCATGAGTAGAGAATGTACTTCTATGCATGAAAGGTTTGTTTTCAATTGCAGGAAATCTTAGCTGCAATAAACAAAAGCAAATGGCGAGTGTACATAATTAGCTTCCGAATAAGGGATAGAAGTCCCTATAATAACCCTTCTAGTTATTTGTAAAATATTTTAATGAAACAGCTTAATCCTTTAGCGACTAGACTATTGCTCATGACCACCTATCTTCGAGTGCTCCCCAAAAATAAGCAATTAATAATGAAGGTTCTAAACCATTTTGACACTTTCGTTAGAATAGAGGAGGATTTATTGAGCACGGTAGACGTAACAAATAAGCGCCTTTTTCGCTTCAAGAAAATCAAATTAGAGACCGCGATCTAACGACATTCACATAGCTCGAAAAATTGATGCAGATTTTGCTTAAAGAAGGTGAGTAGAATATACTTTTTTCTATTTCTACCAGTATATTTTCATATATGAGATCTTAAATTAGAAAATAGCCAATGGCTAAATTAGATTTAATAAAATTTTCGGTTTTGTATCGCATGGTCAAGTTTGGCGGTCGTGTGCGACCGTCCATGCGGGTACGTGTAAAATAGTGATTTAAAGAAAAATTCATTATACGTCTATTATATAATGTTACAGCATTTCTAGTGATGAAATGAGAAGGAAAACTCGCACTGATACTCCTACATATAGTATATATCTAAAAATAACCGACCCTTCATATTATAAGGTTATACATCCTCGGTGTGTACCAATGGTGAGGAGGATCTGAATGATTGGATCGCTCATGGCTAAGATATATGAGATGATTCTCTTTCTGCCATTAGTATCGAACAACAAGAACCCTCTCCAGTCGCAAATATCAGGTTAGTTAAACATCCAAATGTTCAGAAAACAATGCAGCACGTAATACAGGCAAATGCAGCCCCCCTCAGAAATAAGACTATATAATAATACTCCTATATAATAAATAATTAATTACTGTTCATCAATAAGAAAAATATAATATCTTCAATTATGTTCCTACCACTGAAATCTTAGCAGAAATATTAATTTATCGATTTTTGGAAAACAGCTGTTTTTTACCCTGTACCCTGTGCTAATTCCGTTGCAACGCCGTTACCCTAAGCGGGTCCTGGGCGTAGTCGTCCAGAGCGGACGGGTGGGTGCCTATCACCACTACACAGCGCGTCCTCAGGTTGCGGATAGAGGAACGACCCCTGAGAAAGAGGTTAGCTGCGAATAAAGCGAATAAGCAGTCGCGGACAGCCGATAGGCCCAGGCGTGGGTGTGATGAGCCCGCAATGGCGAACGCATTCATCTAGAAACACTACGAAAGCACCACAACAACTACAAACACTATACAAAATCTCCTATCTTACTTTCTTCTTCTACCTTACTCTGTAATCTATCTCTTTTACCACACATTTCAAACAACAAATGGGCCAAAAATCCTGCTGTCGTGGAGGATACGGGAGCTATGACAACTGCCCTGAGAGGGGATGTGTAGAATGATTCCCCACCTGGTCTTACATGGCAACGAAGCCAGCGAAGGCGCGCTGCCTTGCAGGGGGGCGTTAGGATATGAGAATGAAACCGAGTGTGTCTGACGACGAGTTGACTATGTCCTCGCCAAAGTCGTAAAGCTCTCATACTTAGTTCTAGGGAGGTATGAGGGTTATCACCCCTAGACGGATGGACTCACCTGCGATCGGAACAGGATCCAAAACGCGCGGGTTTAACTTACTATCATGGCTCAAAGAAAACAAAACCAAACCAAAAGAAACTTAAGGGTGGGAACCTGGAATGTACGCAGTCTACACAGAGCGGGCGCGTTCCGGGAAATCATAAATGAAACTGAGAGGTACAATTTAGATTTGGTAGCAATACAAGAAACCCGATGGAAAGATAACGCGATGCTAGGATCCGGTAACTTCACCTTTTTATATGGGGGCGCAAGCGGGCATTCTCTAGGCACCGGATTTCTTGTTAACAAAAGCATCATACATTCCGTTAAAAGTTGCAATTTCGTGAATGACCGACTCTCGTATATCATCACCGAAGGAGCGTGGTATAATTACGTGGTTATTAACGTCCACTGTCCCACGGAGGACAAAGAGGAAGAAGTCAAAAATCTTTATTATGAAACTTTAGAGCAATTAATCGACCAATTCGCGTCTTACGACACCAAAATAGTAGTGGGGGATTTCAATGCTAAAATAGGGAGAGAGGAAATGTTTAGGCCCACCATAGGCAAAGAAAGTCTGCACGAAACCAGCAATGATAACGGTATTATGGTCATAAATTTCGCGGCCGCAAAAGATCTTATAGTCAAGACCACGTGCTTCAAGCACAAGGATATACACAAGGCAACGTGGACATCGCCGGATGGGGCCACGCACAATCAAATCGATCATTTTCTTATTGATAAGAGGCGCCACACGAATGTACTCGACGTAAGGACCTATAGGGGGGCGGATTGCGACTCAGATCATTATCTAGTAGTGGCCAAATTAAGAGCCAGATTAGTAGCCGGTCAAAATAGTAAGCGAGCGAACAAAGTAGAAACCTTTGATATTGGAAAACTACGAAGCGAGGTAGGGCGAATCAAGTACCAAGTAGAAGTTAGCAACCGATTTCAGGTGCTCGAGGAAACGGATGAACAGACGGGAGTAGATGACGATCCGAACAGGTTGTGGGGGGCTATCAAAAAAGCTATAAAAGGGGCCACGAACAAAGTACTGGGTAAGAAAAGAAGGCCGAAGAGCAAACCATGGTTTGACGAAGAGTGCGAACTCTGGTTTGAAAGGCGCAAGAAGGATAAATTAGAGAGTGTACACAATGAAAGCGGTAGGGCCGTAGAAGAATACCATGAAATAAGAAAGCAAGTGCGTGTGATTTACAGAAACAAGAAGCGCGAGTATCAGAAAAATGAAATTAGAAAAATAGAAACTAATAGTAGGGAAAATAACCCGCGTGAGATGTACAAAGGAATAAACGCTATTAGGAAGGGTTTTCAGAGTAGATCGCAGTTAATGAAAGATAAGAACGGGAACCTCGTAACAAGCGAAAATGAACTATTGAAATTATGGAAAGATTATTTCGATAAGTTATTAAACGTGCATGAAAACTCCGAGGAAATGGGAGACGAAATCTACACTGCTGAACTCCATATGGACGAAACGACCTACAAAGAAGTAGAGGCCGCGATCAAAAAGCTAAAGAACAATAAGGCCGCAGGAAACGATTCTATACCAGCTGAACTACTTAAATATGGAGGCACCGCGCTTACATCTAAAATTTTTTATCTAGTATGTGCTATTTGGAGAAATGAAACAATACCAGAAAATTGGAAAGAATCCATCATCATACCGATCTTTAAAACGGGAGATAAAACAGACTGCAATAACTACCGGGGAATCTCACTTTTAGCTACCTGCTACAAAGTTCTGTCAAACGTAATACAGGCCAGACTCACACCATTCGCGGAAGATATAATAGGAGATTATCAGTGTGGATTCCGGCGCAACAGGTCAACGAGCGATCAAATGTTTACCATAAGACAATTATTAGAGAAAAAGGGGGAATATTGCGAAACTATACACCAGCTATTTGTGGACTTTAAGAAAGCGTACGACTCTGTCAAACGAAGCAAAATGTATGAAATCCTAGTGCTCCTTGGCGTACCAAAAAAACTCGTAAAATTAATTCAAATATGTCTGAACGGAAGCACTGGAAAGGTCCGAATAGGCGGTAATGTATCCGAATCGTTCATGATACGCGACGGTTTGAAGCAAGGTGACGGGCTTTCAACGGTACTCTTTAACTTGACGCTAGAGCATGTTGTTAGAAAAATGCAGGCTAGCGAGCTAGGCGCAACACTCAACGGAACAACGCAGATTTTAGGCTATGCGGATGACTTGGATATAGTGGGAGATAACGGTGAAACGGTGGCGAGAAATGCGGAAATCCTTATAAACGCGGCTAAAGACACGGGGTTAGAAGTGAGCGAATCGAAAACGAAATATATGATCATGGAGAAACTGGGCATTCGCGAAGCAGAGGGGGATCTCAGGGTTGGAAATTTCATTTTTGAAAAGGTTAGCGAATTCAGATATTTAGGTACAACTATAAATGATCGAAACGAAATTAAAGCCGAGATTAAAAAGAGACTTCATTCGGGTAATGCCTGCTTCTACGCTGTGAACAGATTACTTAAGTCAAAGCTACTGTCGAAAAATGTCAAAATAAGGATATATAGGACTATAATAATGCCGGTAATCTTGTATGGTTGCGAAACCTGGGCGCTCACTAAAGCGGAAGAAAATCGTTTTAGGGTATTTGAAAATAAGGTTCTGAGGAAAATATACGGGCCAAAGAAAGATGAGGAAACTGGGGAGTGGAGGAAACTGCACAATGACGAGCTACATAATTTGTACGCGTCACCAAATATTAACAGAATAATAAAATCACGGAGACTAAGATGGGCAGGGCACATGGCAAGAATGGGCGATGATCGTACAGCAGTGCGCATAATGAAAGGAAAACCGAAAGCAACGCGACCTCTTGGTAGACCTAGACGCAGATGGGAGGATAACGTAAAATCAGACATATCTGAAATTGGGCGGGAAGGCGCGAAATGGATGGGGTTGGCACAAAATAGGGAAACGTGGAAGGCTTGCGTAGATGAATACAGCCATATATAAAAGCTGAAAATAAATTATTAATACCTACGCCTATACTATCCCCCATCTAGCCATAGAGCAATGGATGCTAATAAATCACGCAACAGTATAGGATGGCTATAAGAAAAAAAACAAAAGTATACAACTTACTGGGGCATGGGTATAACTCCTCCGTCCCTAGTAATGGTCGCTAATTGGGGGTCTCAGGTAAGGCCAATAGTCGCAGGCTCTTCGAGGGCCTCTTCAGCCGGTGTGCCTCGTGGGTCGCTCTCAACGGAGCCGCCCTACCCTGCGGTGATACGTCGGCCAAGCTGTTCAACAGTTGCTGTACCCACTCCTAAATGTTATTCTCTGGAGCTTGTTCCCTAGGCGGAGCTCTTGGCAGTGGCAGTTGTGATTGTTGGGCTGGGCTGGAAGGCGCCGGATGAGTTCCCAGTATCGCTTCACCCTTCACCGGTCCTACACGGTGCCATGCTGGAATCGGTGCCACCACCCGGGAAAACGGCGGTCCTCAATCGCCGACATCGGCGTTGCCCTCCTCGGTGGCGGGTTTGCAGGTTCAATCTGGGGTGTCACGTCTCGTGGGGCCGGTTCTCTCTCGTATCTCCATTGTAGCCACTCCTGATATGGCTTGGTATATTTGGAGCAGTTAGTTACCTTGAGTCCCCGCCTGTCGCAATTGCGACACCAGATAAATTAATGGGGGCGCTGGCACACCGATGAGATGTGCCCTCTTAATCAGCAGTTGCTGCAAGCACCCTCAGGAGGGCCGAGCAACGGGTCTGAGGGGATGGGGATGCCTATGAATGAACATGATTTCCGTGAGCTTTACCTTCTTTCCCTCCTCCATCTCCATGAATGTTGCCGGCTGTCTGCGACAGAGAGAAGCTGGTACTGGAGCGGAGACTCCGATCGCCTAATACTGCGTTCTACTTCTCTCTTTGCTGAAACTGATAGTGCTACGACTGATGCTGCTGCTGCTACTGTTACTACAGCTGCTGCTGCTTCGGCTGCTACTGCTGCTTTTACTCTCATCTTTTATATTCTAAATTTTCTCTTTTTCTCTCTCTAAAGTTGCCTCTGACTCGGTTTTATTCAATATTGGGTGTTTCAGCTTGCAACACTGGCCTAACACCGTGTTCCTTTTCTCTTTCTGCTGCTGCTGTGACTGCTGTAATTACTGGTGCTGCTGTTGATTCTGCTATTGCTTCTGCTGCTGCTACGGCTGGTGCTTCGGCTATGGCTGTTGCGGCTACTATAGCTGTTACTAATACTGCAGCTGCTACGGCTACTGCTTCGGCTACGGCTGTTGCTGCTGCTACTGCAGCTACTTTCACTCACAATTTTCCCTCAGATGGGGTGAAAACGCCGATTGCATTTTTGGCTGTTGATGTGTAGTCACCACCTGTATACTAAAACTATCCGTGGTCTCAGATGTATACCCCGTTGTGACCGTCGTGATGATATAGTTGCACCGCTGATAATTCGTGCAACTACTACCTGTACATTCACCTCTTGTGTCTGTGCGAGAGGAGGCGATACCTTGTCTTGGATAAACTCAGTCTCCCTGCTGTTGCCCCCATTCATCTTCCGGCCTCTCTTTTTTGCAGCAGCGTGCTCGGGTATTTGTTCCATTGACTCCACTATTATAATAGCGACCGTTGTCGTATGTAGTTTCTCGGGTTGGCTTTCGTCCTCGGCTGAGTCCTAGAAAATCGTAGCATGTGTCTTTACAGTCCTCATGCTGAAACGCAGTAGCCGATTACTTAAGGGTGTAGTATGGAAGTTGAGGTTCAAAATATCGATTTTTTTTATAATTTATTTTGAAAGTACAATATTTGGAGAATATTCTGTAGAAATGTCAGACCGAAATTCGAAATATTAAAGAAGTTATAGCACATATTCGAGAGCGTCTTATAGTTGCGCGCTCTAACCCGCGCGGCAGCTGCAACGGTCGGTCCTCTCTATTGTTGTTGTATAACGTTTATACCTGTGTATAGCAGCTGAAAAGTTTGTGTATACTTAAATTTATACCTGTATGTATATGTATTATATTTTGGAGCACAGGTATTACATGTTTTGGAGCAAACCAACAGTAGAAGTTTATAACTCAATGCGTAAACATCGAACAAAAATGGATCGAAAAGGATCGAAGCGCAAAACTAGAAGTCCTGGGCAATCTGCTTTACCGAGAAAATTTCGAGGTAATCAGCATACTGCTGAAAAAGACACTGAGTTTGTTAGCACTTCTTCTGATGAAAGAAAAAATCAAAGTGACTTCGATGTGGCTTAGAGTGAAACTGCTACTTATGTACTACTAAATTTCACTCTAATGTTCACATCATTACAATCCGTGATAAAGTGCAAGTTGTGTAATGGTGATATCCAGTTTTTGAAAAAATTAGTGCAAGGATTGGGATTCAAACTGTGTGTGAAGTGTTCGTGTCAAGAATTTTTAATTAACTCTTGTCCGATGATAAGAAATGCATATGAAGTAAACAGACGCTTTACTTTTGCTATGCGGCTACTCGGCGTCGGTTTAGCTGGCATAAATGTGTTTTGCTCATTGATCGATTTATGCTCCGGCTTTAGTAAAAGTGGTTATGATTATATAATTGACCAAATATATATCGCTATAAAGGCCGTAGTTGAAACTGTGATCAAAGTGGATTCACATCGCTTTTGGGCATCGTCTCTTTGATTGGAAAGTTTAACGAATAAAATTGTGGATGTTATAGTAAAATCAAAAGTGTGTAAAGCATGTGAAAAGTGGGTAGGCAAAGAAGAATTGCACGAGTATGTGTAGTGGTACGAAGATCATGCCAAAGAATGTACGGCAAATCATAAAGAAAGTTCGGGAAAAATGGAAGTGGACGGTGTGATCGAAATGTTTCAGCGATCTGTAAAGTGATTTGGCGTACAGTATAAGAAATATTTCGCAGATGGTGATTCTAAGACGTTCAAGAATATATTGGAAGCTGATGTTTACAACGGCAATCCTGTGGTTGTAAAAAGAGAGTGTGTTTTACACGTAAAAAACGAATGTTTAGGTACGTATAGAATTTTGCTCCGAAGCATATTTTTGTGGAACAAAAGACATTAGAAATAGCTACATGGATAGCTCCATGCATTTTCAATGAAGGATTTATGCCAGTGTTGAAAATTATGGAGGTCATGGGTGTCGAAATCGGACCGCGCGCCATTGCCCACGCCGAACTGTACAATGCTCACCGGATAGAAAGAGCAGAGAAAGCAACTTCTGAGGCTTCTAAAGCGAGGAGGTTCAGCCGTAGAGCAGAAAAAGTTGCTGAAAATGATGCTTATGAAGCAATCGAAGGATTATTGTATGAACTAGGCATAGATCATTGATGAAAGTATACATTTTTTATAAAAAACCTCTTACTAAAATTTTAAATGCGTTTTTCTCGAAACAACATTTTTTCAGTCGGCCAGGGGCAAAAAAAATCTATCAAACCAATTAGGCTGAAATTTGGATATGTTATTTTACACATCAATGGCTCTCGCAGGTAGCAGAATTGTTCATTTTCAATAAAAATTTCCTACTTTTTTTCTTAATTTTCGAAGAAAAGAAACGCGATTTTTAATTTTTTTTAACAAGTCCGCCATTTTTTTTCTTTAATAAAAATGTCTAAATCTGCTATCTGCGATAACAACAAGCTTACAGAACAATTTTTGTTTCAGATTACCTGGACTGACGCTACCGCCTGGGCCAGTCACATACCTTTTTTGTTGAATTTGCCTCTTTGGACGTAATAAGCATTACCTAAATATTGTAAAATGAACTTAAAAAAAATTTTTTGTGAAGCTAAAGATGTCAATAATAACATATAAAAAAATTGAAATGATTGGATTCTATTTTGTTGTAAACAAACATTCCTGAAATATCCTTGTAAAAAGTGCAAAACCTCCAGACTACACCCATAATTGGGCCAACATCCCCTGGAGGCTGAGCCAGCAGTGAGATCAGCTGGTCTGGGTCCATCCCGTTAATTTTTGTCGCGACCGCTTGGCGTGGAGATAGTTTCGACCTTCTTTTGCTGGATTGTCTGATCTCCATCTTGATCTGTTTTATGTCGTTCGCAAGGTGGACTCAATCAACACCGGACAAATAAAGATAGGTCGCTAGTGTTATCAAAGACAAGAATTTTTCTGGAATATCCCGCCCTGGTCTCTGGAGTCTTCAAACAGAGACTGGAAACTTCAGCGATTTTATCCCGTGTACGTGAAAAACGGTCACCGATATATAGTCAATCAATAAATTGTAGGAAGAATTTCTACCTAACTACTGTGCCTAATAATACATAATATAAATCAGATATATGTATATATATTATATAAATTATGTTACAATGGACATTACCGTTTATAAATGCTAGAAGGGACAAATAAGAAAAATAGTCTTGATTTCTTTTCAAGTGTTGATTTCTTGTGCTGAAAGCTATATTCGAATAGAATTTTCTACTACTTGAGTAACTTCTGAAAATTCCTGATTGCGAAAAACTAAGTCGCAATTTCAGTCTTCTTTAATCAATGTGAATACTCTTCGTGGTCGGTAAATAAATTATTTTATATAAGTATAAAATTGACTTGGTACGGTATAAATCTGAAATATTTATTAAAATTTTCGGCACAATAGTAACAACAAGAATATTCGCTGGGTTCACACACCCAATTACTCAAGCAAGTTATCACTTTTAGTAATTCCGGATATATATGAAAAGTGAATACGTGTGTATATATTGGAACACCACATTTTCCGAGATTTCTCAACGACGACTGTGACTTGTACTTCCATCGATTCTTGTTTATCGTCTGCCAGCCAACCTATTCTTACGTTCTTCAACTCAGGTCACGGTGGATTTAGTGGAAAATAGAGTAAGTTGCACAGAATATTATCATGCTTAATAAGTATATATATAAATACATTTTGCAATCTAGCGTCGCATGCGTTGTCGAGCATCATGCCGCTGCATCCATTTATTCGTACGTCACCGCATATTTCATAGACTTCGCATACCTGAATAATAACTTCTTCGCCACTCGAACACATACCGTTTCCTACTATACCGCCTTGCTCATCGTAGTTAGTTTTAGTTTTTATAAATAATTCTACGTGTCAATTGGACACTTGCAACATCGTGCTACGAATTCGCGCAGCTGACGGGTAACGCCTTTTTAATTTAAATTAAATAAACCTCAAGTGTTCGTAATTTATTTAAAACCTGGAATAAACATAATGTTAAATATAGGTTTTAATAGCCAAAATTATTGTCATAAAACTGACGCAGCAACGAGCGACCGACAAAAATTTCAGTGAAATTTGGATTGAAATAAAATTTAATTCAATGCAAATCGTGATTAGAAATTCGTAGAATACGATAGTGCAGGTAAACTTGAACATAAAGTGGCACCTGTAAGACATAGTCGGTATTTAAGCCAGTGATATACACGCGGCCGCGGTAAGGGGCTGGATAACATCGCGACGGCGTGTAGTTGGCCATTTTTGTATGTGCGCCGCAAAGTAGTCTCGCAGGCAGCCATTTTCTTGGTGTCAGACGGTGGACCATGCTGGCAATATTTAGCATGAATTTTTTATGCTGATGCGATTGCATTCTGCAAATTGGCATACAAAAAAATATCATCAAATTTATACTTATGCCCTAAATAATTATTATGGTATAAATTTAAAATATAGTATAGTAAACAGTGATTGAGTGCGCGAAGTTTCTACTTTTTTTTTTGAGTATTCATTTTGAAAATGTATTTAAATAAAATTTGTGATAACTATCGACAAACGCGAAACTTTTGTGTACTATCACACCAAAAATTTTAGAAGGTAGATGGAAAATTTTTTTTGGAACACGTGTTTATTAGATACAGTGTGGACTCTACAATCTACTTCAATATTCTTTTTTTAAATCAGTTTAATTATAAATATTTTTTACTCAATTGTTATTTTATTTGTTTATTGATTTTAAATAATAGTGCAACAATAAAATTTTCTTTTTGTATTCAAAATATATACAGAAATTAGTAAATATTATTAGCAATGGTACATAAGTGGAGTAATTATAAACAGATTTAAATACATTTTTTTTATGAACACATGCAGTAGAAATTATTTTCAATTAAATAGACATTGAATATATAATTTTTTTACTTTTCTTTTAAATCAGAATATTCAGCACATAAAATTTAGTAAATTAATATTAATCATTTCTGAGTAATATATTCGTAAATAGTCACGAGATTACGAAAAATTTTTCTTGAACTTGAACATTTTAATTACTATTATATGATCATAATTTAATATTTTACGTACATTTCCCACCTTCCGATCAATACCATTTTACACATATCCCCCATGAATCCTATGATCACTTTAGTGATTTAATCGTTGCTCAGTAGATTTGTCAAAAATAAGTGAATAACATTTTATTCGAACTAGTGAATAGTTTTTTCCCTTCGATAAATATTGTCCGTTTTTTACGAATAGATTACACTTTCGTACACTTTGTATACTCGTAACATTGCCTACAAAACTATCTTTTAAATCTTGGAATTTAAAGTTGTATAGTATATTATTTCTGGTAAATATTTGTATTAAAATTCGAAATAAATATTTAGTATAAATATTTTCTATTTACCTTGTATAGTCGGATAACTATTTTGCATAATAGTTTAATTTACTTAAAGGATCTGATTAAAGATAATGTAAAATTTTCTGCTTTCATTGTAATTAATATTAAACTAAATTAAAATTTTGATCATTTTGACATTTTTTCATTATTACCAATTGTAATGTTTTTTTCTCCTTTGCACTTTGTAATTAATTACCAACCCTTGATTACATTTAAAATATTCTTTAATTTTGCAATACAATTTAATTTATTTTTGTAAACAACACTAGCTTACAATAATGCACTTCCGTTAAAATAAGTTGTACCATATTATTTTTAATTAGTAATATTTTCCCCCTTTCGAACACACACCCCTCAGCCCATTTTGAACTTAAACAATACCACGACCCTAATTCCCTATTTAAAGGGAAACCCTAGAAATATTTTTTTTAAGTCGCAATCATAAGCAAGTAAAGACTTTATTTCCTTCCTCGTATTTTTTTTAGCAAAACAACTCAAAAATTTTTTTTGTATTAAATTTATAATGAACCACTATACCCAATATCATACTTAACCTGAACCTATCATCTACCTTTTTACCTAATATATTTCTGCTTGCATACCTCACATCCGCTTACGCTTAGACAATCGTAATGCTTCACTGCCACTTTTGTTTGTTATACACATTGCGTATTAATTTTTTTCAGTTGTTGCTGCTTGCTTTTGCTTTATTTTAAAATTTCCTTTCTATTTGCTTTGATTTTTTTTTGGATTTTTCCTCTTTTCCTCTTATCCGTTTTCTTTTCTTAACATACCTTTCATAAACAGCATTAAGCTGTGAATCTTCGTATGAATCTTATTTTAAAATAATAAAATAATCAACATTTGATAAATTTGGTAGGAAAGCGAACAAAAGTGAGCTAACTCGTAACTTCACAAAACGTACCTCCCTCCACTATACAGCTTGATTACCTAAAATGGACCCTTCAAAGATTGAACATATCAATTCACAGAGGATTCGTAAAATAGAACTTTTTAATAATTATTCAGATGAATTGGTTGCGAATGGTTTACGACGATTAAGACACAATACAGAAGGAACACGAGCACAACGTCTTAACCAATTAGTTCGATTTGATCTGCAAAGGTTATTCGGCAATCAAGGGGATGCGTGGGATCCAAAAGTAGATAATGCCACTGAACGAGGAAAAGAGTTCCCGTCGTTGGATATGGAAGATATTCTCGAAGAGACAGAGAAATCCTCAGATAGGACGACAGAGAATAATAAGTGTACCTTGATTGAAACAGCCCTGAATGAAGGCCACGAGGAGTTACCATTAAATACGGTGTTCAATCTCGTTCATAGTACCCCGAGTTTTGTGACGGGACATATCCTACCGGGACCTCAACTACCGGGGACATCTGTAGAATCTGTAGGGTTCCCCGGCCCCCATCAATAGACTATGCTCAGCTTCCAAGAATTATCCACTATTGTCGAATTAGACGAACCGAAAAACAGTAAAGCTGATGGTGGCACTATACCGACTACACTATCAAGTCTGGTAGGAGCGACGGGGGCGCCACTACGCAAGAACAACAACTTTGTGGTAGAGATTTATTAAGGGAAACCCTGCATTATCCGATAGTCGGTAGCAATGTGGATCCGGCCTCGACAAACTACAATCTTCAGTATTCACAGGCAAACCTAAATCTCGGAGGACACAATTTCCACCCTTACATGCAGCTGGTGAACAAGAACATACCACAGGGGCAATGGGAAACATTTCGCCGAATTCCCTAACTATAGCTGCTCCATTAAGCAACTCTACGCTATACACCCACAACCCACGAATTAACCTAACACAAGATACATACACTACCATACAGACCTCCCAACCTTCACAAATAGTGAACTATTTTACCGTACAAACCTTCCAACCTTCACAAATAGTGAACTACCCTACTTTACAAATCATTCAACCTTCACAAATAACGACCTACCCTACCATCCAAACCTCCCAACCTACACAGATACCGGCTCACCGTACCGTCCAAGGCACCCAACCTCGACAAATAACGGCCAATCCTACCATCCAAATTTCCCAACCGACACAAATACCAAACTACCTTGACGTCCAATACTCGCAACCTACGCAAATACCGAATTAGCCTACCATCTAATCTTCCCAACCCTCACAAATACCGACCTACCACACCGCCCAACCCCTCCAACTTTCACAAACACCGATATATTCTACTATCCACACGTACCAAGATCCACAAAGAAATACTATCCCTACAGTACAAACATCCCAACTCAGACCAACGTACCCAACCCATACCACTGAAACATCTCATCGGTCACACCCACAGGCTCAGTCTACCGTCCAAATCTCCCAACATTCGCAAACACCCACTATCCAGTCAACTCAAAACTTGCAACCACAAATGTCAATGTACTATACCTCGCAACCTACTCAACCATTACAAACAGCACCACGTCCTACCGACCAATTTAACCAGCACCAACAAGTAGTAAGCCGTACCCCCCCCCCCTCTCCATTAAGCCATACAACCTAACAAACCACCACCAAAAATGAACCGTATTGCCGCTATCAAAACGGTGCAATAATACAGCGACTCAACGGACGAAGCAGATAGTAACGAAGTTGCAGCCGTCGACAACATCGTAAAAACAAAGACAGGCCAATTGGTCGAATTCTCACGGAAACAAGAAATCGGAAATACATCAAGCACATTGAAACAGAAAAACTGGAAAAGTGACAATAATATCAAAACCCCCCTATCGCCCTCCTCCTAAAACTCAAAAACACGAAACCTGCCGTCAATAATAAGCCTACTCAAGCCCAAAAATTAAATAAGAAGAATCCAACAACTGGCAAAGTAGACCCATGTTGGGTTTGTAAAGACACAGGCCATTGAGCAGCATATTGTCCCAAAAAGACAGGGAACATCTGCTATAAATGGGGTATTCGTGATGTAATGATACGTACGTGCTCGAGATGTATACTAAATGCGGGAAACGGTCAAAAAGGGAAACAGTGAGGGCCAGGTTGACCTGTTAACTCGGGCAGGCCCAAATGCTCACTACAGAATCAACATTGAAAGCTTCAGGCCTAGTCAACTCAGGTTATGGACAGAATATACCGATGCCTATTGGTCCAGTCGGAAGTTATGATAATCGTCTATACCTTAATATTGAAATAGCAGGAAAAGTTTACCCTGTACTCGTAGATAGTAGAGCAGTTGCCTATTTCAAAGGTAGAGAAGCCGTGAAACAGATACGAACCGAAATAATACCCCAGACCGGATACATGATGATGCCAAGTGGCGAATTAGTAGAAATCTAATGCATTACAAAAATTACATTCCACCTCGAAGGTAGAGAAACACCTACAGACATCAGAGTATCATCTGGGAATAGATCTATTGCCACTGCTCAAGATATAGATAGACCACAAACATCGAACTTGGCATATGGACAAAGGAATAATGAGAAAGTTTTATCCGAAAACCCAGGATCCGGGAGTAATCATGGCAACGGCAGCAATCGGAGAGACCTCCGACTTATCGAGAGAACAATAACAAAGGCTAAATAAACTCGTATTCGATTCACCATCCTACCACCGGACGCAACCCCTGTTGCTAAGAGTAGCTAAGATAAAACCTCATGAAATAAGTGTAGAAGATTCTAGTGCGATAAAACAACGTATTCGTAGAATCTCGAAGACTTTTAGCAGATGCCCACGCTGAGGCAGATTGCCTCCTAGCAGAAGAAATTATTGAAGCCTCAGAAAGCGCTTGGAGTAGTTGTCCCGTAATTGTACTGAAAACGGACGGTAAAATAAGGTTATGTATCAATTACCGATCACTAAATGGCGTTACAAGGAAAATCGCTTAACGCTTACCCCATATGGACATGTTAGTAGACAATCTAAGATACACCAAATTCCTCTCGGAAATAGACTTAAGTCACGCGTATCACCAAATCCCCCTTGCAGCAAATACTAAAAAAATACGTAGCCTTTGAATTACCTGGAAAAGGGTTATTTCAGTTCACAAGACTTCTGCATTGCGTCTCGAACGTCCCCGCAAGTTTTCGATCCGCCATGGATGCGCTCTTTAGTCCAGAATAGCAACCTCGTGTTTCGGGAGAAGAGCACCCGATCGCCTACGCCAGTAGGACCTTAATGAAAGCGGAACGTAACTACACAGTGGATATTTTCTAGGCGAAAAATATACTGTCATAACCGACCACAGTAGCCTCACTTGGCTGCAGAATTTAAAAGATCCAGCTGGCAGGTTAGCCAGATGGGTAACAGCTCTTCAAGGTTACAATATGGAAATCAGACATCGTAAGAAAGCACTCCATAAAATACCTGATCCGCTATCTCGTTCGTTTGTTGAGGTTTACTGCTTAGCAGCAACGGGACTGCTAGCCGTCGATAACTGGTATACCAATCGCATAAAAATGGTAAATAAAAATCCGAAAACATATCCAGATTGGAAAATTGTAAATAATTGTCTATATAAGCACGATCCCAATCCCCTTATCGACCGAATCGTAACCGACTTAGACAGCTGGAAACTCGTAGTTCCAGAACTCGATACAGAGAGAGCTATATTTGAATGTCATAACACCCCCCAATTAGGTCATTTGGGAGACAATAAAACCTATCATCGACTGCTCGAATCGTATTTCGGTCCCATAATGAAAAGCGATGTTATTCGTTATATAAAAGAGTGCCCTAACTACCAAGTGAATAAATAAAGTCACACAGCAGGAACTAATGGGATTTACAACTCAAAGGAAAATAGAAGAACCTTGGGAAATCGTAGCAGCCGATGTCATTGCCAGCTGGGCCCATTGCCAACTAGTAAAGAGCAATGTCGTTATGTCGGAGTATTCCAAGATCTATTTACGAAATACGTCGAAATCAGACCTCTTAGGAAAGCTAGCGCTAAGTGCATAGTTAAAGCTTTCGAGGAACTGATAGTCTTTCGCTGGGGATATCCTAAATGTCTCGTAAGTGATAATGAAACGGAATATTCGAATAAACTTATGACATCAAAGTTGGATGAACTGGGTATTATCTAAACGATGATAGTCCTCTACCATGCTCATGCAAACCCTATCGAGCGTAGTAATCGTATTATTAAACAGATGAACTCTATCTTCGTAAAATAAGATCATCGTAACTTGGACATCCATTTAAATGAATTCGCATTTGCCGTGAATACTTCAGTTCATTCGTCAACGTTGTTGACTACAGCATTCCTGAACATTGGTAGGAACCCACGGCTACCTAAAACCCTTAAGCAATTCCTCGAAAATCCTTCAACTACTAGTTTCCCAAATTCGGTAGCATGGGCAGAGAGAGCAAAACGCCTTGCAGCAATAGACGACTTAGTTCGTAATCACTTGGATAAGATAAGTGAACGACAAGAATGGCATTACAATAAAAATCGTAGAATTGTCACTTTGACCGTGGGAGACCTTGGACTCCATCGCAACCACGTATTGTTTTCATCAGTAGAGAACTTTGTTGCGAAACTCGCTCTAAAGTTCGTGGATCCGTCAAAAGGGCGTCTGCGCTACGTCTCTAATTGGCTAATTTCATTGGAATTACCCATAAATATATAAATAAAAAAAATGTACTAAAAAAAATTTTTTCTCCTATCTTTTTTTAAGGACTTATTGAACAACCCGCGTATATATATAAAAGATATTTGAAAACTTTTATTGGCTAGATTTTTTTTTATTATTATTTAACATAATCTCCTTTTAGCTCTATACATTTTTCCAAGCGTTTCTCCAAACTTTTTAAGCCGTCCAAAAAGTAGGATTTCGAAAGCTCCTCAAAATAGGCACTTGTTTGGGCGATGACCTCCTCGTTCGACGTAAACCATCGTCCGTCAAACCATTTTTTCTAGTTTGGAAATAAGAAAAAGTAACTGGAGGCCAAATCTGACGAATACAGTGAATATTGTAATAATTCGAAATTTAGTTCCATAATTTTGGCCAACGAAACTGCGCAGGTGTGCACCCGTGCATTGTCTTGATGAAAGAGGATCTTTTTCTTTTTCTAATGATGACGTTATTCCTTGATTTCTTCGCTTAACCGGTGCAATAACGGCGTATAATACTCTCCTGTTATCGTCTTTCCTTTTTCCAAGTAATCGATGTAGATGATGCCGCGTACATCCCAAAATACTGTGGTCATCCTCACCTTGCCGGCCGATTTCACCATCTTTGCTTTCCTCGGAGCCCGTTCACCTTCAAAAATCCACAGTTTTGACTGTTCCTTTGTCTCTGGAGTGTAGTAGTGTATCCATGTTTCATCCACAGTTATGTATCGATGCAGAAAGTCCTCAGGATTGCGACGGAAAAGCGCCAAAACAGCCTCAGAGTAGACCACGCGATTGTGTTGATACTCTACTGTGAGCAACCGTGGCACCTATCTTGCCGAGATTTTGTTCACACCCAATTTTTCATGCAAAATTGAAGCGACTTTATCTTGCGATATGCCTGTGTTCTCAACTACTTCGCGAACTTTCATTCGCCGATCACTTAAAATTATATCGTGGATTTTGTCAATCATTTCGGGGGTGGTCACTTCCACTGGGCGTCCCGAACGATGTTCATCTTTTGTTGATGCACGGCCACGTTTAAACTCATTCACCCAATTGTAAACAATTGCAAAGATAGAAGCAAAGTGCTTTACTTCAATCGAGAATAAAAATGAAACTATGTGATGCATACAGTTGAAACTTTAACAGCTGTCTAGTTAGTAGTGCTGCTCACTAAGAAAAATTCATTTTCGATACTACAACCGCTATCTGTTGGATTTTCTAAGAACTTATTGAACAACCCTCTTATATATTTGTGCGATTCTCTATGAAATCGAAGATAAAATTTTTTTTTCTCTGACCAATTTTAACAGGTATATAGGGTTCTTATAAGAGTCTGAGAATTTTTTGAACTAATTATGTTCTAGTTACAGTAGGTCAAAGACGGTAATTATAGCATTTTTTGCAATTTGGAGTTGTCTTGAATGATTCTTAGCTCAATAGGAGTGCATTTTACGCAAAAATTGAATCTGTACTTTTTATGAAACTTTTCTGAATTTTTCAAAAAAAGTTTTTTCAAGGGCATATAACCATTTATTACATGGCATTAGTCCGTTTCAAAAGGCAATAATTGAAAAAAGAGAGTTCGATCACTCGGTCGACGACCAAAAAGTTCATGGTGAGGCTCTTTTTTAGAACAATAGTACCTGTATAAGTCCCAGAAAGCCAATCAAGCTGTATTTCTTGCTACAAATAAAAATAACAATCAAATTATGCTAAAATATGATTAAAATTCCTATTTAGCACCATTAATAACGGGTTCGATCATTTGGCTCAACACCAAAAAATTGAGATGCCTTTTTTAGTACAGAAGTACCTGCATAAATCCCCGAATGATAATCAAGCTGTATTTCTTGCTAAAAATATAAATAACAGTCAAATTAGGCTAAAATATGATTAAAAAGCCTATTTAGCACATATAATAATGGGTTCGACTACATGGATCATAACTAAAACAATTATGAAGGTAGCTTATATTAGTACAAAAAAAAACTAATATGAAGAAAAATGAAAAAAATTCTATTGTACAAGTAGAATTCCTTTTAAATTGACAATATGTACGATTCTGACGTTACGAAATAATTATTCTCTATTTCGTTCAGCATCCTTCTTGAACATACATTAATATTTAAATTATAGAATCTTTATAAGCGTTTTATATAATTGTTACCAATGTTCAATTAAAAATGATACAACTACGTTAACTAAAGTTTTAATAAAAATTTTTTTTTAAATATATTTAAATTGTATATTTCAATCAAATACATTAAAAAACAATTTGCATAAAAATGTCCCTAAAAGTTTATACTCATAAAAAAAATTTATACGTTAGAAAAATTTTAAATTAAAGAAAATCTTAAATCTGAAATTAAATTTGTTTTAATTTTATATAAAAATAACCCTTAAACAAGTTTTATTTAACGTACAATTATTTAAATAAAGAAACAACAAATTTTATTTTATTTTATTTTACCTAATTTTTCAAAATATAATTTCATCATTTAATTATAATGAAATTTATTTTGTTGTCACAAATTTGTGCTCTTCTACGCCTAACTGTCGCTAATATATTAATTTCGCTAATTCAAAATGGCTCGCTATTCAAAATTTAAATACTCATTTCACTCTGGTTTATGTCTCACCGAGCCCCGTGTTGGCATGTCATTTGTAACATATGATTTTGTTACTCTATTTATTTCAATAATTACTGCTCCAATCGAATTACTCAGTCATTTACGTTACCGAATGTAATATTTATATATATATTTTATAAGGGCGCTAGGTAAAGTACGGCTAGCTATGCATAAGTATCCTCAAGGATGTCCAGTGAAGCACAGGAAATTTTGTCAGAGTGAATAGGACTATAAGTACTGCTCGTAAGTTGTGTTTCAATGTGGCCTCGCAAAGGCCCGCCTGAGCGTCACCTTTATAACGGCCGAACTACTCCGCATCACCAAATCACTGAACTAATATTTTTTCCATGAACAGAACTAGTCACGCCCTGCCACAACCTATTCAATTTTCTCCGGTAACTATATACGCGGAGTCACATGCTTTATCTATTAAACGTAAGAGTCACATGCTCTTCAAAGGATAATTCTGCGGTTGAACATATTTAATGGCACATACCAAGTGAAGCTCGAATGGTCGAAATACTTGATTCCCGTCGTGCACTGATTCTAATATATATTATGACAATAATTTTGGCTATTAAAATCAAGATTATTGCGCCACACCTGCAGGCTTCAATATTATATTTATTCGAGGCTTTAAATAAAGTACGACACATGAAATTAGAATGAAAACATGAACACTTGAGGTTTATTCAAATTAAATTACAAAGATGTTGAGCGCCAGCTGCGCGAACTTGCAGCACGATGTTGCAAGTGTTCAATCGACACATAGAATTATTTATAATAACTAAAACTAACTACAGTGAGCAAAGCAGCACGATGGGAAACGGTATATGTTCGAGAGGGGAAGAAGTTAATACTCAGGGACACGAATTCTACAGAATATGTGACGGTGAAATACGAATGCCAAAGAAGATTCCCAACATTTTTATATATATATACATATATATATATATATATATATATATATATATATATATATATATATATATATATATATATATATGTATATATGCATACTTAATAAGCACAATAGTGTTTTGTGGAACGTATTCTTTATGTAAAATCCGGTGTGGCCTCCTTCGAAAGCGTAGAGTACAAGTTAGTTGGCACACGCGGAACGAGGAGATCGATGGGAAAATCGCGATACGCAAGCGAATATGAAAAAGGTTTGCAAAAACGGATCAAGCTTAGCACGACGTGCATACGAGCGCGGCTCAGTACGAAGGGAGTGAGTCTCTAGCTTCGTACTCGCGAAGCTGCACGCGTATCTCGGCTATCGTTGGCCGAGCTCGTCCGAAGTCGCAGCGCGTGCGGCTGGTGAAGGTGGAAAGAGAAGTGTCTGCTCGCGGTAACGTCATGCTATAGGACGCACAGTCGACGGCTTGCAGACGGTGTTTTGGCAGCCAGGACGGGGACGTACGATGAGGGATCCACCAGCAATTGTACGTGGGCTGCCAAGGACTGCATACTTGCAGCAAAACAGTGGGTCGCGGTTAACTTCGAAGAGGTTATATTTGCGTATCAGCTTGCTATGCTGTTCTATTCAACTGCCACTACAGCTATCAGGTGAGATCAGTGTTTTTATATACTACTGTCTCTCTGCTCTTGAAATGCTATATTTTCTCTAGGTGACTGCCGAGTACTTCTGTGACTGCTTCTGCTATTATGGAGAAGCGGGCCAGGAGCTGGGCTGCGATGCTGCATCTGGGAGGCCACACTGTCTCTACAAAACCCTTCAAACCAGATAAGAGAGTTCCAGTTTGTACTCCTTCTCTTCTGTAGGCTAACTCCTCTGTATGTTTTCAAGGGTGCAGGCTGTATGCTTCTGGAGTATCCTGAGAAACAGCCCCTACGCCCAAGGTGATCCCATCTATGCCTTTCAGGACATCAACTCAGGTGGATACTATTCCAGTACCATTCTGCTTACATTCTAGGGTAGTAATACAATTTGTATTTGTTTTCAGGTTGGTTCGAAAGGAGGGGAGCAAGGAAAGGGAACACCAGGATATGCTCAACGTACCTCAGCCAGGACAAGCCGACTCCAGCCTGTGCAATGCTTTATGGGATGGCAGCCTGTGCATCTTCTTCGGCTACTTCAGGGTGTCGAGGAGGTCGCTTGCTCTATGTGTCATGGAGGGGTTGTGTTGTCGCAGCGACTAATGTATGTAGTGAGTTAAATAGTGTTCTGAAGCGAGGATTAGATTACAGTGTAGTAGTAGAAAGTAGTATGTGGGACTACGTAGAGCCTATCTTCAATCTGCGCTTTGCCATCAGTGTTAGGTTTTCCTAAGTGCAAGTTAAGTCGAGCATAGGACCTGTACCGAGCAGCTCGTTTCGACTATGCCTACAGGTTCGACCGATTGTCTAATATATAACACACATCAAATGTGGAGTTTATCAATATGATGGTCACACCACTAATTTTGCGATAATAATGATATATATAAGGCTTAATTTGTCAACTAGACCCCCCTGCTCTCCAGAAATGTTTTAACTTTTATGAGTCCAGCAAGGGCTCAAAATTTCTATTTTTTCATGTAGTTTCTGGAGCTAAGTGGCGTTTTTCGATTCTCCACATGGCTGATACAATATGGCGGCTGAATACAATAACTTCGTGTAGGACTTTTGTTTCGTCACAGAAATTATTCCACATAAATGGGGGCATCTATATATGTGCGTACCGGACGTAGTGCGGTATAGATATATACAGAGAGAAAGAGACAGAGACAAAAAAGCACCGCTTGTGACAGGCCTGAAATAAATCAGCAGCCGACAACTATCGACCGTTGTGACGGCGCACACGGAAAGAGGCTGCGCGCATACAACCGCTGTCAACAGCATATATATATATATATATATGTGTGTGTGTGTGTGTGTGTTTGTCGGTTGGCGCTTTAGTTGTTCAGCCGCTTCACTGTTGACAGCGTCTGTATGCGTGCGGCCTCTTTCTGTGTGCGCCTTCACAACGGTCCATAGTTGTCGGCTGCTGATTTATTCCAAGCCAGTCACAAGCGGTGCTTTTTTGTCTCTCTCTCTCTCTTGCTCTCTCTCTCTCTCTCTCTCACTCTCACTCTCACTCTAACTCTCTTTCTGTATCTCACTCTCACTCTAACTCGTGCGCGCAGTGTTAACCACTCTTTATTATCTCTCCTCCCGTGTCCACGTGCACTGGGAGAGATCCGCGGAGTGTGTGTGTGTGTGGCATGCACGGTGCTACTGGAGCATGCTGCTCTCGTAGTCTCAGGTGCACGCATGCATACGCTCGACAACTATAGCCTGGGCGTCTGCGCGCCTCCGACTGGATTCGTGCATTCACTGGGTCACGGGTTCCTCGTGGTCGTCATGATTGGACGCGGATAAATGCGTGTGTGTCTGTGTGCGAGTTTCGTGCTCAGCCGCTCGACATTAGCTGCATGGTGTCAGCCGCGGCCATTCGCTAGTGCCTGTTGTGTTTGCGTATCCGTATTTTTCCCTCGGTCGCGATATTCCTACCCTCTCGTTTATCAACAAATAATAAATAATAAGTCCCCTTCGTTAATAAATAGTTAATTTATTGTATAGAATTATTCAGCTATGGTGATGGCTGTCTTTCCCTCGTAATTGATTGCCCTTTTTACTAATTAATTCATTTTACTAATACTAATTTAAATAATACTAAGTCGATTATTTTCTACTAAAAGTTTAGATTTGACACAAAATACGCGTTACAATCCATAAAAACCAGTTTTATTATGTAAATTGGATCGTTCTCAGTATTTACAGAATAGCTCGTACTGTTTAGACGTGGTTGGCCTGAAGTAATCAATTTTTACAGCTATATGTTTTCAAAAAGTCACATTTATCGATATGTAGGAAATTGTGCATTATTTCAATTCGTTATATCTTAAAACCAGTTGGACTAAGTAAATTTAGTGTTTCCTAGTCTTGACAGAGTATTTTGTACTGTGTAGAACTGGTTGAGCTAGACTAATGAATTTATAATGCTCGATTCTTCTATAAATCGTCGGGTGAGGGGAAAAACGTACCATCTCGCTCGAGAATTGGAAACCGTACATTTTCGACGGAGCCTTGAATTCTTATTTCGAAAGTCAACGTGTTTGATAATTAAATAATTATATTATCAAATGTAGTGACTTATTTGTTGTATATATTAATAATTCATCATAAGAAATTTTTAAGCAAAATTATTATCGCATTAAAACTTTTAAATAATATTATCAACCCATATTTAACATCCATTAGATATAATAATTAGCAATGATAATAATAATAATACTAATAATAATAATAATAATAATAATAATTTTTTTTCTTTCGACGGTATTTTAGGAAATGCCACCTAAGGCACACCCAACTGGAACCGCACGGCCGGATAGTGTGGAACTGGTTGGGGATGCATCTGCCGTGTGTATAATATAGGACCAAAATTAAAATAAACAAAACGCGAAAAAACTACATAGCCGTTGCATCGCAAAACGTACCCACTAAAACCTACCACCCTTTCCTCTTTTGGCGGAACCCACCCCGGCACCGCTTATCACATTACTTCAGGGTGGTATCATTCTAGTATCGCCTCGACAACCGCTGTGCCTTGGCCTGTACCAAATTTAAAAATTCATAATTTTAAATCCCCGAGAGGACGTCAGATCTAACCTGTCTCATTTATACGCATATTCGAACCGACGCATTCATCTCCATACGGAAAGGAGAAGAATCTCTGTCCATTCCCGCGACATTCATAAAATAAGGAAAATGAGCGTGTCGTGGTTAAGAAAGCGTCCCATCTTCTCCCTCCATGTCCAGTTCCATGGAGTCGTCCGACGTCCTGGGTTATGTTGAGGTGTCGGAGCGTCTCCGAGCACTTCAGTCATTACTTCGTCGGCTGCCCTATCTAGGTACCGTTTCCTTTATCGTAGGACCGTCTCGGCAAATTTTGCCGTGGCGGCCCACTTATTCTCGGCGGACAGCATTTCGCCCAGGATTTTCTCAGGCACGAATTGTTCGACCGAGCCGATAAGAGCTGTTCTTTCTTTGTTCCACTTTTCGCAGACGAAAAACGTGTGATTACGTATCGACACAATCAGCGGAACAGAAGATGCAACTCGGGCTTTGAACCTTCCCCATACGACTGAGGTAGGAGCAGAAGTACCCATGATCACTCAGGAATTGTGTCAGTTACTAATTTACTTCCCCATGATCTCTGTTAATCGAATGGGCCAGATGGTCTATTAGCCTTGCTGTTCATTTATCCTTGGTCGTAGTTGTCCAGGACTCTTGCCACGTTTCCATGGTGCATTCCATTCCTCTGTATGGGCTGATGTTCTATCCTCTCCTGTTTCCTTCCGTTCGTAGATTCCGTTAGTCGATCGGGATGATTCCCACAATAACGAGTACTGCGGGTCCCAAGACCGTGCGATAGTGGTTGGTGACTCTGAGAGCTCCTCTACGCTGAACGTAAGTGAGTCGAATCCGGTATGAGTCCTTCTCCATTGCATCGCTCCATATTTCAAAACCGTAAAATAAGATGGATGTTATGACTGACATGAGAAGTCGACGCTTACTTGCTTCGGGTCAACTCGTGTTCGCAATTAGACAGCATAACTGTCCCGTCTTGTTCGTCGCTTTACCCGCTGCATACACTAGGTGATGAAAGAAAGTAAGCTTAGTGTCTAGTTTGAGTCCCAGATACATAGCTTCCCTCCGCGTCGATACCTCCGCGTCTCCCTCATATCTGAGGAAGATGGTCTTAATCCGTTTGCCAGTGAAGGGCACGAACTCCGTCTTAGCGGCTGTCAAGTCGAGACCATGTTTCCCCATCCATCGCGAGATCCTGCGCATTGCCTGGTTAAGCAGATATTGCACTTTTTCAAAGTCCCGCGCGATGATGACATCCCTTCCGAAAGACCGAGTCGTAACAAGGCATCGTACAGGCTGTTCCAAAAACCGCAACCAAAGATTGACCCCTGTGCCACGCTGGTGCTGAGATGTTTCTCGCGTTGGCCTTCTTCCATTTCGCAGTGGAGGATACGGTCCTTTAGGTAGTCCCGCACCACCTGCATGAGGTACTCTGGGACTCTGAACTCGTTCAACGTGTCAAAGATGTCTGGCCACCTGGCCGAGTTGAAGGCATTCTTAACGTCAAGCGTAATGAGAAGTGCGATGTTTCTGGAAAAATGATTTCCAGTCCATTATCTCCTTCCCAGACGAACTACCTTTCGTATAGCGTCCACCGTGGATCGCCGTTTCCTGAAGCTGTAATAGTTGTCGGCTAAATCGCCGGCAGCCTGCACAGCTTCCTGTACCCGTGGTTTGAGCAACCTCTCATAGGCCTGTTAGACGACGGAAGCTGGGGATCAACTCCCTTACCTGTGATGATCAACACGAGATGCGCAACCTTCCAGAGAGTGCCAAAGACACCCGCCTTCAGCAACGCATTGTAAATGTTCAGCAATAGAGAAGCTGCTCTCACCGCGATGATCTTGAATAACTCAGCTGGTATCCCATCGAGCCCAGACACCTCTGTGCTCCGCACTATTTTGGCGGCGATCCGCAACTACTCGGTGGAGAATAGGGGAATCTTACCTTCTTCAGCGGCTTCCGCCTGGTCTTGCCTTGGCAGATCTGTTGGGAACAGACTGTCCACGATTCAAGCCATGGTGTTCTCGTCGAAAAGATGATTTGGAAGCGTGCAGAGTTTCTTGGTTACCATCCTAGACCACCCAAGCCCCACACGTCCCGATCGACTCCCTCCGTCAGGTTTTTCCAGCACTGTGTCTACTTCCGGTTGACATTACGTCGGGGCAGCTTGCGCGGTACTTTGTACTGTGCCGACAACAGTGCTGCTTCTGTTTCGTCTCTCGTTCTTTGAGCCCTTCTTCTGAGGCGTTTTGCTTCCGCTCTCAGTTGCGCTATTTCGTCCGACCACCAGTACACAGGGCGTTTTCCATGTCGCGATCCCTTGCGCGGCATGGATGCGTTGCAGACTCGGTGAATGAGACCCATAGTCTCCCTCACGAGGGCCTCCGCTCCGTCCCTGTCTTCGGTGATGTTCGTCGTCGGTAAATTTTCCTGTGCTTCGGTCAGTACCTTGACTATTTTTCGGTGTTCAGCCTGGCCAAATTAAAACGGAGTGGCTTTGTCGCATCTTTTTGCAATTGGGATTTATTGCGCAGCTGAAACGTGACGTATTGGTAGGCGCTTCCGTTGTAATCATACATTACCTTCCAATCCAACGATCTACGCGCTAGATTTTCGGATACGAAAGACACGTCCGGAATCGTCCCCATATGCCCTACCCTTCTGAATGTCGACGTGTTCCCAACGCTGAGACTATCAGGCCGAGTCTAGATACCATCTCCTTGTTGGACTTTCATCTGCTCTCAAGCACTGGCATGCTTTACTCCAATGCTCGCGCATTGAAGTCGCCGACAACTACAATCTCGCCTTCTATTTCGCGGATCGTGTCTTCCAGCTCGTCCAGACTCCGCCTGAACTGCTCAATACGGACATTCAAAGTAAAGTAGCAGTTCACGTAAGTTATATCTCTGCTTCTCACCCATACAAAGCCGCTTCCGGCCCCGTGTTCGTCCACTCTGATGGTTCGTTGGTCCACGTAGATTGCTGCTGTGCCAAGTATGTCTTTGTACCTCGTAGGTACTTTTCAATCATATTACTGCTCACTGATTAGCAGCACATCAGCCTTCTTCTCAGATACACTCTGGGTCAGTAGGCTGTTGGCTAATTCGGCTGTGTGAAGATTTACTTGAAGAACCGTAACCGTAACCATAACCGTAACCGTAACCGTAACCGTAACCGTAACCGTAACCGTAAAGCTGCCTGTGTGCGTGCGAGCATGTGTGTGTTTGCGTGTGCAGGTGCGTATGCGTATGTGTATGCGTATGCGTGTCTGTGCATGTGCTTGTGCTTGTCCGTGTACGTGTGCATGTGCGTATGCATGTGCCTGTGCTTGGCGAGTGTGTGTATGTGTGTGTGGACTGTGGATGGATGTGAATGAAGATTACTCTGAACATTCACAATCAAAATTAATGTTTCAGGGCTCAATGATTTTATTTTTTTGAAAGGAAGAGAGCTGTTGGAAAATATTTATTTTTTGTTTTTTAGCGGTTTTTGGATTTTTGAGATTTAGTTCTTCGGGTATTTTGATATGTTTAAAATAATATAATCGGTTCATTTTGTATACATTCGAAAAAGCATAATATTACATACGTTTTCCAATGCGAAATTTTAAATAAGCTACTTTCTCTTTTCTGTTACACACGAAAACGTCGCGTTTTGTGTAAACGGTGATATTTGGGAAATATAGTATGAAAAATTTTTTAAAAACTGTGAGCTAATTAGGAATATGAATAAGAATACTTTGTGAAACTTTCTAGCCTTCATCCTTTTCCTATTTCAAGAAAAACATAACTTTGTAAAAAAAATCGTTTTTTTTGACGAAGGTTAACTTGAGTTAAATATCATTATACCTTCTGCTTTTTACTATCTCTCAAGACTATTAGAAGCCTAGATTATAACGACCTTTACATTCAGAGTTAATTATGGTTATGCTTCTTTTTATATATTTTCTGATTGTTTATATTTCGAGAACGGTGCTGTAATTTTTTGCGAACCAGAGCTCATTTTTTTCGTTCTTTAATGAGGATTCTGATTTGGAAAGAAATTTTGATATTCATCGATCTGCTTCTACGATATTTTAGGATATTCTGAAATCGATATGGTAAATTAGTTTTGTATATTAGAAATAATATGATTGTTTAATTCTTTTTTTTTCTGTATATTTAATGGCCATGTCCCCCCTCTTTTTTGGATCTCCGATATATCGCAAAGCATATGTGATTTTGTATTTTACATTTGCATTTTATGTACTTGTTTGTTGTGTTGTGCGATGTCGGTCGAGCGAATCTCATTACCTGCTTCCTAGCGTCTCAGACACTTTTGAGGAGGCTATATGGGCGCATATGTCCTGCATCAAAGCACAATGCGTAGTCAGAGATCTTTTCAAGACGAAAAACTCGAAGAAAAAATTCTCGAGAATTTTCATCGGAAATCGAACTCTTGACTGCTTGACCGTCTTACGAGGAAAGTGTCTTACCCACTGATAAGTGTCCCACCTGTAGAAAATGATTTTCCATGTGGTTTTGGGGGGTCCTTTCTAGTACCTAAAAATGAAGCTCAGTACCCGTAGTTCGTTCCAATGGGTCCTTATTCTCGAGATACGAGCTATTTTACTCTAAATTTGCGTTATTTTATTGAAAAATTGTACCTATACTTCATAACATTACTATATAAGTTTTGGTGCTAGAAAAATTGTTCGGAAGGTAAATAATAGTAGGAAAAAATAGCTTTCATTTAAGTTATGTTTCGTATGAAAATAACAATCTGATCCAAAGTTATTAACAGTTAAACCAGGTGACTGAAATGCATGAATATTCGAGGAAATTTATCTTGTATAAATTCGTTGATTTTTCATACACTTTCAGTCGCCATTTTTAATTGTTAATCACTATGAACTGGTTTCAAATTTTTGTACATAACTAAGCTTACAATAAAGCTTTTTTCGTCTACATTAATTTACTTTTTTAACATCTTCTCCAGCGTCAAAACTAACATGAAGTAAAGGTACCAGTTTTCATTAAAATAACGCATATTTGGAGTAAAATAGCTCGTTTCTCAAGAATCAAGGCCGATTGGAACAAACTACGACTGCAGAGTTTCATTTTTGGGTACTAAAAATCATCTCCCAAAGCCTCATCGAAAATTGTTTCCCATAGGTGGAACACGCTCCTTGTGAGCCAAGGGCGGTACATGATCGCTTTATTTTGCATTTGAAAGAGTATAAAATTATTTATAATCGGTGATATTTCTATATTTATAGCTTTTCTATTGATATTTTGGAATATTCATTGAAAAGGTATTTGAAGATTAATAAAATACTGTATATCAGTATTTTTTATATTTTATTTCTTGTAAATCTGGGTAAAAATAATACGCTTTAACGATATAAGTTCACGCTATACCATTTGGAGTCAAATAAATCAGTCTAATTAGAGTGGATTTTTTACTCTAAAAATTGAGTGGAAATCTTTCACCTTTAAGTAGAGTGACATATCACTCTACTGTAGCGTACATATTTTCCCCATTTTAAGATTTAACTAATTGTTTTATTTTATATCGATATTTAAATTTTTTAATTTTCGTTTTTCAAGTTTTTGAATATCTTAGAAATATTATGATAAATTTAATGCAATTATATTTAACAGAGCATAAAACTACCTATATTTTATAACCACAAATTCTGAATCGATACTTTCTTTTCATTTGTTATAAACGAAAATGTCATATTTAGTTAAATGGTTAAATCTCGGAAATGTTTGATGTAGCAAAACAGCAGCATTATACCTAAATCATTTCGAAAAGGTAACTCTTTCCTATCGATTAACTAATTTCTGATTTTAGAACATGAGGTTCTTTAATTTTCAAGATATTTAAATTTATATATTTTTTTTTAATTATTGTATTTTTTTGAAAAATTGATAATAAAAAGAGTATTAAAAACTAAAATAAAAAATAAATATAAGTCATAATGAAAAAAAAAACAGAAAGCTTCCTCTTTAAAAATGAAATTTTTAATAATTATAAACCCAACCCACCTACAACAGTATCTCTAAGAAGACGTCGAAAAATGTAATTTAAACTAAATGTGCATTTTTAATAAAAAATTATCTTTTGGCAGGCAGACAGGCAGGCTGGCATGCATGCATGCATGTATGTATGTATGTATGTATGTATGTATGTATGTATGTATGTATGTATGTATGTATGTATGTATGTATGTATGTATGTATGCATGCATGCATGTATGTTTGTATGTATGTATATAAGTATGTATAAGAATATATACATACAGATATGTATGTGTATGGCCCACTCCATACGGATTCAACGAGCAAAAAAATCGATATCTTCGATTTTTTTCAAACTTTGAAGTCATAATCTACGTCGAATTTCATGAGACCCGTATTTTTTATTTTTTTCCGAAAAACGGTTCTGAAGCCCCGTGGAACAGTATCAAAGATAAGGCCGTAAAAGCGATATTTAAAAAATGAAAAATTTTTGTTTGCAAATCGTTACAATTTCGAGCCAAATTATCGTATGAAGACGATTTTTTTTGAAAATGTGAAATGTGAAATGTGCAGTAATGTCCATCTTTATCTCTAGTATCCATATACTACATAGTGCATGCAGCGGAGAATCGCTCCTTTCGCGCGCGCTGTCTCTCTCTCTCTCTTTCTCTCTCTATTCAGTGATAATTCTCGCACTCGACCACTTCGTATCTATTTATTTCTTTGCATCGAAATCAATAAAATTTCCATTTTCAGGTACATATCAACAATATGTCAACAAGACCACATAGTTCTAAGAGATCTAGAAAGTGTCCAGATTTCGGCAAGATTCATAAAAAGGTTGTCTATGAAGATAGTAAGCGACCATTCCTATTACTTGGTACTATAACAAAAGGATTATTAATGTCTGAAGAGTATCAAAACAAGGAAATAACAGAAGATACATACGTATGCAGAATTTGTTATGATAAATTAAAGGATATTTCTGAAGAAAATTTAAAAAAAGCACAAGACTCAACGCCGACAGAATCTACATCTTCGAATCAAATGACGGGATTTCAAAGTTCATTGCCTGCAGATTCTCAAGTTTCCGTTGCCAGTGTGCAGTTATATGAAGAAGTGAATGATATTCTTGAAATGAACAATATTTCTCTATCGCCATTTAAACTTCCTTCGAGTGTTGACCCGACATCACTCCTGAAATACGTAAATCATAAACGCAAACAATTATTTGAAACTTTTTGTGAAGTATCATTTCAAAAGAAAAAATACAATTCAATGAGTGCAAGTGAGAGGAGTGGAATGAAAACTTCAGCTTGGTATTAGAAAATCAGAATGTAGCCTACAAAGAAAAGTGCGTCTGCTAACACTATTACCATCAAGTCTCTCAAGCAACTTTGTTTTAGCACATATAAGAGGAACTACAGATCACATGATTAAAACTTCACGAAAGCTGCGAGAAACTAAAGGATTGTTTGAAAAGCCCGACCCATATTCTGGAAATCCTGTAAAGAGTGAAACTATTAAGCTAGATGAAAGATATTATCTGGATGATGATTTAGACTGTTCTAGACAAAGTCCCAACAAAAACGACGTGATCAGTGTTAACATTGATGGGGTTATAGAAAAAAATGTCAAACGTTTTCTTTCTCGTAGCATTAAGGAAATTTGCGATCTAATTTTCGAGCAGAATCCAGGAATTATTATTTTGAGATCGAAGATGTATCAATTGCGACCAAAATTGGTTTTGATTCAACCTTTGAACGAATCGTGTTTATGTGTCCATTGCACCAATTTTGACCTTTTAGCAACAGCGCTAAAAATCACTCTGAAAATGAAAAACTCTGAAATTTCAACGCTAAAAAAAGAGATTTTATCCAAGATTGTTTTTTCGAAAGAAAGTAATTCATGCATTCTTCGAGAATGTAAAACTTGCAAAACTAGAATAATAACTCAAGAAAATTTCCAATTGGGAGAAGAGTTATTATGTAACGAAATTACTGTTGCAGTTTGGAAAAAAAATGATCTTGTCAAGAAAACTTGCACATTTGACATATTTTTCAAAGAACTGAACAATTATGTAGAAATGATGAGTAAACATGGACGAATTAAAGACTTGCAGTAAAGCGAAATCAAGTTGGAAAAACAGAATGGACATTTTAAGGGAAATCGTCTTATTTTACACGGAGATTTTGCAGAAAATTGGTCTATAATCCAGAAAGATGCCATCCAAGGATATTATTGGACCAATACACAGATTTCTATTTTAACTTCGGTGTGCTACGTCGGAAAGAATACTGTGAGTTTTGGCATAGTAAGTGATTATAGAAAATATGACACAGCGTTTGCTTTAGCAGCTATGGAATTGATAACAAGTGAGTGTTTGATACTCACTAAGAATAAGGAAAATGATATTACTATAATATCTGATGGTGCTGCTGCTCATTTCAAAAATAGATTTCAATTTCATGAACTGGGAAATGGGTTTCTTCAAGCAAAATGGATTTTTTCTGCAATTGGACACGGAAAAGGAGCATTCGATGGCATCGGTGGATTATTAAAACATTACACTACAACCCATAATTTGTCATCATCACCGAACGAATGTATTAAAAATGCCGAAGACTTTTTGAAATATGTAACTAAGTATACTAATAAAATAAGGATAATACTTTTGAAAGCTGAAGAACTGCAAAAATTTAGAGATGAAAAAACTAAAGAATGGCAAGAACTTCGGCCCATTCACGGTATTCGTGATAGTCATATTTGGCGAGTTGTCAGGGAGACTGATATTAGAGGAAATGTAATTAAGAAAACTTCAATGAGAAAAACCAATAAACATGAATGGATTAGTGTCGGTTCTTAATTAATGTTTTTCCGATTGTTAAAAAAATTATAGTTGTCTATTACATTGATTTAACATGCGTAAATTACTCTATCTAAATATTACTGAATAAAAAATGTACATTATTTTAATTCAACACAAGTAGAAAGTTAATTTATAGTGATTCCTTTGCTTGAATCTAACTTATACAAACGCATATCGGGCTTAAGCGTGTACAAATAGACATTTTGATTGACAGGCCATATCTCCAGAACAGAGGAAGCTGGCTCTTTGAAATTTGGTAGAAAGATAGCTCATGTGGCCTTGAAAAATATACCCGAAATTCGCGTTAATCGCAGGGGCCTTTTTGAGAAACCGAATTTTGAAAAAAAGCACCTTTTTCAGTTTTTTCTATTTATCTTAGAAATTATTGGATCTATATAAAATCTAAAAAAAGCACGTGAAATCTTATGAAATTCCCCACATTTGCAAAAAAAAAATCGTCCCCATACGATAATTTGGCTGGAAATGGCAACCATTTGAAAAAAAAAAGTTTCATTTTTTAAATATCGCTTTTACGACCTTATCTTTGATACTGTGCCACGGGGCTTCAGAACCGTTTTTCGGAAAAAAGAAAAAATGCGGGTCTTATGAAATTCGACGTAGATTAGGACTTCAAAGTTTGAAAAAAATGGAAGACATCGATTTTTTTTGCTCGTTGAATCTGTATGGAATGGGCCCTATGTATGTATATATAAGAACATATACATACACATATGTATGTATATTTATGTATGTATAAGTACATATACATAGATATATGTATGTGTATGTATGTATAAATATTTATCTTATGTGATATGTGGACTGTACCGGTATATGGGTGATGGCCATTAAACTCAGATTTTATATGCCTTGTTTATTTAATTTGAATTCATTCCAAGGTTATTTTAAGCTGAATATAGCGTTGACTGAAAATCAATGACGTTTACATGTTAAAATTGTCGGTTTCATGGCTTGTCTATTACCGAAATATTATATGATTTTGATAAATCTATTGAGATATGTTATGAAACGGAATAAAAAGGTTATTTACCTTCTCCTCGTTACTCACGCGTGAATAAAATTAAAGGACTGATTTCAAGAACGCTTGCCTTCCAGCGACTGGCAGAAAAGCCACTCCTCGCGCATTGAACTGAAATACGATTAGAACAATTATTGCATAGAATTCGATTTATTTTTCTGGCGAAATCTTTTTTTTACGACGAATACCATGTGCCAACCACTATCCAAAAGCCAAAAGAGACAAGCAGTCGCTCGCCGATTCCAAAAGCTAAGTACATCATTCTAATGCAATATACGCTCTCTCGCATCTTCTGCTCTTTATTTTATTTTTTGTTGCTTATTTGGCCAAACACTCCCATTTTTGAGATAGTAATTTATCACTTTTTATGTCTTATTATATTTATGTATTTGCCCAATTGCCTTTTGTTAAGCAGTGTACGTTTGACAACACTTAATACAGTCTCTTTTTGTCTATCTCCCGGGAACGGAAATTTCAACTGCCTTACGTAATGTTCGTCTTTCTAGCGATATTCGATTTTGGAGGAGATAGAGAGAAGATCGTCTAGAGTGAGAGATAACCACCAGCATCCCGCGAGGCCCAGCTCTTGAATCTGAAATAAAGCGACGACAAAAAGATCAATCACGATGCAGAGATGTGGATGAGCTTTCGGAGCTTAAAGCTCGCATGACGACGACGACGGTGTTAGCTCTAACTTCTCTTCTGATGAATTAATGATTTTCTGATGATTGATTTGTTCAATAGTAATAATTTTTCTTTATCCTAATTTTTTTTTGTTTATTATTAACTTTATTTAATTTTTTTATCGTTATTGTTCGCGTACCGGTACTACTAGCTTCACTCTACACGCGTCCCATGAAAATCTACGTAACCACGTCTTCGTTGTAAGTTCCTCAGGGTGGCCTGTAGATTCGCAACGGGTTGCCTATTGCCCCATGTATTAGTGAATTTCCATTAAATATTATTTTAATCAGTAAAGTTCAATTTAAACATTTAATAAATTCAATTTTCAACTATTTTATGGTGATATTAGAATTTTAATACCTTCCTTGATTTGTAAGAAATTTTTTATTCAAGATTTAGATTTTTAAATAACAAGAAGAATACCATCCCTGTGGAAGTAGGCTTTTAATGGGGATTTTTGAAGTGCTTTCTAGTATCTAAATATGAGGCTTATCACCCTTTGTTTGTTCTAATGGGCCCTTGTATTCGAAATATAAGCTATTTTACTCAAAATATACGTTATTTTAGTCAACAAATGTACCATTTCGAGTGATTATACATATGCATGTATTGATACTAGAAAAAATTTCAAAATCCGAGTTCAGTAGTATTGGTATTCTCCTTGTAAGTAAATTAAAATTAAATTCAATTAAAATTTGTAAATTTTCTCTGAAAAATAATTTCAAGTTTTGTAAAAATAAAAAGTGTAAATAATTTAAATATATATGTAGTGTAAACTCACTACAAAACTGCTTAAAAAGGAGCGGTACTTTCATTGCAAAAAGTATGCGCAAAATCTGCACATTATTAGCGAGAAATAAAGGGCACCGTTTAATTTTAATTTTATAGTAAATTTCTTTTTCTTATTTTTATTACAAAAATTCTCGTTGAATATGAAATTGTGTCTGTCGTGTCCTCACTACTCTTCCACAATTTAGAGGCGAATTGCCTGGTTAGCTGGTCAACGAGTTAGTAATAAATAACAATTCAATTGCATCACGGATGAGACTGATCGCGCTAGTTTGTGTTAAGGGGACCTGTTGGTCAAAAGTTACCAAAAAATAAAAATTTTTTTTCGCATATTATTATTGTACAATATCTCAACAATGACCAGAAAAATGTTTAGAGCGAAGTTCTTCACGCTATATATTATACATCTATGTGTGCAATCCGAGCTCCCAGAGCGTTGCGGGGAGAAAGAAACTTAAACAAGCTTTTCGTGTACCAGCGCCAATAATACTAATACATTTCTTAACGGATTGTAAAAATTCCAACTAGATTCTATTTGCAATTACATTGGTTTCAGCGGCACTATCTCGCGGAAAAAGTTGATAAAGACATATCTCACCGTCTGATAAGAATTAGTAGTACAAACTTCAACTGCGCCAAACTTATGTCAAACCGGCCCTAGAAATATTTTGGTCCCCCCTAAACATGTAGCATCGTTCGGATAATACAATGTTTTCCAACCATCTGTTAGATACGTCTTTTCAATCACTTCTGCGATATACATATTTCCCAATCACTTCTGCGATGTACGTCTTTTCCAACCGCTTCTGCGAGATATGTCTTTTCCAACCACTTCTGTGATATACGTCTTTTTCAACTACTTCTGCGAGATACGACTTTTCCAACCACTTCTGTGAGATAAGTCTTTTTCAACTACTTCTGCGAGATACGTATTTTCCAACTTTTTCTGCGAGATATGTCTTTTTCAATTGGAGCCATTATACCCTTTTAAATTATTATTACATTTTTAAACGCGTAGTTCTTCTGATTGACAGAACTTTTTGTGGAAAAAAATCAAATTTTTTGTCACTTTTGATTAAATGCCTGCCAATCGTCGGCAAATTGCTTTTCACCAATAAAAGTTTGTAGCACGATAGCCATCCGTACGATACTAAACAATTTCGTTGATTTTTTAATTTCGGATACCCCTGCCTGAACTTCTGATGGCGCTGATCTAGCAACCTATTTTTGATAGCGAAACCGTGTATCATATGTATATAAGTCACGACTACATAAACATCAAATAATTCTTTTTTATCTTCAACAGTACTGCAATAAAGCAGATAACTTGTATTACCTTACATTAAATCGTTGTCTCATGAAAAAATTATAAAATTTGCCTTATTTTAGCATGATTTCACAAGTCCCCTTAATCAAATTTATAAAATCAGTGCCTGGTGCCTTAAAATCTAAAATGTCAATTTCCATACAATTGTTAAAACAATTGTCTGGGCCTGTGCCGACCTTGAATAATTCATTTTCGTTATAGTTAATCGTATTTTTTACCTTATGTCTCGGGCCCGTGAAGCTTACCCACGGTGTTTTGGCAACTCAAAACATATCAAACATATATAAATTCATAGACTAGTAGTTTCTATAATGTCTTCCAATTTCTTATATTTTTTAATTCGCGTCGTTTTCCGCCTCTAACGTGGTTAAAATGTACTGAAACGTATTCTGGCGATGACAGTCCTACTCAGAAGCTCGGCAGCAAACGTTTGAGTGGGGGCAGCGGGGTGTTAGAATTCAAACGTTTCTGTATTGACATGCGTTGCGACTATTGTCACTTTCGTGGCATCACATTCTTACGATGTAAGTGAACAATTATGAACCGCAAGTGTTCAAATAAGTTAAAATATTCATATGTACCAGAATATGAGGAGTTTGTTCGGAAATTATATATTAAATGCTCATAAATCAAATGAAAAATGTTTTATCATATTTGTTATTTTCGTAGACAAAACATAATGCTACTAAAATATTAATACAGAACTATATTTTGAGTTATAAAATACTTTGTTTAATATTTATTGCGCATATTTTTTAACATTATTGACGAATTGTAGAGTAAAACTATCAAATCTCGTATCATTCTTTATTCGAGGTTTTGTTACGTAGTGTTTCTGTTATTATTCACACTAGCCAAAGATTGTTAACAGTTTAATTTTCTCGGAAATTATAAAATGTATATTTACTCTCCTAACGTCCAAACTTTTTCAGAACAGTTTTTTCAGAAAAGAAGAAAAAGCTTTGTAACGATGAATATTTTCAGATCAGAGATTTTGATACACTTTGATGTTTTTGACGTTACTGAATCAAAAAAGTAAGTTATTAAAAATTACCTATTTGTATTTCGTTCGTGTATTTATTTATTGATCGTGGGTCTCACATTGCACCCGAGTTACCATCATTCAATCGTATGTGCTCACGGCGGATAGAGTATTAAATGTGCGTGTTTTGTGTGTCTCTATAGTTATGATGATGAACTACTATTTACAAAAAATACAAAATATATATATATATATATATATATATATGGCAATTTTTTGTAAATAGTAGTTCATCATCATAACTATAGAGACACACAAAACACGCACATTTAATACTCTATCCGCCGTGAGCACATACGATTGAATGATGGTAACTCGGGTGCAATGTGAGACCCACGATCAATAAATAAATACACGAACGAAATACAAATAGGTAATTTTTAATAACTTACTTTTTTGATTCAGTAACGTCGAAAACATCAAAGTGTATCAAAATCTCTGATCTGAAAATATTCATCGTTACAAAGCTTTTTCTTCTTTTCTGAAAAAACTGTTCTGAAAAAGTTTGGACGTTAGGAGAGTAAATATACATTTTATAATTTCCGAGAAAATTAAACTGTTAACAATCTTTGGCTAGTGTGAATAATAACAGAAACACTACGTAACAAAACCTCGAATAAAGAATGATACGAGATTTGATAGTTTTACTCTACAATTCGTCAATAATGTTAAAAAATATGCGCAATAAATATTAAACAAAGTATTTTATAACTCAAAATATAGTTCTGTATTAATATTTTAGTAGCATTATGTTTTGTCTACGAAAATAACAAATATGGTTATGGTTCATTTTCAACTAAATATAATTAAGAAGCAAAATAAATATTTATAAATCAATTTATATCTATAAAAGAAGATGTCCGATACACCTACTCACTGGCTCACTCACTCACTTACTCACTCATCAACGTTTAGACTAAACCACTGGATCTATAGAGTTTCCATTTTTGTGGTATATATCTCTTATGGTGTAGGGGTAAGATAAGGACAGATTTTACCCCCATGCACCTCTAAGAGGGTGACAAGGAGGTAAACGTGTTTTTATGGTTTTAATGATATCTTCGGAATATCGAAAGTTATGAATTCGATTTTTATCCCCAAAGGTTGCCTATGAAACTACCTAAATATCAATTTATGGATTTATGGTTACCCAAAAGGGGTAAAATCCTTCCTTATCTAAACCATATATATATATATATATATATATATATATATATATATATATATATATATACATATATATAACTACCTAAATATCAATTTATGGATTTATGGTTACCCAAAAGGGGTAAAATCCTTCCTTATCTAAACCATAATATATATATATATATATATATTATGGTTTAGATAAGGAAGGATTTTACCCCTTTTGGGTAACCATAAATCCATAAATTGATATTTAGGTAGTTTCATAGGCAACCTTTGGGGATAAAAATCGAATTCATAACTTTCGATATTCCGAAGATATCATTAAAACCATAAAAACACGTTTACCTCCTTGTCACCCTCTTAGAGGTGCATGGGGGTAAAATCTGTCCTTATCTCACCCCTACACCATAAGAGATATATACCACAAAAATGGAAACTCTATAGATCCAGTGGTTTAGTCTAAACGTTGATGAGTGAGTAAGTGAGTGAGTGAGCCAGTGAGTAGGTGTATCGGACATCTTCTTTTATAGATATAAATTGATTTATAAATATTTATTTTGCTTCTTAATTATATTTAGTTGAAAATGAACCTGAAGAAATTTATACTGTTTCAAAAAATTCGCGCATGAATCAACTTAATCTTTTGTCTTCAATAAAATCTTGTGTCGTTGGATAATTTAAAGAAATATAGTTCAAAAATATTAGAACACATTTCACCCTTTTTCACCCCTTAGGGCTGGAATTTCGGCAAACCTAGAAATTGGTTGTTACATAATCGTATTTCTGATATTTTGCCGCAAGAATCAACTTAAAATCTTATTTCCTTGCAGAAATACAGTAAAAAATCATAAAAACACATTTCACCCCTTTCCATCCCTTAGGGGTAGAATTTTCAAAAATCCAGAAATTTGTTGTCACATAATCCTATTTCTGACATTTTGACGCAAGAATCAACTTAAAATCTTATTTTCTTGCAGAAATACAGTAAGAAAACATAAAAACATATTTCATCCCTTTTCACCCCTTAGGGGTGGAATTTCAAAAAACCCTTTCTTAGTGAGTACCAATCATTTAGTAGGAAAATACCCACAAATTTTCAAGTTGATCGGTCCAGTGGTTTTGACTGAGCGTTGATGAATCAGTCAGTCAGTCAGTCAGTTAGGTCATGTTGTTATATGTATATAGAAGTTATTTCCACACTCATCGTAAAATACTCAACAAACCAACGCAAACTATCGAAAATATTGCAAGAACACAGTGATATTACTCACGATTAGGTATGGCTCTCAGACTCATAATGCCTTCTTAAGGCTCTATCGCCTTTATATATACTCTAGACTAGATTGTTTCACTTACGGGTAACGCTCAGCGCAGCCACCTGGCGGCACTTTATCGGTACTATATACTTTACTATGTATGTGAGACATGTATGAATCTACTTTGATTGAAGAACATAGTAAAAGAAAGAAAACATACATCTACCCTTTCCACCCCCAGGGATGGAATTTCATAAAACCCAGAAATCGTTCTCGATATAATCTCATTCTATATGTTATGCCGCAAAAAACGTCTCAAAATCTTTTTTCGCTGAAGAAATAAAGTAAAAAAACTAAAAATCATATTTTAATCTTTTCCACCCCTGGGGGTGAAATTTTAAAAAACCGTTCCTTAGTGAGCACCTACTATGTGGGTGGAACGTACTCGCAAATTTTCAAGCCGATCGGTCCAGTGGTTTTGGCTGGGCGTTGATGAATCAGTCAGTCAGGACAAGTTCTTTTATGTATATAGCTAGATTAGTTACTTTGTTCTAGACACATATTCTGAAAGTATGGCTGCATTCCATTCAATCTATGCCTTTTAAAAGTATTCTAAAACTTTTTTTTAAATACAAGAATTTTAAAAATGTATAAACATTTTTCAAAATATAGCTATTTTAAAGAATATAAAAAATCTGTTTTGTTTTTTTTCTAATAAGGTATGTCACGTGTGTAATGTATTGAGTGAGGAGGAATGCAGATGCAATAGGAGATATACTCGAAATGCAACAAGGCGGCCAGTGCAGAGAGATGGTGCAGTGGTTAGCACGCCCACAGTCTGACAAGAATCAAAAACAAGCTTGGGTTTGAATCTCGCCATAGGAGATTTCATCTGCCATTTTATAATTTAATTAGCCGAATATACAAACTTAACATTCTGGTATCGAGAAGAGGGATATTACCATGTCGCCCATCAGTGGATTGTCTTATTTCATTGTTCGCGTGTCTTACCTACTGACGTAATAATAAAGAATTAGATGAATGATGCCTTATATAGGTGGTTGCGTCCGGTGACTAAAGTAGCGAAGTTTACAGAGCCTTCATTCTTGTAGATAAGTTTCATTATAATCCGAGCAGCACATAGTTGATGTGGAAGAAATTTACAAGTGAGGCCAAATGAAGTATAAACGACGATGTCGTCGTTTTCTGGAACCTTGGTTATGTTACGTATATAATGTGCCGAGTCAGCAGAAATTCAAGTGCAATAGGAGATATACTCGAAACGAAACAAGGTGGTCAGTGCAGAGAGATAGCGAAGCGGTTAGCACGCTCTCTTTCTGACATGAATAAAATACAAGCTTGGATTCAAATCGCGTCATAGGTGAATTTGTCCGATATTCTAAAATTAAATTAGCCGAATATACAAACATAACTGGAAGAAGATACATGTATTTGGTAAAAAAACGATTTAAACAAATTCTTTTATACTAATTCTTAACGTTTGACTTTTTTAAAGAGAAAGCTTTCAATGCAAATTTTCGTATCAGAAATTTTGATAAATTTCTATGTTTTCAGGTTCCTGAGTTAGAAAAATATGTTTTTAAAAATGTATCGAGAATACTGCGAGAACGAGGCATTCTGCGTGGCGCACACGGGCCAGCGAGCTTCAGCAGCCCCGAGAGCGCGGCTTGCAATGGGTAGTGAGCGAGAATCGAGTAGCCTGACTATAGAAGCTCGCTGCCGGCAGTTCACTTGCGGATGGTAAGCGAGTTAGTAGGAGCATCTACACGCTCGATCGTTACCTCGCGAGAATAAACTGCGGGCGCACTCACAGCTCACGGTGCACATACATGTGCAGAACGATATCCAGTAAGACACACCCCGCTCGAGGTCTAACTACATATGAACGTGCACACACATCGCATGCGTAGTATGGTTTTACCTGTTTCCTTCGTACTACGGCCCAGTCAAGGGGTACGGCCGTTCTCAACCTCCGATCCGTCGTATCCCCAATCCGTAGCCTAGGAACCACTGTGTACCTCAGGGCCGACTCGAGGTGCTTCTCGGTTGGTAACGCAGATATATGCAGCGTGAACGAAAAGTAAACAGGGCGCTCTCGGTTTACTGTCAGAAAGTAGTTGAGGCCACGATTCGAGGCGCACTTCGATCGTGTGCATATAGTTTTTAGTTAGTTTTAAGCAGGTTAGAAAATCACCGGCCTGACTTACGTGTGCTTCCGTGCCTAGTGCACTGTTGAGAATCCGTCGGGGCGTCCCTTGATTGGTACTCCAGTGTTGGTGATAAATAAATACCGTCGTTAGCGGGCGCACTTAAATTTCTAGTGCAGTACAGATCGCGGCATCGTGGAGATGTGCCTTCGCGAGAGTTATAGTAATAAGTTAGATATACTTACACACACATACACACACACTAGATATATATACTGTATAACTATTAAGGGGTTATATCCCCCAAATCTTTTTGTTTTTTTTCCATTTTTTTTATTGGCTTAAATCTTGCCAAAACAATCCTAGAATCAAAATCTACAACGCCCAAGTACCGATTTAAACGCAAAATTTTTTTAAATCAATTTTTTCCAAACAGCTTTGATGCTCCAAAATCACAATTTTCGCTTATTTTAGCGATGCTCGTTTTTTTGAATTTCGCGGCTTTGGAAATTAGTAGAAGTTACCTACGATCGATATCGTGTTTTAAATTTGAATTATAGAGGTCGCCATGACATTACGACGCTTACAGCGTCTTTACAGCACGTGTTTACTTACACTTGCCCTGTGTTTAGTCGATCAGCCGTTCTCGTTGTTTACGTTGTTATTTTGAGTTTTGCTTTACTTTTTAACTGTGAATTATATTTACAAGTACTTAATTATGAGTGAAAAGGTGTACAGTGGCCGCAAAGGCAGTAAAACAAGAAGTACAAGTACAAAACGGAGTAAAATTAGTAATCGACGCCCGCCTAACCGCCATTCGTTCAAAGGCGATTCGGAGCACGTTAGTACCTCGGCTAAGAAATTGAAAACTACTGATTTAGACCGTGACCGCGATGTTGATAATAATTTCGGCTACTGTTTCATCAATTTTTTCGCTGTATTTACTGCTCTTTCTGATTTAGTAGTATGCAAAAAATGTAATGGTGACGTGCAGTTTTTAGAGTCGAACAAGCGTGAACTAGGCTTCAAAATTATTGTGTCTTGTTCGAACTGTGGTGATGCTGATATTAACAGCTGTCCTGTAATAAATGGTCGTGCTATGCACATCATAGGCATAGGCATCAACGGTATAAAAAAGTTTTGCTGTATGATGGATCTTGCAAAGCCTGTTTTTCAAAAAACTTACAGTAAGATCATATCCAATATCGCCACTGCTACTTCATCTGTTCGAATTATATCTATGAAAAAATCAGCGATTAAAGAAAAAGAAATTTCTATCGAACGAGGTGAAAAAGAAGGTCTCACGGTGTCAGGCGATGGATCTTGGCGAAAGAGAGGGTTTACGTCTTTGTTCGGATTGGTGACTTTGATTGGTTGGTACACTGGCAAGGTATTGGATGTGTGTGTAAAATCTAAGTACTGTAAAGTGTGTGAATATTGGCAAAAAAAAGAAGGCCTTCACACAAACAGAACTGTGATGCCAACCATGAAGGTAGTGCCGGGAAAATGGAGATCGACGCAGTTATAGAAATGTTCAAACGCTCAGAAAAACTTCATAATATCAAATATTTGAAATATATCGGCGACGGCGATTCAAAAACATATAAAGGTATAGTCGACTAAAAACCTTATAAAGATTTCATCGTCGAAAAAAAAGAATGTGTCGGACACGTTCAGAAGCGCATGGGAACGCGTCTGCGTAATTTGAAAAAAACAACGAAAGGTCTTGGCGGCCGAGGAAAGTTGACCGGAAAGTTAATTGATGAACTTTCTATTTATTACGGACTTGTTATTAGGAGAAACTACGATTCAGTCGAAAAAATGCGGAATTAAATTTGGGCAACGTTACTTCATAAAATGTCGACGAAGGAGAATACACATCACGAGAAGTATCCCGTCGGAGTAGACTCTTGGTGTTCTTGGCAGCGCAGTACAGCGCTTGGTACACTTGCAACGTACGAACACAAGAGTCCAATGCATGAGGATGTTTTTAACGCAATAAAACCCATTTATAATGAACTTATCTCCGACAACCTTCTGTCACGCTGCTTGGGTGCGTATACTCAGAACAATAACGAGTCGTTTAATGCTGTAGTGTGGTCCATTGCTCCAAAGACGATGTCAAGCGGTAAGACTATAGTTGACATGGCGACTGACGTAGCCGTTATTATCTTCAATGACGGCTTCTCGGATCTGTTTGCCGTTTACGATGCTCTTGGGTTGACTGTTGGACCAAACATGTACGAGTTTTGCGTGGAAACGGACGCCAATCGCGTCAAAACCACTGAGCATCGTATGTCCGATATCGCGAAAGAGGCCAGGCGCAGTATTACATCAGGCAAAAAACAGAAGAAGAGGAAATGAAGGCCCTGGAAGGACAATTATATGGTGCAGGGATAGCAGACTGAAGGTAAATAAATTATTATGGACTATATTTTTTCGATTCTTAAGATTTATAGCATTTTGAAACTTCAAACGCGTTTTTCTCGAAACCATGTTTTCAAAATCGGCAAACAGTAGAACTCAAAAAGTTTACATCCGATTAACTTAAAATTTTAACAGTAGCTTCATTGTTTGATTATCTAGTGAAGTACACACGATTTTAGCGATTAATTAACAAGAAAAAAGTTATAAACAATTTAAGTCGATTTTTTTCGTCAAAAACACCATTTTTTGTTAAAACAATCGCCATTTTGAAAAAAAATTCTAAAAGTATCATCATGTGTACTTTACTAGCAAAATTGATGTAGATAATAGAAATTTTTTTTTGTTATAGGTGGAGTTGGGCGAGACTTGCACTGCTCACCGCGGAAGACCTTTTTGAAAAAGCGGTTCACGGTAATCACTGCACAGCCGCCAATTTGTAAAAAAAATATCAATAAAAACTTTTTTTCTCTTCTTCAAGAGTTGCTTAATCCAATGTTATATTATTTGTATACCTTTAATCTCAAATGTCTTTTAAAAAAATAATTAACAAAGCCTTGTTTTTTAGAGCATAAGGGGTATATAACCCCTAAAGCATCTGATTATTTTGATTTTATTTATTTATGTTATAGATACCGGAGAAGTCCACAGTTTCCGAAGCTGACAAGTATAAGATTATAAGTTATCGAGCAGATTATTATTATTTGCATTATTTTTATTAAAGTTTATAAATACAATTATTAAGTTTCATTATTCATTTCTTTAAATATATGTTCTTTATTTATTTTTCTTTATGATTACATATATTTAGTTTGATTATTAAATAAATATTATTTTATTCTTTTTTCTAAATCAAATATTTATTTATTAAAATAATTAATTTCTCTAACCCCCTAATCAATACTCATTCAGCTCTCAAGTATCCGGCGATGAGGGGATCGTTACACGTTTAAACTTAGAACTGATTAGATTTTCGAGCTAAATGTGTAATATTCAAGTCGCTTTTTTGATAAAATAATCAGTTTTAAAATAAAAGATGTATAAAAGATAGACATAAAATCTTAAAGTGTGCCTGATTCCTTTTCGATTTATGTATTTTAGAACCAGTTTTAAACTATTTTTAAGGAAATAAAATTTTAATTTCAAAAAAGCAATTTTATTAATTTACTAGTGCGGCTTTGTCCGCTTTGCTTGTCAATTCCCGTTTCTTACGTTATACATATTTTTACGTAATAATTGAAAGCATACAATATCGAAGTTAATGATATAATGAAAAATCGTATGATAAACCCAACGTTCAAAGTAACTTTTGATATATATCTAAATACAAATATCTAGGTACAAAAGATCTATACACATTTAAAGATACTATATAATATAATACCTAATACCTGACGCCTACACATACAAATGCTCACGTGCTTATTTCCACTTCTGTCTTGATTTATACTAACTCCCTATATTTTTTATTCTTATAAACGTATCATAAAAATTATTTAGTTTAATTATTTAAGTACTCATTATAAATAATATTATTAATTTTGGAAAATATATATCGATTAACTCTTGTCGCGGCCGATGATTTGAATCATCGCACCGAAATGCGAGTCCTTCCTAGGCTCTCCTCAGCCTCGAAGGGGGGCCTCGGGCGGTTTGGCAACCGCGACTTTACCCCTTCCTTCTTGATACGCAAGCGTCACGCGAAACTACAGAGCCGCGCTCGCGACTTGCTATCGCACTCTTCCGCTCTACCCGCGGTCTGAAATGGAGCAAGACACGGCAGCTCAACTCTTTCGAGCACGTGTCGTATAGTTTAAATCCAGAGCCGATCTCCTGTGTCTGGATTAAAACTGAACAGTCTGAGATATATATATATATATATATATATATATATATATATATATATATATATATATATATATATATATATATTAGTGATTTTATACATTAAACTATTGTTGTTTTTAAAGGGTGTTTTAATTGTGTAAACCCTTACAAAAATCCTTCGTTTGACAACGCATTCATCAGCGGTAAGTCATTTCCTCGCTGCACCTGCGGTTTCCATCACAAGCTCGCCTTCGAATAAGGTTCTGAAAAGCTTATTAAGCCCGAAGGCATCCTGACGCGCGCGTTCACCTCTTAAAGATCGGGAGTGAAGGTATTGGAAGTTTAAAATAAGTTTACAGAATTTTTATTGTAAAAGCATTTGCTGTTGGTGCAATTATATGTTTGTTCAAGTATATTATACATTATGCATTAATTCTGGCATGATACTAATATACTATGACACTTTTTGATGTTCTTCTCTACTGGGGAGAAATATCCGCTTTTGTCTAAAGATGTAAGGGGTTCATACTCACAGTGCTTAATTTGCTAAGCCCTCAAACATATTTACACTTTTATTTTTTATTGAAATGGAACAATTTCCCATAAAAGCAATAAAAAGTGTACCTTGTCTCCCAATTAGTACATTCTTTGAAAATAACCCAAACTTGTGTCTTATATCATAGTTTTTCCTACATACAGTTTCGATAATGGTTCGAGTCGATATATCGGCTTTCCGGCCGTTTAAAGGTTACAACACCTTGAATTAATCATACTTATCGTATAATGGTTGCAGTTACCAAAATATTCTAATTGAATATTGCACCATTACATCTTTCTCACCGAATATAACACACATGTATTAATACTATATCATGTTACAGCAACGACGGCGAGGGAAGAGAAAGAGAGAGAGGAAGAATACGCGCGGATGAGTTACCGATAAGGTAGAATCAAGTGACCGAGCACGCTGGGGGAAAGACGGAAGAGTCGGAGACAATTATGAGCCGCGAGTGAGTAAGCACTTTTAAGATGAGTCTTAATGAACGGCAAGCGTGATACGGATAGCTACGGATTTTTCCTGTTACACAGTAATTCAGAGCACATTTTCGTAGCACTGAACATCGACTGTGATTTAGACAAATATATTATATATATATATATATATATATATATATATATATATATATATATATATATATATATATATATATATATATATATATATATATATATATATATATATATATATATATACATATTTACGTACAGGTGTACATACATTCTAATTCACACCTGTATATACTGGTATTAAAATTGATAGCATCTAACCAAAATTTGAACAAATTGACAATCTTTTGATTTATTCATAACTTGCTATCAGTCAGTGGAAGTTTTTATTATTTTTCTTCAATTCTGTGCAAAGAATACATGTTTTTTAAATAAAAGAAAAAATAAATTTTTTGAAAATTTATTTTGATTAATTTATATTATTGAGCGTGCGTGGAAAAATTCGACGTAATAATATAATAGAGTGACTTAATAATATCTCGTGAATTATTTTTCGCATTGACAGAATAGGTTGCGTGCACAGATCATCTCACATTTCAACGTTTTTATTAGCACAAAGTTGCTTGTGCATTTTGGATAATGTATAAATAATCAAATTTGTTTTTTTCTGTTGTTGACATATTGTTGCGTCTAAAAATTGTTCGCTTTAAACGCATAAAATTATTTTAAAAATGTTCTTAATTGAGTAATGATATACTTTCTTTTGTCAAACTTAACACACATAATCCAGTGACGTATCTGCGAAAAAGAAGGGCAAGCATAAAGTTTGACAAAAGGAATGCAATTTCAAAATACAGGCGCGTATCAGTTAGTTTGTTCGTAATGCCAATAGAGGCTGTATCGCGACTCAATCAAATTCTTAACAGAAACATATAAATCTATTATACATATATAAAATATCTATTGAATTTATATCTCTTTTAATCAGTCTTTCAATAAAATACGTATTGTGCAACTAGGGGGGGAAATTGGCTTTTTCATCATCCGAGTCTGAAAAAGCGCTTTTCACCCGTGTTACAAATCGTATTTTTTTAATAAGTGTAGGAATAGGGTCTTTTTTATGCTTGCAAAGGTAATGGGGAAATGGGCATTACAAGTCGTTCACTAAGAATTTCAGGAGCGGGACGTAATCATAAATGCCCAATTTTCCATTCGGTTTACAAGAATAGAAAAGGGCCTTTTTCGTGCACGTGTTGAGAAAATCAATTTTACAAAAATAGATAAAACTTATATGAACAATTTCTCAAGTATATTATAAAATTAATTACATAGCGACCCAACTGTCATAATATGTAATAATTTATGAAAATAAATAAATAAATAAATAAAAGTTTTAATTATGAATTGGAGTAATGAAAAATATAATTTATTAACCTTCAACTCGACTACACTCCAGAAAGCAGCTGTGCATATCCAGTGGTGATTTAAGGTAAGTCACATCAAATTCTAAAAATCTATAAAAATATCAGACATGTTTCTGGTAGTTAGAGTACCAGATTATACGGTAGAGCCTTCCACTAGATTTATACACACATGTTTTGAATTCTCAAATTTTGGGTGTCTAGTACATAACAATTTGATTCCGGTGCAAATAGTAATACATATGTATTTCTTTTCGAAAAATTGGCCTTAACTCATTTCTTGCCAAGCAACCATTTTATAATCGATTGGTTTTTTGCCTAAAAAATTCTCGAAAAAAAATAATAATAACCAATAGCACTTTTCCGTTGGAAAATTTCAAAATGGCTGTTTTAGGCAAGAAACCTATAGAGTACAAAATGGCCGCTTGGGAAGAAATGGGTTAAATTGCTTTCAGTACATTTCTGTTTACTTTTCTTTTGTAAACCGAAAACACATATCTAAGTTTTGTTGGAGTATAGATGCCGATTTCCGGAATAATTTGGTAGAATGTAATAATTTAAACTGGTAATTTCATGATAGAATTTTGTTTTTATTTGTTTGATTGATAATTCAATACCTCTTCAATTTTATTTCAATTTAATAACAAATTGATTTTTGTTTGTTAGAGTACATTAATAAAAATTCTTTTTAAATAGTTATTAAAAAATACTATATTTTGCTGAATTTTCATAAAGTCTTTGAATTATATTATTCAGGAAAAAGTTTATTTAAATATTAACATTTTATAGTAAATAAATACTTTATTTGCAATAAACATTAATAAGCTTTTTTCTTCCAATTTGTGAATATTAAATGATTCAAATAAACAAAGATTTTTATTCAATAATCAGTGGATGAAAGGTATTTTATAGACAATTAAACAATAACATATCAGAACAATCAATATTAATAACGTTTGGAACAATCATAGTACATTCAAAAAGACATTACACATCTCGTATTCGTTTCCGCATACGATAATAAGTATAAGGTGTTGGAATGTGGAAGTCAGATATCAGCGTAATCTGACACCTTCTTATTATCGCGCATACTTAAAATCTGGTTTTACTTCTCTGTTTTGATTCATATTCTATACATTAGCTACTTGGCATATTCTGTTTAAGAAAATCCACTTATTAAATTCATTTTTTTTAAACATAATATTATATTATTGACAATATTAAAGTAATAATATAATTGTAGAATACGAATAAAATTTGTGGAAAGAAAAAAAATTTTCTTTTCTAAAATATTATTGTATACAATATATATGATAAATTATGATAAAATCAAATGAGTAATACAGATCCTAATTCAAATACAAAATCGGGCGAAGACAAACGATTAACAAGGAGTCAAGTTGCGTCAAATCCAAAACTTAAAAATAGCATAGTCGTTCACTGCATAAAAAATCGACAAGGACTGCCAATCCTTCAAATTTAAATAGTATACGAGAAAGGAATCAAAATTTGTTAGCAGAAGCAGGAACAAGTGGTCAAAATAAGTTAGGGGTTATACCGAAAATAGCAGTAAATAATTCACTAGAAAATTTAAATTTAGGGCCATCAAACAGAGATAAGACTAATAATAATAGTGACGTTGAATATGCGGAAACTTTTAAGAATTCGATTTTTATTCCATCAAATCCCGATTATATACTCGATTGAATGCTGCTTTCAATAGTTGTAAAGAAGACCAATATTCAGATATAGATGGAATTTTAAATGGAAAAAGATTGATATTAGGCACATATAAAGATATACAGAATAGAAGGGAAAGCGCTCAAAATGTTTCAACTAGCATTCATTTAAATATTACACAAGATAATAGCAGAACTTTAATAGATTTTGAAAGTATACCAGGTACACATGAAAATCAGTCGATAGTAAATAATCAAAATAACATTCTATAAAATAACTTACCACAAATAAATATTTTAGAAGTAAATCAAATTAAAGAAATGGCAAATCAGCTTAAATTACCAATAAACGATGTAGCAAACTTAGTTTTTGAATTTGATGGATAAAATATTTTAGTCACAGAATATATAGAAATATTAAAACAAGCAAAGTGTATTGTTAACTGAGCACATGAAGCAAACCTTACTAAGATACTGAAAATTGAATAAAAAGGGAAAGCCTATAAAGCCCTAGGAGATTCTGCAGTCGTTAATATTAATAACTTAATAACTGCAGTTAGAAAATTGTATCCGATTTCTGACAATATCCACATCCTTTATGGAAAACTTTCACAAATTTTATAAAATGAAAATGAATCAATTATAAATTATACCTATAGAATAAAGGATTTAGTATTAAGAGGTTAGATTAGATTCTAGTACTGAAAATGGGGTCGATTTTCTGGGATTTAAAGAAAACTATTCAACCAAATGTTCTGAGATTTTTTGGACTGCATTTAGCATCATTTAATGTAGTTCTACAAATTTGTTATAGCCGAGATATAAGCGATTTCTTGGAGGTCCATAAAAATAGTAGCAAAACGGCTGAAGTTGTAAGCGATGTAAGAGTGCATGAAATAAAATAAAAACCGAAAAGACATAAACTAGATAACATTCTACATACCATGAACCAGGATTTTTGAAAAATATTAAAAATTGACAAAATGGCGGCGTTTTGAAAAAAGTTTCGAATTTTGCAAAAGAGAATCAAACGTCCGTTTTTTGCAGTGCAAATTTGCATTTTTTAACAGATGAAAAGATCGTAGTTCATGGTATGTAGAAACATGTGCTGAGTATGCCCTAAGAATTTCGAATCGATTCATCGATTTGTCCGCAACTTTAGAAGTGCAGCCATTTTGGAAAATGTTTTAACTAATTCAGCTTCCGCATTGGGGTCGACTACCTAGCTGCCTTCGCTTTAGCAGCCTGTCATTTTGATAATATTTCAGATCTGACTCTAATACTTTGGGATATTATTCTTTAAACGTTAAACTATCGAAAAATGCAATAAAGAAAAATTGATTTCTGAAAGTGAGAAACTAATCTAATCTTTTAAAGATTAAAGAGTTAAATACAGCGGAAGGTGACATAGACGATGCTACTGTAGAAGCCTTTAATATAGTTATAGAGGCTGATGCTACAAAAAGTTTTAGAGACGGTCTCAAACTAGAAATAAAAGTAGAGTTAGAAGATCATGCTACTGTAGAATCTTTAGCTGCAGTAGAAATCGAAAATAAATTAAATAAAAGGAAAAGTTTACGCGCAAATTCCATAAATACAATGGATTATAATGATGGTAAAATAATGGAATCACAAAAAGATTTAACATGTCAAATATGCAATGATTTCCACCATGAATCATTGTTTTATAGATCTGTTGCGTGCGTCTATTGCAAAGGAACGGCTCATATTTCTAATAACTGCAGAAGTGTGATACATGATATTAAACTTATTTACAAATACTGTAATCATGCGGGACACTCCATTGACACTTGCAAATTTAATAGAAGCTAAAATTTCCATTGCGCAGATTTCCAAGAAATGGCACATGAAGTAGAGCAGTGTGAATTTATTATAGATTATGAAGTATGTTAGAAATGTAAAGATAGTGAACATAATCCTATTGTGTATGCTGGGTGAAGGGAGAGAAAATGAGAGAGAGAGAAAGTGCGCGTGACGCCGACAAGGGCCGAGGAAGGAACGGCACCTCTACGCAGGTGTATCAGGATCCTTTGGGCTACACCAACACTTCGAGCAGCTCGACCTTGCAGCCTGCACCAGCTCTTGCTGCCTGCGCCGAGAGTGACCGCGAGCGAACGACGGCGACGGGTTGCTGCGGCGACCCGTAAGCACAAAGTAAGTACGCTATATTATACACGCGGTGGATGCATCCCCAACCAGCCCCACACTATCCGGCTGTGCGGACCCAGTCGGGTGTGCCTTAGGTGGCGTTTCCTACATTCCCTCAAAAAAAAAAATCTATGATTTTGCTAACTTCTTTTACTTAGAAATATTACCTTATATTCTACGAACACCGTAAACTTCGAGACGACGGGTCCGTCAAGTATGTTCATAGTTATATGTCGAAATTAAAGAGACCGTCAATGCACTATATTTTATATTGAACTACAGTTGAACCTGGAACATTGCTCGAGTTTGGGAAAAATAACCTCGAATAGTGCCCGAGTTACCTAAGGTTCGTAGCAATTAACGACGGCAGCAAGTCAGAGCCCTAGATAAGGTATAAACTGTTTGTCCGAAATATTATATTGGCTTGATTTCAAAAAGTATCAGTTAGCTTACCTATAATAGAAATTAATTGCCATATGCGCACTACATGTAACGCGAGTGTAATGTAGCGAGAGTATTATAGATCAGTGTTTGACGTTCGACTTTTTGACCTATTTCTTATCAACATGTATTTATGTCAAATTTAATGTCTTACAATATTAAATTTGAAAGGTATTATTAATTTGTATATTTCATACTAATTCATAAAAAAATGACATTGATTTACAAATAAAAATATAATACTTGCCAATTTATTAATCGATTTAATTAATTTTTTTAGCGTTTATTTAAGATTATCTGAATTAGTAAAAAATAGAAATATTTTAAACTATAATATTTTTTAAATAGTTTGTATACTTCATACTAATTAATAAAATAAGGAAATTGATATACAAATAAAAATACAATATTTGCCAATGTATTAATCAATTTCATTAATTTCTTTAGCGTTCATTTGAGATTATAAGAATTAATAAAAAATGGAAATATTTTAAATTATATTATTTTTTAAATATAATATTAGTTTAATTTTACTTTTTTAATTCAAGTTTATGAATAAAATTCATAATTGATCGACTTATTTTAGTAATAACATACTTCTATTCATTTATATTGCGAGTAATAATGAAAATTATACTTGCTAAGCTTTTACTTTTCGAAAGGTATTTTTTATAGATACTTCATACTAATTAATAAAGTAAGAAAATTGTTTTAAAAAAAAATTACAATACTTGCCAATTTATTAACCGATTTCATTAATTTCTTTAGCGTTCATTTGAGATTATCAGAATTAGTAAAACATGGAAATATTTTAAACTATATTATTTTTTAAGTAGAATATTAGTTTAAGTTTACTATTTTAATTGCAGCGTATTCATGAAATTCATAATTGAACGTCTTATTTTGGTAATAACATATTTCTTTTAATTTATATTTTGGGTAATAATGAAACTTATACTTGCCATGATTTTACTTTTTAGAAAGGTATTTTATATGGATTTCACAACTTTTCCAGAGACTGGAAATTTATTCTTACTATTCTCGAAAAAAAAGAAATATTTTAAAAATAGAATATTAGTTTATGTTTACTATTTTAATTGTAGCGTATTTCTTTTAATTTATATTGTGGGTAATAACGAAATTTATACTTGCCAAGATTTTACTTTTTAGAAAGTTATGTGTTACTTTCAAATAAATAAATGTTTGTGTATGGGTAACTTGAAAGTTTCATTGACTTCATTTTCTTTTAAACTACTTGAAGTAATCTTTTGAAAATTTACCTAAACCATTACGTAGCCCTATTTGATTGTGGAAATTCACTTAAAATAAATTTAAATAAAATTCCTTCGAAAAAACCTTATAGTACGAGGGTAGTTCAATAAGTCTTTAGAATAAAGTATAAAAACAATTTTTTTTGGGTAAATTTTTTTTTATTTTTCAACATAATCTCCTTGGAGCTCTATACACTTGGTCAATCGCTTTTTAAGTTTTTTTAATCCTTCAGAAAAGTGCGTTTTCGGAAGTTCCTCAAAATAAGCACTTACAGAGGCAATGACGTCTTCGTTGTCCGTAAATCTCTGTCCACCGAGCCATTTTTTCAAGTTTGGGAATAAGAAAAAGTCACTGGGGGCTAAATCTGGTGAATACGGTGGGTGTTCGACCAATTCGAATTTTAGTTCTTCAATTTTAGCCATTGAAACGAAGCATGTGTGAACTCGGGCGTTGTCGTGATGAAAGAGAATTTTTTTTCTCGCCAAATGTGGTCGTTTTTTTTTAATTTCTTCTTTCAGCTGCTCTAATAATGATGCATAATACTCACCAGTAATTGTTTTACCCTTTTCCAAGTAGTCAATAAGTATAATTCCACGTGCATCCCAAAAAACTGTAGCCATAACCTTACCAGCTGACTTTACGGTCTTTGCCTTCTTTGGAGCTGGTTCGCCTGTGGAAATCCACTGTTTGGATTGTTCCTTTGTCTCAGGAGTGTAGTGGTGTATCCATGTTTCATCCACAGTCACAAATCGACGAAAAAATTCCTCAGGATTCCGACTTATGCGCGCCAAAAGAGCCTCAGAGGCGACCACTCTATTGCGTTTATTCTCAGCTGAGGGCAAACGCGGCACCCATCTTGCCGATAGCTTTTTCATGCCTAATTTTTCATGTAGAATTGAAACAACTGCACCTATAGATATCCCTGTGGCCTCAGCTAACTCACGCACATTTAATCTTCTATCCTTCAACACCATATCGTGGATTTTATTGATGATTTCGGGAGTAGTTGCTTCTACGGGCCTTCCTGAACGTGGTTCGTCACTTATTGATGTACGACCACGCTTAAATTCATTTACCCAGTTATAAACCGTTGCTAAGGCAGGGGTAGATGTGCCATGAACTGAGTCCAATTCATTTTTATCTCATATGGAGTTAAACCCTTTAAATGAAAATGTTTAATTACCGCTCTGAACTCGTTTTTTTCCATTTTTCTTAACAAGCAGTTTTTTTTTTCAATTGGTTATAAAAACACGTAAACTTAGAAGATGTGGACTGTGACTGCACCATATATCTAGTCGGGAGTGGTGCTGACTGAAAACAGATGATTTGGAGCGATTCGCGCGCCATCTGTTGGTCATTCTAAAGACTTATTGAACTACCCTCGTATTCTCATGTTTTATTCAGATATCAAGTCAATGCTGGGTGAAAAGAGTCTTTTTAATGTTTATTATAAACCTGAGCTTGTAAACATTTGATTAATTATAGTTTTATAATTTCATTAAAATGACCCTTCTGGGCCAGCGTTGACTTTAGATCTGGATAAAACATGAGTATATTATGTGTTACTTTCAAATAAATAAATATTGGTGTATGGGTAATTTGAAAGTTTGATTGACTCCATTTTCTTTTAAACTACTTGAAGTAATCTTTTGCAATTTTACCTAAAACATTACGTAGCCCTACTTGATTATGAAAATTCACTTAAAATAAATTTAAATTAAATTCCTTCGAAAGAACCTTATAATATTCTTATGTTTTATTCAGATATCAAGTCAATGCTGGGTGAAAGGAGTCTTTTTAATGTAATTATAAACATGAGCTTGCAAACATTGTATTAATTATAGTTTTATAATTTCATTAAAATGACCCTTCTGAGCCAGCGTTGACTTTATATCTGGATAGAACATGAGTATATTATGTGTTACTTTCAAATAATCCTTTAAACACAAGAAGCAGTTAGACGAGTACAAAGATTCACAAAGACCCTCGTTAATAACAAAAATTTGGGTTAAAAAACAGTACAACTATTGGAGTATTAAATATTTAACAGATGCTTCTGCGACGCATTTTTTCAACTACACTTGGGATTGCAATAATTTTATTCCAGATGACTGGAATAATTTTATTCCAGATGACCGTCTTGCCACTTTTTCGGACGTACGTTATTTTTCGAAATCGTCGTACAGAGATTTCATCACGTAATAAAAACAAATCACGTAAAAACAACCCGTTTTATTTTAATAATACAAATGACACAAACGCATCCTTCATCCTTCAACATTTGATTTTAATAATAGGTTAGATTTTGTGGTTGTCGTCTGCACTGTCTGCAGGCACTATATATATATATATATATATATATATATATGGTCTGTATGTGTGTATATGTGTAGACGAAAAACTGAACGCAGAACGGGTGAAGTCTAAAGTGGAAGAGACGCGGCGTTGTGCACAGACGCATGCGCACTGTTGTAGTATTGCGTTGTGTTTCTTATTATATATATAATAATAACTAACTACTATATAGCTAAAGAAAAAGAAATTTAGTGAGCTAAATTTCAATCTGCTTTATTTCATTAAAGGATGAATCTTTTTCAGCAAAAGTTTTTTTATGTGAAAGATTTAATAAACATCTTTTAAATGAATGCCAATAGATTATATATATATAAGTCAATAAGCATTAACGTTAATGCTCGAAAATTTTGAAGAGGTTAGAAAGGCTGAATTAGGCGTATAAAAGGGCATCGGTGCGCCCCACAGCTTGTTACCGTTAACACTTTATACTTGCCATCGGGCGCTACCGCGACCCTTGATTTCACAGAAAATGATAAATATTCTAATAAAATAAACTATATTACATTAGATGAGGAAGGTATCCCTGACGATTTTGTAAATATAGTGGAGCTGGATATGCCAAATATAGATGAAACATTATTTTGTTGTACTATTTTTTTAACTAATTATAGTGTAGAAAATGAAAATAAAAATCAAGAAAACCTAATGGTCAGAGATAATGAGATACGATAATAGAAACTTTTTGAGAAATACCTTTACGCATTTATCAAGGCGTAATAAAAAAATCATAGAAGACTTGATTATAAAAATTGAGAATATTTGCTAGTTAGAAGGGGAAAAATTAAGACTATATAATATAGAAGAGCATGAGATAAATTTTATTGATGATAAACCAGTATACGTCAAACAATTCCCTTTGCCTTATAAACTAAATTAAATATCTATTGAAGAAACAACAAAATTATTAAACAATAATCTAGTTATATCTTCAAAAAGTACTTATAATGCTCTGGCTCTCCTCGTTAGTAAGAAGCCAGATAGTGATGGAAAAAGAGTTGGCGCTTAGAAATTGATTATAGGAAGTTAAACGAAAAAATAATACCTGATCCATTCTGATTACCTAATATAATCAAAATGTTTGACGCAATCGGTAATAATAAATACTATACGTCAATAGATATGGTTTGAGGCTTTCATCAGATAAAAATGAAGCCATTTTCATAGAACCGCTTTAAGAGTACATTCTTTAGCATTTTCGAACTTTTAGTTTATCTTTTGGTTTAACGAACTTTGGCATTTTAGAAATTTTAGAAGATCTAATAACGGCTAAGATTTGTTATGTCTATATCGATGATATTATAGTTTTTGGATATACAATAGAGGAACATAATGAAAGATTTAATTTAGTTGCAGATAGACTAAGAAAGACGGGATTAAACTTAGAATCAAGTAATTGTAAATTTTCACAAAAAGAAATCTTATTTTTAGGTCTTGTTTTAAGTGAAGATGGTCTTAAAACCGACCCAAAAAACGTAGAAACTATTAAGAAATTCCGAAAAATCTTAAAATTATTCGAGAATTTTTAGGTCATGTCGGTTACTATAGAAGATTCATAAATAACTTTGCAAATATAGCAAAACCACGTACAAAATTGTTACAGAAAGATATCACATTTTCATGGGACGCTGAAACACAGGAAGCTTTTCATAAGTTAGTTGGGTCACTATTTACAGCTTCCGTATTAGAATTTCCTTATATGGAAAAACCTTTTGTAATAACGTCAATTGCGAGCCTTGGATGCCGTTTTATCCCAACAAGATAAACCAGTCGCCTATACTTCTAAAGTTTTGAAAGCTGCAGAGAAAAATGATATTGGTCCGTTTGAAATATTAAAAGTAAACGAAAATAGTAACACTGTGATTAACTATAGAGGAAAACCAAAAATAGTTCATGCCAACAAGATAATTTTATATACAAAAGTAACATATTTTTCTGTTCGTTCATGGTATGATTAAAATAACTCTAGTAGAATCTAATGCACAAATAAATCTAAATAATGATAAATTACGTTTAACCTCAGGAACAGTTTGTAAATTTTTGGATAAGCACTGTATTGATATGGTAGGAAGACATACTTTTTGGGAAATATTACCTGGAGAAGAATGTTTTAAAAATGCTTATGATCTTTTACTCAAAGATGTAGCAAATAAACTTTTTAGCGGAGTAAATAATGAAGTTATTTATACGTTAAGTTCAAATGATATAACTTTTACCTTATCAGCTAGACACAAAACTATGAGTTGTAATCAAGAATTTATTCGCACTGAGTACCCAAAACTGATGATTTTCGAAAGAGAGTTTGAGGCAAACGAGTATTATTTTGATAATATTTTTGTTAGATTCAAAAATGCGATAAAGCTAGATTTATTTACGTATATTAATTCAAAGTTCGTATACGTAGAAAAACGTTTAAGGAATTGTTGCGTGGGGTGATGAGGTTCGCGCACTCAGGATATTCGGAGGCAACAGAGTTGCTTCCGAACACAACAGGACGATTGGGACAAAGAATTACACGAAAGAGTTGTGGGTGACAATGGTATATGTTGCGCGAGACATAGAGATAGAGAGAGAAAGAGAGAGAGCGATAGAGAGAGAGAAGTGAAGCTGTGTGCGGCTCGAAGGTACCCGGTGTTCTGACTACTCGCATTGCTGGCACGCTGCGAAAGCACCGAGCGGCGAAAAGCGCTGTATCAGCGTTGTGCGCACGGCTGTGGCCGGATGGAGGTGTTGGGTGGCCGAATAGCCACGGGACCAGTTCGGTTACCGTACGACGTCTGAATCCGAAGGAGTGTCGAACTCGACAGACTTATCTACTCGAAAAGAATGCGTATGTACGTTTGTATTGAACGTGTATATACAATGGCAGTACCATTTACAATCGGTGTTGCCTCTCTCCCACCCTCTCTCCCTCTCTCTCTCTCTCTCTCTCTCTCTCTCTCTATCTCTCTCTCTCTCTCTCTCTCTCTCTCGATTATAATGTATTGTTGTTCAAACATTTATTGTTATTATCATTTTTATTAAAATTAAAGTAAAATATGTTTATGTATGGTGATTACCTGATAAGGTAATGCTTATTACAATTTAAGGACATCTAATACTCTAAAGATTGTAGTTACTCTATTATTGAGAAGAAAAATATATGAAACCATTATACAATGATATTGAAGCATGTTAAGATGCCGTAAAAAGATTAATATTAAAAGGTTCAAGACTTCTTAATAGTCGAATATTCTTAAAATACGTAAGGCAATTGTATAATTATAATGAGGCATATTATGATGCCGTAAAAGAAAATTGGAAAGAAAAACACTGTAATAGTTTAAACGCAGAATTGCGTCACGTTCCCTGCTGCACTTCACTTAACTTCATAGTTTATTCTACTGCGACGGGCTGGCTGTTGAGAGTGCAGGTGGATCAGCTGGCGGCTCCGGCAGAAGGATAGCTCTGAAGTTGATGGTCTCTGGTCCTTGTGTGCACGTGATGCACTTAAGAGCCGCCGCTGACTGTCTCTCCCGCTGGTCCATGCAGTTGTCGTGCAGGTATGCACTGCAGGTGCGGCATACCGTCCAGTGTTATCGTCCGAAGCGAGGTTGTTGCTTTGGGTACCTCTCTTTTTGTGAAAGGTGCAGCGAGCTCATTGCAAACACGCTTCCACACATGGGGGCCCGCTGACATTATGTTGTACCACTAGGGCGTTAAGGTCAATTGCCTCATCTGTGCCAATCCGCTCTAGCAGCGGCACATCATCCGTGATTTAGAGGCTTTGTATCTTAAATACCGGCTGCGGCGGTGCTGGTGCGATCAGAGACTGATGTGGGCTCTGGTAGCTCCGTTGATCTGTTGCGGCGGCGGCCTGGCGCGCTTGCATCGCCGAAACTTTCGGTCACTATTTGCTGAGACGTTTTGTCTTCTTTCTGGCCGCTAGACTTTACTTTTCTGTGGCGTATCTCTGGACTTACTTGCACCTAATGATCTAGCCCCCCGATATTTGTTGCGGTATAATCGGAGGCGCAAGCCCTGCGAACGGTAAGGCCGCCGGCGGCCTCGTTGTGCAAGCTCTATGAGAGCCCTGACGGGGTTGATGTCTTCTAATAGGGCAGCCTCGTGACGCTTCTCTTGTTCAAGTAGGGTTTTATGCAGGTGATGCTCTGTTTTTTCTCGGTGAGCCTTTTTTGTAGCGCTATGATATGGTCGTTTGCAGCTATGGTGAACATCATTTAAATGGCTGTGCTGCTGCGACTGGAGCGATCGATGTTTAGTTGCGTACTGAGCTGGTTGCTTGGCTTACGGTGGCATGGTAGGCAATAGTGGTTCTCGAGGCTGATTGTAGTGCACTGCCGTCGTTGAAGAACGTGATTGGCTGCATGTATGCGAAAGGCATGAATTGTAGTTGCTTTGGCTCCATATTGCTGGGCGTAATCGGCTGATGTGCATTTCTTTTGTTTTTACCTGAAAACAGTCTAAAACAGATTAGATGGATGGGATCCCCGGGGACAGTCACTGCCAACCAAGAAGTGCTACGACAATTAATCCGAATCCCGAAAAGCCGAAAACGGAGGCGGAGCTCTGGAACTCCACTTTATAGCTGATGATTTTGTATTGAATAAGGGTTTTGGTATAATATGGTGCATGTTTGTGCCAGTTTCAAGCACATTGATGTACACTCTGTGCATGTTCTTTGCAGCTACGCTGCTGTTCCATTTTAAAACTTCGAAAATAGTGTCAGTGAAATTTCGGTCCTCGTGGGTGTTATTGAGGATTTGAGATATTGAGGGGGGAATTCTGAAATTATATGTTTGGCAAGAGTATGCTAAACTGCCGGGAAGCGGCTGGGCGATTGCCGGCTGTGTGGGCCGCGCAGCCCAGAAGAAGTTTTAATATGCCTGTGCCGCGGATTTCGAGCATTTTGTGTTTGAATTTGCGACACTGTACGAAAATGGGTTCTGGAGATATTGCTGAAAATATCCAGGTATTAACCTGGTGCATTCGCAACCAAAAGGTGCCGTGTAATTGTATTAACTCTATGTTGCAATCCGCGATGTTTTTGATAATTTTCGCGAGAGTGAATTTGATTTCGCAAGCTACGTTTTTCTGTATTTTTCTGATCGGCTCTGTTTCTTTGCAAATAAAATGGATTTTAAGCATCTTGCATTTATTGATTTTGCTCGAAGAAAGCGGTATGCATGTGTTGTTTGTTTTTCCATTCGCGAAGTAATGAGATTTAGGCCATATATAGGCGAATGTGTTTTGAGGCTGAGGAATGTTTTGATTTATCGTAACGGGGGATGCCTTAAATAGGTGATATTGTTGAAAATCTAGGAGAGGTATGGAGAGGTGGTTAACAAGCCCGAAATTTGAAAAGAAAATTGATAAGTCTAAGATTCTGGTGATCTCTAGCAGGGAATTGGGCTTGCCGTTACCTGGAAAGATAGCGTTGTTGACGGTCTCTTTTACGAGAGCGGCCCATTTGCTTATAAACAAGGGTTGCATACAATGCGAATGCCCTGCTCCATTAGATGCGAAGAGAATGACGTCCGTTACAATTTCAGTAACGAGTTTATACTGCAGAATGTTATTTTTTAATGTCTCAATTGCTGCCAGGATTAAGTCTTGTTTTCATGACGCTATCGGACGGTGTACAATACGTTGCGTTTATTGGTGCGCGAATCGAAAAATTATTCTAATTTACAGTGGGTTTTTACTCTGCATTGTTGGATGACGATGAAGGAGAAGGAAAAATGAGATTAAACTGATTACGAGTGCTTTATTTATGAATTAATATCTCTAGGGCGCTTGATTGGAGACGATCCAAAATGTTGCCGAAAAACACAGGTAGTGGGCATTTAAGCGGCCATAAACAACGAAGGTGGAGATGATTGGCTTTGCGCTAGTATTGGCGCTGAGTTGCGAGAGTGCGAGAGCGAGCAGGCAGCTGGCAAAGGCGAGCAGAATGACATTGAAGGGCTGCACTTTTGTTATCATTGGTGAAAAAGGTATTTAAAAGGGTTTGACGCAGATGCTGATTTTACTCCGTTATATGGTTAAATGCATCTGCTTTTGTTCACAAACCCAGCATAATAATTGTTGTAATATACGTAAATTTGTGTTATTTCTGAATAGCCATAAAACAATATAGGCAATTTCCATAAGACTCCTGCTAGAGGCGTGATGATGCAGATACGCACACATACTTTCTCACGTATCCTGACTTCTCAACAAAATTTATCTGAGGTACACTTAAAATAATATGTACCAGTGCATTTAATTTTGTCAAAATCTACATTAATTCTGTAATCGAAAGTGCAATCCTAATGTCGACGTAGTAGCGCCTATACGCTTGTCGGTGCGGCTGTCGTGCAAGGTGAGGCATGGCTTAGCGGCTGTTTAGCTCGCGCCGTCGCTGGCTGCTGCCTCTCCTCGACTTGCGAGTGTGGCTAGCGGCGTACGGGGATATGTCCCCCGGTTGGCGCTGGGACGAAACATGTACTCCGCGCTTACGGCTGCTGCTGCCTCAGCTCCCACTGGCCGGCGCGGAGCGGGCAGGATCTTGTGATGAATATTCGAGTTTAAGAGAGCGTATTACAGCGTTGAAGTGTGCGATGCTGTTGTGTGAGTGTGAGTGTCTGTATGATGAGCCATATTGCCCTGTGGCATGGCGGACAGCTAATGAGATGAGGCCGCGCTTCGTGCGTGTGCGCCCATGATATTTGAGCGAAGAGGCGGGCGCTTGACGGCGCTTGTGCTTTTCCTTTACGCGTCTGGGAGTCGCCGAAAAGAAACAGATGGAAATGGAAACCATTTCGAGTTTTGTTTTTATTAAATGTGGCTCTTTGAGTACGACGGTGTTTTCTTCTGACGTACTTGAGAGCTGCAGAAAAAGAAAAACTGGAAAGAAAAGAGATTGCTGTTGCTCAGCTTTGATTATTTAAGGAAATTTCGAGTGTCAGTTTTGGCTTTGAAGCGTCCGAGAGCCACAGAAAAAAAAAGAAAACAGAGGAAGTTTTGAATGTTTTTTTTAAAGAGTTGCGATACGGCGTTAATTATTATGCACCGAGCCGAGAGATCTTTGTGTCGACGGGGGAGAGCGGCTTTAGAGTAAGGGCCCGCGTTAGTTTGTCAGTGTTGACAATTTTTACTTTATCGCCGTTTTGCAGCTTCACCTTTCCGTTCCGATTGCGTAATCGATGCCTGTGATTACGCAGGGACCTTCGTACTCAATCGGAAACTTGCTTTTGTGCGGCTCTTTGAGGACATAGACCATTTCATCTTCTCTGAAATGTTGCACGTTCAGCTTGCGATCGTAATAGTACTTCGATTGGTACTTAGCTTGTACGCAATTGATGGCTGCTATGGTCTGTAGCTGGGCCAGATTGGTTGTGATGTCTGTCATGTCTTGCTCGTGCGTGAGGAAATGGTTTCTAGGTGGGAAGCTGGAGTGGGTTCTGGCTTTTTGGTCAAAAACAAGCTCGTGCGGTGTGAACTCTTTGTGCTATGTTGCATTGTATGCGTGTCGGCATAAGGCAACCCATCTGCTCCAATTTGTGCGACCTTCGATTTATGTTTTTAGGTACTATGTAAGCATATGATGCATGCACTCTGTGCTCCCATGAGACTGGGGGTGATAGGCAGTAGTGCAGTATTTGTCGATGTGGAAGATCTCCGCAAACCTTTCTAGGAAGCGGTTTTAGAAGTGGGTACCTTGGTCTACGAGAAAGGCGGCAGGAGTGTGCGTGTATGACTGTGGTTAAAACGCAATACTTTATGAGATAGTCTTGTGCCGTAAGTATGTAACGGTAGCCCTCTTCTGAGGCACCAAAGGGCCCATAAAAATCAATGGAGATTTTGTCAAAGGGCTTTGACGGCGTGTCTGTAATGACGAGCGGGAGGCGCGTTTTGGCGCGGACGAGCTTTTTCGTTTGGCAGTTTACGCATCTGAGAACAAATTGGCTTACATTTTGGCGTATATTTCTCCAGTAATAACCGTTGAAAATTTTACTGTACATTTTGTTAATACCTCGATGGCCACCTATAGATGCTTCGTGGTATTATTTTATTAATTTGTAGCAATCTTATATTGGTGAAACCGTCAGATTGTTCTGATGAAAACCTGCGAATACACGTGCGCCCTCGAAAATTCTGCTAAATAAGTCGATGAAAGTGATCCAATCTGCTGAAGTGAGCATGGCGAGGTCTCTGATTATGCTGAAACTGATAAGATCATCTTCCAGAATTTTCTTTTTCAAGTTTCTTATTCACTTACTCATATCTGATTTTAGAGGCTTGCCATCTGTGCTGCTTTTTATAAACGATCCAAGCATTTTGGTGCCTCTGCAGCTAGAGAGATGCACGTCGCCTGTATACTGTTTCATACTTGTGATCTTGTTGGGGTTGATATAGCGGCGTTCGATTAGTGCCTCAAACATCTCTGTGTCTAGAAAGTTATCAGTGGTCATCAGGTAGACCAGGTTTTCTTTATATTTGAAAGGGTGCTCATTGAGCACGATTATTTTTGCGAGTGGCGGAGGCACTTCGCTATCTAACAGTGCCCATGGTGGCTTTTCGCGCGGCCGTCTTACTTTCATGACGAGGCAACACTCAATTACATCGGTGTGTGCCCGCGCGAGCACCGGTACTGTCTCTGTACATGATCCGTCTGAAAGTATTTGTCGGCTGCAGCCGAGTCGACGCTCATGTGCGTGTTTGCGTTTGTTGCGGCCACGCCACTGTGTGAAGCGTCATCTACTGCACGGACATCGGTTAGTCCGTCGCTGGACACGCAGCTGATGGAAACGACAATGCCAAGGTCCATGTTCTGATGTGTCTGCTACGTGCGTGCCTCGTACGAAGAGGTAGAGTCCAAGAGGTATGGTGTAAAGTGCTAACCAAGTAGGTGCAAATGTATGAAGTGGTCTGAGTTGTTTACTATAATGTGGCAGTAATCTACATCTCCAGAGTAAGAGTAGTAGTGTATGCAGATGTTTTGATTGAATTCGTGTGCAAAGATGTGTGCACAGTCTACGTCTCCGTACTCTATTGGTGAAAGGAGGATCTCTAGGGCCTCCTCAGTGCTACCACGTATCTGTAGCGCCTGGGAGCCTGCGAATCGTGTCCTTAACCCTAGAGCTGACATGTGTAACAGCTTTAGTTTTATAAAGGATTACAACAGACATGTCGTCGCTGCGGCGCAGATTGGCGTGCAGGTTTATGCAGCAAGCGCTCGGCCTGTAGACGCGAAATCTGCCTCTGTATGAGGGGGTGGAGGACGGCGGCCTTTCAGAGGGAATTTCTGTGCACTGATCATTGCGCAGTACTCCGTCAAATGACTCTCTAGCGTCGGATTGGTCTGGTCCATTGTCAAAAATTGGTTGCATATGGCTTCTAGTTCTACTTCTCTTTTTGTTGAGGGGAGAAGCATATTGCTGTTACCCGGTTGAGCGTCCTCATGCTGCAACTCGTAGAGGAAGTCGCTAACCGTAGTGCGGTTGTGTGTTCCAAAGTCCTTCGGGGTGCCGGCGCCCTCGCTGTAGTCTCCCGTTTGCGATCTCTTGTGCATGCTCATGTTGACGTTGCAGTCCGGCAACAGCTGATAATATTCTTGGCGTGCGCTGCAGTCTATTAGGGGCCCGACAGCTGTGCCTGCGTGGTATAATCTGCCCTTCTCGATTTTCGGGGCATCAACCTCCCAGATATTTACTTGCAGGCCGTTTTTCCTTCTATGTCGCGCTCTTGCAGATCGACGATAAGCCTTGCATCCAATTTGCCGGCTACTTCGGGTCAAAGATGACGGAAGGCTGTGTATTCAGCTGTATTAATTTCTGTTCCCTGAGCTTCGGCATGTGGAGAAACGATCCGCATTTGTGACAAGATGGGCTTGCTGTTCTTTTTGATGGCCTGAATTTCGCCAGAGTTTAAGTGGTATGATTGAAAGGCGATTATTTCGATGCCGTGCGTTCTGCGGGACTCAGCGTGGTAGTAGTCTTCACAAAGACCGGCGTGGGTCTTTTAGCCTGTATTGTTTAAAGGGTTACTTTTGCCCATCTGCCAGAGATGTAACGCCGGACGTGCTGGCTGCTAGAATATCCTCACGTAATGTAAGTAAGCTTTTTGTCCTATACGACTCGCGTTTTGATTTGCTCTTCGTCGGGTACAGTGGGCGCGAGGTCTCCGCCTCTGCTTTTTGCTGCGGTTTGACAGCGTTTTTACGTTTTCAGCCCTTGTGCGTCCAGAGGTCTCCTTTTTGACCTCGCTTCCAAGTAATGTCTGGATCGTCGCCGTTTTCTGAGTTCGAGATCTCGATACGATCGATCTTTTTAGCTCTCGGGTTGTCGGAGCTTTCAAAGCTTGAGGTCGTGAGCTTGATTTTTCTCCTGTCGCTCTGGATGCGCTCCTTGCGCATGGCACGCGTGATAAGCACCGTTGCTGACGGCAAGATCATAACTGGGTTGCTGTCCCCTTCTTCTTGCCTACTTGTAAACTCGTAAAGCTCTGCCCTTATTCTCTCTGGGTTTTCTTACCCTTCGTTGATTATTGAGTTGCGGGAAAACGCATCCGCGTTGGCGTTGGTTTTGCTGTGCATGTCAACAACCTGAAATTTTTACCCGCGAAGGGCTGGTGTGAGTCGATTAAAGCGCAGATCGGGGCTTTTGGTTCTCATGTAATGCTTTAGCGGCTGGTGGTCTGTGATTATGATCAATTTTCAGACGTGTAATTAATGCCTGAACTGGTATTTCGCAAATATTAGCCCAAGCATTTCTTTGTCATAGATCAAATAATGCAACTCGCTTCCTTTCATGAATCTATAGGCGAAAGCACAAGGCTTATAGCATCCTATTTCGTCCTGGCTTAAAATAGTCCCAAGAGCATAATCGGAGCTGTTGACGGTGACAATAAACGATTTATATATGTCGAGAGCTGCTAAAACTGGCTCGCTGCAGAGTTCCTCTCTGAGCTGCTGAAATGCGCGCTGCTGCTCTTCCTCCCTACTCTCTTCTTCCCAAATTTCACATAAAATACTAAACAAAGCGTCTGTAGTAACCAACAAAATAAAAACCTGTTTAACTTTTTCAGCGTTTGTAGGAACTGGATACTTGCGCACGACCTCCAATTTCTTGAATTTCGCTTCGTGTTTCAAGAATTGACATTTTTGGGCTCTATGGTGAGATTTGCGTCAATGAATCTTTTCACGATCCGTCTGAAGCGCGCGCCGTGCTCTTCTCCATGTATATTTCGATTTCACGGCCTTGATGGCCCACCATCGCCATTTCCATGGTTTGGGTGAAGGTTCCAGTAGCGCCTTGCAGCCCCATTGCAAGTCTTTTGTACTGCAAATGCTTTCTTGCGCCTCACCCTATAAGGATCGAGAAAGCATGGGCCGTCCGGGTGCATACGGATTTGGTAGAAGACAGTTTTCTAATCCATAACCATGATGTATGTTGCGGACGCAAGATGGTCTAGGATGTCGCTTGTAAAACGGAGAGATTAAGAGATGGCTAGCGTGATTCCATTAAGTTGCCTAGAATCTGTAACCCGATTTAGCGACACATTTTATTGCCATGTGCGTCTAGTTTTTTTGGCGCGATCCACATATTTGAGGATAAAGGCGAGTTTGAGGACTCGATTCCCTCTCGATCGAGCAATTTATTTATCTCGGCCTCTATCTAGTCCTTTAGTACCGGAGGATATCTAAATTGTTACGCGCGTAGAGGCTTATCAGTTTTGAGTTCGATTTTATGTGAAACCAGATGCATCGCCGGCTTATCGCCGAGCCTAAAAATACCTACACATTCGGTAATTAGGTCGCGCACGTGCATAATTTATTCTTCATTGCAGTCGTCTAAATATACTAAACTCATTATTTCGTCGACCATTTTCTCGAGTAGCGCCTCGTTTTGTTTGCTCGTTTGCACACGTTTAGCAACGGCTATGGCTTATTTTCCGCCGCTTGCTTTTGTTTGGAACATACGTCTAATGTTTATTTGACCGCCTGTTTGGGGCCCTTGTAACTCGTTGTCCTCACGGACGTCGATAATATGATCCGTCTGTAGTCTTGCAGCTAATTAATTCTACGCGCAGTGTGGGAATTTCTATCGACTCGTCACTGATATTGATTCACTCGGCGTAAACCAACCCATTGTAATTCTCTGCGATAAAATTGCAAAAAAGAATTTTAGGTACTATAGTTTGTAGCGGTACCCAGCCAACTTTTACGGCATCATTTGTTACGTGCGCACAAATTATTCGCCGCATTTTCGCGGCAAGTTGAAAAGATTCATCACGTATAAAGGGAATTGTAAGCTTGTTAAGTTATATGCATTTGCGCACGGCATTTACGTTTTCGCCATATTTAGTTAAAATGTCCTAGCCGATCAATCCATCCGTATCGATAGGAAATTTTTCAGAGACTATGTGAACTTTGCAGTTGAGAGCGTGCGATACCATGTCCGCCTTGCCAAGAGTGAAGCAGTGTCCGGGTAAAACACCCGTTATAGCGAATACGTGACTCTTATCTATGCGCGTACTGTCGTGAATGCAGCTGGATTTAATTACTAGACGTCCGCTCCTGCAACGACGTAAAATTAGGCTGCCTTTTTGAAACGGTTGTTGTCTACGTTCACAATGAGTGGTTTACGACCCGTTTTTAAGAATTTAATGTGGACTACTTGAGACGGGTCCAGATCGCAACTTAATTGCGAGCCGGCATGCCGGACGCCTGAGGACTGCGTCGAGCATCTTGCGAGTTTAAATTCTCGCCGTCCGATTGGTGGTTGTTGTCGTTGTTACCTACCAAAGTGTTGTTTGTGTGCTCGTTTTTGCGGGAGCGGGTGTTGCGTTCGTTATTCAATTGTAGATCGTCGTAGTGTCGATAGTTATAAAAATTATTATCGCCCTGATTGTTGTTCCAATTGTTATTGTTGTTACGGTAATTGCGATTGTTTGCCCCTCGATTATTATTGTAACTGCTATTATTGTGACTCCTATAATTTTTATTATTGTTGAAGTTACCCCTCGTACTTCCGTTAAAATTGTTTGCCCCCCGATTCTTGTTGTTGTTCTTTGCGTCATTGTTGCTGCCTGATTGAGAGAGAGAACGGGTGCTCGCTATGCACTTGGTGGTCTAGCGGATGGCTAAGCCCAAACATGAAATGCTGCTGTTCGTTGCGGTCTGCGCCTCTTTTACGCGATTCTCGGGCACCTAGTTCTAAATCTCCCGCCTTCTCTCCCGAGCACTGATTCATGACTTTGATTTGCGTGAGAATGTTATCTGTTATGATGACGTTGCCATATTGCATGACGAGGTCATCGAGCAGGCTTTCCACCGATGCGCAACTTATTATCCGTACTTTGTAGCCGTCGGCCATGCGGTCTGTTAACTTATTGGCGATAGCGAGGAGTATGTAGGTTTTCCACTCTGGCCCGAGCATTGCGAGCACTTGCCGCATAGACACGCAAAATAAATGTAAAGTGTAATACTCTGTAGGAGACCGCGATGGTGGGTGCCTGTACTCGGACCTGAGCGGCAGTCTGCTACTGTTCGATCGGACCGCCGGAAAGGTCAATCAGCGGCACGATTCTGGGCGGTCGCGGGGCAGCTTTGTGCAGGATCGACACTTGCTCTACAGCGCAGACAGGCGCTTCGTGTTGCACCTGAGAGAGTGACGTATTGCTTGGAAGAGATTTCAAGAATGAGCTGACTGGATGGATGATTGTGTTGAGGGTGTATGTGATATCTGCAACATGAGATGTTGTGAGTGCGAAGGATTGGTGCTGCGTGAGGTTAAATGTACGTACTGGAGCTATTTAGAAGCTGAGACACGTGGACGAGAGAAAAGAAGTGTGGGGAGGGCAACAGGATGATGAATGGCTGTCGAAGAGAGTGTGATATGAGGGATGGGTGACTTGCTTCTTATGAGACGGTCGACCTCGTAAAACTCTATGAAGGGTATGCGTGCAAGTTGCATGATGGGCTGTGTGCCGGTTGTTCTTGCGATGTTGTAGGCCGAATCGTGGCAGGTCGGGAAAGTTTGCGAAGTTGGTGCGTGTACCACGATTTCAGTAGGGACCGAGGTAGCGATATGAGTGTTTGCGCTTGCGGACGCTGCGCCGTGCGGGGCATATTCTGTGTTGATTGTGTTTGAGTACGCGCCGATGTGTTGCTCGAGGGCGAGGTTGGGCGGTGGATTTATAGTTAGGTCACGAGTGGGCTCTGTGGCAATGACAGGGTCAACAGGGCTGAGTGAAAAGCCTTGTGCCCGAGCACAGACGAATGGTCGGCTCAGCAGAGTGCATAATGAGAAATAGGGACGAATCCAAAAAGGAGGCTGCATGCATCAAGGGGTCGAAATTAAGCGCGTTTGTGCTGGCATATGTCAAAGCTAAATGATTAAGTACAACCGTCCTATTTTCTGGGGATAGTTCGGTTGAAACGTTTGCCATCGGTATGCTGCTGTTGATAAACGCGCCCACTTCGATCCTCACGTCCTTGTCAATCTGGTACCTGCTAGTTGACCAGGATAACGCGCATTTATTTTTGTCACTTTTAGGGAGGCCGAAAATGTTAGCAAATGCCATGCTCGAGACGATTGTTACAGTGAGCGTTTGTGACGCAACTTTTGATGTCGGTTTTCAATGAAGAAGTGAGGCAAAACGTGCAATATGCAAAAAAATGTATTCGCGCTTAATTGTTAGTAACACTTCCGGACCACAGGCAGTTGATCTCTCGGACGCTATTTACCCAACGGGGAAAAATGGTTTTTGGGTGCACATGCACTTACTGTAGCAGTAGGAGTTCCGACAAGAGCAGCATTGCGTTTTGATAAGAGCTTGGGCTGGGCTTGTTATTCCTCTCCTGCTTTCCTGTCTCTTGCGTTGCCCTGTGTTTCATATTGTTGGTCCCTTACAGAGCTGCTGATTTGCGGATTAGATATAATAATTGACCTGATGCAGTCAGACTAAAGTCCCAAAATCCTCAATCGCGAGGCTCACAATGGATGCCAGTTTTCTTGCCTGTGGGTGATGACGTTCGCGCTCGCGGGATAGTCGGAGGCAACAGAGTTGCTCTCGAACACAACAGGAGGATTGAGATGAAGTTTGACAAAAAAGGGTTGTTGGTGATAATGGTATTTATTGCGCCAAACAGACAGAGAAGTGGAGCTGTTTGTTGCTCGAAGGCACCCAGTGTTCTGATTACTCGCGACGGCGCACAGTGGGCTAAAACAAGATTTGTTGTGCCAAAATAAAATAACTCCACACAGGAACCACCAATATGGATGATTTTTGTTTATACTTACAGCTAAGTAGATGTAGTTTAGTGGAAAAATAGAGAAAATTCTTAAATCACCTTTTATAACCTCCAAATTCTACAAGAAACATAACATTTTTCTAAATTTTGTAAAAAACCGTATCTAAATTATGGGACATTGATTTTTGTAGGTAAAATTGTTGACCTTAGAGTTGGTATACATATAATATGTCGCCCTAGACCTGTGAGTCCTAACATAACTACCCCAAGTTGGATACTTCTCCGCAATGATAGGTTATTACGATAATTTGTAATTCACTATGACTTTTTAAGATAATTATGACTAGAACAGTGATCTGTATCATTGAAAGTTTTTATGACCATAACCTAAAACTTTTAACCTATTAGCTTACCATTTCAAGTTGAATAATAATTTTTAAAATCTCATGTTTGAACATAAAATGATATCTTCTAATCCATGACTATAAATAACAATAATTTCGATCTGCGATTATTATTATGATAAAAGTTTAATGAAAACCATAAGCTGCACTCTACGATCTACAGGCTTATGAAGTAGGGAGTCTAACAAGTTGTTTAAGATCTGCCATTGCATTCTTACATAATATTTCACGCTGAATCCAAATCTGGTAGTAGAATTGCTGAAGCAAGTCTGAATATTAAGATATTCTAACCTAAAAGTGCTTAGGAGCCCGTTTTTGGTGATATTAAGTGAGATCTCAGATGTGCAGACTTTACATGCACAGGAAAACCTGAAATCAAAGTATTTTATAACCTCTAAACTATTTTACATGAATAATCCAAGCGTACTAAATCCCTTATTTAAATTATTTTACACAAACAGTCCAAGCGTAGTCTGAATACCCGATAACCTAAAAATTTTTTACACTGGCAGGCACAGCATTATTCAAACACTCATAAGAGCTTTAGCCAACATTGTTCAGACATCGTTTTTGTTATTTCATTTGATTCATAACCTCTAATCATAGAAGCAAAGTACCTTATTTTTAACGAAATCTTTTACACAAATTAGTCTAGCTTAAGTCTTTACATCCCATAACCACTTAACAATTCTAGACATACGACCTAAGCTGAAGCGAAACGCAATATAATCTTTGGAATCTTTTATACTGAAAGAGAAAGCTTAGATTTAATTACCTCATAGCATGTGCTCATACAATGGGGAGGCAAAACTTGAATAGGGAGTAATATGTACCCTGAGGAACCTTATAGATAAACATGTCAGGTTTAAAAGAAAATACCCAATAACCTCAACCCTCTTTTATACAAAAAGAAAAAAGCTTTTGCTCAAGGCTGTACAATTTTATATTATTCATGCAGATAGGCAAATCTTAAATCAAAGTAATCTGGCTATCTTGAGTTGTAGCTAAATAACCCACAGGTTTCGATTTGTTATATTGGTCACACATACAGGCATATCTGGATGCCAAATAACCTGGTAACTCGAAACTATTACACATCAGGAGACTGAAAAAGCTAACATTAATGTGCACTATATCATCAATTAGTTTTTTTCACAGACAGCAATCTGAACGTTAAATATCTTAGAAACTCCAAACTCTATACCTTTATATTATCTATATACAAATAGTGTGTCTAAGATAGAGCTGCCCGTCATCTTACATATGAGTCCAATGGGTAGCTCGAGGCGAAACACACACCTTCATTATGACTTTTGTATTTCGTAACATTTAAAATTTTAAATTACACTTCTTTTATTTTCTATCATTTCCTGTGATCTCTATGTATGTATGAATTTTTAACCTTAGAAATTAAACTTTCTGAATTAAGGAATATTTTATTCTGACACATATGAATTCCTATATTCTTCAAAAAATATAAATTGTGTAAAAATGACAATGAAAACGAGGGGTGCGCATTCGAAGTCGCTAGTGAACTAAATTACCTTTTCGTGGCTCAGTAATGTCCCACTCTTCGGTTGTTAATTTATACGACAAATGTAACAAATGTTCGAATGTTTTTATTTCAATATGCAATAATCCTAATCCGTACTGTAAATTTTTCTCTATATGAGTAAATGGATCTTGCAATTTAAACATGTGCTCGGTTCGTAAACATATAGGGCATCTGCAACTCGTTTTATTCCCCGTGATCGTATTTACACATTTTCCACCAAACGTGGTTTTTGAAACTTCAAACTTTACAGTCACTCTTTTATTGTTTGACATCTGAAACTTGTGGGTAGTAAGTGTGTAGTAAGCGATACAGGTACTCTTCCTTTCTCAAATAGGTGCATCATGATTATCCGTACTAAAAGCAAAAATAAGTCACCTGATGTTAAGGCTGCACGAGACTCGAGAATATTTTTGGTCTTATCTTGGCCTTGTCTTAAAATTCAAGAAGATAAGTCCAAGACGATACTAGGAAAAAAATTCAAAACAATACTAAGACTAGAAGTATCGAGACTCTTAATTTTATCAAGATACTGAGAAAGTAAAAATAAATGTTTACTGGTTTCTTCAACATCCACAAACATAGTAAAGGAATTAACACCCGCAATTTTCTTACCTTATACACAGGTATGCCTCTTAGCTTTAAATTCTTATACGCATAGTTTTTATACAAGTAGCTCAAATGAAGGCAGGTTTCAAAACATAAATCTGATTTACAGATTACAGAAACAAAAATTGGAAAATCACTTTACTTTTGCAGTTTAAAAATGAATGTTACCTTAACTTAATCAATAAAATACTTGTTACAAACAACCTTTGGTGTGAATTTATGTGTCCAGAAGAGCTATCAAAGCCTGACGTTAATAAAAATGTGACATCATTTAAGGCTACTTGGATCCAATCAATAGCTACAGCATCACATAACATTTCTACGGTTTTGTTGAGCATGATTTGTAGACGTACTTTAACATCCACTTCTGTTGCATAAATCGGTGTAGGTATACATTCAATCATTTCTTTTCTGATCAGAAAAAAAATATTATTTTATTTTACACGTTAAATATTGGTTCGAATAAGAATGTGTTGTTGTTACGCAAACTAACACAAGAAGACCACTATTACCCTATTGGTCTTAAATTTTAAACAATCTTTCACATGACGTTTGCTAACAAATTTAAAGTAACTTTAAAATTTAAAGTATCTTTTTTACACATATAGCTTTACTTTTAAAAAGAGAAATCTTAATTGAGAAAATTATTGAACCTTGCGCTCTCATATATAGAGTAATTAAGAAATAACGTTTAAAGCAACTGGCTATCCTTAGATTAATTGAGATAAAATTATTTATAAGAGTTTAAATAACTAAATTTACAATATAATTGAAACTTTATTATACTCGAATATTAAAATATTTCAATTTTTTCTTTTACATTTTTTACCATTACAAAGCTCTGTGTAAGAAAAAAATTGTTAATACATCGAGAGAGCAGAAATCTTCAAATAATATTCACTATTTTGTTTCGTAAAATAGAGTAGCAAATTCAGTACCATGAATTAATTATGATATATCTTGGATTTCATTCAACGACAATCGGTTACTAAAGCCTTATACCGATTCTTGCTGTAGTCGTTTTCCAAATAGAAAGCTAAGGCTGATTCGTTCGAGTGCCCTGATGGAAAATGTAATCAGAATTTATCAAATATTTCAAAGTAGATTAAGAAAATTCTATAATTACATCTATATGCTAGTCAACATGAACGCACTTATATTTTGATTTATGATATATGTATACTTCATTAACGAAGTAGTATCGATGAACTCACAGTAAATATATTACACTATAAATTACAAATCTTTAAGTAGCCATTTTAGTTTATCTAATGATTAATAAAAAGTCTCCAGCAAAAGATAATTTGGTTAATTTTTTATTGAGGTTAAAAATATGACTTTTTCGTTTTTATTGAATTGATAATTTGAATTTTTTTTACCAAGGTCCTTTTTACTACAGGACTTACTTAGTTCATCATCGGTTAGGGTTTGTTCATTAGCAATATTATCGTTTTCTTCAATATCTTCTCTTTTTGATTTCAATGTAAGTTTCAGAGCTAATTCTAGTATATTAACATCATGATTAGCGAATTCAGCAACTTCACGAGCTCTTCTATAAATTGTGCGTCTACATCCCAGTAACGAAGCGTTAAAAGTTTCTTTCGATAATATAGATACATTAAATTGCAAGAAAATTGTAATTATTGGTTTTATTTATAATGATCTTTTTTACCGGGGGTAGAATCCGTTGTCACTATTCGTTTCCTTCCTCCGTCAAAACTGTTACGAGTTATTTTTTTTCGGCCGACCCCTTTGAGCATTTTCATCTTTTCTCTTTTTTGTTTTTGGTTTGAACATACTATAGTTAAATACATATTATAATTTAAATTATATATTATTAACTCTATAGGGTGAAAGGGAAGGGGAGGGGAGATACCATTTAAGGGAAAATTCATTTTGAATAGTATACAATGTATACTGAAGGTAACTAAACTTCGCTTTTATACAGACTGAGTATTGCTACAATATCAATCAACAATAATTACAAAACACTATTTTATTTACAAAACATTAGTTTTTTACACGTATGGTATATTATCCGATTATTTAAACCCTATTTGTAAGATGCCACTCGCCCTATAAAGTAAGTTACAAGTTTAGAGAAATAGATGATAATAACATTTTTTAAAGTATGTCTATTTTGTTTACAAGCAAGATAAACATTGTTGCTGAGATAATTTTCGTGGATGTATGTATTTCAGGTATAAAAAACAAATATAAGAAAAACATGTTTTATGGCAATATATACGAGTATGTACATAAAGAATAAAAAATGTTATCTTCTTAATTGAATAACAAATTTTTTAGATATAATTTCTAGAACAACAATCAAATAACCAAAAGAGAGATGCAAATCTTTTTTAAAAACTACTATGAAACAGGGTTAAAAAAAATTATAAGAAACGTGTAATTATTTTCGAAAAGTGTAGTTGCTTAGTGTATCATATGATGATTGACCATTTGATTCAATTTAAACGCCACTATATTTCTTAAATACACTCTCGTAATGATATACCTGCACTGGCATCTTCGCTCGAGTGACCTACATTATATTTATCAACTGTTTATTATGTAATTCATTTATGTAATACAAACTAGACTCTCTAAAGCAATAGAGTCTGGTATTTAACTCACCATAACGATGCAATGCGTAATATACGCGAATTTAATTATACCAAACTATGTTATTTCCTTCTTCCTCCGTGTTTTGAAAATCTGTGCGTTTAAATATTGTTGATACGGTTGCTATGATGTGCTTCTAATTATTTAACGCGAATGTTTATGATTATTTACTGAGCTATAGGTGATACGTTACATATATATTATAAATAAAGTTAATAATTGTATTCCAAATTCATTGTATAATTTTTAAATTAAAATTTAGATTTTATAAAATATTGCTTTTTGTCATAAGAAAAGAGAATTAGCATAAGTGCTAATTTTTCACGAATTAGTAGATATACTTCCGTGTGTTATTTTATAATTTGAAAAAGTTATATTGAATAATACTTTTATAAATTTATAAAGAGATTAATTTTTAATCGAGTATTAATTTTTTCGAACCACAATACATAACTTTAATTAGTAAATATTAGTAGATAAATTTAATTAGCAAATATTAGTAGAACTTCAACAATTTATAAGGGCGTGGTTTAGAAATTCTTCAAATAATAAACATACAAATCATGGACAATGAAAAGTAAAAAATTTGCAAGGAATGATTAGATTTAACAATATCCAAATAAAAGGTATTATACAATTTTTAATAATATTTTCATCATTAGGAAAACCTTATCCATATTTAAAATAAAAAAGTCGAAGCTTCTTACATCATCAACAGATTTTCGGAATTTTCATGGGTCTAAGGGGTTAAAAAAGCGCTTCCAAATAGAAAATTTCTGTAAGGTTTTACAAATTTTGTATAAATTGGACAACAGAACATATGGATGCGTAAAGCAGCTTTTCACAAACACACACGCACGCGCGCGTGAGACAGAAGACTAGGTTTGTTACACGTGCCCAAAATCAAGTTGCGCCCAAATTAGATGCATATAATAGACGACTTTTGGTACACAGATAACACAAAAAAATGACAATTTACACATGCATAATTCGAAGATCCGCATTTTTCAAAATAATAACAGACTTACATGAATTTCTGTAAAGTTAATTTAATTTTACTATATAGTTATTTATAAAACTACTGATTTTAAGTTTTGTAAACTTTAAGGGGTTATGTCTCCCAAATTTTTTTGTTTTTTTCCATTTTTTTTTATTGGCTTAAATCTTACCAAGCAATCCTAGAATCAAAATCTACAACGCCCAAGTACCGATTTAAACTCAACATTTTTTTAAATCAATTTTTTCCAATCAGCTTTGATGCTCCAAAATCACAATTTTCGCTTATTTTAGCGATACACGCTTTTTTGAATTTTGCGGCTTTGGAAATTAGTAGAAGTTTCCTACGATCGATATCGTGTTTTAAAATTGAATTATAGAGGTCGTTACATGACATTACGACGGTTACAGCGTCTTTACAGCACGTGTTTACTCACACTTGCCCTGTGTTTAGTCGATCAGCCGTTCTCGTTGCTTACGTTGTTATTTTGAGTTTTGCTTTACTTTTTAACTGTGAATTATATTTATAAGTACTTAATTATGAGTGAAAAGGTGTACAATGGCCGCAAAGGCAGTAAAACAAGAAGTACAAGTACAAATCGGAGTAAAATTAGTAATCGACGCCCGCCTAACCGCCATTCGTTCGAAGGCGATTCGGAGCACGTTAGTACCTCGGCTAAGAAATTGAAAACTACTGATTTAGACGGTGACCGCGATGTTGATAATAATTTCGGCTACTGTCTCATCAATTTTTTCGATGTATTTACTGCTCTTTCCGAATTAGTAGTATGCAAAAAATGTAATGGTGACGTGCGGTTTTTAGAGTCGAACAAGCGTGGACTAGGCTTCAAAATTAGTGTCTCTTGTTCGAACTGTAGTGATGCTGATATTAACAGCTGTCCTGTAATAAATGGTCGTGCTTATCAGATCAACTGCCGTATTATTTTAGCTATGCGCATGATAGGCATAGGCATCAACGGTATAAAAAAGTTCTGCTCTATGATGGATATTGCAAAGCCTGTTTTTCAAACAACTTACAGTAAGATCATATCTAATATCGCCACTGCTACTTCATCTGTTCGAATTATATCTATGAAAAAATCAGCGATTAAAGAAAAAGAAATTTCTATCGAACGAGGTGAAAAAGAAGGACTCACGGTGTCAGGCGATGGATCTTGGCGAAGAGAGGGTTTACGTCTTTGTTCAGATTGGTGACTTTGATTGGTTGGTACACTGGCAAGGTATTGGATGTGTGTGTAAAATCTAAGTACTGTAAAGTGTGTGAATATTGGCAAAAAAAAGAAGGTACTGCTGAATACGAAGAAAATATAAAAATATAATATACAAACAGAACTGTGATGCCAACCATGAAAGTAGTGCCGGGAAAATGGAGATCAACGCAGATATAGAAATGTTCAAACGCTCAGAAAAACTTCATAATATCAAATATTTGAAATATATCGGCGACGGCGATTCAAAAACATATAAAGGTATAGTCGACTCAAAACCTTATAAAGATTTCATCGTCGTAAAAAAAAGAATGTGTCGGACACGTTCAGAAGCGCATGGGAACACGTATGCGCAATTTGAAAAAAACACCGAAAGGTCTTGGCGGCCGAGGAAACTTGACCGGAAAGTTAATTGATGAACTTTCTATTTATTACGGACTTGCTATTAGGAGAAACTACGATTAAGTCGAAGAAATGCGGAATGAAATTTGGGCAACGTTACTTCATAAAATGTCGACGAAGGAGAATATACAGCACGAGAAGTGTCCCATCGGAGTAGACTCTTGGTGTTCTTGGCAGCGCAGTACAGCGCTTGGTACACTTGCAACGTACGAGCACAAGAGTCCAATGCATGAGGATGTTTTTAACGCAATAAAACCCATTTATAATGAACTCAGCTCCGACAATCTTCTGTCACGCTGCTTGGGTGCGTATACTCAGAACAATAACAAGTCGTTTAATGCTGTAGTGTGGTCGATTGCTCCAAAGACGATGTCAAGCGGTAAGACTATAGTTGACATTGCGACTGACGTAGCCGTTAACCCCATAACCCCAAACCTCATAACCCCAAAACCCCATAACCCCAAACCCAATACCCAATAATCCCATAATCCCAAAAACCATCACATCAAACCCCAAACTCCATAATCCCATACCCAATAACCCCATACCCAATAACCCTATAACAACCATAACCCCATAACCCCATAACCCCATAATCCCATAACCGCATAACCCCATAACCCCATACCCGATAACCGCAAACCACATAACCCAATAACCCCAAACAACATAACCCCATACTCCCATAACCCCATAACCCCGAACCCAATACCCAATAATCCTATAATCCCATAACCCTAAACCTCATAAACCCATAACCCTATACCCCATAAGCCCCAACCCCATAACATCAAACCCCATAACTCCATAACCCCACTCTTCATAACCCTATAACCTCAAACCCCATAACCCCATACCCAATAACCCAATAAACCCATACCCCTATAACCCCAAACCTCATAAACCTATAACCCTATACTCCATAAGCCCAAACCCCATAACCTCAAACAACATAACCCCAAACCCCATAACCCCATAACCCCATATCTCCAACCCCATAACTCCAACCCCCATAACCCCAAACAACATAACCCCAAACCCCATAACCCCAAAACCTAAACCCCATAACCGCAAACTTCATAACCTCAAACCCCATAACCCCAAACCCCGTAACCCCATAACTCCAACCCCCAGAACTCCAACCCCCATAACCCCAAACAATATAACCCCAAAGAACATAACCCCAAACCCCATAACCCCAAACCCCATAACCCCCAACCCCATAACCCCAAATCCCATAACCCCAAACCCCATAACTCCAAACCCCATAACCCCAAACCCCATAACCCCAAACCCCATAACCCAAACCCCATAACCCAAACCCCATAACCCCATAACCCCAAACCCCATAACCCCAAACCCCATAACCTCATAACCCCATAACCCCAAACCCCATAACCCCAAACCCCATAACCCCAGACCCCATAACCCCAAACCCCATAACTCCAAACCCCATAACCCCAAACCTCATAACCCCAAACCCCATAACCCCAAACCCCATAACCCCAAACCCCATAACCCCAAACCCCATAACCCCAAACCCCATAACCCCAAACCCCAAACCCCATAACCCCATAACCCCATAACCCCATAACCCCATAACCCCATAACCCCAAACCCCATAACCCCAAACCCCATAACCTCAAACCCCATAACCCCAAACCCCATAACCCCAAACCCCATAACCCCAAACCCCATAACCCCAAACCCCATAACCCCAAACCCCATAACCCCAAACCCCATAACCCCATAACCCCAAACCCCATAACCCCAAACCCCATAACCCCAAACCCCATTCCCAATAACCTCATAAACCCAAAACCCTATACCCGATAACCCCAACCCAAATAACCCCAAACACCCTATAACTCCAAACCCCATAACTCCAACCCCCATAACCGCAAACAACATAACCCCAAATCCCTTAACCCCAAACCCCAAACCCTAAACCCCATAACCTCAAACTTCATAACCCAATAACCTGAAACCCCATAACCCCAAACCCCGTAACCCCATCACCTCAAACCCCATAACTCCTGACCCCAAACAACATAACCCAACCCACATAACCCCATAACTCCAACCCCCATAACTCCAACCCCCATAACCCCAAGCAACATAACCCCAAACCTCATAACCCCAAACCCAAAACCCTAAACCCTAAACCCTAAACCCTAAACCCTAAACCCTAAACCCCATAACCCCGAACTACATAACTCCATAACCTCAAACCCCATAACCCCATAACCCCAAGCTTCATAAACCTATAACCTCAAACCCCATAACCCCAAACCCTAAACCCTAAACCCCATAACCTTATAACCCCAAAACCCTATACACCATAACACAAAACTCCATAACCCCAAACAACATAACCCCAAACCCCATCACCCCAAACAACATCACCCCATACAACATAACCCCAAACCCCAAACCCCAAACCCTAAACCACATAACCGCAAACTTCATAACCCCAGAACTCCAACCCCCATAACCCCAAACAACATAACCCCAAACAACATTAACCCAAACCCCACAACCCCATAACCCCATAACCCCAAAACCCATAACCCCAAACCACATAACCCCAAACCTCATAAACCCATAACTCTATACCCCATAACCAGAAACCCCATAACCCCAAACAACATAACCCCAAACCCCATAACCCCATACCTCATAAGCCCAAACCCCATAACCTCAAACGACATAACCCCATAACCTCAAACAACATAACCCTAAACCCTATAATCCCAAACCCCATAACCCATACCCCTATAACCTCATAACCCCATAACCCCATAACCCCAAAACCCCAAACCCCATAACCCCAAACCACATAACCGCAAACCTCATAAACCCATAACTCTATACCCCATAACCAGAAACCCCATAACCTCAAACGACATAACCCTAAACCCTATAATCCCAAACCCCATAACCCATACCCCTATAACCTCATAACCCCATAACCCCATAAACCCATAACCCCAAACCACATAACCCCAAACCACATAACCCCAAACCCCATAACCCATACCCCTATAACCTCATAACCCCATAACCCCATAACCCCATAATCTCAAACCCCATAACTCCAAATACCAAACCCCATAACCCCTAACCCCATAACCCCAAACCCCGTAACCCCACAACCCCATCACCTCAAACCCCATAAGACCATAACCGCGAACCCCTACTCAATAACCCTATAACCCCATAACCCCATACCCAATAACCTCATAAACCCATACCCAATAACCTTATAACCCCATAACCCCAAACCCCTTAACCCCAAATCACATAACCCCAAACACCATAACCCCATACCCCTATAACCTCATAACCCCATAACCCCATAACCCCATAACCCCATAACCTCAAACCCCATAACCCCAAATCCCAAACCCCATAACCCGTAACCCCATAACCCCAAACCCCAAAACCCCATTCCCAATAACCCCATAACCCCATACCCAATAACCTGATAAACCCATAACCCTATACCCCATAAGCCCAAACCCCATACCCTCAAACAACATAACCCCAAACCCCATAACCTCAAACCCCATAACCCCAAACCCCATAACCCCAAACCCCGTAACCCCAATCCCAAAACCCTAAACCCCATAACCCCAAACTTCTTAACCCCATAACCTCAAACCCCATAACCCGAAACCCCGTAACCCCACAACCCCATCACCTCAATCCCCATAAACCCATAACCCCGAACCCCAAACCCAATACTCAATAATCCCATAACCGTAAACCTCATTAACCCATAACCCTATACCGCATAAGCTCCAAACCCATAACATCAAACCCCATAACCCCATAACCCAATATTTCCAACCCCATGACTCCAACCCCCATAAACCCAAACAACATAACCCCAAACCCCAAAACCCGATAACTCCCACCCCATAACTCCAACCCCCATAACCCCATACAACATAACTCCAAACAACAGAACCCCAAACCCTATAACCCCAAACCCCATTCCCAATAACCCAATAACCCCATAACCCCATAACCCAATTCCCAATAACCTCATAAACCCATAACCCTATACCCTATAACCCCAAACCCAATAACCCCAAACCCCATAACTCCAAACCCTATAACTCCAACCCCCATAACCCCAAACAACATGACCCCATACAACATAACCCCAAACCCCATAATCCCAAACCCCAAACCCCAAACCCTAAACCCCATAACCCCAAACAACATAACCCCATAACCCCAAACCCCACAACCCCAAACCCCAAACCCTAAATCCCATAACCCCAAACTTCATAAACCCATTACCTCAAATCCCATAACCTCATAACCCCATAACCCCAAACCTCATAAATCTATAACCCTATACCCATAAGCCCAAACCCCATACCCTCAAAGAACATAACCCCAAACCCCATAATCCCAAACCCAAAACCCTAAACCCCGTAACACCAAACTTCATAAACTCATAACCTCAAACCCCATTACCCCAAACCCCGTAACCCCACAACCCCATCACCTCAAACCCAATAACTCCATAACCCCAAACCCCATAGCTCGAAACCCCATAACTCCAACCCCCATAACTCGAAACCCCATACTCCATAACCCCAAACCCCAAACCCCAAACCCAATACCCAATAATCCCATAATCCCATTACCCTAAACCTCATAAACCCATAACCCTATACCGCATAAGCTCCAACCCCATAACATCAAACCCCATAACCCCATAACCCCATATTTCCAACCCCATAACTCCAACCCCCATAAACCCACACAACATAACCCCAAACCCCATAATTCCAACCCCATAACTCCAACCCCTTAGCTCCAACCGCATAACCCCAACCCCCATAACCCCAAACAATATATCCCCAAACCCCATAACCCCAAACCCACAACCCTAAACCCCATAACCGAAAACTTCATAACCCCATAACCTCAAACCCCATAACCCCAAACCCCGTAACCCCGTAACCCCATAACCCCTTCACCTCAAACCCCATAACTCCTAACCCCAAACAACACAACCCCAAACCCCATAACCCCAAACCACAAACCCTAAACCCTAAACCCCACAACCCCAACTTCATAACCCCATAACCTCAAACCCCATAACCACATAACTCCATAACCCCATAATCCCAAACCCCATAACCTCAAACGACATAACCCCATAAGCCCAAACCCCACAACCTCATCACCTCAAACCCCATAACTCCAAACCCCAATCCCCATAACCCGATAACCCCATAACCCAAAACCCCAAGCCCCATACCCAATATCCCCATACCCAATAACCCCATAACACCATCACCCCATACCCAATAATCCCATAATCCCATACCTCATAAACCCATAACCCTATAACCTCATAACCCCATAACCATATAACCCCATAACCCCAAACAACATAACCCCAAACTCCATAACCCCAAACCCTAAACCCCATAACCCCAAACTTCTTAACCCCATAACCTCAAACCCCATAACTCGAAACCTCAAACCCCAAACCTCATAACCCCATACCCAATAACCCCATAACCCCATAACCCTATACCACATAACTCCAAACCCCATAAACTCCAAACACCATAAACCAAATCCCCATATACCCGAACCCCATAATCCCAAACCTCAAACCCTAAACCCCATAACCCCAAACCCCATAATCCCATAACCCCAAAACCAATACCCAATAATCTCATAATCCTAAACCTCATAAACCCATAACCATATACCCCATAAGCCCAAACCCCATAACATCAAACAACATATCCTCAAACCCCATAACCCCATACCCAATAACCCCAAACCCAATAACCCTATAACCCCATAAACCCATATCTCCAAACTCCAACACCCATAAATCCAAACCACATAAACCCAAACCCCATAAGCCCAAATCCCATAAGCCCAAACCCCATAAGCCCAAACCCCATAACCTCAAACGACATAACCCCATAAGCCCAAACCCCATAACCTCAAACGACATAATCCCATAAGCCCAAACCCCATAACCTCAAACGACATAACCCCATAAGCCCAAACCCCATAACCTCAAACGACATAACCCCATAAGCCCAAACCCCATAACCTCAAACGACATAACCACATAAGCCCAAACCCCATAACCTCAAACGACATAACCCCATAAGCCCAAACCCCATAACCTCAAACAACATAACTCCAAACCCCATAACCCCAAACCCTATAACCCCATATCTCCAAACTCCAACCCCATAAACCCAAACCACATAAACCCAAACCCCATAACTCCAAACCCCATAACTCCAACCCCCATAACTCCAAACCCCACAAACCCAAACCCCATATCCCCAAACCCCATAATCCCAATCCTCATAACCCCATAACCAATAACCCAATAACCCCATAACCTCAACCCCATAACTTTAAACCCCAAACCCCATAACCCCAAACCCCATAACGCTAAACCCCATAACCCCATACCCAATAACCCCATAACCCTATACCCCATAAAACAAAACCCCATAACCGCAAACAACATAACCCCAAAACAAATAACTCTATACCCCATAAGCCCAAACCCCATAACCTCAAAAGACATAACCCCATAACTCCAAATCCCATAACTCCAACCTCCATAACTCCAAACCCCATAAACCCAATCACCATATACGCAAACCCCATAATCCCAAACCCTAAACCCCATAACCCTAAACCCCATAAACCCATAACCCCAAACCCCATACCCGATAACCCCATAACCCCATAACCCCCAACAACATAACCCTATACCCGATAACCCCAAACCCCATAACCCCAAACCCCATAACCCCGAACCCCATAACCCCAAACCCCAAATCACATAACCCCAAACCTCATAAAACCATAACCAGAAACCTCATAATCCCAAAGAACATAAACGCCATAACCCCAAAACCCATAACCTCATACCCAATAATCCCATAAACCCATAACCCCATAACCCCAAACCTCATAAACCCATAACTCTATACCCCATAACCAGAAACCCCATAACCCCAAACAACATAACCCTAAACCCCATAACCCCAAACTTCATATCACCAGACCCCATAACCACAAACCCGAAACCCATACACCCATGACCCCAAACCCCATAAACCCGTACTCAATAACCCTATAACCCCATAACCCCTTACCCAATAACCTCATAAACCCATAACCCTATACCCCATAAGCCCTAACCCCATACCCTCAAACAACATAACCCCAAACCCCATATCCCCAAACCCCATAACCCCAATCCCAAAACCCTAAACCCCATAACCCCAAACTTCATAACCCCATAATCCCAAACCCCATAACCTCAAACGACATAACCCCATAAGCCCAAACCCCACAACCTCATCACCTCAAACCCCATAACTCCAAACCCCAATCCCCATAACCCGATAACCCCATAACCCAAAACCCCAAGCCCCATACCCAATATCCCCATACCCAATAACCCCATAACACCATCACCCCATACCCAATAATCCCATAATCCCATACCTCATAAACCCATAACCCTATAACCTCATAACCCCATAACCATATAACCCCATAACCCCAAACAACATAACCCCAAACACCATAACCCCAAACCCCAAACCCTAAACCCCATAACCCCAAACTTCATAACCCCATAACCTCAAACCCCATAACTCGAAACCTCAAACCCCAAACCTCATAACCCCATACCCAATAACCCCATAACCCCATAACCCTATACCACATAACTCCAAACCCCATAAACTCCAAACACCATAAACCAAATCCCCATATACCCGAACCCCATAATCCCAAACCTCAAACCCTAAACCCCATAACCCCAAACCCCATAATCCCATAACCCCAAAACCAATACCCAATAATCTCATAATCCTAAACCTCATAAACCCATAACCATATACCCCATAAGCCCAAAGCCCATAACATCAAACAACATAGCCTCAAACCCCATAACCCCATACCCAATAACTCCAAACCCAATAACCCTATAACCCCATAAACCCATATCTCCAAACTCCAACACCCATAAACCCAAACCACATAAACCCAAACCCCATAAGCCCAAACCCCATAAGCCCAAACCCCATAAGCCCATACCCCATAACCTCAAACGACATAACCCCATAAGCCCAAACCCCATAACCTCAAACGACATAACCCCATAAGCCCAAACCCCATAACCTCAAACGACATAACCCCATAAGCCCAAACCCCATAACCTCAAACGACATAACCCCATAAGCCCAAACCCCATAACCTCAAACGACATAACCCCATAAGCCCAAACCCCATAACCTCAAACAACATAACTCCAAACCCCATAACCCCAAACCCTATAACCCCATATCTCCAAACTCCAACCCCATAAACCCAAATCACATAAACCCAAACCCCATAACTCCAAACCCCATAGCTCCAACCCCCATAACTCCAAACCCCACAAACCCAAACCCCATATCCCCAAACCCCATAATCCCAAGCCACATAACCCCATAACCAATAACCCAATAACCCCATAACCTCAACCCCATAACTTTAAACCCCAAACCCCATAACCCCAAACCCCATAACGCTAAACCCCATAACCCCATACCCAATAACCCCATAACCCTATACCCCATAAAACAAAACCCCATAACCGCAAACAACATAACCCCAAAACAAATAACTCTATACCCCATAAGCCCAAACCCCATAACCTCAAAAGACATAACCCCATAACCCCAAACCCCATAAACCCATAACCCCAAACCCCATACCCGATAACCCCATAACCCCATAACCCCCAACAACATAACCCTATACCCGATAACCCCAACCCAAATAACCCCAAACACCCTATATCTCCAAACCCCATAACTCCAACCCCCATAACAGCAAACAACATAATCCCAAACCCCTTAACCCCAAACCCCAAACCCTAAACCCCATAACCTCAAACTTCATAACCCAATAACCTGAAACCCCATAACCCCAAACCCCGTAACCCCATAACTCCTGACCCCAAACAACATAACCCAACCCACATAACCCCATAACTCCAAACCCCATAACTCCAACCCCCATAACTCCAACCCCCATAACCCCAAACAACATAACCCCAAACCTCATAACCCCAAACCCAAAACCCTAAACCCTAAACCCTAAACCCTAAACCCTAAACCCCATAACCCCAAACTTCATAACTCCATAACCTCAAACCCCATAACCCCATAACCCCAAACCTAATAAACCCAAAACCCTATACCCCATAACCAGAAACCCCATAACACCATAACCCCAAGCTTCATACACCTATAACCTCAAACCCCATAACTCCAACCCCCATAACCCCAAACAACATAACCCCATAACCCCATACCCAATAACGCAATAACCCCATACCCCCATAAGCCCAAACCGCATAAACCTAGAACCCTATACCGCATAAGCCCAAACCCCATAACCTCAAACGACATAACCCCATACCCAATAACCCAATAACCCTATAACCTCAAACCCCATAACCCCATACCCAATAACCCAATAAACCCATATCCCTATAACCCCAAACCTCATAAACCTATAACCCTATACCCCAAATCCCATAACCCCATAACCCCATAACTCCAACCCCCATAACCCCAAACAACATAACCCCAAACCCCATAACCCCAAACCCCAAAACCTAAACCCCATAACCGCAAACTTCATAACCTCAAACCCCATAACCCCAAACCCCGTAACCCCAAACCCCATAACCCCAAACCCCATAACCCCAAACCCCATAACCCCAAACCCCATAACCCCAAACCCCATTCCCAATAACTTCATAAACCCAAAACCCTATACCCCATAACCCCAACCCAAATAACGCCAAACACCATAACCCTATAACTCGAAACCCCATAACTCCAACCCCCATAACCGCAAACAACATAACCCCAAAATCCCATAACCCCAAACCTCATAACCCCAAACCTCATAACCCCATAACCCCATACCCAATAACCCAATAAACCCATATCCCTATAACCCCAAACCTCATAAACCTATAACCCTATACCCCATAAGCCCAAACCCCATAACCTCAAACAACATAACCCCAAATCCCATAACCCCATAACCCCATAACTCCAACCCCCATAACCCCAAACAACATAACCCCAAACCCCATAACCCCAAACCCCAAAACCTAAACCCCATAACCGCAAACTTCATAACCTCAAACCCCATAACCCCAAACCCCGTAACCCCAAACCCCATAACCCCAAACCCCATAACCCCAAACCCCATAACCCCAAACCCCATAACCCCAAACCCCATTCCCAATAACTTCATAAACCCAAAACCCTATACCCCATAACCCCAACCCAAATAACCCCAAACACCATAACCCTATAACTCGAAACCCCATAACTCCAACCCCCATAACCGCAAACAACATAACCCCAAAATCCCATAACCCCAAACCCCAAACCCTAAAACCCATAACCTCAAACTTCATAACCCCATAACCTCAAACCCCATAACCCCAAACCCCGTAACCCCATAACCCCATCACCTCAAACCCCATAACTCCTGACCCCAAACAACATAACCCAAACCACATAACCCCATAACCCCATAACCCCAAAACCCAATACCCAATAATCCCATAACCCTAAACCTCAAAAACCCATAACCCCAAACCCCATAACCCCATAACTCCAACCCCATAACTCCAACCGCCATAACTCCAACCCTAATAACTCCAACCCCCATAACTCCAATCCCCATAACTCCAACCCCCAGAACCCCAAACAACATAACCACAAACCTCATAACCCCAAACCCAAAACCATAACCCTAAACCCTAAACCCTAAACCCTAAACCCTAAACCCCATAACCCCGAAACCCCACAACCCCATAACCTCAAACCCCATAACCCCATAACCCCAAGCTTCATAAACCTATAACCTCAAACCCCATAACCCCAAACCCTAAACCCTAAACCCCATAACCTTATAACCCCAAAACCCTATACACCATAACACAAAACTCCATAACCCCAAACAACATAACCCCAAACCTCATCACCCCAAACAACATAACCCCATACAACATAACCCCAAACCCCAAACCCCAAACCCTAAACCACATAACCGCAAACTTCATAACCCCAGAACTCCAACCCCCATAACCCCAAACAACATAACCCCAAACAACATTAACCCAAACCCCACAACCCCATAACCCCATAACCCCAAAACCCATAACCCCAAACCACATAACCCCAAACCTCATAAACCCATAACTCTATACCCCATAACCAGAAACCCCATAACCCCAAACAACATAACCCCAAACCCCATAACCCCATAACCCCATACCTCATAAGCCCAAACCCCATAACCTCAAACGACATAACCCCATAACCTCAAACAACATAACCCTAAACCCTATAATCCCAAACCCCATAACCCATACCCCTATAACCTCATAACCCCATAACCCCATAACCCCAAAACCCCAAACCCCATAACCCCAAACCACATAACCGCAAACCTCATAAACCCATAACTCTATACCCCATAACCAGAAACCCCATAACCTCAAACGACATAACCCTAAACCCTATAATCCCAAACCCCATAACCCATACCCCTATAACCTCATAACCCCATAACCCCATAACCCCATAACCCCATAACCCCATAACCCCAAACCACATAACCCCAAACCACATAACCCCAAACCCCATAACCCGTACCCCTATAACCTCATAACCCCATAACCCCATAACCCCATAATCTCAAACCCCATAACTCCAAATACCAAACCCCATAACCCCTAACCCCATTACCCCAAACCCCGTAACCCCACAACCCCATCACCTCAAACCCCATAAGACCATAACCGCGAACCCCTACTCAATAACCCTATAACCCCATAACCCCATACCCAATAACCTCATAAACCCATACCCAATAACCTTATAACCCCATAACCCCAAACCCCTTAACCCCAAATCACATAACCCCAAACACCATAACCCCATACCCCTATAACCTCATAACCCCATAACCCCATAACCCCATAACCCCATAACCTCAAACCCCATAACTCCAAATCCCAAACCCCATAACCCGTAACCCCATAACCCGAAACCCCAAAACCCCATTCCCAATAACCCCATAACCCCATACCCAATAATCTGATAAACCCATAACCCTATACCCCATAAGCCCAAACCCCATACCCTCAAACAACATAACCCCAAACCCCATAACCTCAAACCCCATAACCCCAAACCCCATAACCCCAAACCCCGTAACCCCAATCCTAAAACCCTAAACCCCATAACCCCAAACTTCATAACCCCATAACCTCAAACCCCATAACCCGAAACCCCGTAACCCCACAACCCCATCACCTCAATCCCCATAAACCCATAACCCCGAACCCCAAACCCAATACCCAATAATCCCATAACCGTAAACCTCATTAACCCATAACCCTATACCGCATAAGCTCCAACCCCATAACATCAAACCCCATAACCCCATAACCCAATATTTCCAACCCCATGACTCCAACCCCCATAAACCCAAACAACATAACCCCAAACCCCAAAACCCGATAACTCCCACCCCATAACTCCAACCCCCATAACCCCATACAACATAACTCCAAACAACAGAACCCCAAACCCTATAACCCCAAACCCCATTCCCAATAACCCAATAACCCCATAACCCCATAACCCAATTCCCAATAACCTCATAAACCCATAACCCTATACCCTATAACCCCAAACCCAATAACCCCAAACCCCATAACTCCAAACCCTATAACTCCAACCCCCATAACCCCAAACAACATGACCCCATACAACATAACCCCAAACCCCATAATCCCAAACCCCATAATCCCAAACAACATAACCCCATAACCCCAAACCCCACAACCCCAAACCCCAAACCCTAAATCCCATAACCCCAAACTTCATAAACCCATTACCTCAAATCCCATAACCTCATAACCCCATAACCCCAGACCTCATAAATCTATAACCCTATACCCATAAGCCCAAACCCCATACCCTCAAAGAACATAACCCCAAACCCCATAATCCCAAACCCAAAACCCTAAACCCCGTAACACCAAACTTCATAAACTCATAACCTCAAACCCCATTACCCCAAACCCCGTAACCCCACAACCCCATCACCTCAAACCCAATAACTCCATAACCCCAAACCCCATAGCTCGAAACCCCATAACTCCAACCCCCATAACTCGAAACCCCATACTCCATAACCCCAAACCCCAAACCCCAAACCCAATACCCAATAATCCCATAATCCCATTACCCTAAACCTCATAAACCCATAACCCTATACCGCATAAGCTCCAACCCCATAACATCAAACGCCATAACCCCATAACCCCATATTTCCAACCCCATAACTCCAACCCCCATAAACCCACACAACATAACCCCAAACCCCATAACTCCAACCCCATAACTCCAACCCCTTAGCTCCAACCGCATAACCCCAACCCCCATAACCCCAAACAATATATCCCCAAACCCCATAACCCCAAACCCCCAACCCTAAACCCCATAACCGCAAACTTCATAACCCTATAACCTCAAACCCCATAACCCCAAACCCCGTAACCCCGTAACCCCATAACCCCTTCACCTCAAACCCCATAACTCCTAACCCCAAACAACACAACCCCAAACCCCATAACCCCAAACCACAAACCCTAAACCCTAAACCCCACAACCCCAACTTCATAACCCCATAACCTCAAACCCCATAACCACATAACTCCATAACCCCATAATCCCAAACCCCATAACCTCAAACGACATAACCCCATAAGCCCAAACCCCACAACCTCATCACCTCAAACCCCATAACTCCAAACCCCAATCCCCATAACCCGATAACCCCATAACCCAAAACCCCAAGCCCCATACCCAATATCCCCATACCCAATAACCCCATAACACCATCACCCCATACCCAATAATCCCATAATCCCATACCTCATAAACCCATAACCCTATAACCTCATAACCCCATAACCATATAACCCCATAACCCCAAACAACATAACCCCAAACTCCATAACCCCAAACCCTAAACCCCATAACCCCAAACTTCTTAACCCCATAACCTCAAACCCCATAACTCGAAACCTCAAACCCCAAACCTCATAACCCCATACCCAATAACCCCATAACCCCATAACCCTATACCACATAACTCCAAACCCCATAAACTCCAAACACCATAAACCAAATCCCCATATACCCGAACCCCATAATCCCAAACCTCAAACCCTAAACCCCATAACCCCAAACCCCATAATCCCATAACCCCAAAACCAATACCCAATAATCTCATAATCCTAAACCTCATAAACCCATAACCATATACCCCATAAGCCCAAACCCCATAACATCAAACAACATATCCTCAAACCCCATAACCCCATACCCAATAACCCCAAACCCAATAACCCTATAACCCCATAAACCCATATCTCCAAACTCCAACACCCATAAATCCAAACCACATAAACCCAAACCCCATAACCCCAAACGACATAACCCCATAAGCCCAAACCCCATAACCTCAAACGACATAATCCCATAAGCCCAAACCCCATAACCTCAAACGACATAACCCCATAAGCCCAAACCCCATAACCTCAAACGACATAACCCCATAAGCCCAAACCCCATAACCTCAAACGACATAACCCCATAAGCCCAAACCCCATAACCTCAAACGACATAACCCCATAAGCCCAAACCCCATAACCTCAAACAACGTAACTCCAAACCCCATAACCCCAAACCCTATAACCCCATATCTCCAAACTCCAACCCCATAAACCCAAACCACATAAACCCAAACCCCATAACTCCAAACCCCATAACTCCAACCCCTATAACTCCAAACCCCACAAACCCAAACCCCATATCCCCAAACCCCATAATCCCAATCCTCATAACCCCATAACCAATAACCCAATAACCCCATAACCTCAACCCCATAACTTTAAACCCCAAACCCCATAACCCCAAACCCCATAACGCTAAACCCCATAACCCCATACCCAATAACCCCATAACCCTATACCCCATAAAACAAAACCCCATAACCGCAAACAACATAACCCCAAAACAAATAACTCTATACCCCATAAGCCCAAACCCCATAACCTCAAAAGACATAACCCCATAACTCCAAATCCCATAAATCCAACCTCCATAACTCCAAACCCCATAAACCCAATCACCATATACGCAAACCCCATAATCCCAAACCCTAAACCCCATAACCCTAAACCCCATAAACCCATAACCCCAAACCCCATACCCGATAACCCCATAACCCCATAACCCCCAACAACATAACCCTATACCCGATAACCCCAAACCCCATAACCCCAAACCCCATAACCCCGAACCCCATAACCCCAAACCCCAAATCACATAACCCCAAAACTCATAAAACCATAACCAGAAACCTCATAATCCCAAAGAACATAAACGCCATAACCCCAAAACCCATAACCTCATACCCAATAATCCCATAAACCCATAACCCCATAACCCCAAACCTCATAAACCCATAACTCTATACCCCATAACCAGAAACCCCATAACCCCAAACAACATAACCCTAAACCCCATAACCCCAAACTTCATATCACCAGACCCCATAACCACAAACCCGAAACCCATACACCCATGACCCCAAACCCCATAAACCCGTACTCAATAACCCTATAACCCCATAACCCCTTACCCAATAACCTCATAAACCCATAACCCTATACCCCATAAGCCCTAACCCCATACCCTCAAACAACATAACCCCAAACCCCATAACCCCAAACCCCATAACCCCAATCCCAAAACCCTAAACCCCATAACCCCAAACTTCATAACCCCATAACCTCAAACCCCATAACCCCAAACCCCGTAACCCCACAACCCCATCACCTCAATCCCCATAAACCCATAACCCCGAACCCCAAACCCAATACCCAATAATCCCATAACCCTAAACCTCATTAACCCATAACCCTATACCGCATAAGCTCCAACCCCATAACATCAAACCCCATAACCCCATAACCCAATATTTCCAACCCCATGACTCCAACCCCCATAAACCCAAACAACATAACCCCAAACCCCAAAACCCGATAACTCCCACCCCATAACTCCAACCCCCATAACCCCATGCAACATAACTCCAAACAACAGAACCCCAAACCCTATAACCCCAAACCCCATTCCCAATAACCCAATAACCCCATAACCCCATAACCCAATTCCCAAAACCCTAAACCCCATAACCCCAAACTTCATAACCCCATAACCTCAAACCCCATAACCCCAAACCCCGTAACCCCACAACCCCATCACCTCAATCCCCATAAACCCATAACCCCGAACCCCAAACCCAATACCCAATAATCCCATAACCCTAAACCTCATTAACCCATAACCCTATACCGCATAAGCTCCAACCCCATAACATCAAACCCCATAACCCCATAACCCAATATTTCCAACCCCATGACTCCAACCCCCATAAACCCAAACAACATAACCCCAAACCCCAAAACCCGATAACTCCCACCCCATAACTCCAACCCCCATAACCCCAAACAACATGACCCCATACTACATAACCCCAAACCCCATAATCCTAAACCCCAAACCCCAAACCCCAAACCCTAAACCCCATAACCCCAAACAACATAACCCCATAACCCCAAACCCCACAACCCCAAACCCCAAACCCTAAATCCCATAACCCCAAACTTCATAAACCCATTACCTCAAATCCCATAACCTCATAACCCCATAACCCAAAACCTCATAAACCTATAACCCTATACCCATAAGCCCAAACCCCATACCCTCAAAGAACATAACCCCAAACCCCATAATCCCAAACCCAAAACCCTAAACCCCGTAACACCAAACTTCATAACCTCATAACCTCAAACCCCATTACCCCAAACCCCGTAACCCCACAACTCCATCACCTCAAACCCAATAACTCCATAACCCCAAACCCCATAGCTCGAAACCCCATAACTCCAACCCCCATAACTCGAAACCCCATACCTCCATAACCCCAAACCCCAAACCCAATACCCAATAATCCCATAATCCCATAACCCTAAACCTCATAAACCCATAACCCTATACCGCATAAGCTCCAACCCCATAACTCCAACCCCTTAGCTCCAACCGCATAACCCCAACCCCCATAACCCCAAACAATATATCCCCAAACCCCATAACCCCAAACCCCAAACCCTAAACCCCATAACCCCAAACAACATAACCCCATAACCCCAAACCCCACAACCCCAAACCCCAAACCCTAAATCCCATAACCCCAAACTTCATAAACCCATTACCTCAAATCCCATAACCTCATAACCCCATAACCCCAAACCTCATAAACCTATAACCCTATACCCATAAGCCCAAACCCCATATCCACAAAGAACATAACCCCAAACCACAAACCCTAAACTCTAAACCCCACAACCCCAACTTCATAACCCCATAACCTCAAACCCCATAACCACATAACTCCGTAACCCCATAATCCCAAACCCCATAACCTCAAACGACATAACCCCATAAGCCCAAACCCCACAACCTCATCACCTCAAACCCCATAACTCCAAACCCCAATCCCCATAACCCGATAACCCCATAACCCAAAACCCCAAGCCCCATACCCAATATCCCCATACCCAATAACCCCATAACACCATCACCCCATACCCAATAATCCCATAATCCCATACCTCATAAACCCATAACCCTATAACCTCATAACCCCATAACCATATAACCCCATAACCCCAAACAACATAACCCCAAACACCATAACCCCAAACCCCAAACCCTAAACCCCATAACCCCAAACTTCATAACCCCATAACCTCAAACCCCATAACTCGAAACCTCAAACCCCAAACCTCATAACCCCATACCCAATAACCCCATAACCCCATAACCCTATACCACATAACTCCAAACCCCATAAACTCCAAACACCATAAACCAAATCCCCATATACCCGAACCCCATAATCCCAAACCTCAAACCCTAAACCCCATAACCCCATAATCCCATAACCCCAAAACCAATACCCAATAATCTCATAATCCTAAACCTCATAAACCCATAACCATATACCCCATAAGCCCAAACCCCATAACATCAAACAACATAGCCTCAAACCCCATAACCCCATACCCAATAACTCCAAACCCAATAACCCTATAACCCCATAAACCCATATCTCCAAACTCCAACACCCATAAACCCAAACCACATAAACCCAAACCCCATAAGCCCAAACCCCATAAGCCCAAACCCCATAAGCCCAAACCCCATAACCTCAAACGACATAACCCCATAAGCCCAAACCCCATAACCTCAAACGACATAACCCCATAAGCCCAAACCCCATAATCTCAAACGACATAACCCCATAAGCCCAAACCCCATAACCTCAAACGACATAACCCCATAAGCCCAAACCCCATAACCTCAAACGACATAACCCCATAAGCCCAAACACCATAACCTCAAACGACATAACCCCATAAGCCCAAACCCCATAACCTCAAACGACATAACCCCATAAGCCCAAACCCCATAACCTCAAACCCCATAACTCCAAACCCCATAACTCCAACCCCCATAACTCCAAACCCCACAAACCCAAACCCCATATCCCCAAACCCCATAATCCCAATCCTCATAACCCCATAACCAATAACCGAATAACCCCATAACCTCAAACCCCATAACTTTAAACCCAAACCCCATAACCCCAAACCCCATAACGCTAAACCCCATAACCCCATACCCAATAACCCCATAACCCTATACCCCATAAAACAAAACCCCATAACCGCAAACAACATAACCCCAAAACAAATAACTCTATACCCCATAAGCCCAAACCCCATAACCTCAAACGACATAACCCCATAACTCCAAACCCCATAAACCCAATCACCATATACGCAAACCCCATAATCCCAAACCCTAAACCCCATAACCCCAAACCCCATAAACCCATAACCCCAAACCCCATACCCGATAACCCCATAACCCCATAACCCCCAACAACATAACCCTATACCCGATAACCCCAAACCCCATAACCCCAAACCCCATAACCCGAACCCCATAACCCCAAACCCCAAATCACATAACCCCAAACCTCATAAAACCATAACCAGAAACCTCATAATCCCAAAGAACATAAACGCCATAACCCCAAAACCCATAACCTCATACCCAATAATCCCATAAACCCATAACCCCATAACCCCAAACTTCATAAACCCAAACAACATAACCCTAAACCCCATAACCCCAAACTTCATATCACCAGACCCCATAACCACAAACCCGAAACCCATACACCCATGACCCCAAACCCCATAAACCTGTACTCAATAACCCTATAACCCCATAACCCCTTACCCAATAACCTCATAAACCGATAACCCCATAACCCCATACCCAATAACCCCATAACCCTATACCCCAAACCCTATAACCCCAAACCACATAATCCCAAAACAACATAACTCCAAACCTCATAACCCCAAACCTCATATCCCCATTACCTTATAACGCCATACCCAATAACCTAATAACTCCAAACCCCAAACCCCATAACACAAAACCTCATAACCCCAAACAACATAACCCCAAACCCCATACCCCCATAACCCTATACCCCATAACCTCAAACGAAATAACACCATAACCCCAAATCTCAACCCCATAACCCCAAACAACATAACCCCAAACCCCATAACCCTATACCCCATAATCCCAAACCCCATAACCTCAAACCCCATAACTCCAAACCCCAATCCCCATAATCCCAGACCCCATAACCCGATAACCCCATAACCACAAACCCCAAGCCCCATACCCAATCACCCCATAACCCCATCACCCCATACCCAATATTCCTATAATCCCATACCTCATAAACCCATAACCCTATAACCTCATAACCCCAGAACCATATAACCCCATAACCCCAAACAACATAACCCCAAACCCCATAACCCCAAACCCCAAACCCTAAACCCCATAACCCCAAACTTCATAACCCCATAACCTCAAACTCCATAACTCCAAACCTCAAACCCCAAACCCCATAACCCCATAACCAATAACCCCATAACCCCATAACACTATACCACATAACACAAAACCCCATAACCCCGAACAGCATAACCCCAAACCCCATAACCCTATCACCCTATACCCCATAAGCCCAAACCCCATAACCTGAGACGACATAACCTCATAACTCCAAACCCCATAAACTCCAAACACCATAAACCAAATCCCCATATACCCGAACCCCATAATCCCAAACCTGAAACCCTAAACCCCATAACCCCAAACCCCATAATCCCATAACCCCAAAACCAATACCCAATAATCCCATAATCCCATAATCCTAAACCTCATAAACCCATAACCATATACCCCATAAGCCCAAACCCCATAACATCAAACAACATATCCCCAAACTTCATAACCCCATATCTCCAAACTCCAACCCCATAAACCCAAACCACATAAACCCAAACCCCATAACTCCAACCCCCATAACTCCAACCCCCATAACTCCAAACCCCATAAACCCAAACACCAAACCTCATAACCCCATAATCCCAAACCTCATAGCCCCATAACCAATAACCCAATAACCCAATAACCCCATAACCTCAAACCCCATAACTCCAAACCCCAAACCCCATAAACCCAAACCCCATAATCCCATAAACCCATAACCCCAAACCTCATAAACCCATAACTCTATACCCCATAACCGGAAACCTCATAATCCAAACAACATAAACCCCATAACCCCAAAGCCCATAACCCCATAACCCCATACACAATCATCCCATAAACCCAGAAGCCCAACCAACATAACCCCAAAGAACATAACCCCAAACACCATAACCCTAAACCCCAGAACCCCAAACCCCAGAACCCCAGAACCCTATTCCCAATAACCCCATAACCCCATTCCCAATAACCTCATAACCCCAAACCTCTTAATCCCATAACCCCAAACCCCAAACCCCAAACCCCAAACCTCATAAACCCATAACTCTATACCCCATAACCAGAAACCCCATAACCCCATACACAATAACCCCAAACCCCATAAACCTAAACCCCAAACCCCTAACCCCATATCCCCAAACCCAATAACTCCGAACCCCATAACCCGAAACCCCTAACCCCATAACCCCAAACCCAATACCCAATAATCCCATAACCCCATATCCCCAAACCCCAAAGCCTAAACCCCATAACTCCAAACCCATAACTCCAACCCCCATAAACACAAACAACATAACCCCATACCCGATAACCCCATAAGCCCAAACCCCATAACCTCAAACAACATAACCCCAAACCCCATAACCCCATAACCCCATAACCCCATATCTCCAAACTCCAACCCCATAAACCCAAACCACATAAACCCAAACCCCATAACTCCAACCCCCATATCCCCAAACCCCATAATCCCAAACCTCATAGCCCCATAACCAATAACCCAATAACCCAATAACCCCATAACCTCAAACCCCATAACGCCAAACCCCAAACCCCATAAACCCAAACCCCATAACCCCATAACCCCAAACCCCAAACCACATAACCCCAAACCTCATAAAACCATAACCAGAAACCTCATAACCCCAAAGTACATAAACGCCATAACCCCAAAACCCATAACCTCATACCCAATAATCCCATAAACCCATAACCCCAAACCTCATAAACCCATAACTCTATACCCCATACCCAGAAACCCCATAACCACAATCCCGAAACCCATACCCCCATGACCCCAAACCCCATAAACCCGTACTCAATCACCCTATAACCCCATAACCCCTTACCCAATAACCTCATAAACCGATAGCCCCATAACCCCATACCCAATAACCCCATAACCCTATACCCCATAACCCTATACCCCATAACCCAAAACCCCATAACCCAAAACAACATAACCCCAAACCCCAAACTTCATAACCCCAAATCTCATAACACAAAACCTCATAACCCCAAACCTCATAACCCCATAACCCCATAACCCCATTTCTCCGAACCCCACAACTCCAACCCCCATAACTCTAAACAACATAACCCCAAACCCCATAACACTCAACCCCATAACCCCAAACCCCAAACCCGAAACCCTAAACCCCATAACCCCAAACTTCATAACCCGATTACCTCAAACCCCATAACCCCATACCGAATAACCCCAAACCCCATAACCCTAAACCCCAAACCCAATAACCCCGAACCCCATAATCCCAAACCCCATAACTCCAAACCCTATAACTCCAACCCCCATACACCCAAACAACATAACCCCAATCCCCATAACCCCAAACCTCATAAACCCGTAACCCTATACCCCATAACCCCATAACCCATAACCCCAAACCGCATAAACCGATAACCCTATACCCCATAACCGGAAACCTCATAACCCAAACAACATAAACCCCATAACTCCAAACCCCATAACCCCAAACCCCATAACCCCATACACAATCATCCCATAAACCCATAAGCCCAAACAACATAACCCCAAAGAACATAACCCCAAACACCATAAACCTAAACCCCAGAACCCCCGACCCCCGAACCCCAGAACCCTATTCCCAATAACCCCATAACTCCATTCCCAATAACCTCATAACCCCAAACCTCATAACCCCATAACCCCAAACCCCAAACCCCAAACCCCAAACCTCATAAACCCATAACTCGATACCCCATACCCAGAAACCCCATAACCACAAACCCGAAACCCATACCCCCATGACCCCAAACCCCATAAACCCGTACTCAATCACCCTATAACCCCATAACCCCTTACCCAATAACCTCATAAACCGATAGCCCCATAACCCCATACCCAATAACCCCATAACCCTATACCCCATAACCCTATACCCCATAACCCAAAACCCCATAACCCAAAACAACATAACCCCAAACCCCAAACTTCATAATCCCAAATCTCATAACACCAAACCTCATAACCCCAAACCTCATAACCCCATAACCCCATAACCCCATTACTCCGAACCCCACAACTCCAACCCCCATAACTCTAAACAACATAACCCCAAACCCCATAACACTCAACCCCATAACCCCAAACCCCAAACCCGAAACCCTAAACCCCATAACCCCAAACTTCATAACCCGATTACCTCAAACCCCATAACCCCATACAGAATAACCCCAAACTCCATAACCCTAAACCCCAAACCCAATAACCCCGAACCCCATAATCCCAAACCCCATAACTCCAAACCCCATAACTCCCACCCCAATAAACCCAAACAACATAACCCCAATCCCCATAACCCCAAACCTCATAAACCCGTAACCCTATACCCCATAACCCCATAACCCATAACCCCAAACCGCATAAACCCATAACCCTATACCCCATAACCGGAAACCTCATAACCCAAACAACATAAACCCCAAAACTCCAAACTCCATAACCCCAAACCCCATAACCCCAAACACCATAACCCTAAACCCCAGAACACCCAACCCCCGAACCCCAGAACCCTATTCCCAATAACCCCATAACCCCGTTCCCAATAACCTCATAACCCCAAACCTCATAACCCCATAACCCCAAACCCCAAACCCCAAATCCCAAACCTCATAAACCCATAACTCTATACCCCATAACCAGAAACCCCATAACCCCATACACAATACCCCAAACCCCATAAACCCAAACCCCAAACCCAATAACCACTATTCCCAATAACCCCATAACCCCATTACCAATAACCTCATAACCCCAAACCTCATAACCCCATAACCCCAAACCCCAAACCTCATAACCCCATAACCCCAAACCCCAAACCTCATAAACCCATAACTCTATACCCCATAACCAGAAACCCCATAACCCCATACACAATAACCCCAAACCCCATAAACCTAAACCCCAAACCCCTGACCCCATATCCCCAAACCCAATAACCCCGAACCCCATAACCCCAAACCCAATACCCAATAATCCCATAACCCCATATCCCCAAACCCCAAAGCCTAAACCCCATAACTCCAAACCCCATAACCCCAATCCCAATAACCCCAATCCTCATAAACCCATAACCCTATACCCCATAACCAGAAAACTCATAACTCAAAACATCATAAACCCCATAACTCCAAATCCCATAACCCCAAACCCCATAACGCCAAACCCCATAATCCCATAACCCCATACCCAATAATCCCATAAACCCATAACCCCATAACCCCATACCCAATAATCCCATAAACCCATAACCCCATAACCCCAAACCTCATAAACCCATAACTCTATACCCCATAACCAGAAACCCCATAACCCCAAACAACATAACCCATAACCCCTAACCCATAATCCCAAACCCCATAATCCGAAACCCCATAATCCCAAACCCCATAATCCCAAACCCCATAATCCGAAACCCCATAATCCCAAACCCCATAATCCCAAACCCCATAATCCCAAACCCCATAACCCCAAACCCAATAACCCCATAATCCCAAACACCATAACTCCAAACCCCATAACCCCATAACCCCTAACCCCTAACCGCAAATCACATAACCCCAAACCCCATAACCCCACACAACATAACCCCATAACTCCATAACCCCAAACTTCATAACCCCATACCCGATAACCCCATAACCCCATAACCCCATAACCCCATAACCCCATAACCCCATAACCCCATAACCCCATAACCCTATAACCCCATAACCCCATAACCCCATACCCGATAACCCCATAACCCCATAACCCCAAACCACATAACCCCATAACCCCAAACTCCATAACCCCATAACCCCAAACCCCATAACCCCAAACCCATAACCCCAAACCCCATAACCCCATAACCCCAAACCCCATAACCCCTAACCCCATAACCCCAAACCCAATACCCAATAATCCTATAACCCCTTTACCTCAAACCCCATAACTCCATACTCCAAACCCCAAAACGCAAACCTTGTAACCCCATAACCACATAACCTCCAACCCCATATTTCCATAACTTCATAACCCCAAACCGCAAACCCCAAACTTTAAACCCCATAACCCCAAACCCCATTACCCCAAACCCCATAATCGCAAACCCCATAATCCCAAACCCCATAATCCCAAACCCCATAATCCCAAACCCCATAATCCCAAACCCCATAATCCCAAACCCCATAACTCCAATCCCCATAACCCCATACCCGATAACCCCATAACCCCACAACCCCAAACCACATAACCCCATTACCCCAAACTCTATAACCCCAAACCCCATATCCCCAAACTCCATAACCCCAAGCCACATAAACCCATTACCCCAAACTCCATAACCACAAACCCCATAACCCCAAACCCCATAACCCCAAGCCCCATAACCCTATAACCCCAAACCCCATAATGCCAAACCCCATAATTCCAAACCCCATAATCCCAAACCCCATAACCCCATAACTCCATAATCCCAAACCACATAATCCTAAACCCCATAATCCGAAACCCCATAATCCCAAATCCCATAATCCGAAACCCCATAATCCCAAACCCCATAATCCCAAACCCCATAACTCCAACCCGCATAACCCCATAACCCCTAACCCCTAACCCATAATCCCAAACCCCATAATACCAAACCTCATAATCCCAAACCCCATAATCCCAAATCCCATAATCCCAAATCCCATAATCCCAAACCCCATAATCCCAAACCCCATAACCCCAAACCACATAACCCCAAACCCCATAACCTCAAACCCAATAACCCCAAACCCCATAATACTAAACCCAAAATCTACGTAAACTCCAGAACTTCATGACTCATAACCGGGTTATAATAATAATAATAAAAATATTAATAATAAAAAACGTGGTCTTTGTGGAATTAAAAAATTAGAAGCTTAATTTTGCTATAGAATTAAAAAATTTGCCATATTGATCTCTAAGTTTTGCGTAAATGAATTGATCGATAGATAGATATACTTGTAATTTGGATATAACATAAGAAAATACAGCAATTAAAGTAAATAATTTTTTTTTCATAATTCACTGTCGTCGTAATTGTTCTTAAATAAAATAGTCTTGTAATCACAGCTACGCAAGCCCTTTTTCTTTCCTTTATATTGAATGTACTATGATACTTCCTGTGAGGAGTGATGCTCTGGTCTCTCTTAATACCACATACGTATCTCACACATCTATTTTGAAGCCTTATTAGTTTTGTTTCAAGCTTATCCGACACATGAAGAGAAACCACAGAACAGTAATCTACATGAGATACAAACAGTGCACATGCAAGCTGCTTTTGAAATGCCACGGTGCTGCATGAACGAAAATATTATAGGTTATACAGATAGTATGATTAATTAATTCTTGTAACCGATTGATGTTGTATTCGGAGCCAAAAATGATCGCTTTTGTTGTGCCGACATGGAATCGCAGTCCAGATGCATTGGCCCATTCCGACACTGCCCGCGCAACAGCCGAGCGGCGTCGGGTGCACACACAAATATCCTTCTAGGTCACTTAAGTGTAGGTTTGCTACTCGTCCGCGTATAGCAAGTGTTCAACATTACCGCCAGTCAGTACGTCTTGTGATTCGTTTATGTACAGTCTGAACAGCAAGGGCCCCAGGACGGAACCCTGTGGCAGACCCAGATTGGTGGTTAGCCAATCTGATTTCCCATTGTTGTCTGATATGACTTTCTGTCTACGACCGAAAATAAACGAGATAATCCACAGGAGAGTACTTCTAGATAAATCCATGCGTATCATCTTGCGAAGTAGTTTAGATGGTGATATAGTATCAAACGCCTTGCTAAATTCATTAGTTTGTTTTTGACATTAATGCCAGTTTCATTAGTACTGTTTGCGTACTCTGATACTGTCGAAAACCGTGTTGTAAAGGATCCAGAATCTTTTTCGATTTTAAGAAATCGGTAATCTGGTCATGTACCATCTTCTCCCGTACCTCGGAGAGAAAGCTCTGTAGTGTTATTGGACAGAAATCGGACACGGTAAATGGAACTAATGTCTTTTTAAGAAGCACTTATTAAGCTTCCTCCAAGTCTCTGGGAAGACACCTCCGGACAGAGAGCAGTTAAAGCCTCTTGCTATGTGGTGACTCACAAACGGAAGAGCCTTAGCTACGATGCTATGGGGCATGCCATCCTCTCCCCTGACCTGCGACGAGACATGAGCAGTAGCCAGGACTACATCTGATACTGTCACTTCTTTAAAGGTAAAGCTGGCATCACTGGCAGAGTCCAAGATGCCGCTCAAATTAACGTCACCCTCGCTCTGAGATATTGATACACCCGCAAAGTGCGAGTTCAGCTCACCCAGCGAAAAGCATGCAACTCCCCTAGTGTCCTTGGCAGGAGCTCCAAGCCCTTTAGTTCCTTCCAAATATACTTCTTATTTTCAAGGGCTCTGAAAAGTTTCTTCTGCATGAAGATCTCCAGCACACATTTCATGCATTATTCTGCATCAGCCCCGAGAGATTGGTACTCTTGCCAAAATTTACCGTTTTGGTGTGTCGTAGTATCTGTGTACAGCGTCACGATGTTATATGCATTATAGTATGCTCTTTCGCGCAGCTCAGGGTAGCTGAGTTTAAATTTTCGCGCCGCCATAGTTCGCGCGCCGCCGCTAGGTGGCGTCGTCTAAACTGTCGTAGAAGTAGGCATGGCAAATCCTTATAGGACCGGTCGTTGCGGTAGTCGGCACCCGTGGAATCTCACTAAAGTAACTTGCCTAGTAACCCCTAGAGAGAACTATAGGGTTATCATCTAAGTTTGAGAATAAATCACGGCTTTTAATTAAACTTCTTATTGAATTATTTTGCTTACCCCCTCCTATCCATATATATCTATTCTATCTTAAGCTTGTCTCATCGGCGGTAACTGTCGCTGGAGCAGCTCTAGGCTTGTAGAAAGCTAGGACGAGGGGTGAGTGATTTTTCCTACCTATCCCAACGCAGAAGCAACACCGTGAGGTGATAAGCCAAGCGGCCTATATATGCCTCGGGTATCTGCAGAGCGCTCAGCTGCTCTTCTCCTCTTCCCAAGTCGAAGGACGACAAGCCAACCAGTCTACACTTCGGGTATCTGCAAAGCGCTCGGTCGCTCTTTTACGAGAAGCTGAGCCAATCAGTCTACGCTTTGGATCCTGAACAGTGCTCAGCCGCCGTCTTCTCCATCACCCTGGTGTACATCAACGTTTCTTTCTTAAATGAGACATATTAGCATGAATCCATGGCGGATTTGCTTTATTCTTTGGAATCAAACGACGACCTGTCACAGTTTCTCAGGTAAGATAAAAGATCTTCGTATTTGATAGACTTAAAATCCCTATAACTGAAGGAGCCAGTTTTAGGGGTATTGTTTATTTTAAATTCTATTTTAACATCTAGCAGTGTGTGATTTCTGTCAACGGGCGCCACCTGATAGCTAGCATTCAGCAATACATCATTGTCGTCTGTCATAATGACGTCAATCCACGTGTAAGACGCCTTGAGGTGATGAGACGCACCATGTTCTATTATTTTTAAATTAAGGTCATCAGCTAATCGCCTAACGAATTTTGCATCGTTCGACGTCTTTAATAGATTCTCATTCAGATTACGCATCAGTATTTTATAACTCTAGTCATACATATACGTGGCTAGTTTGTCAATAACATCTGGGTTTTGTGAAAATGGTACATATGGTGGCCGGTAAATTAAAGCAACAAAAAGGGGAGATGGGTGACTTGTTGTACGTTACGCATTATTTATTCAGAAGTATTAGGTTTACCATCCTGCGTAGTAGGTGGGTAGCATAAAATAGTGGCTGTAAAGGAATTATGTGCGTACAGGACTAACCCACCCTCAAATTTATTTCTATCGAATGTTGTTATTGAATAGCTTTTGATCTTTATTGCGATCATTAACGACGACGGGATAGAGGTGCGTCTCAGTAACTCCAAAGAGGTGGTAAGAGGGTTAGAGTTATTTTCTATAAATAATAGTAGAAAAAATTATAAAGATTATTGGAGTACATATGAGTTATTGCACTCTGAATATGATTCAAATGATATGAATCGGGATAAATTTATGAAAATAAAATCAAAATTAAAAACATCTAAAGCATCAGACAACAATAAATCAGATTACGTATGAAAACTACAAACATAACAAATATTTTTATGTCTAACATAAAGCAATTTGGATTCTTTTGTTCGGTGACGACCATTGATGAATTGATGATCAAATTTTTTGGGCGTTCAGTTCTAAAACAGTTTATGTCAAATAGACCTGTGAATTTGCCAAAGTTTGGCCGATATTATCTGAATTATTTAAATCAATAGTAGCTAAATGTTTTCTAATACTTTGAGGAAGTTGTTGTACAATTGTATAATTTTTCTCATAAACCGTCATTACTGGGCACAAATAATTCGCTTCTTTTAACTGTCTATAATAGAATGTTTGCAAAATTTTATCTATTTGTTCATTAAATTTTTTATTCGACCATTTACTTTTTGTTTTTACTTGAGTAGAAATATTAAAATATTTGCTTAAAAATGCAACTCGAAAATTCTCGTAATTATTAAAAGCATTTTGCAACTGGTACCAAATTCTAGCTTTATCATGTAAAAGAATATTCAAAATATTTAATTTTCTGTTATCTATAATATTTTTAATAGCACAAAATCGTTCAACATCGTCTAAGAATTTTACTGGATTTGTTAAATTTTGATCTTTAAATTTTGGCGTCTTAACTTCTAGACTCATACTTTGTACGTTACCGATAATCGAAAAAAATTCTGCTGTGTAATCCCGTGGCAGAGCTGGTCCCATAACTGGTTGAGCATTGGCAGCCAGTGATGGATTATGCGCATTTCTCATGCGCTCTGCCTCTGCCTGTTGTTCCTGTAATTGCTCTCGCAATCGTTGAACCTCGTTGTGAAGCGGATTGTCATATTCAATCGCCTGTCTCGCATTGGCGATGTCGCGTTGTTGTGCCCCCAACTCCTCGCGACTCTGCTCTAGTTCAGCTCGCTGCCTATCCAGCTCCCCTTGTTGTGCTCGCATTTCATCACGCTGTCTTAATGCCTCCTCATTGCGTTCGTCGTCTTGAAAAACCGACATTTTCGCCTCTCCCGTTTGTCCAAGATGTTTTGTTTTCCTATTAACATTCACAAAATAAGAAACTGTTCTATTTGATCGCCTTCCTGATCTCGTTATGTAGGTTGAATTTTTATTTTCTATATATAGTTTAATTATAAAATTTATGGCGCAGTTCATTAGGTTAATTAACGAAAATTAATCCTACCAATTTGTTCGGTGCCATTGTAATATCAAGGGGCGCGGCAGCGCCCGCTGGCACGTATAAGTAACCACGGTACGATACGAAGCCGAAGGGCGCACCGTCGCCTTTTATACGTCTAATTGTGCCTTTTTAACCTCTTCAAAATCTTTAAATATCAATATCTAAACACTGATTGACTTATGTGCAGTCTATTGACACTGCTTTAAGAGATAATAATTTAGTCTATCACGTAAAAAAAGTTTCTGTTAAAAAAGATTCATCTAATTAAAGATATAAAGCAGAATATATTTGCTCAAATTTTTTCTTTTCATTTTGTTCTCCGCATTTCCGTTTTCTCTAATCATATATATGTGACTTCCGTTTTCTCTACTCATATGTATATAATATACACATATCATATGTATAACACACATATACACACATACAGACCATATATATATATATATAGTGCCTGCAGACAGTGCAGACGACAACCACAAAATCTTCTAACCTATTATCAAAATCAAATGTTGAAGGATGAAGGACGCGTTTGTGTCATTTGTATTATTAAAATAAAATGGGTTGTTTTTATGTGATTTGTTTTTATTACGTGATGAAATCTCTGTACAACGATTTCGAAAAATATCGTACGTCCGAAAAAGTGGCAAGACGGTCATGTGCAATAAAATTATTGCAATCCCAAGTGTAGTTGGAAAAAGCTGCAGTTTTACACGGTAAGAGAGAAGATAAAGAAAATCCCAAGTGTAGTTGGAAAAAGTTGCAGTTTTACATGGTAAGAGAGAAGATAAAGAAAAAGACTAACAGTGAATTCTGTCGAAAGAGATGAAGAACGCACAACATTCAGGAGTACTGGATAAGGTATTACCATCGCTCCATTTCTGCAGGAGGCTACATCAGAAGTTGTACCGAGACCATTTCCTTGACAGAATTTAAATCATCAAGAAAGAGCAGGGAATGTCTAGCATTGCAAGTAAAGAAGACTAGTAAAAGAAGAGGTAGAATAGTATAGTACACAAAAAGGAACAATTAAGGACGTCTTCTCTGCCTTTGAGTATGTTGCCCCCTTGAAACTCACAAGGAATAAACAAGATGAAACGAGCATTACTGAAATAATGAAGTCATCAAGTAAAGTTGTTTTGCTCAGAAATATGGTTGGAATTTCTTTGGTGCCACGCTTATAGGTAAAGTCATTGTTAAAATGCATATACAGCAATTAGCTGTGATAATTGCATTCAACGAAGAATTATTAGATAAAATTTTTGTTATACTTGTGGTGTGCTACTTCTTAGTAACAAGTATTTATGTGCTTGTGTGTAATCATCATCGCGGATAGACAAAGTCATCTGCTGATTGATCATAAACATACAGGGCATACGCCACTATGCACCAGAAAAATATCACACAATCATGAGGATGCAGTAATTAAATATCCGCTCTGATGTTGTCACGATGTAAATATAATACAAATTAAGTTCTCCAATCAAGTAGGTGTATCGCAGAAGCATCTGTTAAATATTTAATACTCCAATAGATGTACTGTTTTTTAACACAAATTTTTGTTATTGACAAGGGTGTTTGTGAATCTTTGTACTAGTATAAGTGCTTCTTGTGTTTAAAGGATATTACTCAATTTTACTGTAAACTGCTTGTTATAGCGAGGTATAAGGTCAAATGCTAAGATTCTGTCTTTTCTTGATATCTCAAGCAATTATACTCTCAGGATAAAATAAACAGCCAGTGAAGTTTGAATACAAATCAAGATCTCTAATCAAGTTGCTGAGTCACTAAAGCATCTGGTAAATATTAAATACTCGAATAGATGTACTGTTTTTTAACCCAAATTTTTGTTATTGTTGAGGGTCTTTGTGAATCTTTGTACTCGTGTAAGTGCTTCTTGTGTTTAAAGGATTATTTGAAAGTAACATATAACATACTAATGTTGTATCCAGATATAAAGTCAACGCTGGCTCAGAAGGGTCATTTTAATGAAATTACAAAACTATAATTAATCAAATGTTTGCAAGCTCAGGTTTATAATTACATTAAAAAGACTCTTTTCACCCAGCGTTAACTTGATATCTGAATAAAACATGAGAATAATATAAGGTTCTTTCGAAGGAATTTTATTTAAATTTATTTTAAGTGAATTTTCATAATCAAAAAGGCCTACATAATGGTTTAGGTAAAATTGCAAAAGAATACTTCAAGTATTTTAAAAGAAAATGGAGTCAATGAAACTTTCAAGTTACCCATAAACAAACATTTATTTATTTGAAAGTAACACGTAATATACTCATGTTTTATCCAGATCTAAAGTCAACGCTGGCTCAGAAGGGTCATTTTAATGAAATTATAAAACTATAATTAATCAAATGTTTGCAAGCTCAGGTTTATAATTATATTAAAAAGACTCTTTTCACTCAGCGTTGACTTGATATCTGAATAAAACGTGAGAATATTATAAGGTTCTTTCGAAAAAAAATTTTTAAAATTTATTTTAAGTGAATTTTTATAATCAAATAGGGCTACATAATGGTTTAGGTAAAATTGCAAAAGATTACTTCAAGTAGTTTAAAAGAAAATAGAGTCAATGAAACTTTCAAGTTACCCATACACAAACATTTATTTATTTGAAAGTAACACATAATATACTCATGTTCTATCCAGATATAAAATCAACGCTGGCTCAGAAGGGTCATTTTAATGAATTTATAAAACTATATTTAATCAAATGTTTGCAAGCTCAGGTTTATAATTACATTAAAAAGACTCTTTTCACTCAGCGTTGAATTGATATCTGAATAAAACATGAGAATATTATAAGGTTCTTTCGAAGGAATTTTTTTAAAATTTATTTTAAGTGAATTTTCATAATCAAATAGGGCTATGTAATGATTTAGGTAAAATTGCAAAAGATTATTTCAAGTAATTTAAAAGAAAATTGAGTCAATCAAACTTTCAAATTACCCATACACAAATATTTATTTATTTGAAAGTAACACATAATATACTCACGTTTTATCCAGATCTAAAGTCAACGCTGGCTCAGAAGGGTCATTTTAATGAAATTATAAAACTATAATTAATCAAATGTTTGCATGCTCACGTTTTTATTACATTAAAAAGACTATTTTCACCCAGCGTTAACTTGATATCTGAATAAAACATGACAATACTATAAGGTTTTTTTGAAAGAATTTTATTTAAATTTATTTTAAGTGAATTTTCATAATCAATAGGGCTACATAATGGTTTAGGTAAAATTGAAAAAGATTACTTCAAGTAGTTTAAAAGAAAATGGAGTCAATGAAACTTTCAAGTTACCCATACACAAACATTTATTTATTTGAAAGTAACACATAACTTTCTAAAAAGTAAAATCTTGGCAAGTATAAGTTTCGTTATTACCCACAATATAAATTAAAAGAAATACGCTACAATTAAAAGGCATAGTGCGTTTCTTACACATAAGAATTGTACACGTAATTATTGTACACAATTTAGCATTGGTCAAATATATCTATATATAATTTGACCAATGCTAAATTGTGTACAATAATTACGTGTATAATTCTTATGTGTAAGAAACGCGCTAAGCCAATTAAAATAGTAAACATAAACTAATATTCTATTTTTAAAATATTTCTATTTTTTCGAGAATAGTAGGAATACATTTCCGTCTCTGGAAAAGTTGTGAAATCTATAAAAAATACCTTTCTAAAAAGTAAAATCTTGGCAAGTATAAGTTTCATTATTACCCACAATATAAATTAAAAGAAATATGTTATTACCAAAATAAGACGTTCAATTATGAATTTCATGAATACGCTACAATTAAAATAGTAAACTTAAACTAATATTCTATTTAAAAAATAATATAGTTTAAAATATTTCCATTTTTTACTAATTCTGATAATCTCAAATGAACGCTAAAGAAATTAATGAAATCGATTAATAAATTGGCAAGTATTGTATTTTTATTTGTATATCAATTTCCTTCTTTTATTAATTAGTATGAAGTATACAAATTATTTAAAAAATATTATAGTTTAAAATATTTCTATTTTTTACTAATTCCGATAATCTGAAATAAACGCTAAAGAAATTAATTAAATCGATTAATAAATTGGCAAGTATTATATTTTTATTTGTAACTCAATGTCATTTTTTTATGAATTAGTATAAAGTATACAAATTAATAATACCTTTCAAATTTAATATTGTAAGACATGTTGATAAGAAATAGGTCAAAAAGTCGAACCTCTGACACTGATCTATAATACTCTCACTACATTACACTCGCGTTACATGTAGTGCGCATATGGAAATTCATTTCTATTATAGGTAAGCTAACTGATACTTTTTGAAATCAAGACAATATAATATTACGGACAAACAGTTTATACCTTATCTAGGGCTCTGACTCGCTGCCATCGTTAATTGATACGAACCTTAGGTAACTCGAGCACTATTCGAGGTTATTTTTCCCAAACTCGAGCAATGTTCCAGGTTTAACTGTAGTTCAATATAAAATATAGTGCATTGACGGTCTCCTTAATTTCGACATATAACTATGAACATACTTGGCGGACCCGTCGTCTCGAAGTTTACGGTGTTCGTAGAATAGAAGGTAATATTTCTAAGTAAAAGAAGTTAGCAAAATCATAGACTTTTTTTGAGGACAAAGCCATCTAAGGCGCACCCGACTAGGGTCCGCACAGCCGGATAGTATGGGGTTAGTTGGGGATGCACCCACCGCGTGTATAATATAGGACGAAAAATAACATAAACAAAAACGCGAGAAAACTACACGGCCATTGCATCGCAAACCTACCCACTAAAACCTACCTCCCTTTACTCTTCTGGCGGAACCCAGCTTAAAACTGTTGCTCACATTAATTCAAGGTGGTGCCATTCTTGTGTCATCTTGACAAAACCGCTTCTACCTAGAGCTGGAATAAATCTAAAATTTCAGTTTAACCCGTTTCATTTATACGCGTATTCGAACCGGCGCATTAGCATAATCATAGATGCTGAAAACATATATGTATACAATTGTTTTATGCAATATGTCATGTGATATATATTTAATGAATAAGACAATATTAATAATGATGACGAACTCTTGAGATAAAAGCTAAAAGAACGTATCATATGCAAGAAATAGTAAGTAGTTTATTATGTCACAAAACACAGACAGCGCTGTAATTTTGGATATTACTATAAGTTTTTTAAAGGGTACAAAAATATGTAATGTTTTATTATAAAAGAATAAAATAAATTAAATATAAAAATATTGAGTAATACACGTTGGATGTTTATGATCAAAAATTGATGTTAAACACGGTAAGTAGTCCACCGATAGACGGCGAGACGACGGGTCCGCCAAATATGTTCATAGTTATATGTCGAAATTAAAGAGACCGTCAATGCACTATATTTTATATTGAACTACAGTTAAATCTGGAACATTGCTCGAGTTTGGGAAAAATAACCTCGAATAGTGCTCGAGTTACCTAAGGTTCGTATCAATTAACGATGGCAGCAAGTCAGAGCCCTAGATAAGGTATAAACTGTTTGTCCGTAATATTATATTGTCTTGATTTCAAAACGTATCAGTTAGCTTACCTATAATAGAAATGAATTTCCATATGCGCACTACATGTAACGCGAGTGTAATGTAGTGAGAGTATTATAGATCAGTGTTAGAGGTTCGACTTTTTGACCTATTTCTTATCAACATGTATTTATGTCAAATTTAATGTCTTACAATATTAAATTTGAAAGGTATTATTAATTTGTATACTTTATACTAATTCATAAAAAAATGACATTGAGTTACAAATAAAAATATAATACTTGCCAATTTTTAAATCGATTTAATTAATTTCTTTAGCGTTTATTTCAGATTATCGGAATTAGTAAAAAATAGAAATATTTTAAACTATAATATTTTTTAAATAATTTGTATACTTCATACTAATTAATAAAAGATGGAAATTGATATACAAATAAAAATACAATACTTGCCAATTTATTAATCGATTTCATTAATTTCTTTAGCGTTCATTTGAGATTATCAGAATTAGTAAAAAATGGAAATATTTTAAACTATATTATTTTTTAAATAGAATATTAGTTTAAGTTTACTATTTTAATTGTAGCGTATTCATGAAATTCATAATTGAACGTCTTATTTTGGTAATAACATATTTCTTTTAATTTATATTGTGGGTAATAATGAAACTTATACTTGCCAAGATTTTACTTTTTAGGAAGGTATTTTTTATAGATTTTTATTAGCTTAGAAAACATCGAATGAGAAATTGTTACAAAATTCTCTAATTAAATGATTCTAAAATAAAGGATATTAAGCCATATATTCTATAAACACTATTAATTTAATACTTCATGAAATGACCGGGCGCCAGCTCAGATTATGAGCATGAGTCAAACACAATTAGTTTCAACCTGCAAAACGAGGATAGGATTTATAAACATTATAATAAAAAAATAAATAATTAGAATATATCAATATCACTTTATTCCTGTAACAGCGATCCCTATAGAAGAATTATTATTTGACCTCGTAGTTTCACGCATTCGCGGGACATAAATAAACAACTTTACTTTCACAATTCGTTTCGCGTCTTTATCTCGGATACGATCCATAATCGTCTTGATTATAATCTTAATACCTTCGCTATTATCATCTTTCTCATCATCTATATCATATTTGTTACCCTTCATCTACCTATTCATTAATAAACCAACATCGCGTCGGCCGTATTAATTCGTCTTTTTCTACTGAACTTTAAAATTAAATACAAGCGCACGGTACAAATGTATTAGAATCGCTACGCGTGTTATTCCCGCATCTATATATAATATTCTTTATAAATAAGTAAATACAACTCTCGGCTTTAATTATAATACAAGGAGAACTTATCTTTATATAATCGCCGCTGCAATACGATGGCGATGAGCTGGCTCGTCCCGAAGTTGCGTTGTCGCTGATCGTTCTCCGTCCACACTTCAATAACCCAATAAAGTTGATGGAATTTGATCTTCTTAATTCTATCCTCGAGAAGGGGATTTGGCAGAGAAGCCACCAATTGAAACTTTTTACAGAAAACTGGATGAAGGTGAACACGTGGAGACTTGATTCGGCTGAATGTCCCAAGATGATCCGGGAGCTGCATACGATAGGACGGATGCCGAGCGAGAGAGAGCGAGTAAGCTGTCCGTGTCACCTCGAGGTGTGAGCGACAGGTCACGTGGTTCAAGCCCAGCGCGACATGATCGCTCTCTTAACTAGGTCAATTGCCGACTGTCGCTTGTCGTGACCTATATTATCATCGTTTTGGCGGGTGTTACAAAGAAGGATATTTTACACCCTTACAGTGTACTATATATAAATGCTGCCTACTTTAATTTTATTAACTTAACCCCCCCTCCCGCCTCCTTACTTTCCAACTCTTTTCTAATTTTACACTTTTTAGAATTATTGCGTTAGATGACTTGTCTATAGTCGTATAAATAAAGCATAATAACTACAGATGCAAACGCATAATTATTTTCCGATTTATTGCGTTACATGACTTTTTCTATAGTCGTAGAAATGGCGCATAATAACTACACATACAAAAACATAATTATATCCCACCGCCCGTCCCCCTTCTTATTTCCAATTTTTTTTCTACTTTTGTACTTTTCCGATGTATTGCGTTACACGACTTCAAACTAAATAAATCGATAATACGCATTAGAATGAGAAATAGAATATACAGACAGACTCACTTGGTTCGAGACTCCTGTCTCTGACCTTCCCTGTCCAATACTTCCGCCTCTGCCGCTGCGCATATTCACTCGGCTCCTGGTTGCCACCGAGCGGTAACGAGAGAGAGAGAGAGAGAGAGAGAGTCTCTATGTACGTTGCTTATGCCTCGTAGCTTCCGTGGCGTGGTGTTCCGTACCGCACCTCTCACCTCTCTCCAATATGTGCGGTTTCTCCACGCTCTCACTTCTTTCTACTAAACAAACTTATATTTACATACAGTCTATAATGTTATATATTTAATGTTATTTATCCGGACCTACGAACAGGGAATACCAATTCCCTCTGCAGGATTTGCGGCGTTATAGTGTGTTATTGTGTAAATACTTGATATATTTGACGTAAGACTGGATTGTTCCCTGATACATTATTTTGACAAATGTACTCGGCGGTGATTGTTCTCGGTTGATCTTATTCGGATGTTTATTTAGGACCTTTACCAGCGCGTAAAACAGCGTTGCGGTTTCCTGTACTTTCCGATCGATATCATTGAATCTTGCTAACGTTCGTTTGCTAGATCCATATCTATCCCTCAAATCATCTAGGATAGTAAATAAATTTTTTGTATTAAAAATCATATTTGTCGTATGTATGTAGGTTAGGATAGTCCACGAAGTTTGGGTGGTCCGTAGAGTATGAATTTTCTCGGAGTATATTGTTGGATTAGACTTCAGCTTCTCTACTTGGTAGGTTAGGTTAGAATCAACGTTTAAAATTGCCATGGCCATTAACAGGATAATTTTGTAGGATTACATGCTTCTGGAAATGAAAAGAAAAGCATTTGTTATTATATATAAAATTTGTAGAGATTAGAGAAAGAGGATAGTTTATGAATGAATGATATGGTTGAAAGTTATTTGTTTATTCTATAGCGCTATATGTGGAAGGTACGTTTCCTACATTAATTTTATCAAGGTGTTTTAAGATTCTTTTCCCGCGATCATTTAGTAAAATAACATTATTTGTGTCCAACATAACTACTATCTTGAATATACCATGATATTCGATTCGTAGTTAGGACATTCTCGTTAATAATTCACACATATATGTGGTATAGATATCGGACTTTTCTGTTGGAAGATGTTTTGGTAAACGAGCAATTTTCAAAAGACTACATCGAGATATAATAGAAAAATATGGCGTAAGGAACCATTTTATCTCAATCCTTGAACTTTACTATGTAATATTTTATGAATTCGGTCATTGCAGTATGACTTATCTCCAAGAAACCGTTGTTCACGTAGTACCATTAACTCATGTAGTACCTTTCCTATGAATGAGGTGCATTGTCAGATAATACGAGTTGCCGTGTTCCATAAATAGCTATTGCAGTTCTGGCTACCGCGTCTGCGATTGTTTCGGCTTTAGTATTAGGTATAACAATGGCGAGACAATATTTTCCAGTCATAGGAAGTGTCCATTTATATTTTATGAAAAGCTCACCCGGTGTGTCCATGATCATCATCGGTTCTTTGTTTTTGATTGTAGCCAATTTTTGTTTCTGACAACTCATGCATTTTTGTTAAATGTCATGATCTCCTATTATTATTCACGTATGATGTTTCTCTGATGGAGGGATAGTAGTACCGTAGCACACTATCAGTGTATAATCGCTTTGATTAAAAATTACGCGACATGTGTGTAAAAATGACACAAAATTTATCAATTCTATTTTGTCTCCAGTTTTTGACATTCGTAATGTTTTAGCTTGTATGAATTTATTGCTTCTGCGAACACTTTTAAACGTGGTTTGATACCATCTAAAAAGAAAGCATCAATGAATGAATTTGTAATTATTGTAAAAATTGTTTTGTATTTACCTAGAGGTGTTACAGCAATTTTTTTTATTTTCAACTTGGCATTTTGTAAATAACTTTTATTTACAAGATTTAGGTCGATTATAATTTGTCTATGTTAGATGTAACTTCTGCATCAGAGGGTGTAAAATTTAAAACATTGTCTCTTACTCGTGATGTTTTCGTCTGAAAAGCAAGTCGTAAATTTAGAATTTGGTGATTTCAAAATATCCGGGTAAAACGAATACGAAGACGAAGTGTCCGAAAAAGGACTTTTTCTCTGTATTTCGGGTGTTATATCGTCCTCTGTATATGATACGTCAGTGTTCAATGGTTCTGAGTCCTCGAAAATATGTGACAGTTTATAAGGATAAACGCGAGAGAGAATTTCATCTAAATCTTTATTTGTCTCTTCATTTATCGGCGTGGACTTGTAGCGAGACGGGCTCGGTTGGATTTTATTTGCCTCTCCGTCCCACCGATTTTCTTCTAATTGTCTATTACACCGTTCCTCTTCTGAGCTGATTTCTAAGGGTAACTCGACAATTTTTTTGTTCATATCTCGGGAAAACGGTAGTAGTTTCCATTGCAAGTGTAAGTTGCCAGTCGTAAAAGCTGTTTTATGTCGATCATCAGGATGAATTTCTATTTGATGGAACCCACTTGCCAAATCAAATATTGAAAAGTATTAGTTATGTTCGACAAGGGTTGGGCAGATATGACTAACTTTTTATTCAATTCTCTGTAGTCGATGACTAACCTCCATCTCTTTCGTCCATTAGAGTCGTTTTTCTTTGGGACTACCAATATAGGCGGGTTGAAAGAGCTTGTAGAGGGCTCCACCAGTCTATCTTGTAGTAGTTTATTGACTTGTTTTTGTATCTCCTCTTGATGGACCATTGGGTAACGATATTGTTTTTTAATTACTGGTATGTCGTCTGAGGTTGGTTTTTATGTATTGCAGGATATCCATGGTTGGTAATAAATCACCTGGAAGGTAAAATAAATCAGATACTCCCTTACAAGAGCAAGGGCATGGTCCCTTTCCTCGTCGTTCAGATAGTCTAATTTCAGCAGTTCAAGGATTCTTTTGAAACGTGATGATTTGTCAGTAGCGTCTTCGCTGCTCGGGTAGTCCTCAAAAAGTCCTTGGATTCATCAGGACAATCCAATTAGGTAGGTTTCTTGTCTACTTAGATATCTTCTTCCAGTGTATTAATAGCTAATATCCAACGCGTATTGTCCTTGACAAATCACTAGTACTTGAGCCATGAAAACCCCATCAATTGTATTTATTTGCAGTAGATAGGCTGTTTTATTTTTGGTTGGCTCAACTTTGATTTAAATAAGGGCTCAGTGTCGGCCCTTCAGTGTCTGCATGCTGTACTCTAAATTAGGATCGGGAATGATATCCTCCTCTGGATTTCCCATAGTTTCAATAACTTCCATCATTAATTCATTTCCTGAGAACGAATTATCGTGACTTTTCAGGACTTGGATTGGTCCTTATAGGTTTATGTCCGGGACCAAAATTACATTGTGAAATAAAATCTTGGCGGCTTCCTGTTTCAGGAAGGACACCCCTCAGATTCCTCCCATTGGGATGGGTAGGTCTTCAGTGATCACTTGGAAGGTTACCGAATTATTTCCTGTAGTGTTTACGGTGTCTCATCTTACTCCTACTAGTTTATGGCAGAGTAAATGCCAATTTCAGTTCTTTGTCCTAATGTATTGACTTGAATTATGGACACTTCTGCTCCTGTGTCGACAAGAAGTTATGATGAGTTCTTTAGTTCTGGGGATCGCAACTTGATGATGAGTGTGTGTCCTTTGTCTTTCGCTGCGTTAACAGCTGTTTCGCCGACAGAAACCTGACGTTGGCTGAACGCTCTGTGTTTGTTTCGCTCACCTGGGCATCTTTGCTGGTAGTATAAATGATTTTGACTTCGATTTTGCTATCTCAGTGGTTGCTGTATTTCTAATGGTGTTTGGTGAAAAGACCCTGATCGGCATTTCTGTTAGCATGATGCAGGGTGAAATGGAAACAGGTATAGTTGCATCATTTGCATAGGCTCTTGTTGCCCATACTACCCATATTGTGGTTCCTGGTAACGATAGTGTTGATGAGATTATATAGAGCCTGAGTTCGAGTAGTTTCCAGTTGGTTGTTGCCGGAAGTTAGGGCTCTGACTAATGGATCTGAACCATTGTTGATTGTTGGCACCGTGTCTTTTCTCATAGTTGCTTTGCTAAGCTCTAAGTGGAGGGTGACCGTTGATGAGGTTCCTACACCCTTCTCTCTGACCTTGATTCCTCGTCCTTGAAGTTCACTACTCTTTGGCTTCATTCTGGTTTCCGAATGTTGGGTTTCTCTGCTTATAGTATGCTAATTGCAGCTTGTTATTGCTGATCCGACCCACTGGGCAACTTCTAGGGTATTTTTTTAATGTAGTGAGAGATGCCATGCCTATCGCAAATAATATATCATCTGCCAATCGTCTTTGGAAAGCTTCGATGGCCATCCCTTTAAGCATCCTTGTCATATTTTTTACGTCTTCGCAGTAAGCTGAATAACTGTTCTTTGGAGCGAAATATTGTTTAAGGGCCTCCTTAAGGGTGTCCACGCTGTTGATGGTTTTTCCAGCTATGGCATCCCTGGCGGTGTCTCTTAATATCGATATTACTCCCTTGATATTATCGATATTACATCCTCCATGAATGTTTTCAAGGACTGCATTTTTCTATCGTAGACAGGAACGTGTTGTAGTCTGTACTTGTTGGTGGTGTGCTAGTTTTTTCACGTCCATCATTTTGTTAGATTACCCTTTGAATAGTAATTTTTCTTTATGTAGTTTTATTAGACGTCCTGTGGAGCTTGAGGCTCTGCCGACTGCTGTACCTGTGTTGAAAGTACCTGTGCATGACTGTCTGTCGTGGTTTCGGTTGCAACTAAGTTGATGGCCTGTTACTGTCCCAGTACTCCGTGATAGAACTGGTTCCTGCCCTTCAAAGACACCCCCAGTATTGACGCCAACCATTTAATTTGGACTTTCTTACCGAGGTTGCTGTCTCTTCTTATTTGCATTATTGAACACTCTCATTGGATACTTCGCTGCACTCAAGCTTTTCACTGGCATACGCAACTAGTACACGTACATGTACACTGTTTTCACATCCCACTTGATTTAGTTATTTTTATGATATGTTTTATGCTGCACATTTCTATGTTTTATGGAAAATTTTATTTTATCAGTTCCTGAACCGATCCCTCGAGTAGGTTACTTCAGAAGCACCACTCGACATGGATTCGAGAATAATTAGATGAGTACATACAATTATTATTATATTATATTTATATAAGAATTATATGTATATAAATATATGTATACAGGCCTCATAATTATATTCTATGTTAAGTGCTTTGATACAAAAGAATTTTCCTCATTGTGGATGGTAACCTTGTTGTGCCTATTTTTCGGTTGCGCTTAACGATTATGTACTAGCTGGTATCTGTAAGTGCACCATTGTGAGTTTAGGGTACCTTTGAAACATAACATTGCACTTAACGGTTCTGCGGTAACTATTGTGTACAGATAAACGAGCTGCGCTAGGCAGATCTGCTGTAACCCCCCTTTTTATTTATGAGTGAAGATGTTAATGAGTGCATGAGCAAAGCTGAATAGAAAGAGATAAAGGGAGGAGAAAGAAAGTTAAGAAGGTGTCGATTTTATTTCTTTTCATTGTAACACTTATCCAACACTTGATTTGATTTTTTTAACAAATTTCCGCGAGATAATTCCACTGCTTAACTACCAGCTAATTTACGCTGTTACTTTCGACAGCGTAAAATTTATTTGTAAAATGTTAAATTTAATTAGTTTACGTTTTTACAGTCACGAGTCGCTTTAAGAGCGACAATTCGTGTGCAGAATTGACTGAACTTGTCAACTTTTAATATATGCATATATTTATATAGGTAACATAAGCTGCGCTTCGGTGCGTGAGTATTTAACTGCTATACCGTCCCAAAAGGTCTAGAAACTCATTATATGAAATATAATTATTGAAGGATACAGTTAGGTGTGAGAATGCGTTATAACAGAATAAATGAGAGAATAAATAGGCTAATATATTAGAGAGTAAGTTGTAATGGGGTCCTCAATTTGTTAATTATAATTAATCAAACAAGCAAATGTCCTGCTGGCGTGCGCCACATGCAACGTGTATGTGCGACTTACCGTTGAGCTTACCTTTGGTGGCTCGGCCCGCGGCGACTCGCCGCAGTAACCTTACGCCGGTGTAGCTGTGCAGGCTTTCCCTCGTACATGGCGAATCTACGGGGGATTACGACTCTGTGCGGAGTTTTCTCGATTCACAAGTTTTTGCGACCTGAAAGGAACGCGAAAACGTGAAGGCTAATTCTCTCGCAATACGAATAGCAATTCAGCTATGCTTGTCAGCCTAACTTGATGCGGGGAGCAGGCGGGTCCGGGTTTACTAATGACACAAATAATTTAGCAATAACAATAACTAAACTATATTCTGCTATAGAAATAAGTAAGAAAATATAATGAAGATAACAAGGTGATATTAATAACAATAACAATGATACGAACCAAAATATAAATAACGTGCAGGTTGAGCGTCGCATGCGTGTTAAGCACGACCGTTGCTGAACACGTCGCCGTATTCGGAGAGGGTTTCCGTCACCCGCGGGCCACTCCTATCGCGGTATATTAGGAGCCCTTATATGCTGGGGGTACGGCACACTATTTGCAGTGTGGCCCTTTCGTACGCACACGTATACCCCAGGGCTAGCCTTTACCTCTATTATATAGAGTGTGCCGAATAGAAGATGAAACGCCACTGCTGCCGAGTCTCTTCCTCACGCTCCTTCTCTCTCTCTCTCTCTCTCCGCTGGCCGCTATCTTAGCCGAGTTCTCTCTCCTTCCCTTTCTCTTCTCCTCGCTTGCTGTGGGAGGCTTCTTGGAGATTCCATCTGTAACAACAAAAAGAGATTCGGGTATGGGGAAATCGTCTTTATGCAAGTGGATTTCTAGTGGTTCGCCGGGGGGATCTATTCGCCGGTGAACTTGGATCTTTTAATTTACTGACTCCTTTGGGCCGACCGCGTGATCGTCTCTCTGATATTCTCGCTTCATTCGGTGGGTCATTCGACGGTTTGCCGGATCCTACGTTCTTGACGACGTATGCTGTTTGACTGAGTCTTCCTCGTTTTGCTGCCGGTGCGCCTCGCGTGGTGATTTTGGGTGATATTACCCCCGCTGGGGTCGCCGTCTGCACCTTTTCATCGGATAGTGGAGGGTCGCTTATCTCCTCCGCCTCCCCATGTGGTCGAGTCGACTCCTCTTCTTGTATTCCAGAAGTGTTAGTTGGTTCTTCGGCAGGATCATCGACAGGTATAAATATGTTCAAGTCTTCGGCTTGGACTAGTTCTTCTACTTGTTCCGAAGGGCCGAAGAGCTTGTACGAGTTAGGCCCGTACACCCGTAATACGATAAATGGTCCTGCGTACTTGGGTACCAGTTTCGCCGTGATGCCTTGAGCTGACGAGTACAGGACTCTGTTTTTCTGACAGACTATGTCTCCTAGCGAAAAAGCTGCCTCTCGACGTACCGCATCGTAGAACTTGGTCTGTCTGATCCGTTCAGCCTTGAAACGCAATGAAGATTGTTCCTATGCTTCGCGTAATCTTAGCATGCTAGCATTCCAGACTAGCAGTAATTCTTGCTGTACTGACTCTGACGTGAAACTCTCCTGTTCCCGTCTTATGGTGTCAGGAGGTGTTGATTACCTGACATAGTTCAACAACGCTGGGCTCAAACTGATGGAACTGTGTTTGGCCGTGTTCATCGCGAAAACAAGTTCTGGTAGATTTTCGTCCAAAGTTTTGTGGTTTTCTGTTACGTACTATGCGATCATTGTCTTCAGGTTCCTATTCTTCCTCTCCACTGGGTTTTCTCTCGGGCGGTATAGAGGGTTTGTGGTATGGTATATACCTAGTTGCATCAAATATTCATCGATGGCCTTGTTTTTAAACTCAGTACCTTTGTCTGAATGAAACGTCAGGTTTAATGACGGTTCGGGCATTTTCTTTCCGGATGGGCATACACTCAACCCATCTGGTGAATAGATCTTAAAACACCAAGATATATTCGTACCCACCCTTACTCCGTGGCAATTGTTCGATGATATTGCCGGCTACAATTTGCCATGGCCTGTCAACTCTCTTCTCGATGAGCAGTTTCTGCACTATTTTACACTATTAGCATGCCGTGCATCCGCGGACGTATTTCTATACGTATGCGTACATGTGTTGCCAGAAGAATTGCTGTCACTCGGGCATATGTCTTTTTTCGACCGAGATGTCCAGCCATCGGGTTATCGTGATTTTCCCACAAGATGGCGTGCCGGTGTTTATATGGTACAACCAACTTCCAGGCATCATCGTCGCCTACGGTGTCCACATGTTCTTGGTCAGGCTTGTAATGGTATAAATTTCCCCCATAATCTTCGAGTTCGGGTTCTCACGAAGGTTTTTAGCCGTTTTGTTGAGAGTAGTTAGGTACCATTGGTCTTCAGTACCGGCTGACCAACTTAAGCAGCCTATTGGTGTCTCTGCTTCATACATCGTGGACAATGCGTCTGGGACGTAATTTAAAGCACCCTTCTTGTGGATTACTTCATAATCGTGACCTTGTGGGAGTAGCGCTCACCTTGTCAGACGACCGGTGGAGTTTTTCAGATTACATAGACACGCCACGCTCAAGTGGTTCGTTACCACCTGGAAGTGGTACCCCTCGCTATATAGGTGGAACTTTTCAATGCCCCATACAACTGTAAGAGATTCGCGCTTCGGCACGCTATAGTTTCTCTCTGCCGAATTCAATGTTCTACTGGCGAATTTTAGTACTCTCTCACCCTCCTCTCTTTCCTTGAGGAGCACCACACCGATTCCGGTGTTGCTAGCGTCGGTGTTAACTACGAACTGTTTATCTGGCAAAGGACTCTGTAGGACAGGAGCTGAAGCGATCAGCGCATTCAGCCCAACGAATGCATCGTGTTGATCCGCAAGCGAGTCGTACTTCTGGTTCTTCTTCAGAATTCGGGTCAGAGGCTCGGCTAACGTTGCGCAATCCTTCATGAATCTTCTATACCATGAAGTCATACCCAGAAAACTTCTTAACTGTTTCAGGTTTTTGTATGCTGGGTAATTCATTACCGGCTCGATTTTTTTCTGGGTCTGGCCTGACCCCGACTCGGTTCATCAGAACTCCCAAATATCGCCCCTCGGGTTTACAAAACACGCATTTCTCTCGATTAATGATGGTTTTCAACTTCGCGAGGACCAACAGGCGATTGTGTTCTTCGAACGTTTCAGAAATTATTATGATATCGTCCATATATGCATATCGAGCACCATGTCGATCAATCTTTGAAATGTGGCTCCCGCGTATTATAAACTAAAAGGCATCCGTAATAAATGGAATAATTCTTCTATGGGCATCGTGAAAGCAGTGATTGGTCAAAAAGATTTGCTCAGTGGTATATGATGGTATGCACTCCTGATGTCGATCGTCGATATGTATTTTTCCCTCCTCAATTTCCGCAAGATATCTTGCATGAAGGATAGAGGATACGCATCAGACTTCATCTGCGCGTTAACTTTCCGGCAATCGACGCAAAATCTGTAAGTGCCGTTTTACTTCTTTACCATCACCACTGGGCTCGACCAGCCATTATTAGATGACTCAATTATGCCTTGGTCTAACATCTCTTTCACGTGTTGGTGCATCTCCTGTTATATCTTCTCTGAAACCGGCTAATATTTCTGTTTGATGGGATCGGTTGACCCGACGTCTATATCGAGCTCGATATCTTACGTTAGGCCACAAGCGTCTCCTTAGCATTTTAAAGATTCATCTAGGAGACTTTCTAGCTTCTGGCGCTGCGAATCGGTGACATCGGCGATAGCCAATGATGATATGCCGGCTACGTCAGCATCTAAATTGGCTGCCTCCAGCTGTACTCTAGCTTGGGTACCTTTAAAATATAGGACGCCTTCATGTGGGTCAATTATGGCTCTAAACTTCTTCACGAAGTTCACTCCCACGTGACATTCGTCGTCTAGGTGCATTTTAAAGCAATTAGATAAAATAGTGCAAAAACTTAATAAAGTACAGCTTTTTAACTGTTAATTAGAAAGAGATATAGAAAATTAAAAGTAAATTATGATAGAAAAAATTAAGTTTTGATATTGAAATAATTAAATTAGTCTGTGGAAGCTAGATGCCAAAATATTGGAAGCACAACGTACCATGAAGCACTGTGTCATGAGTATCAGCGTTGCGCCACGAAGGGATCTGATCTCTCCGTATCGTTGCCAGCAGGTAAGTGGTAAAGCCCCCATTACCGAGAACCCGATATAACACCGGCGAGAGAGGCGGTGTAGTTTAGCTCGACCTGCGACTATTTTAGGGCTACGGTGAAACCATGGCAAAAATAGTACATGCAGAGCGAGAACGGCATCGATCTGATACCAGTTTGAGACATTGTCAGAGGACGAAGAACACTCGGATATGTTAACCATCAAAATTAGTTCCACGGGATCGACGCAAACCCGGGTATAAAACCCCACCGGTATTGGGAATACAGAAAAACGAAACCACGACATAAATCTGAAAGGCATTTTATCCAGGATTAAGCCGATTAAATTAACTAACTAAAATAACTAATTTAAATATACTAACTAAGCATAAAAACAACAAATAAAATAATAAAAATATCCACGTAGGGAATCCAACCCATGACCCTCAAATTTTTTTAAACTCGTTATTCGCGCCAGGGTTGATACCGTAGATAAGGTAGAACCCTAGCGTATAGGATAAATATAAAAACATATGCATAATTCACCTCTAGCATATTATAATTATAAGGAGAACATAATCCCCCGCATTAACAAAAACATTGTTAATAAAAACATAATGTAATAATATAACATATTGTAACAATATAATAACATTAATAATAACTACATTAATAAACCGTGAAGATATAGGATAAAGATAAGATAATAAGATAAGATATTAGTCTGGGGAATGGGTATTTTCCCGCGTGCGCCAAAAGGGAAGTGAATATAAAGTATGTATTCTTATGTATTTTTGCAAGTAGAATCCGAATAAATTGGTTAAAATACGCAAAAAGTGGCACATGTTGTTTGAAATGTAATTGTTTAAATAAATAAGAAAAGAATATTTTTTCGATCGAAACTATTTTTTCCACAAATATGCGTCATTTGAAGCAAAACAGCTTGTATGGTCCATTTACCAAAAGTGTAATTTAACAAAGTTATGATTTTTTTAAGTTTTATTTTTATCATTATTCATCAACTTTGAGCATTTTTTTCATGAAATATTAAGGTGCTACGTTAAATATTATAACGGCCTTTTTGCTCGAAATATGTCAGAAAATTCATATAAATTTTTTTTTAACCTGAAAACTACATTTTTTTTAATTTTATGAATCAGTGAGATGCTGCACTTTTTAGTCCTACGCGGACATGCGCGTGGACGCCTCTGAGGCGCTAGATTTAGATAAAGGGCCTTAACAAGGAATATTCTCACAACGTAAGTACTAAAATTGCTTAGGATAATTTTTTTAATTAATAACAAACATTTGTTTAATGATTTTTCTAATCCGTTAATAGTTTCTTTATTGTTATCTTGATAAAAAGCCGTTCAAAAACTGTATGGTGTGTCAAAGACACCACGCTCGTGATAGCTTATTAATTAAGTTATGATTACCCCTTTTGCATAGGCAGTATACGCCTTGTAGCTTCCCACGAAATAAGGGCTGATTATACGTAAATTTTATATATTGAAACAACTTTGGACATAATATCGATAGTAAATAACACAAATTTAGATTACGGTTCTTATGTTAAAAACACCTTAGAAGAAGAAGAAGAAGCGTTAAAAACCCTTAATTCACTAGAAGGCTCGCCGACGCATTTTCTTAAGTTAGTAAACGATTTTCACGACATCATAGATATAGTTAGAAGAATCTTCTTACCACCGCCATGTGTTTACCTCAGCTTACTATACTTGCAGAACATTGCCTGGACAAATGACCTACCTATACAGCCGCATACGATGTCCAGGGCCACTTCAAACATGCAGATGCTGAGCATAAGAGAATTCAATTCAAATAACGAAAGAAGAGAGACAAGAGTATAAAAATTGTATTAATCGAAAGAAGAAAAAAATTTAATTTGTATACATATATAAATAAGAAACGAAAGGGAGATTCACTAGGCAGAAATATTGTAATATAGGCAAATTAGTATATAATGCGACTAAATATACAACATCTTACATATACACAACAAACTATGTAATAATACACAAATATTAGAAAACAACATTTATAGCCCACTCGACAACCTAAGAATTGTTAATTTTAATAGAGAATATAATTGAAAAATAGACCGCTCGATAACCTAAGTATTTTCATTTTAATAGAGAATCGATTTGAAAAATAGACCGCTCGACAACCTAAGCATTTTCAACTAAATAGATAATCGACTTGAAAAATAGACCGCTTGACAACCTAAGTATTTTTAATTTAACAAAGAATAGATTTGAAAAATAGACCGCCCGACAACCTAAGCATTTTTAATTTAACAGAGAATAGATTCGGAAAGTAGGCCGCTTGACAACCTAAGCACTTACATTATAATCGACCAGAATAACATTAATTAAATAAATGTAATCCAACTTATCGTAGATATGGGAATCGTAGATATAAAACAAAGATCCATTTCTCGATTAACTATAATTGTGGACGTAGAAATGTATAAAAAAAATATAGTAGGATAGAACGTTTTCGAAAACAAATTTTTTTAGCAAACATTTTTGTTTAACTATGCGCGTGTAAAGTAGTTTTTTTGGGTTTGGGGTAGGTCGTCGGGATCTATGACCCGCGACCTCGGACGTGTTACATACGATAGTTCGTACGTATGTTCCTTCAATAATATATCGTTATGTCATTGAAAACATAATCTCTTTACTTAACATGAGTTTCTACAATCACAAAATTAAAATAAACTCTCTGAAACATCGAATTTTTCGATTGAGTCTTTTATTTTCACTTGCACCATTACTTTCGACTCACAAAATTATTCTAAAAAAATGCTAAAAGAAACAATGTTATACAGAAATATTGCTAAAAGTGAAACGCTGTGCTTTTCGCATAAGGTACTCCAAAATCTTTAACGAATGATCTTATAAGGAGAGTAATAATACTATATAAGGGGAGAAAAATTCGATAACAAATAAACACGATAAATCTAAATGGATGTTTTATATCAGTACAAATTAAGTATGCTGATAGTATATTTTATTTTACTTGACTGTTTTAATATTTCAGGGACAGACTAAACCCAATCGGAAAACTCTTGAGAGAATTGTTTAAGTATTATAACAAAATTGTAGATATTTTTTGAAGTCGTAATAAAAGCTCTAACAAGGACAGTGCACAACCTGCAGGAAATGAAATTCAGTTAGACTTTGGAAGATGTTTTCTGGTACCCGTACATGAAGCCTAGCCTCGAAATATTCGTTATTTTAATGAAAAAAGGTACCACTTCTTCTAACAATATTTCTATAAGTTTTTATTATAAATAAATGACTCAAAATATAGTGAAAAGCAGGCAAGAAGAACTTGGTGACCGAAATTTCATGAATTTTCAAAGAAATTCAACTCTTTTAAATTGGTTGATTTTCCATGTATTGTCAGTCATAATCTTCAATTGTTAATAGCTTTAATCAGATTAATATTTGTATACGTAAGAGAACTTAAATTAAAGCCCTTTCAGCCTACTTTTACTTTTTTGTCATTTATCTGTAATAAAACTTGTAAAGTTATAGTTAGAAGAAGAGGTACCTATTTTTATTCAAACAACGCATACATCGAGTAAATTACATCATATTTCGATAACAAGGGTTCATTAGAATGAATTACGAGGGCTAGGCTTAATTTTTGGGTACCAGAAACTTCCTTCCGAAGTCTGGCCAAAATTCGGTTCCCGGAGGGTGTGCACTCCCCTTGTTAATTAGTGTTACGGCACGACCATTCTTGCTGATTTATTTGTTTCATACAGAGAAATGTTTGTATATTTTACTAAGATATGCTATGCTATGTTTCTATACTTGAGAGTAAAATCGATTTCTAGTAGCCCACGATAACTGCAGGCGTAAAACCATACGAATGTAGCTAAAATTTTATGAAAAGATATATACGGTGCTATGTGCGCTTTCGTTGAGAGTATCCGTGATGCTGTACATGATCGGTAAAGTGGTTTACTGTTTATCCAGCGAGACTAACATAAATAAAGTAAAAACGTAAAAAAGTAAAGATGGAGTCGGGAGGGAAAGAGCCTCCTGATAAGAACTGTGGAAAATTTCTCAAATGTCACCCAAAGAGTGAAGTGGCAACTGTTATCTGTATCGTATGTGATAATATATACCATTTAAGTTATGCAAAACATAAAGGTTTCAATTTTATAAGTGAAAGACTAATAATATGTCCAGAACACAAAAATCTCATAACCTCAAAATTGGACGCAGAGGTCTTGAGTGAATCGGCAAAAGCAATGATTGCTCAAATGAAAATGAGACAATCAGAAGAAATAAGAAAGGAAATACTTGAGGATTTAGCGAGTAAATCACAAGAAATGTTGAACACAACGATGACGGATAGTACAGTTGTTTATGAAATAATGCAAAAAGAAAATGAATTGCTAAAACAACTCAACAACGAATTAGTTGAAAAAAATGATTTATTGAAAGAGTTATTAGACAAACAAAAAGCTATCAAACAAGCAATAAATCTTTTGCCGAAGTAGCTAGTGTTATAAGACCTGTAAAGAAACGAGTTCCAAAAATTATAGTCAAAGCATTAAATAATACACAGCAAGCAGATGTCAAAAAGAAAGTTGCAAAATATCTTATAAAGCAAAAAAGTATTCAAACGAAAGAATTATACATTAAAAATAAAGATGAGATTCTTATCAAATGTGTTAATAATGACAGTGTTGAAATTTCTGAAAAGTTATTAAAGAGCAAGTTAGAGGAAGTTTGTGAATTAACCTGGAACAATTAAATAATCCAAAAATTAAAATAGTGGGAATTGAAAACTATATGAATATGGATGAAAATGGCATTGAAGAAGATATAAATATAAGGAATTTTGCAAATTTTAATAGTAAAGCTCAAATACTGCACATGTATATAAACAAGAAGACAAAGTTTAGCAGTGTCTTAATGGAAGTGACAGCTGATATGTATAAACACATAAGAGATAACAACAACAGAATTTTTATTGGATGTCAAAGCTGTAGAGTCTTTGACCCGATAAATATTAAACCTTGCTTAAACTGTGGTAGATTTGGACACAATGGTTCAAACTGCAATAACACAACAACATGTCTAAAGTGTGCAAAAAATCATAAAACTTTTGAGTGTGATAGTGATGTTTTCACATGCCCAAACTGTAATTTTAGCAATAACAAATTTCAAACAAAATTTAATACATGTCATGATGCAGCAGATTTTATTTTATGTGATATTCGAAAAAATAAGATAAAAAAATTTATTGAAACAACTGATTACCCAGTGTAACCTACTTTATCGACAGTAAAATCAATACCTATGCATTACCAAGAGAAGATAAGTAATAATATAATTGTATTACTAGGAAAAAAATACTTAATGATTCCCAGCAACAAGAAAAAGGTCAGCAATAAAAATAGTTACACAAAAGCTATACAAGTTTTCAATAAACTACCAAATGATCTAAAATCATTAGAATTAGATAAAAAGTCACATAAATATGAACTGAAAATGTGGATAAAAGATAACTATAATATATGAGGTGCCATTATATTAAATATATCTATGTACAAACAATATTTTTATAATGTTAATAGTTTCTAAATTTTCTAATGTTTCTAGTCTACTATGAGATGTATACGATACTAGTTTAGTTTAGTTTTTAAGTTAGTTTTAAGTAAGTTAGTTATGTTTAATTTTTTTTTATCACTTTTCTTAATTTTATGTTCCGGACCTGCGCACAGGTAACTTAGTTTACCTCTGTAGGGATTTACATCATACTGTAATTTTATGTATGCGAATCTTTCTGGTTTAAATAAATAAATAAATAAATAAATTACAGTCACGCAATGGAAATACCGAAAATACGTGCGCTACTTAAAAATTCTGCAAAAATTATCTTAAGCTTGAGACCATATTCTAACTAGTCTAAATAACCGTCTTTTATCTTTTATTTGTACTAATTCGGGCGTCACAATGCCCCCTCCCCCCTAAACTGAAGATCGCCCGTCCGGAGTGGTCGCAAGTTTATGTTACATTTTAGCTTTGTTGGCTCAACTTAACCTCTAGCAGCGGCTTGTCTCTCCGAAGAAACCTCCGTTACCTTAACGCACTTAAGTTAACACTCGTTCGCTTATTCCTATCCTACAATATTTATTATAAGTATCTACGCCGATATTACCTATCAGACCTCACGGCCAAGTCCTTGGATCGGATAATTTAGGGAATGCCGCTTAAGTATCTACTATGCTGAATGCTTCCCACTTTCAGTCAGCTACTCCCCTCCTCCACTTGCGGCGATATTTCCCCCCGTTCCTCTTTCCGCCCGCGCCGTGGGGAACTGACACAAGAGATAACAGGGGGGTTTGGTGGTCCGTTTACTGTCCCTTCTTCCATCCTACGGGGTCCTTGCTTTTTAAGCGGGGATACAGGCCGTGGCGTGCCTGGGATCTCGAGCTGGCCAACCAGTGCCGAAAATGGTGAGATCTTCAACTGGGACCCTCACTAGGGTAAAAACGGTACCATGGGCGACCGGGTGGCCCGGAGCGTGTGGAGGACTTCGTTCCTCCCCCTCCGCCGGTCAGTTGGGTTTGGATTCGTGGTGGCAGTGGTTAAAAGTCCACATCGCTTAGGGCAAGAGATAGCATGAGATGAGAGGCTCTTCGAGTGCTTGAAACTATCGGAGTCTTGAATCTCATAGCATCTCGGTGTGTGAGTTGCATACTTTGTGTATCAACTCGGGTGGCGGCCTGCAGAGCCGGCCAGGAAAAGGATGGTTCCCGATAGCACCCCCACCGAGGGTCCTGCAAAAGCTTACCACTTTGCAGGAATCGGTAAGGGTGGCTTTAACTGCTCTGCGCTAGCTGGGCGTACCCCAGCTCCATGCTCCATGGGGAGCCGTGTGAATAGCCCGATCTAGGGAGGTGTCACACGTTAAATAAAGCACAAAGCTGTCCCTTCTTCCGCCTCTCAGCCGCCGCCTCCATGGCCTCCCGTAGGATCCTCTCTTGCATCTCCACTGAGAGGTGTGATATCCGTCCAAGGACGCTGAGGGGCCCCATAGGGGCTGGTGCGGGAGATTCTCTTGGTGGTGTCGGTGGTATCGATGGTGATGGCTCGACCGTGGGAGGTTGATTCCTTCGAGATGGTATTGGCGCGGGGATGGGGAGTGTAATGATGGAGTCTGGGGTCCCTCCGATCTACACTCCTCTCGGGCCCGTAACCGTTCTCGTGGGGACAGGGATCTTGAGGTATCTTCCAGAGTAGTGGGTCCCTGCCGGCTTTTCCTGGCGGCTGTGGTCGCTGCGTGCTGCTGGCCCTCGGGAGTTGTCAGGATTATCTCCAGGATTCACTTTGATAAAGTTTCTGTTTGCGAGAGTCGTGGCCTCTACCACGTCACGCAGTACTAACTACCGTAGTCGTCGCTGGGTCCCGAGGCGCAGGAGGTGCCTCTGGCGCATAGAGTTCCTGCAAGAACATGTTTACTGTTTTTTCTATTTTGTCTAGCATTGGATAGTCCTTTTGTTCCTTCATTGACCACTTTGTGATAATGGATTGTTCGGTATCCCCGTTAACTTAGCATTTTCTGTGCTCCGCTTTGTGTTTTATCGCCTCTATACTCTGCTTGGAGTACTGTTCACATATCGGTATTGGTACGTTTTTCACTGCGAATGTGGATATCGATGGACCAGATACCCCTGTAGTTCATTCTCCATCTTCCTCTTCTGATTTGGACATCAGCACTGGCTTTTCGACCATTACTTGGTTTGAGTGTGCCGCTCTGTTTCTGGCTTCTTCGAAGTACTATACAACCCTCTACTGTAAACCATAACTTGAGTTGAGTATTGCTCCCATTCTGTAGCTACGCCATTTGGGGCAGTACACAACCCTCCCTTCTCTGCCATAACTCGTGGTGAGTGCTCCTCACGCGTTGTTACTGTCTCTATGGAGGTACTGCACAACCCTCCCTTCCCTGTCATAACTCGTGGTGAGTGCTCCTCACGCATTGTTACTGGCTCTAAGGAGGTACTACACAACCCTCCCTTCTCTGACATAACTCGGGGTGAGTACTCCTCACGCGTTGTTACAGGTTCTACTGCACGGTGTGATATATATTCGTTATCTCGTTGCATTCCAACTGCTTGTTCCCCTTCAACTTTCTCTATGATCTTATTTTCTATGTTTTTCGAGCTCTATTCCTCTGTTGGTTCGATCATCAACGATGCTGGCCTTACTTGTATGTCGGTTCCTATTGGCGGGCAGGGGGCAGTGGACTTCGCTGCGGCCTTTGTTCCCCGTTTCCCACCAGGTTGGAGAATGCTGCTTTGCAATTAGGCCACTCTCGAACGGTGGTGCTCTCCCTGTTGCAACCCTGGCAACGTATGTTTGATTTCTGTCTCAGCTGCATCGGTCTTTGTGGATATTCTGCTATGCGGTGTCCCATATGTCTGCAGAAGAAGCTCGCTCTCTTCAGGCATTCTTATGCTCGATGGCCGGCCTCCTGGCATACAAAGAATAGTACGGAGAATGAGCTCTCTGGCCCTAGGCTGTATGGTCGCTGGCTACTTATCATTACGGCTGTAACATTTGAGTTCTGCGCTGTATCATACTTCTGGTTGTTACCAGATCAGTTTCGGTTTGGCTCACCCCAAGCCATATTGGCCTCTTGGTAGACCTCTTTTACCAACGTCTGTGGTTGTTGCGGCACTGGCTCTTGATTAACGGCTTGATTGACAACGGTTTGAGGTTTGTACTGTCTTAGCTGCTCACTTAGGTTGCCGCCTGTACTTCTAGGACTTCATTAACTGCTGCTACGATGTCCGTTCTAACTTTCATCCCTATGTTTCTTTCCAGCCAGGCTTCTTATTTTTTAGGTGTGGCCGAGTTGATATCTGAAGAGTCGGAGGCTGCGTCTACTTCCGTTACGGTATGACTTTTGGTTGGCACCACATATGCTGCATTTGGTATTCTGGATTTATCTTTCGGGGGAGAATATTGCCATTGTCCGTTAGCCTTGTGTAGTATTTCGAAATCTATTCCATTCGTCTCTATGGCCTAAAAGCTCGATTATCTTATCCTCCATGTAATCTCGGTCCTTCGATAACAGGTTGTAGTATACTGTGCGTAGTTGGACCCGTATAGCCGGTGGCGATTTGATATATCCTAGGCTATTTCGGATATGGAACAGGTAGTGTGTGATTTGCTCCTTTGGTTTTCATCAAAAGTGAATATCCCCTCTTCTTGCCCGGTATCACACACTAGCGGATTTCGTAAATACGCCCGTGAGAGCATCCAATAGTTCCTCATCTTTCATATGGAATCGCTGACGACAATCATCGATCCGATCGAGAAAGTCCTCCGCTGCATCCAGTTCTTCCCCAGTGAATATCAAATTCCACCCTTTCAGTATTTTTGTACTCTGCATGTAGTCGTTGACTCGATCGCTAGCCGGTGATGCTCTTAGGTATTGTCTAACATGTAGTCTATCCCTTGAGTTCGCCCGGTCTTCGTGGGTCTGTCAATGGTTTCGAAATTTCGGTTGTTGTCCCGGTGGTTTTTGTGCTCCCTATCTCGCGGGCAGCGTTACCTCTTCATCTTCGCTCCCATTACCTTCACTGGACACTACATTCCGGAAATCTCCCCTTATGCCGGGGTTAATGGGTATTCTCTTCCTCGGTTCGGGGTGTCGGCGTCTCAGTAATGTTCGGCCCGTCTTCATTGCTCTCTTCTTCGACCGGTCCCAAGGGAATAAGCCCCTTGCGTTGTGTTAGGGGCCCGTAGCTGTCGATGGATTGTGTCCCCTCTATGGTCACCGGGTCGTAGGGGTTTTGGCCGTTTGCATTTGCGTGTTCGAAATCGATGGAGGGTGCCAGAAGTCGTGGTCCAGACCCACTGGTGCGGCTTGTCTGGGCGGTAGGTTCCAGAGTGTGTTACTGTTGCCATCTGTCTCGGCCAAAGGCCAAGTACCCTGTGGATCTGTGGCAGAAGGTCGAAACGGGCCACTCGAAGCCGCCGCTGGGGGAAAATAACCCCCCTCCCGCCCCTATGTTCGGTGGTGGTCTTGTTATTGCCCCGAAAGAAGTGGGCCTCGTTGGTATACCGGCTTGGTTCTCGGATCTAGTCGACATCGTGAACTGACTATGGGCTGTTCCAGCTATTATATTCGTGGGTATCGTAGTCGTTCGGGTGTCCGACCCAGTCGTGGAAACTATTACTACTACAGGTACCGGGGCAGCCAGCAGATCGTTGATTCCCTCTACATTGGCCGTGTTGTTCACCGCTAGGGCGGTCTCGTTTTCCGTGTCGGAGGTGTTCTCATCGCTGTCCATATAGGGTAGGTCCCTCTCATCTGACCCGTATTGATCTCGTCGTGCTATTGGTACCATGGTACGTCGTGCAACCGCCCCATGGTTCGCAATCCAGCGCGGAAAAGTCTTTCTGGCAGTGTCCGAGTATTACGTAGGATACTACACCCTTGTTCCATCAATCTTCGGTTTAATTCATCATCGTTTAAGGCTCTTATATCTCTCAGCCTCAATCTTAATTCTCTGTCCGCCGTGATATCTCTAATTCTGGTGGTGTAGTCTTGAATTTTGGTGTATTTACAGGTCTACTGTGACTGATACTTCCGACTCAACAATTATCTACACGGCTCCAGCTCGTGACCCGGCTGTACTTACAATAATTCTCTACTTTAGCAGCACTGATCTGGCCTACGAATCTCGCTCTCTCTTAGGAAGTCACTGAGTAGATTCTCCCGGATCTTCATAAACCCAACGTTGAGCCAGACAAATAATAATAATAAATAGTTGTTACAATTAGATAATTTCATTTAATATCGAATGGCATACATGGATGTTGGGAACTTACTACGAATAATTATTCTATTGTACCCAAGAATGCAAATCAAAATCGGGAATTTATTTAAATAATTACAAAATAAGGATTTTTGTACCAAATTATTATTACCAAAAGAAAGAAATAATTTACGATTATTTACATTTAATCATCGATTTAATATAATTAATAAAGCCTTATTTGGCAAAGCCTAGGTCGACCGGGTATTACCCGCGCCGTTTGCCGTAACGGCGTCGCAGTCACACTGACACACCTCTGAAACCTAACCTTTAACACAAACGAAAACCCCCAACTCGCGGTTAATTTTTCAATTATTATAATATTTTGCAACACTTAGAATTTTTATAAACAATTAGAATTTATCATTCGATACCGACCACAATGTATAACTGGTACTACTATTGACAATAACCTGGTTCGCTAACAGTGCAACCAGTCTGATACAATCCTGAAAATAATTAATTTAGCAATGATAATAATAGTCGTCCTCAAAATTACAGAGAGCCTATAGAATAATTATTATGTCTTAGATAAAGAACAGAGAACCTCACCAATCTATAACAGAAATTTTAAAACTGCCGGATGCTCGTTTGAAGAGACGCCAGGCATAACTTACGACTCACCGTATTGGGTTTTTTTCTCCAACAAAAACAACAAAAAAACGAAGTAAGCCACGAAACTCTTGCTAATAACTTCCATAGCTATTAACAATCAAAAGCAACTGTCATTACTTGGCCTACTCGACTTAAAAGTAACTCTCTCTTACTACACGAGCTAACCTCTTCTCACAATTCTACAGAGTATCAAGAAGGTTACGGCATTAAACGAAATATGAATAACTATACATCCGTACTATACAATAGTCCAGCAGTGAGTGAGAGAGGAGGACGTCATCCTGCTCGGCCTCGCGATCGCTTCCTATTGCTTTTCCGGCTCCTATATCGGGCAATTACCCCCACTACCACGGCTTCCCTATCTATTTAGCATTGATCGAGATTTCAGATAAACCACGTAGTACCTACAGGCTAAGTACTATGTGCACAAAGGTGTTCCCCGCTTTCCTGAACTACGGCCGGCACCCCATACCAGTGAAGAGCTTAAGAAGAGAAGTCAATAAGGGATTTAGTAGGTAGACACATCGATCATGCCAGAACCAAACAAGCAGAACACTATAATCAGGGCCGGAAAGACGTGAAGTTCCACATAGGGGACCACATATTACGGAAAATACGCGTACTATCCAACGCGGACAAACAATTCTCAGGGAAATTAGCCCCACCTTTCGTGGGCCCCTATATAATAATTAGTGTCAGATCACCGTTTGTGTACTAGTTGGAAACACTGGATAATCGTAGGATTGTGGAAGTGCATTTGTCCGAATTGAAACGTTCTGTGCCCCCACGGAACAAGCCGAGCCATAAACCCTAAGTATTATTGTGGTGTCTGTTCTGTCCTTGCCAGACTATTTAGCACAGCTTTGTGGGTCGTAGGTATTCTTATTTTTTTTCTCTGTTACAGATGTCGAGATTTTCTGGACGTAGAGCCACCCGAGGATCGATTAGCCAGAACCCGTCTCCATCAGCGGCTACCGACCGGGCGAAGGCGGAGTTCCAATATCTTGGAGTTCGATACTATATCAGAGGGGTTCACTTGGTCCCCGGTCGTGGTCATAAGCTCGGAGGTACCGGAAATATTCCTTTCCGGAGGTAGCTATGCCGAGGAGTTGGAGCGGATCCAGTAACAGAAGATGATCCGAGAATCCGAGGGTCAAGAGCCGGAGCCAGAAAGGGTGACCGAACCTGCAGGAGCTGCAGGGCTGGAGCGAGCCCTAGAACAGGTGAGGAAGGCAGCTCGTTTAATGGACATTGAGTCAGATATGACGAAAACCTCACGCATATGGGCGCCACGCAGCTAAACCCCCCACGAAGTTGCCGTTATGTAGGGAGAACGACCTCCTTTAATAAAGAACGGGGATTTTCCGCAGAAGCCGCCAGCGAATGCCGCCTCAATGGGTGAGGTCATTCCCGTGGATAGATGGAGGAGCGTAGAGAGGATGACACTGCCACGCAACCCTAAATTGGCGAGGGTGGAGCTCCTGTTACTAGACGATGACTTGGTACTGGAAGAGGTCCAGATCCATATTCGCAGAAGCGGTACCGCGTAACATCCTCCCCGCCGAGAGACTGCCACTTAGCCGGTCGACAGACCCCGGGCGAGGGATATGGCCTCCTCGGTTCGCCGTGCGAAACGCGGAAGAGAGTCTGAGAGCCGGGAGGCCCGCGAAATCTGGGAAGCCCAGGAAGAACTGGAGAGGTTTCTAGACCTCTCGTTCAACCCAGCGTAGCCGGCGGAAGCTCCACCCTCGTACGAGGATATCACGTCAACGTCACCGATCGAAGCGACTAAGCAAGCCAGGGGGGAAGAAGAATAATGTAGAGGACCCACGGCCGCGATACCGTACACCATCCCATTGGGGCTACCAATTGAACTCTTCGCCCCCGCTCTATAAGCCTGGAATTTAGAGGAACCGACACCGAAGCTAACGCGAGGACGATGCACCCAACTTATGATTATTTGCAGGGAAGCCAGAGCCAGAGCCAATACGAAAGAGAGGGAGAGAGATAGACGATATCGATTCAGCGATACCTAGCATAGCAGCCGACGAGGTTGTTGGAGTACGGCGGCTGCGCACCGCGCAACTGCGCACGCTAACCACCTCATACACGCACATGCACACACACACATATACACACACACACACAGACACACACACACACCTATACACCCGTACAGCTGGAAAGAGCGGACGACGTTGAGTGTGACACCATCCAGAGTACGCCGCAAGCCGTACTATGGAATAGAGTCAGAGCGAGAGAGGGGGAGAGTGATCCGGTAGTAGTGGGAACGTACCCGAACGCAGGCCAAGCTCGCAGCGCGCGACTAAAGCAGTAGCCGCACGCCGGAGAGTATGAACTTCACAGCACGAGAGAGAGAGAGAGAGAGAGCCGCGCGCGCGGGGGATTATAGCTGGCGAGGCGCTACCGCCCACAGCGTGGACCCGGACCAAGCATGTTCCCCTGTTGCCGCGGCCTTGGGCGTGCTAGCGCCGCTATTCTAACGGCTATGCATAGCAACGCTCCTGGCCTAGGTGGCAGCACTCTCCAATACTTTCTCTCGCGCATTAATTAATTTAAATTGCGCGCTCGACATTCATCTCAGATGACGTAGTACTTAACCTGTAGGTACTACGTGGGTTATCTGAAAACTCGATCAATGCTAAATAGATAGGGAGGCCGAGGTAGTGGGGGTAATTGCCCGGTGCAGGAGCCGCAAAAGGAAAAGGAAGCGATCGCGAGGTCGAACAGGACGATGACTTCCTCTCTCACTCACTGCTGAACTATTATATAGTACGGATGTATAGTTATTCATATTTCGTTAGACACCGTAGCCATCTTGAAACTTCGTAAAATCGTGAGAAGAGGTTAGCTCGTGTAGAGAGAGTTACTTTAAAGTCGAGTGGGTCAAGTAATGACAGTTGCTTTTTATTATAAATAGCTTTCGAAGTTATTAACAAGATTTTCGTGGCTTACTTAGTTTTTTTGTTATTTTTGTTCGAGTAAAACATCGAATACGGTGAGTCGTAAGTTATGCCTGGCGTCTCTTCCAACGAGCATCCGGCACTTTTAAAATTCCTGTTAAGGATTGGTGAGTCACTCCTTTATCTAAAGCATAGTAATTAATCGATCGACTCTCTCTAATTTTGAGGACAACTATTATTATCATTGCTAAAATAAACTATTTTCTGGATTGTGTCAGACTGTTAGCGAACCAGGTTATTGTCAATAGTTGTACCAGTTATATATTGTAGTTATAATTATTCATAAAAATTCTAAGTGTTGCAAAATATAGTAATAATTGAAAAATTAATCGCGAGTTGGGGGGTTTACGTTTGTGTTACAGGTTAGGTTTCAGAGGTGAGTCGGTGTGACTGCGACGCCATTTCGGCAAATGACGTGGGAACACTCGGCCGAACTAGTCTTTGCCAAATAAGGCTTCATTAATTATAATAAATCGATGATTAAATGTAAATAATCGTAAATTATTTATTTCTTTTATTAATTCTTATTTTTGTAATTATTTAAATAAATTTCCGATTTTGATTTGTAATCTTGTGGTACAATAGAATAATTATTCGTAGTGAGTTCTCGATTTCCCTGCATGCCATTCGTTATTAAATGAAATTATCTAAATGTTAATAACTATTTTTTATTATTAGTATTAGTCTGGCTCAGCGTTGGGTTTGTCAAGTTCCTGGCGGATCTACTCAGCGACCTCCTCAGAGAGAACGAGACTCATAGGCCAGATCAGTGCTGCCTTTAGTATTCGATCAAAGTAGAGATTTTTTGTGATATTAGTTAAGAGTTAATAAATACCAATTTATTAGTAATTACTATGTCACAATATACACCAATCATTGTTACTCTTATGTCTATGTCCGTATTCTTTTAGCCCTTAGGCCTTTACACGCTAAAGGAATAAAGAACAATATCGTAAGAGTAAGGGCCTTTGCACGCTAAAAGAATAAGGACGTAAACATAAGAATAACATTGATTGGTATATCTATAAATATGAGAAATAAGATGAATAAGAAATTATTTCTCTTATTTCTCGTATATATAGATATACCAGTCAATGTTATTCTTATGTCCTAATTCCTTCTTCTTTTAGCGTGTAAGGTCGTAACATTTGTTAGTATATCTATATACATAAGAAATAAGGGGAACAAGCAGCTTGTTCTTTTTGTTCCTTATATAGATAGATATACTAACCAATGTTACTCTAATGGTATTATTCTTTATACCTATATCGTGTAATCGGCCTTATTCGAGGGGCTTGCTACTAAAATATTCATGCGAAATTCTCGCTTACTCTTCCGTACTCTTCTAAAACACTTAAGCACTCTACGGTTATGTTGCGAATAAAAGAATTTCGGAAAGTGCGCAGAGAGATCTGCAGAGTATGAATGGGTACGCTGCGTGACCGAGAGTACGCAAAGAGTATGCGGCTCGGAGCTTGCACCAAGCGTCTTACTTCCCCTTTTCTACACCTCGCTACAGTGTAGCTTCGACTCGGCTTCAATTTTGCCTAGTGTTAAGAATTTTCCGATGTCTTTGCGTTTCTGAGACTCAAAAGCAATTTTTTTACAATGCTTATCTTTATTGTTATACGTCATTATTTGTAGAATTTTAACAATATTATAAATAACATATTTAATTAAAATATTATTAGCATCACTATTGCTAAAATAAAAGCAAAAACACTATTGCTCGCACTATTGTTATATGATTGACCAAATATATATTGCTGTAAAAGCCGTAGTTGAAACTGTGTTCAAAAAAGTAGTGAAAGAAGAAAAAGAAAAAAATGCGGCAATCGGTCATCCGGTAGATGAGATAACAGTTTCTGGAGATGGTTCGTGGGTTAAGCGTGCATTCACATCGCTTTTGGGCATCATCTTTTTGACTGGAAAGCTTACGAATAAAATCGTGGATGTTATAGTAAAATCAAAAGTGTGTAAAGCATGCGAAAATTGGGTAGACAATGAAGAAACGGACGAGTATTTGGAGTGGTACGAAGATCATGCGAAATAATGTACGGCAAATCACGAAGGAAGTTCGGGAAAAACGTAAGTGGATAGTGTGATCGAAATGTTTCAGCGAACTGTGAAGTGGTTTGGCGTAAAGTATAAGATATATATCGGAGATGGTTATTCGAAGACGTTCAAGAATTTATTGGAAGCTGATGTTTACAACGGCAATCCTGTGGTTGTACAAAAAGAGTGTTTTTTACACGTAAAAAACAAATGTTTAGGCGCGTAAAGGGAGCCAAAAATCACTTACGTAGTTGTTGAAAGCTAGAAAACAACTTGAATATGCCGAAAAGGAAAGAATCAGAAAAGAAACAGAAAGCCAAAGAAGAGGCAGAAGGAGTCAAAGCGAGTTCTTCGAAAAAAATGTAGATCGGCAAGACATTCGTCAACTAGTAAAGCTGAAAAAGCAAAAAGTCTTTAATTAACTAATAAGATGATGGTAAAACTTAGTACATACTACGGATGGACAATTTAAAAAAATCTAAACTCTCGTGAAGACATGAAGAAAGCCGTGTCGGCAACATTTATTATTTATCATCGACCGATCAAAATCCGCATCACTCCTACTGTCCGGAGGGTCCCGATTCATGGTTCACTTATTGAAAACACAAATTCGAAAACAATGACACTTCTTTTATACTCCCACATGCTTTTGACGAAAACTAACAAAAATATGCAAAACAATAAAAAAGCTTCATCCACTGTTGATGGAATTTTGCTCCGAAGTATGTTTTTGTGGGACCAAAGACATTGGAAATAGCTACATGGATAGCTGCATGTATTTTCAATGAAGGATTTATGCCAGTGTTGAAAATTATGGAGGGCATGGGTGTCGCAATTGGACCGCGTGCCATTGCCTACGCCGAACTGTACAATGCTCACCAGATAGAAAGAGCAGAGAAAGCAACTTCTGAGGCTTCTAAAGCTGGCAGGATCAGCCGTAGAGCAGAAAAAGTTGCTGAAAATGATACAGCGAAGGATTGTTGTATGCGCCAGGCATAGATGATTGATGTAAATATACATTTTTCATAAAAAGCCTGTTACCAAAACTTTAAATGCGTTTTTCTCGAAACATCATTTTTTCAGTCGGCCCGGGGCAAAAAAAAATCTATCAAACAGATTGGGCTGAAATTTGGATATGTTATTCTACTCATCAATGGCTCTCGATGGTATCAGAACTGTTTATTTTCAATAATAATTTCCTACTTTTTACCCCAAGTTTCGAAGAAGATAAATGCGATTTTTAATTTTTTTTTTCACAAGTACGCCATATTTCTTTTTTTAATAAATTTATTCATTAGAATTTTACGTTTCAGATTACCGGGACTGGCGCTACCGTCTGGGCCAGTCACATATCTTTTTTATTAGGCGGCCACTTTGACCGTTACAAGCACTACCTAAATATTGTGAAATGAATTTAAAAAAATTTTTTCTGAAGCTCAAGATGTCAATAGTATTATATAAAAAATTTGAAATTATTGGATTTTATTTTGTTGTAAAAAACAGTTCCCGAAATATCCTTGTAAAAAGTAAAAAATCCCCAGACTACACCATTACGTCTAGCATGACGAGAAGCGCGATGTTCCTGGAAAAATGATTTCCAGTCCATGCTCTCCTTCCCAGCCGAACCATCTCTCGTACAGCGTCCACTGTGGATCGACGTTTCCTGAAGCCGTACTGGTAGTCAGCTAAATAGCCGGCAGCCTGCACAACTCCCTGTAGCCGCGCCTTTCTGCTCCGCATTATTTTGATCCGCAACTCCTCGGTGAAGAATAGGGGAATCTCACCTACTTCAGCGACTTCCTCCTGATCTTGTCTTGGCGGATGTGTTGGGAATAGAGTTTCCGCTATTCACGCCATGGTGTTCTCGTCGAAAGGGTGATTTGGGAGCGCGCAGAGTTTCTTGGTTCCGATCTTGTAGCCCAAGCCCCACATGTCCCTATTGACTTCCTCCGTCAGGTTCTTCCAGCACTGTGCCTTCCTCCAGTTAATCTCGCATTGGAGCCGCTTGCGCGCTGCTTTGTGCTGCGCCGACAACAGTGCTGCCTCCGTTCCGTCTCTCACTCTTTACGCCCTTCTTCTAAGTCGCTTCGCTTCCTCTCTCAGTTGCACTATTTCGTCCGACCACCAGTAAGCAGGCCGTTTTCCATGTCGCGATTCCTTGCCCGGCATGGATGCGTTGCAGACTCGATGAATAAGACCCATAGTCTCCCTCACTAGGGCCTCCGCGCCGTCCCTGTCGTCGGTGGAGTTCGTCGCTGGTAAATTTCCGTGTCCTTCGAGCGGTATCTCGACTAGTTTTTCCCTGTTCAGCCTGGACAGATTCCATCGGGGTGGCTTTGTCGCGACTCTTTGCGATTGGAATTTATCGCGCAGCTGAAATGTGATGTATTAGTGATCGCTTCCGTTGTAATCCTCGATTACCCTTCAATCCGACACTCTACGCGCTAGGTTTTCGGATGCGACAGACACGTCCGGGATAGTCACAATATGTCCTACGCTTCTGAATGTCGACGTGTTCCCAACATTGAGAACTATCAGGCCGAGTATTGATACCATCTTAATGATGGACTTTCCTCTGCTGTTCGGCACTGACATGCCCCACGCCAATGCTCGCGCATTCAAGTCGCCGGCGACTACGATCTCGTCTTTTATTTCACTGATCGCGACTTCCAGCTCGTCCAGACTGAATTGCTCAGTACGGACGTTCGGGGTACTGTAGCAGCTCACGTAAGTTATGTCTCTGCTTCTGACCCATACAAAGCTGCTTTCGGCCCTGTGTTCATCCACTCGGATGGTTCGTGGGTCCACGTAGATTGCTGCTGTGCCAAGTGGGTCTTCGTACCACGTAGGTACGTTCCAGTCATAGTACTGCTCGCTGATTAGCAGCAGATCAGCCTTCGTATCAGATATACTCTGAGTGAGAAGGCTGTTGGTTAATGCGGTTCCATGGGGTTCGCTTGAAGGACCGTTATGAGGTGTTTCATTAACGCATGGCTTTGGTCTGCCTAAGCGTTTCATCGAAACGCTCTACAGTGGCCCGAGCCCGGCGTGTGGCCCAGCTGTGCTTATTCTATTTTCAGGTCAGTGCGCAAGACGCACTTCGCATCGGTAGCCTTGCAGGCTGCTCCTTTGTGACCTTCCGAGCCACATTTGTAGCAGGCCTTGCTTCTGTCTGAGCCACGACAATCGTGCGCTGGATGTCCGTAACCCAGACATCCGAAGCATCGCTAAAGCCACTGCCATCTTCTCAGTCGGCAGTTTTTATAGCCGACCTTCAGGAGCTTCTTCTCAAGGGGGAACTCTGACTTTTCCTGGCCCATCTCTACGATGGCCAGTCGCTGCTCTCTACTGTTGGGCTTGGTCAGCGAAACGCTAATCTCACACGTTGAGACTTCTGCTTCGTCGAATACCCTTCTGATCGCCGTCTCCACTTCTTATTTGGTGGTGAGGCTGTCCAGGTATCTGACTTCCACGTTTGTCTTAGGCGTCAGGGTCTTTACGACCCCCAACGTGCCCAATACCTTCCTGATGGTGTCTCCTATAGTCTCCAGCTCCTGGTTAATGCTTTTTGTGCCCAACTCTACGCCTGCCCTGGTTTCCCTGATACACTTAATATCAGTCGTTGGACAGTCTGCTGTGACCTTTTCGCGGACATTTGAGAGAACGTCCGCGTAGGTGACTCCATCCCTCGGTCGGATAAGGACAGCCTTGGGTTGCTTCCTAGTCGTTCTCTTCCTCCTCTTTTTCTTCTTTTGAGCAGTCTCGCTCCTTTTGTCCGCCGATGTCTTGGCTGTTGGGGTCTTCTTTTATTGCGGTTGCTGCTGCAGTTCTTGTGTCAGCTTCTCGGGCTGTTTTTGTAGCTGCTGCTGCTGTTTCTTAGCTGCACCTTTCTCCTTCTTTGAAAGGTCCTAGCCTTCTTGTCAATTGAAGACTCAGCACTATCGGAGTTACCGTCTCGCGATCGCACCCTCTTATTTTGAGGCCGATGGCTTGAGATAGCCATGGCTCCCAGAGGGTCTGTCGCGCTGTTTTCTTCGGTCTTGGTGAGCAGGCGTTCCCTCCAAGAGTCGAAAAGTTCGACGATGGTGAGTAAGCTGTGCTTGATGGCGGTATTGACACCAGGCTGCCTCTCCAACCCTTTTCCCATCTTTTTGAGGAGTTCGTCCACTTGCTTCACGAACTCCTGGACTGTTACTATCTGCGGGTGGCTGGGCTGTTTTCTGCCACCCAGCAATGTGTGTGAAGGAATCTGCTCCACTACCACCATTGCTTCCTAACAGGTTTGGGATTTACGTGCCTCGTGGTTCATATCTTTATTGCATTGAGAAATTTTCTTTCTTGATTGTTTAACCGACGTATCGTGCATAGGGAGGCGAGCCGAAATAGCTGGGAATGGGTGTATCTTCGGATACTTTGATCCTACCTCAGTTCCCTGAGGCCCAGCCTTCGTTTTCCCGGTCCCGGAATACAAGGACGGGCCATGGCTGGCTCGGAGCAACAGGGATTCCGATCCCTCTGCCCACTACGCACTTCCTGAGCAGGGTCTGAAGAGGCCGGCTTCTGATCCCACGCTGAAACTAATCGTCTCGGCAGAGCTAGGCTCACATCAGCCCTTCACCCATGCTGATGGGAACAACCGACAGGGATCCGGACGCTCCCAGCGTGTCCCAGCGCGAGAACAATTGGATCGGATAGTTTTCTGTGCCTCTGCCTCACGAAATGCGTGTAGAGTGTGCTCGGTTACCATTTAGTCACCGTCCGACTTCCGGGCAAACTGGCAAGTCATCCGGCTACAAGCCCTACCGGGAGAACCGCTGCGCTTCCTGTAGTGGGTGTCTTTTTCCTTATTTTTAAATCAATATTATAAATAATCTAATCAGTAACTATTTATGTATTTAGTTATATCCATAAATATTTATATAGAGATAAGGAGATTTATCCTGTGCCTCTTACTATACTCTTTTGTACATAAGCTTGATTCAGTTTTTATTTTACAAACGAACCGTTATAGATTTTATTTACTTTTACCTGGGTTATTGATATGATGAGAATGTTCAATTTGATAATAATTAATTTAAGTAAGTAAGTTAATGAAAGACATTTAATCATTTTATTCATTTTATGACATATAAAATTTATTTGGACATGTGTGCGAAATATTGTTATTACAAGGATTGAGGATGAATAAATAGTAGACAATAATGTAGACTAGTCAAAAATTATATTTAGATAATACGGTTGTTCACCTTTATTTCTTTATTTATATTAAACGTTAGATAACAAAAAAAAACATTAAACCATAATTCCTTCTGTAAATTCAGTTTTCTTTAGATAGAGGTCGATCGGTCGACTATCAGTACATCGAAGCCAAATGAAATTATAAAATAGGTAAAACATATTTATAAATTATTGTAAATTCTGGAGATAACCTAGAGTCTACTATATTTATTAGAGTACAAAAGTTAATTTTGTTAGTTCGCGTGAATTTAGTTATGTTGACTCTAACGTTGTTAGTATACTATTCTGTTATGTGGGTCCGGAGAAACCTCAGCACCCTTGGGAAAGAATCATTAGCCACAGGCATCGTAATTCTCTCGGTGGAGAGGAAAGTGCTGGACTTTATTTTTATACTCCGTGCGGACCCGACTACGGATAGAGGGCAAAGTTGGGCGAACCAACTCCAAGGTTTGGGCTTTTCGCCTTATTCCCCTGGGCCGAAAAATGAAAAGAGAGAGGAGAAAATAGAGCTACAAAAGATTGGTAGCAGTTACGTTATCCTTGGCTCCTCGTTCTGGTCCCTTTTCTCAATGCTTCCTAGCACCTTGTAAAATTGACGGGTGTCGTGATATCGCAGTATTACGGTGACACCTGTAGACTGTATTCGCGCGAATAAGGTCGCGCCGAGGTGACTTGAAGTTCTTGGTGTGTTGCTAGGTGGTCCGGAAAATCAAGTGTTTCTCTGTCAGGCCTCCGGGTTACTCATCACCTTGCTTTTCAGGCGATTGAGATTCGGCGGCTTGGGCAGCGGTTGCGCACCGCAACTTATTTACATATAGATGCCTATAAATCATGCGTCGCTCTTCCCAGAAGCACTCCCTGTTGAAGGCCGCTAATCATCTTATATTTCATCTGTCCGTAATGGTCATAATGAAATATCATATTTATGGTTTTAGAAAAAATATTTTTTTTATTATATATGATCCCGTGATTTTATTAATATTGCTCTTTTAGTCTGGGTATAAAATAATTATTGTAAACTATCGAATATCTTTTCTGAATATATGAGATAAAATTGCCGGCGGCTTCCCCCACCTGTTGTGGCTAAGCCGTGAAAACACAATGTTTTTCAGCTAATTTATGACTGAAAAAATACTAGTTATGGTAAAACAATACATGTTCCCATTAAACAAAATTACGGGGATTCCAAATCTATGCTTAGATTTCCATGACATAGCATACTTATTGCAAAATTATTGCTACAACATATTACATATACAATGCAATCAAGCTATATGGTCCGATAAATTAGCCTAATATAAGGATTACAATATATCGGCCATATGCGTGCAGTTGTATACGCAAAACGGGATCCGTATCCACGTGAGTCTAAGTTTCTGAAAAATCAGTTACCATGAGACGTTAATTAATTTATTATAATATTTCAGAGCACTATCATAAACAATTTCAATAGTTATAAACCTTGTTGCATGTTAACAATCATATGTAGAAGGACCCTTATGTAAATGAGTACGCGGCCGTGTCGGCGTACCTGCTTATGCCTAGCGCGCAAGCGCCCGTGGGCTCCAGCGCCTCCTACGTACGGCGGGATTTCCATTCAAATTTAAATTAACTAACCCAGTAAAAATTGTTATTATGAGGAAATTGGAATTATTTATAATAATACGAACAAAAATAAACATATATTCAGAATTTAAATAAACTATTATAATAAAATCCCTCTACCGATAAATGAAATGGAAGACCCATTGAATTCCTCATGGCAGGAAATCTATGCCTCGGTCACGCGTCAACCCAGGCAACCATTGAGGGACCTATTCTATAGGTACATTTAAACATTTTTAAAAAATAATAAGAAATAATTCTTTTTTAATTGTATTGATGGTGTATAGTTGGTCATAATACAAACTTGTACATTCCTTGCTTTGCCGCAAGGATTCGAAAGTCAAACTGATCGGATTGGTGTTTTTGAGGTTTTATTGTGTTCAAAATAAATATAATGAGTATATGAGCTTGGAAATTTGAAAAACAAAATTATTGACGAAAGTTATATCATATTTAAGCCACATTTTATAATAAAATTGGTGAAATGTTGAATATTCCGGCTTAAGTCGAGACTTAAGATGGTTCATGCATCAGTATGTACCTTTAGTATAAAAATGTATATAATAATATATTCTCATATCAGAATATAAAAATGATATAATATAAAAAAGGGCATTAAAGCTCCAAAAAAATTTTTTTAACAAGACTCCCATATTGCAAATATAAAAATATCGTCAACTAGAGAAAGATTCGACAAAACACTGCAGACATTTTTATTTTCTATCTGATTTTACTTTTTAACGCCTCAATTTGTTTCTTGAAGATTTCAGGCGAACTTACCAATATAATAATTGAAAAATATCTATACACCTGCAAAGTTGCAACTGATAGTATATAATTGTTCGATTTATCCATTATCTTTCAATTTTTATGTCGGTTTTTTGATATTTCTATAGTTATGAAATACAATCTGTACATATGTATTTATATATACAGTGGACTATTTATAACCCATGACACCTATTAAGAGACCGTTGTAATAATTAGAATAAATCTAATATCCAAGGAATATTTTAAGTAAAAATATAATATTTGAAGGTTATAGATGCTTAATAAAATAAAAAAAATTTCAAAAAATTGTCTCTACACTTCATATTTAATTGATATCGTTATATATAGTGTGATTAAATATTGAGGGTTTACTGTATATTAGACAATACGAATACAATAACTTTCTTCATCAGAACCGCTCAGATCCGCGCTCAGATCGCTAGAAAATATCGTTTATTCCAAAACATTTATTTTAATTTGAATAAAAAACATTTTACTTGAGGTTTTTTTTTCTAAAGTTAAATAGTTTTTAAATAGAAAATGTTTTAATGTACACATTATTCTACAACTCATTTTATACAAATGTCCGGGCGAGGGTCCGAGCCAAGGTTGATCCCAAGACTTAAAATATTTAGGACAGTTCACGTTACCGTTTTACATTTCAAGAAGTCATCTAATATTGCAATATCTTTGTGCATTGTTTCAAAATTCTATTAATTCTGTTACATTAAAAAACGATTACATTAAAAATATAGAAAAACGAAATTTTAACTCTCAAGTACAAGAGAATATTCGAAAACATTTATCCTTCCTTACGCTTATTTGTAATGAAGTTAATAGCGAGTTGATTACATTGATTAATGCAGTTTTAATCGCAAATACATATACTTTACATCCGAAAATAATGTATCCAAATCAATTTATAAGAGAATTAAAAGAAAAAACAATTGGAATGTTGCCTCCAGGGCTTGTATCGCCCTTTCTGACTTGATAATGAAAATACTCATGAAGTCTTAAATTTAGATACACTTCGAGCGTTTTACTTTCATAATTGACTGATTTTTAGAATTGAAAATCCGTTAGTTGTAGGAACTACTTTCGATGTGTGCACACTTCTACCTTTGCCAGTATCTCAAACTAATAATAGTTATTTATTTATACAACCATCGATAAAATACTTAATAGTTTCAAAAAATAAAATGCAATATTCACTGCTCGAAGATAAATAATTGTAAAGTAACAAATTCTAAATCATATGTTTGCAGGTCTTTAAAACCATTATATAGCACTAATAATAATCATTTTTGCAAAGTGCAATTATTATTTTCCAATTCGAAAAGGCTCACATATCTTCCACAGTTTTAAACACAGAAAATACTTACGAAACAAATTATTATTCCTATATTCCGGAATTTCATATACTTGACGATAATTGTTGCGATAAAGAAATGACTGCTATTTCTAATTTGTCATTATTGAAATCCATTACAATATCAATTATTAACCGGAAAAACCTATAAATAGTAAGCCAAAAACTTGATCACTTATCTATGGCAGCTAATGCAATTCCTGAAAATAAGCAACAATATGAACGAGTTCCACACTTTTCATATATTATATATCTCGTAGTAACTACTATAACATTATTCATTTTGTTTAAGATTTGTACAATATTAAAACAAAGATTACGTACATTTAAAGAAAACGATGATAAACATAAACCTCACGTAAAATAAGAAAAAGAAAGGAGTTCTAATCGTTTTATTTTTCAATCATAAAAAGTCAGTATGTGGATCTATATATATATATATATATATATATGTGTGTGTGTGTATATATATATATATATATATATATACACACACACACATATATATATATATATAACATATATAATAATAACATGCAATTTCAAACCGTATAATCATAACATATTATTTCTATTTTAATGTATAGTATTATAAAAAAACATGTATAGCCAAGTAACCAACCAAAATGCTATCGATTCTTTATTAATACCAAAATACAATACTTCAATTATTTATATTTTAAAAATTAAACTATACACATATTCATATATTTTTCTAAAGCATTGCTAAGGTATAGTTACACTGGTCACTACAGTAGGAAAGCAATATTTTTTTAAAATAATATTTATTTAGGTAATAATAAATAAAGTATCTTTAAATAATATCTTTTACTTTTTATTCTCATTAAAATGCTAGCACGGTTAAAAAATGTTAATTATCTAAAATTTAATAAATAATTAAATTTTTAATGTTAATTTAATTGTAGTAAAATTAATAAAATAATTTAATTCTAATTTAAGTATAGTATCATAGAATTGAATTATAATTATAAAATGTAATTATAGCTTAATGTTAAAGATAATTAAAGTTTCATTTATCAATTACTAAATAAAGTACAAAGTATTTATAACTAAAATTTTGATTATTAATTACTCAGCGATTAATCATTCTAATATTTAAAAATAGGCTATTTATTACTAAAAAACTCTTGGTAATTTTTTGACATTTATAACTTCCTTTAATTAATCGTTAAAATATGAAATTATTTGTTTTAGTATATACCAACATTATTCTTTTGACTACCGTATTATTATTATTATTATTGTTATTTCTGCCTCTGCAATAGCGCCACGTAGGTGAACGCAGGGGGTGCCTAGGCCAGACTACCAGACGCGTCCCCAGGTTGCGGATGGGCGAGTGGCCACTATTACTGGTTAGCTACTAATAAATTGAATAATCACTAGCAAGACGCAAGCCAGTGGCCTCAAAATAAGAGGGTGCGACCGTAAGACGGGGACTTTGGTAGCGCAGTCACTGTCAAGAAACCTAGGGTGACCGGGGCCTCGGAGATCGCCGATTTCGTGATGGTCCTGTCGAAGAAGTACTAAGCTGTAGCAAAGGAACATCAGCAGCAGCAGAAACAACTTGCGCAGCAGACCGAACAACAGCTGCAGCGCAAACAACAAGAACGGCAGCAGCTGCGACAACAACTGTATTAACAGCCGCAACAACAGACGCCTCCGACCGCCAGGACATCGGGAAACAAGAAGAGAGAGCTTTCTGAGAAATCTTTGAAGAAAAAGAGGAGGAGGAAAACACCTAGGAAGCGACCCAAAATTGTCCTTATCCGACCGGGCGATGGAGTCACCAACGCAAACGTTCTTTCAAATTTCCGCGGAAAGGTCACAGCAGAGTGTCCAACGACTGATATTAAATATATCAGGAAAACCAGGTCTGGCGACATCCTGGTAAAGGTGGGCACAAAAAACAACTACCAGGAGCTGGGAACTATAGGAGACTATATCAGGAAGGTAAAGGGCACGCCAGTGGTCGTAAAGATCCTGACACCTAAGACAAACGCGGCTGTCAGAGACCTTGACAGCATCACCACCAAAGAAGAAGTGGAGACGTTTCGCTGACAAAGCCCAATAGTAGGGAGAAGCGACCATAGAGATGCACTAGGAAAAGACAGAGTTCCTCCTTGGGAAGAACCGGCTGAAAGTCTGCTACATGAACTGCTGACTGAGAAGCTGGCAGAGGCTCCAGCCGCGCTACATATGTCTTCGTTCTGGACATCAAGCTCGCGATTGTCGTGTCCCAGACAGAAGCAAGGCCTGCTACGAATGTAGCGCGGAAGGTCACAAAGGAGCAGCCTGCAAGGATACCGAGGCGAAGTGCGTCTTATGCACTGACCTGAAAGTAGACCAAGCACAGTTGGGCCACACGTCGGACTTAGGGCAGTGTTGAGCGTTTCGCGAATCGCTTAGACAGACCAAAGTCAAGCGTCAATGATGGATCGTATAACGGTCCTTCAAGCAAACCTCCATAGAGCCGAATTAGCCAACAGCCTTCTGACTCATGGTATATCTGAAACGAAGGCTGATGTGCTACTAATCAGCGAGCAGTACTGTAACTGGGACAAGCCCACCTGGTACCCAGACACACTTGGCATGGCAACAACCTTTGTGAACCCACAAACCATCAGAGTGGACAAACACGGAGCGGGGAGAGGTTTTGTTCGGGTGAGAAGCAGAGACGTAACTTAAGTGAGCTGCTATTATACCCCGAAACGGTTTGCTTAGAGGACACAGGAATGGCAACATCATGAGGAAATGTGATCAACAGTTTCAGGGTGGGTTATGCCAGAAGAGGAAATGGAGGTCGGTTTTAGTGGGTTTGTTTGCGATGCAGCGGCCTTGTAGTTATCCCGCATTTTTATTTATTTTATTCTTCTACCTATACTACTTCCCAACCAGCCCCACACTATCCGGCTGTGCGGACCCAGTCGGGTGTGCCATAGATGGCATTTCCTACCCCCCATAAAAACTTATTATACATTGTAACGCGGTGAGAAGATTTTTAATTTTCTCCGCGTTACTCACGGGCGACTAATATATCAAAGACGGATTTCGAGACGAAATCCTGCCATGACCGCGAGAGGAGTATCTCCACTTTGCATTCTGATTCATAGTAGCTTAGAAAAAAATACTGCGTAGATTCGAATTAATTTTTTAGGGAAAAAAAGCATATTTTTTTACGACGGAAATCTGGCGCCAGTCATTACCAACAGCCCATCAAGAGCTGTGTCCCGCTGCCTCTCAAAGGCAATGAGCCCAGGCACTCCTGAAACGTCCATAAGATCTCTCAGCTCACCGTATAATATCATCGCTCCTTACTCTGTCTCTCTCAGTTCTAAGCATCTGTCTGGTAAGGCAAAATACTCCATAGTGTAGAAGCTTATTTTTCTTTCCAAGGGCGTACGGCAATTACGTAACAGCCCACGGACTATTGCCAGGTAAGGCACTATAGACATCTCTATATACAGTGTCTCCTAACTTCTCCCCCAGCGAGCATGGACATTTCCAGTGCTTTACGCAATACGATTGTTACAGCATCAGGTGATTTCGGGGAGAAGAAGACCAGAGATTCCAACCTGACGTGAGGGTTGCTCTCAAATCAGAGAGCCTGGCGACGACGAGAAGTCACCAATCAGAGGCAGCGACGTAGAAGGCGGGTCCAAGGTCGCGGCCTTCGAGCCGGCAGTGAGCTCAGACTCGGGAGACTCTTCTCCGGCCTCCCGGGCGACCAACACCTTCCTGGCCACGGGATTTCATCCAACATCCGCGCCGCGAGTCCCTTCTGGACTTTGATTTTTTTCTTGTGTTCAGTCGTATAATTTTTTACTTTTTATACGAATTATATTTTTTTGTAAATTTGATTTATTTTTTTTATAAATTTGATTTAGTTTTTTTGTATAACTTCTCGCCCAACCTCTTCGTGTGACTGCGCTACTTGCTTCAGCCTCCACGCCATCGACGAGAAGGACACTAAGCTAAGTCACCACGTTTTTGTGCCTAATACGGGCCAGTAATTCGACACCCGGTTGCCTTTCCTGCCCCGGGCGTATAATAGATTCTTTTCATACAATTTTATTGGTACAATTTTTTATTCAATTAATTAAATTTAAATTAATACTAGTTTTAAGGAAAAGTTAAATTAGAAAAATTAGATACGTTAAATTTAGTACGGTTTAGAGATAAAAAGTAAGATTCAGAATTAAGGTGGATGTAGCGATAATTTCGTCGGCGAATTTTTGTAAAATTGTACCTTGGTTCAAAATTGAAATTTTGTTAACTCACGGAAAAACTTTGTTACTTTCAACGAGGTGCCTCGTGGGAGATCCGGTAAAACGTTATTGTATAAAATCTACAGCGTGTTCTCCCACTCGCATAGGTTCTCAGTGAAATAAAAGGCACCGCATTCATTTTAAATCTAGATATAGAGATCATACTGTTTTATTTTTTTTGTGTTGCCTCACTCCCATGTGTGTCTGTTTGAACAAGCTTCGCCAATGTTTTCGCGTGTAAAGGTGAAATAAAAGTAAGGAAGTTGTAACCGTCGAGACCCCACGATTCTCCGCGTGTAGAAACAACTCTTAGCTGGCCGTGTCTGCGTGTGAACAGTAAAAGTAGTTAATATAAATTAGAACTCCCTTTCGGGGAAGAAGCAAATAATAAATTCAAAGAATATGACGAGGGGCACTGCTCGGCACCGTATGTAAAATTTTAACTAAATCGGAATACAGTGCCTGGCGCTCAAATTTGAATAAAATTATGACCCTTTGGAGGTCTATGTTTGATTTCTTGACGGCGTATTCCGATTGGCAATTAATCATAAGTTTCTTAATAATTTGCCTAATATTCATATACCGCGGTTCCGGGCTGCATGCCCACGGCAGTCTGAGTCACGCGTTATAACATTTAGAAATGGATCGACAAACTAATTATAATTTAAAATTTGTCAGTAAATTCGTTTTCTAATTCACAAGACATGTTTATAAAATATTTTTAAATACCGTAGACCGGGATGACTTTGATCTACTTCGGACGTTCGTGTACATATCTCTATTATTACATCATTTCTACCGACATACAAAAAATCTCACATTTTGATAGCAGCCTATAGAACATATTCCAATAATAAATAATTTCTTATACGTGTGTCGTGGTATGAAAATTTAGAAACGTGGTGTTAAAATGAGCTTAAAAAATGTATACGTCATTCGGGGTGACTTTGAGCCATATGATTAATATTTTATATCTAAGCTAAAATAATGGTATATAAATTAATTAAAATTCATTTAAGAAATAGTTTCTATTAAAAGAATCTCAATGTAATATTTTATGCACTAATAAAAAAAAAGAATGACGGAACAGGGAGAAGTTTGAATTAGTGTAGTTATAGTAAAGTTTTCAGGTTTTAAAAAAAGTAAAAAAAAATTAATTTATTGAGAAGGATAGAAATAAATAATAATTACAGTAGAAATATTTTTAGTCATATATTTTATTTCTAAAAAATATAACCTATATAATAGACCCGCGTTAAATTTTTTTTGCATCATTGCGAGTGTATAACGCATAATACAATATTTTTAAATTTGGCACAGTTACCCCAGTGTCATAAATCTCCTGGGTTTACCGCACCCTTTTCTTACTATCACAAAGCTGCCTTTTTCAGGAAGCCTTTTTTTACTACAACAAGGCTTCCTCTTTCAGGAATAAACATTTTCGTAATTTTAACGTAAGCTTATATTTGAGCTTGTATTACACAAAATAGAAGTCTATTTTCAATATACCAGGATTTGGGAATAATAATAATAATTGTAACTAATTTCCGTTATTAATTATAACTTTAAGTAATTCATAATAATAATGACAATTATTATTTATAGCTTTAAGTAATTAATAATTATAATGTAAATTTAATAATTATAATATTAATTGTAACTAAAGTATCAATGATAATAAATTCAACTGCGTATATTACATTAAATTATTTATTCAACTACGTTAACAGTTAATTAATTATTCGTAAACCTACAAGCTATTTTGATAAAATTAAAATTTTTGTCAATTAAAATAGCGTTTTTTAGGAATATGATGGATATCACTTAATAAATTTACATTTTCGAATTTTAAAAATAAATATTTATTTACTACAATTAATTGAATTTGATTAATTTAATTAATTTAATTTCTATTAATACAAAGTTGGCCCAACACGCAACGCGTGCTGGCGTACGCCTTTGCCCCTACCTGGATTGAGCCAGCGGCGCAGCGCCGCTGAGCTTCTGTCTGGCTGCCGCTGCTCTGGCTGTCCTGCTACAAAATATGCTGAATCCCGGTGGATTCAGCTCCGTGCGGAGTCGCCTCGACGCACGGATTTTCGCGACCTATAAGGAGCGCGAAAGCGCGGAAAGTTAATTGTCGCAACGCGCCAATGTAACGGCTTTTCCGCGTTTGCCTAACTCGGTCGGGGAGCAGGCGGGTCGTGGGGAAATTGGTATACGCGATTTAATCTTTTGGTAACAAAACAGACTATATTTTAACGATTAATAGATTAATAATAATAATACATTGACTATATACACGATGGGATAACTACGGCGAATTGAACAATTAATATTTACAAAACCATAAAAGTCACGCAGGCCAAGCGACGGTGCGCGCCCAGCTCATTCGCTGCTGGACGCGTTGCCCTCGCGATGGGCCGCACGCGCGTCCGGTGTCCCGGCACCTCGGCGTACTCTAGGGCGCGGTGCCCGCGATGGGCAGCCCTGTACGCCGCCCGCGGCTCGTGTTGTATATACCCGCGCGGGCTAGCCTTTACCTCGAGTCCGGTGTAGAACACTTGTTTTTCTTCTCGCTCACTCTCTCGTTTCCTCTAGCTCTCTCTCTCTCTCTCTCTCAGTCTCCTTCTCCGCCTTCTCTCCTTTCCTTACTCTCAGGCGCGCCTTCTCACTATCGGCACACGAGATATCGCCGTCGCTTTCCTCACGGGCTTTTTCGTCGCGGCAACAGGTCGCTCTCGTGCTATCGGGAAAAAGATGCTGGCGGAAAACTCTCGTAGTTGACGCGCGCGGGTCGAACGCTCGATCGATTCAGTCTCTCTCGCTCGGCGACAGCGCGGCCAGCGCCGCGCCCCCAGGCGCGTTCTCTTTGGGTAACTACCCTTGGCGCGCGCGTGTTGCCTATAGTGCGAACGCTCGTATTTGCCGCTCATTTCGTTACAAAACCAAATAAAATTATATTCGGAAATATATTTTATCATAGTGTGATGGGTAATGGTACGTCGTCACATACTCTCTCTCTCTCTCTCTCTCTCTCTCTCTCTCTCAAATAGATTGGATACCCCGCCCTATAACCGGTAAGTTGGGTGCGCCGACGCCTCTTGCATATATTTACTTTTTCTGACAGCTTGTTCACTCCGAGGAGTGATTATTTCTAGCTGATAGGACCCTCCAAAGCGGCTCTCACGCTCACGCTAAAAAACCACACGTCTTTGTGCTTTTTATGAGCCTGGAGGGAAATTCCGCGTCAAGCTATGCTAACATAACCTCGAACCTCACCTTGCACGAGGAGTCACGGCGCGTCGTTCACCATCCATCATCACCACATCTCTTCAGTGGTGGTTTGGTGCATGGATCACCAGCAAAAGCTTACCAGCGAAGAAGCGGGAGAAGTGAATAATGAAATAAAGAAATGAAGAAATAGAGAAGAAGATCCTTAAAATTAGAGGTTAGAATATCTATCTTTCTCTCTCATACCAATTTCGGTCACGGCAATGTCGCCGCGCCTCGTCAACCAGGCGTTTTTGGCTGATGTGGCAACGCCGCACGGTCGATTTTTCGACGTTCGCCACCAGAGTGCAGCACCGTCACCTTATGACGATCGGTAACACTGGCTTGCGAGTGTCTCAACTGCGCAACAGATGCCGCTACCATCAACTTATTAAGCGCGAATTTTTAAAACATCTAATGAGTGTGGCTCACCTTTCTTTTAATTTATATACAATATTATGTGATTACCGGCTATTTAATATTTATTATAATAGTTTTTAATTATTGCACGCCTGCGTAAAGACCGTCAGAGCCGTACAACTCTTACACGTTAACTCTTAGGCTAGTAGTTATTAAGTTATTTTAATTTATTTAAATATCTGTCAACGCGTAGACTTTTTAAGTAATTTTCTGACTAGACGTAGATCTACTCTACTCTTTTTGAGATCTTGGCTGACCACTTTGATAGCTAACTACTTAATTTTTACACTATGTCTTCCTCATCGTGTAGCAAGTGTAAGAAAATTTACCGCAAAGACGGGATTGTGCGCAGGTGTAAAATATGCAACAAGAATTACCATAATAATTGCCGTGTCATGAAGTTAGATGGCGCTGCGTATATTTGCATTGACTGTGATAAAGAAAAGAAAGCGAAAAACAAGAGTTTATCTGCAGATAACAGCGGTTTAAATGTTACGAGCGGTTTAAAGTAGTGCAGATGTGGGTGGCGGGCTCACTGCATCGACACCCACGGTTACTTCTGCAAAGACTAGTGTTAGTACTAGTACCATGATCAACGCTTCTAGCATATCGGACTCAATGCGTTATTGTACTCTACCGTCATCTTTGCTCGACCAGTTCGATAAACAGTTTGAGTTACTTACAAGAACAGGGAACGATCACTATTCTTCTCTAGTGAAAAAACTTGATGCTATTGGCAATGTCCCAGCATCAGCACCAGCAGCTGAAATGCTAGTCGATAAACTGACTGCTCAGGTTTTGTCGCTAGAAAAGAAAATAGATGTGCAGACTTCCCAGCTAGAGGGGCTGCATCAAGATCGGTTGCTGTTACAAAGCGAAAATCAACTGCTGAAAGAACAGCTTCAAACGCTGATGCATAAAATTGAGGTTATGGTTGCCAGCTCGAGTAGTACACGTAGCAATAACACGAATTTTAACACCATTCCTGACGCTAACGAGTCACACATTCTAGTCTCGCTTAGAGACATCGACGGGTCGATGTCAAGTAGTTGTAAAAATAATGATAATAATAATAATATGGTTAAGTATGTACATAGTAGGGTTAGTAATAATGATAGTATTAATAATACTTTGAATAACAAAGTAGACCAAGATAATGCGCGCTCAGCTCCATCAGGCAGCGTCCTGCCGGCGGACTCTGACGGGTTTCGCACACAGAGTCGTCGCCGTCGAACTCGGTACCAAAGTTCTAAAAACGTAAATCTTACTGACCGGAACAGGTATTGTTCAACGTTGAACGGGTTGATTAGTGGCGAAGGATCGGCGGAAATAATTATTACCAATATTTTTGAAGGTTCCGAATCGCAGCGTGAGGACGTAGTCCATGCCATCCTTACCACTGTTTTACCGTCCATCGTAAGGGAAGACTTAATGTCTATACGCCTGCTTCGATCGGAAAGACAGACCGTTGCGAACCAACCCGCGAACAAACACCAGCGTCGACGATCCCCGTGGGTTGTCTGCTTTTCTCGTAGCAGCTTGGTAACTGAGATTATGAGGGCCAAAAGTAGGTTTACAGCATTTAGCACTAAGGATGTTAACGTAACGCTTTTGAATCAGGACACGAGTAATAGCCTTATTAGAAGTAAAATTTTTATTAATGAACTTTTAAGTAAAGAATCTTTTACTCATTTCAACACCTTAAAATCTATTGCTCGTGGTTTAAGCTTCAAATATATTTGGCATAGGGGCGGTCGTTTCCTGGTTAAGAAGCGAGACGGTGAATCGGTGCATGAGATCACTTCGGCTGCAGATCTGCACGCATTATCTGCATCTTTTCGTAATGAGGCTAGCGATAGTGTTAACGCGGCGGTAACACAAAATACCTGTAATCTAGTTACTGTTACACCGGAAACGTCAAAAACGTCGAACTTAATTTCTGGCGATGGAATTTGACTACGCGGGGACGTAGCAAGAGAGGAGGAAGCTGGGGGACTAAGGGCGGGCTTCCTCAATGCAACATCACTTAGTAAGCATATGAGTATGTTCCGTCAGTTCCTTGTGACTGCTCGTCCTTTCTATCATATATTCGGCGTGGCTGAGACGCGTTTCGGGGATGGCGATGATGTTGGCGTTCAGATCGACGGGTTCTCGTCAATTAGGCAGGACAGGAATAATAAAGGAGGTGGGGTGGTTCTTTACGTTTGTAATTCTTATAAAGCAACGGTGCTGTGCTCCTCAAAAACTACGTTAAATAAAGGCAAACCAGGTATCCCTGAATATTTGATGTGTAAAATTCAGCAAGGCAACCATCCGCCAATTTTCGTGGCCGTCATATATCGACCTCCAGGGATTTCATTCACTGACGATTCTGACCTAATACAGAACCTGACGACTTATTCGGTAGGGTACGATCACCGGATTGTAATGGGAGATCTGAACGCGAACATGTTGTCGACATCTCAGGAAGCGTCGTTTGTTAGAGAGTTAATATGTGAATTAAACCTTAAATTAGTTGATCATGGCGCGACTCACCACGTCGGAGAATCTCACACTTGGATTGATATGATCTTCACTGACGACAATGATGTGGTGCTGGATGCGAACAACATGATGGCGACCTTTCCGAGTAAACATAATATAATTGATGTCAGAATCGACATCCAAACTTCAAAGTCCCCAGATCTCAATAACTTTTCATATAGGGATTTTAAGTCTATTAGGCAGGAGGAACTTCTATCCCTCCTTACTGCTTGTGATTGGTCGCCCATCAGTTGCCCAGATAAGAATGTTGATAGTAAGTTAGAACATCTTACCCACAACATCTTGGCGATCATCGACGAACTTGCCCCTCTGAAACAGTTCACACTGAAGAAGAAATGTCTCCCTCCTTGGGTGGATGTCGAGCTGAAAGAACTTTATAATCAGCGTGATGCTGTTCGACGGCGCTACAAACGGACTCGGGACAATAAGTTGTGGCAGGAGTTCCAGTCTCTCGCAGCTCAAGCAGAACAGCGCACAGTTGAAATGCGAGAGGCTTTTATTCAGAGCAGAATTTTTGACGCTCTGGATAATAACAAAAATATCTGGAAAGAACTTCGGCACCTTGGACTGTTACCAAAGGCTAAAGAGGAGCTGCATGGCTTCACTCCGGATGAATTAAACATCCACTTTGCTGGGGTCTCTGTCTCTCAAACGGAGCATGACGAAAATCTAGATAACATCTTATCGACGGCCAGCGATGATGGCTTCACTTTTCGTGAAGTTACCTTCTCGGACGTTGTTCTGGCCGTTGCTCATTTCTCGTCACAGGCAAAGGGCGAAGACGGAATACCCCAAAATGTCATCGCAAAGTCTCTTCCGGTTTTGGGCCATCATTTGGCTAAGATTTTCAACTCTTCTCTGTCTAGTGGGGTTTTTCCCGGGACTTGGAAGAAGGCTCATCTGGTGCCACTAAAGAAGACGGCAATTCCATCTGCCGTCTCAGACTTCCGTCCAATAGCCCTATTAAGTTTTCTCTCTAAGGTCTTGGAAAAGATCGTCCACAAGCAGATTTCAGAGTTCATATCATCCAAGAAAATCCTTGATCCACGTCAAACTGGCTTTCGACAGCATCATAGTACGCAAACAGCACTACTGAGTCTGTCAGAGGAGATTCGTGATGGTATTAATAGCAAGAAACAGCTGCTTACCATACTCCTAATGTTTGATTTCAGTAAGGCGTTCGACACTATTTCGCCCTCTAAATTACTTCGTAAGCTGATCAGAATGGGGTTTTCTAGGTCCATAGTCCTGTGGATCAAGTCATATATTACGGGTCGTAACCAGCGAGTGGTTACAAAATCTAATGGGGAATCTGATTGGTACACAACCAATCTTGGCGTTCCACAGGGCTCGGTTCTTGGGCCCCTTCTGTTCAGCCTTTATATTAATGATCTTGGAGACATACTAGCTGCTTTAAAAAATCCCCAGGGTGAATTATCGGAAGGTGTCGAGCATTTGCTTTATGCTGATGATTTACAAACCTATACGCAGGTTGCGAGAGACGATCTTCAGATAGGCATTGATCGCCTGTCAACTGTGGCGCGAGCAGTGTCGGCTTGGGCTTCTGAAAATGCCCTTCACCTTAATGTCGGGAAGACTAAAGCTATAATTTTTGGGTCGGACTACAATATTAATAAATTGCAGGAATTGCACCTTCCAGGCATTGAGGTGCAGAATAACGTTTTTATTCCCTTTGACGATACTGTAACTAACCTCGGTGTTGTTATGGATTCTAAATTAACATGGAAACCGCAAGTGGATGCAGTTAGTCGGAAGGTTAACAGAGCCTTATATGGACTTAGATCTTTTAGATCCTGCACCACTGAAGCGTTACGCAAACAGCTCGCAGGTGCTCTTGTTGTCTCTCACTTAGATTATTGCTCTCTTGTATACCTCGACGTATCAGGTGAGCTGCAGACCAGGCTTCAAAGGTTGCAAAATTCCTGTGTGAGATATATATGTGGTGTTAGAAAGGATGAGCATGTCTCTCCCTACAGGATGAAACTGGGCTGGTTGACTGTGGAGATAAGAAGGGAGTATTTTGCAGCGGTAATGCTTTATAAAGCAGTTGTCATGGGACAGCCTCCGTACCTTGCGGCCCTTTTTGAACAAAATCAGTCTAGAACCTCAGGTAGGGATCCCAAGGAAATAAAAATTCCAGGGTCGCGTACTGATGTTGGCCTGTACTCCTTCAGAGCCCAAGGTGCTCGCCTCTGGAATTCGCTCCCCCGCGCTATTAAGCATCTTCCGTCTCTAAATAAATTTAAAACGGCAATACGTCGGCATATTATTGAAACCTGCGACGAACGAAATGTGTTCTGTGATAAAAACTAACTGTGTTATACTGCTAAGTAATTAATTAATTAAGGTATATTGTGACGTGATAGTTAAGACTACTGACATAAACTGTGCATTTATAATAAGCCTATGTGATGAAATCTAACGATGAATCTGTGATATGGATACAAATTTAATTTAATGTATCGCAACTATGTATATTTGATGTATATTTTTGACTTATGCAAAATTAATCTTAATCTATCTATCTATCTATCTAAATATAACATGTACTAATAGAATCAGCTGTTACAGACATCATCAGCGGCGACGGTGTAACGGGAAGGAGCCGAGGAAAGGTGAGAGAGAAAGAGAGAGGGTATAGGTAGGCCGAAGGGAAGGGACGCGCAGCGCGGAGCCGCAATATTTCGGCATAGACGCTTGAGCTCCCGTGCACCAGGTCGTGCTTCTATGTACCCTCATCCTATTTGAGAGAATATATATATATATATATATATATATATATATATATATATATATATATATATATATATATATATATATATATATATATATATATATATATATATATATATATATATATATATATATATATATCTTATACTATAATACTCTTTCTCGACTTTATCTTTTCCCCACGTTACTTATGCTCTACAGTAATTATTATTATATCGCGGGTTAACTTCGGGCTAAAACCTCGTTATATAATTGGCGCCCAACGGAAAAACTCACAGAGTCGTGGGGATTAGCGCATAAAGAGCAGAAAAGTGCATAGTGTGGATCGCGCGTAATAATATCGTGAGCGTGAAAGAAGAGAAAATACTTTCAATAGTGATAGAATCGGCTTAATCCGACACACGCGCAGGCTTTGTTGACGTTCGGCGCGCGACAGAATTGGCACGGAAAGTAAACAAACCTTTGCTGGCTCTGGAAAATTCTGAGTACGAGCCAGACTGGAGCGAAATAATATTTCGGCTTTATTGTGCAGGACCGCTTGAATTATTTGTTCGGTTTTACATTGGAGTAAATAAAATTTTCTGTTCCGACATATAGCATTTGTATAGGTACGAAAGATGTAGGAAAAAGAAGTTTTTGTAAAAAGCGTCTCTCACAAGTGGACAAATAGGTTGCTATAGTGATTTTTTTTATATAATAAATACTTAATTAAAAGCTAGTGATTTAAATTTTTTTACTGAACGGTAAATAATAAACAATTTTTGTTATCAATTGTGTTCGCTAAAATATAAAATTGTGTTATAAAAATAAAGTGCTAATTTTGATAAAATCATTCAGTGTTTAAATAGATATTTAAAGCGAATTCGCATAAATAATATCATTACTTTGTTTCGGGATGAAAGTAAATGTAATGATTGCTGTTAGAATTTTCATTTATTTTTTAAGTATTTACAAACGAACTAGTTATTGGGAATTTATTTTTTAAATTGAGTAATAGTGTGAATTACTCATAAACTATATTGTTCTAGCTTATCATTACATTTGTTTTCGATGGTGAAAAGTAAATAGTTTCATTATAAAATTAATCACATGGTTGTAAAATTAATTTATGTTCAAATAAATAATGTAGTAAACAAATATACGTCTGACCACTTACTCAGCAACAGGCTAATTTATTATATTTGCTCGTTTATTCGATTGGCTTGTTATTTGACCGTATATTCGAGTATGAAAAATACATGCATAATTATAACACAAGAAAATGGCGAATCAATTCGACGTCTCCTTTGCAGGACGACTACACAGCGGCAGATCTCATTGATAGTCTAGACAACTCAAGCGACGAAAAATTAAGCGACAGAATGCAGACCGAAATATTAGGAAGGCAACAATATTTGGCAATCCACCGAATACGAACGGGGCTACCAAGCGACTTCGCTCCAGCGGCATTCATCTCAACTCAGATGAGTTCAACAAATATGTCCTTAACTGAATGCCAAGGAAATGGACTCGGGAACATGAGTGAAGTACACTATAAAGCGGAAGCAGGAGCGGCAGCGGCAAACGCTCATCCCACCACCATCACCACCACCAATGCCACTATCATTCTGGAGAATCCAACCCATTAGTACTACGGTACCGCCGAGTACGCTGGCAGTAACGAGTACCAAAACAATAACGACAACTGCTACAGCAACTCGCTTAGGGGCATCAGGTAAAACAAGAAATCCGACTACAGTATTTTCGACGGGTACAAGACAATCTGTGAATATGATTGCAAATCCAAATATGGTAATGATGACGTTATCGAATGGCACGTCATACCCCGTTCCAAGAGGCGTAGCACTGGAAATAGTAAACACACAGGCATTGGTACAAGAATACAGTACTCAAGTAAAAGAACTGTGAGAGAATGTTGCTGAACTAGCTACGAGTACAAGGTTACGCTTTGAGACAATGACAAACAGCGAATCGGCGAATACGCATCAGAGGGTAGGAGTAAAGCCCAAAAACAACAGAGGTGTCGCCTTTCAAGACACACTCGATCTACGATATGAGGACGATTACCAGCTAAATGACGATACAAGGGTACAAGAGGAAGAAGCTGCAAGAGTGGGTGGTTCGCAACTTAACGCAAACACCCCAAGTTTTATATCACTCCTTCGAACAAACGAAAGAGAGAGAAACAGCGATAGCTCTCCAGCGTGACCAGACACTCTCAACCCGGACAGAGTCTAGGGGCAGGGGGGTACCTCAGTATTCTGAGACAACGTGATAATCACAAAATAGTACATTTGCTAGTCATTGTGTTAATGATATTGGCAAAACGGTTCGATCCTGGAACATCAAGTTTTCCAGGGAAAAAGACAGTCGCAGTATTGAAGAATTTTTGTTACACGTTAATACAATGGCCCGCATAGAGGACGAGGACCTCTTGACTGCGATGACGGAGTTGCTCAAGGGAGCAGCACCCCCATGGTGCCGTCAATCAACGAAGAATTGACACTCATGGCAACATTTTTGCGAGACAGCACGACGCTGTTACAGCGTGCATAGCTGTTCTCAACAGCGGTTGGTGACAGAAGCAACGGCGCGCACCCAAGGATTTGTAGAACCGGTCACGAACTATATATTTTCTCTGCTCTCATACATTGACAAATTCGAAGTGCCTTGGAACGAGGAAAGAAAACTGCAATTTATCTATAGAAATATGTCGCCACAGTTGCAAGCGATCGTGAGTTAGGAGAAAACCGCCGATCTAGACACTTTGATTCGGTTGGCGCAGCAGACAGAAGCTGTCGTGGAGGTGCGGCGTAACTGGAAAGAGCCACCTCCAGCTGATAAGTGCTTGCTGCAAAAATTGGCGTATAAAGGGCCACGCACACCGACAAATTATTATAAAATGAGTCTAGCTGCAATTGCTGAAAGTTCGACCCCAGATTTGTTTTAAAATCTTGACAAGCTGGTAGAGAAGAAATGGAGTGCGAAACGCAACGCCGCAAGTCTGGCAGCGATATCGCAGAGTTCGTCGCAAGATATCTCAGCTATGATTGAGAAGTTGTTCGAGGAAAAGCTAAAACAGCTTACTCAGACTAGCCCTATGAAAGATCCACCGCCAGCTGCAGATGAAGTAGCAGCGCAAAAACCGGCTCTCACAAGATATAAGGTGTCGTATTATAATGGATGGAGGTGCGGCACATACATGTATTGGACCACTTGGCTTGTAGATTGCAGCAGAGTGTAATAAAAAGATTGCACCAAGTAAAGGACCAGGCGTGCGTATGGCTAACGGACAGATCCTACCTGTGATCGGATATGTCGATTTACCATTCAATATAGGTGAAGTACGACGCTACCTAGAGGTCGTTATCCTACCCGAGCTATCACAAGGATGTCTTTTCAGAATAGATTTTAAGCGAGCGTTCAATGCACACATCTTACCTCGCGGAAATAAATTAAAGGTAGAAGGGATTAAAGAAGTTCTCCCTCTCGAGGTAGCGGCAGTAGGAGTGGATGAGCAAATTCCGTCTCCTCGGTTGGACTAGCCGACGTTACAAAGGTACAACGCTTACAATTACAGGAGATGTTGGATCGAGTATTACCAAAGGGCAAAGTGCCTTTAGGTCGCACTAATCTTATTAAACATAAGTTTGATGTTGATTCTGGGCGACCTATTAGACAAAGGTACTATCCAGTCTATCCAAGTACTATCCAAGAAACTTGAAGAAGAAATTCATTCCCAAGTGCATCAAATGCTGTAGACAGGGATTATTCGTAGATTCCATAGCCAATGATCAAGCTCAGTGGTAATGGTTCGTAAGTCAAACGGCTCTTATCAATTTTGCGTTGACTACATGAAACTGAACGGAGTGACTAAGGTGCCTGCATATCCACTTCCTTACATGGACTCTATACTGCGAAAGCTACAGAAAGCGCGCTATATTTCCAGTATTGACCTAAGCTGTGCATATCATCAGGTACCGTTAGACGAAAAATCACGACACTTAAATGTATTTACGGTGTCAGGCATTAGCTTTTTCGAATTCTGTTCTCTCTCGTATGGCATATCGGGTGGACTCGCTACGTTCCAAGAATTGAGTGACAAAATTATCGGCGCTGAGCTTGAGCCACATGCCTATCCTTCATCGATTCCTCGAAGAACATGGAGTGGTTCACACCACAATACCACCGTATCATGCGCAAGCAAATCCCGTGGAGCGAGTAAACCGCACTTTTAAGACCATGATCACATCGTATATTGTAACAAAGCATAGTACTTGGGATTTACATATCCCCGAGCTAGTGTTTGCCTATAATACCGCAGTGCAAGAATCCACGGAATTGTCACTATCCTTTCTGAATTTCGGACGCAACCCTGTACCTCCAAGTACGCTACGACGGCAAGAAGAACTCACCGTAGCGCATGAAGCAGAGACAGCTGCGTTAGGAAATTGGAGCGCGTGAATAAACTACGTGAAGTGCGAGATTAAGCCGCAGAAAATTCAGCAAAAGCACAAGAACGCCAAGCTAAATATTAGAATAGCAAGCGACGAGACGTGCAATATGCGGCTGGCGAAAAAGTATTGGGGCGTAATCACATTGTTTCATGTGCGCCCCAATGAATCATTGCTAAGTAGGCCCCTAAATACACTGGGACATACGTCATATCAGAGAAGAACGGTTACAATACCTACCAACTGGCTGACAAAAATGGAAAAAAGGTGGAACAAATATTCGCGAAGGATTTGAAACCGTACTTCGACGACGACACCATGCCCTCCGACTCCGAAGATGAGGCTGTAGACGATCCTTCGAAGGACAGCGAGGGACCGAACAACATCGAGCTTCAGTCAGACGAGTCGCATGCGAGCGGTGCGCCCTGAATAGTAGGGAAAAAGCGTGGTAAGCTGCGTCAAACAAGTGTAGTTGTCCAGCGTAAAGCAAAAATTGTTAGTAATAGGGTAGGAACGCAACCGACTACAGTAGGTAAGGTAAGCGGTGGACGCAACATATCGTCCGCGGAAATTGCGGAAGATAAACTGTAAGAGTTCGAGGGAGACCAAAGGGGTCCACAAAACCCCTGCGCCTCAACGTGACGTATCTCCCCGACGCAAGCGGTTTAAAACGGGCAAGACATTAAATTAGAACCTCGACCTTCTTGCAAGTTTTTTATACATGTTCGTCCTACTTATCATCTATTATAAATGCGCCCTTAGGCACCAGAGAATTGCCATCTAAACCTGTCTTTCCCTTCCTAGGAAGAAAATGGACCCAAGACGGGATCTACGATCTGCGGACGATAATGCGATATTCGCCGTTCACTTGGTGCTGAGGCTGACAGGCCCGAGACAGCCCGTCCTACCTAGAAACTTATCCGAGAAATTAACCCTCCAAGAGATTCCTACTGTGGTAGAAGATAACTCCGGAGACCTGCCTGAGAGAATATATATATATATATATATATATATATATATATATATATATCTTATACAATGATACTCGAGTCTTTCTTGACTTTACCTTTTCCCCACGTTACTTATGCTCTACAGTAATTATTATTATAAGTCGGGTTAACTTCGGGCTAAAATCCCGTTATAATAGTCACCAAGATCAACACATATATTTCATTGAAAAGAATTAATTTGGTCAATAAATAAATCATGAATTTAACAAAACGATGTTCTTAATTTCAGCCAATTATCATGTGGGAATGTTTCTTTATATATGTCATTAGATAATACATGTTTTAGGAGTTTTATTTTAAATTTATAAAATTTCCTTAAAGATATTTTTTGTAATAAAATTAATTTTACACACTATACTAATATTTTCTTAAAATTTGTAATGTTAAATAAATGTTAGTAAAAAAATAGGAATGTACAATAATTATAGAACATTTTCTATGGACTGTATGTTACTTATACACACACACATATATATATATATATATATATATATATATATATATATATATATATAACGTATGTCAGAATATATGTATACATGTTTTAGGAGTTTTATTTTAAGGGGTTATATCCCCCTTATGCTCTAAAAAACAAGGCTTTGTTCATTATTTTTTTAAAGGACATTTGAGATTAAAGGTATACAAATAATATAACATTGGATTAAGCAACTCTTAAAGAAGAGAAAAAAAAATTTTATTGATATTTTTTTTCAAAATGGCGGCTATGCAGTGATTACCGTGAACCGCTTTTTCAAAAAGGTCTTCCGCGGTGAGCAGTACAAGTCTCGTCCAACTCCACCTATAACAAAAAATAATTTTCAATTATCTACATGAGTTTTGCTAGTGAAGTACACATGATTATATTTTTAGAATTTTTTTTCGCAAAATGGCGATTGTTTTAACAAAAAATCGTGTTTTCGACGAAAAAAATCGATTTAAATTGTTCATAACTTTTTTTTGTTAATTAATCGCTAAAATCGCATGTACTTCACTAGATAATCAAACAATGAAGCTACTGTTATAATTTTAAGTCAATCGAATGTAAACTTTTTGAGTTCTACTGCTTGCCGATTTTGAAAACATGCTCGGCGGTTTTGACGTGATTGGCGTCCGTTTCCACGCAAAACTCGTACATATTTGGTCCAACAGTCAACCCAAGAGCATCGTAAACGGCAAACAGACCCGAGAAGCCGTCATTGAAGATGATAACGGCTACGTCAATCGCAATGTCAACTATAGTCTTACCGTTTGACACCGTCTTTGGAGCAATTGACCACACTACAGCATTAAACGACTCGTTATTGTTCTGAGTATAGGCACCCAAGCAGCGTGACAGAAGGTTGTCGGAGCTGAGTTCATTATAAATGGGTTTTATTGCGTTAAAAACATCCTCATGCATTGGACTCTTGTGCTCGTACGTTACAAGTGTACCGCATTTTTTCGACTGAATCGTAGTTTCTCCTAATAGCAAGTCCGTAATAAATAGAAAGTTCATCAATTAACTTTCCGGTCAACTTTCCTCGGCCGCCAAGACCTTTCGTTGTTTTTTTAAATTGCGCAGACGCTTCCCATTGCGTTCCCATGCGCTTCTGAACGTGTCCGACACATTCTTTTTTTTCGACGATGAAATCTTTATAAGGTTTTGAGTCGACTAGTCATTAGATAATACATTTATATGTTTTGGAATCGCCGTCGCCGATATATTCCAAATATTTGATATTATGAAGTTTTTCTGAGCGTTTGAACATTTCTATAACTGCGTCGATCTCCATTTTCCCGGTACTACCTTCCTGGTTGGCATCACAGTTCTGTTTGTGTGAAGGGTATACCTCTTCGTATTCAGCAGTACCTTCTTTTTTTTTGCCAATATTCACACACTTTACAGTACTTAGATTTTACACACACATCCAATACCTTGCCAGTGTACCAACCAATCAAAGTCACCAATCCGAACAAAGACGTAAACCCTCTCTTTCGCCAAGATCCATCGCCTGACACCGTGAGACCTTCTTTTTCACCTCGTTCGATAGAAATTTCTTTTTCTTTAATCGCTGATTTTTTCATAGATATAATTCGAACAGATGAAGTAGCAGTGGCGATATTAGATATGATCTTACTGTAAATTGTTTGAAAAACAGACTTTGAAAGATCCATCATAGAGCAGAACTTTTTTATACCGTTGATGCCTATGCCTATGATGCGCATAGCTAAAATAATACGGAACTTGATCTCATAAGCACGACCATTTATTACAGGACAGCTGTTAATATCAGCATCACCACAGTTCGAACAAGACACAATAATTTTGAAGCCTAGTCCACGCTTGTTCGACTCTAAAAACTGCACGTTACCATTACATTTTTTGCATACTACTAATTCGGAAAGTGCAGTAAATACAGCGAAAAAATTGATGAAACAGTAGCCGAAATTATTATCAACATCGCGGTCACGGTCTAAATCAGTAGTTTTCAATTTCTTAGCCAAGGTACTAACGTGCTCCGAATCGCCTTCGAACAAATGGCGGTTAGGCGGGCGTCGATTACTAATTTTACTCCGTTTTGTACTTGTACTTCTTGTTTTACTGCCTTTGCGGCCACTGTACACCTTTTCACTCATAATTAAGTACTTGTAAATATAATTCACAGTTAAAAAGTAAAGCAAAACTCAAAATAACAACGTAAACAACGAGAACGGCTGATCGACTAAACACAGGGCACGTGTAAGTAAACACGTGCTGTAAAGACGCTGTAACCGTCGTAATGTCATGTAGCGACCTCTATAATTCAAATTTAAAACACGATATCGATCATAGGTAACTTCTACTAATTTCCATAGCCGCGAAATTCAAAAAAGCGAGCATCGCTAAAATAAGCAAGTATAGTAATTTTAGAGCATCAAAGCTGTTTGGAAAAAATTGATTTAAAAAAATTGTGAGTTTAAATCGGTACTTGGGCGTTGTAGATTTTGATTCTAGGATTGTTTTGGCAAGATTTAAACCAATACAAAAAATAGAAAAAAACAAAAAAATTTGGGGGATATAACCCCTTAAATTTATAAAATTTCTTTAAAGATATTTTTTATAATAAAATTATATTAAATAAAATTACGTTTTATATATAGTTGTATATTTTACATATATTCATATTAATCTACATACATGGTATATATATATATATATATATATATATATATTATATGTGCTTCTTTATTTTATTGTAAATGTCTTTAGAAGCAACCAATTTTTCATTATATTTTTTTGGTAGAGGAATGTTTAATTTATATCAATCTATTTCGATATAACCATAAGTTTTTATAATGCCTAATTCTAAAGTCATATCCTTATTCATTGTATACAAATTACAAAGCACTCCAACAACTTATTTTTCATTACATGTAAGCACTTTTTAGATTTGTTTAACTTAAATAGACATCAATCAAGTACGTATATGGTATCTGAAGTACATATATCCGTTATTTTTTCATCCGAATCCTCTTCTTTTGTCTTGTCATAATCACAGCTTTGTATACGTATTAATCTATCGCTGCTTATAGTACCAACATCTTGGTTTAGAAGATAACAAATTGATGACTTCTGACAATTTTTTTATTGCCACTTTTTTCAATCACTAAAACATACGGATCATTTTTTTTTAATTCTTTACATTTATCAGAATAATCTTTCAACTTAAAATTATTTTGTGTATCTGATAAAATCGTTCTTTCATTCTCATCTAAATAATCTTTCATGTTCTCATCATACTTTGCAGTTCCAGTATATAAACTTAATAAATCTTGAGGCTCGTCATCGTCTTGCTGATCAATCAAATCTTTCATTGAAATATTAACAGCATTAGCTGGAATTTCATTAGATTCAGTGATATGGATATCAGCTACTCCTGAGCTAATAATAGATTTATGTGAATAATTTTTAGCTTTCAAAATGATATTGTTTAGTGATGTCATGTCTATATTACAATTAAAAGCATTATTAATTTCTAAATCAACACATAAATTGTTATAATCCAATTATTCAAACGATGGATTTAAAAAGCTATTTATAAGAAAATTAATTTTCTGATTTTTGTTTTCAAACTTATTAGCCATAATATATGAAATCAATTCTATTCATTGTGATTTTCGGATAGATTCTAGCATGCTACAGTTCACAACAGTACAAAATGCAGTACTTATGGATCTTAGTGTTCTAAAGTAGCCTTCGCATGGTTGGCCACTAAACTGCCATGGTAAAATGTGCCTTTGAAGAGATTTATTTGCAATGCCTTTGAAAACCATGTTTAATAAACCATGAGCATTTACTTGCAGACATACATACGTATTCAAAAATATAAAATTATTTGTCATTGATTAATCATTTTTAGAAACCATTTACGCCATAATCTAAGAAAAAATACGTAATACCATATGCACTATATTCTTGTCAGAGTAGTTAATTTTGTTGACAAAAAAGACATAACAATTGATTATTTTGAAGTATTCATACGTTACTTCACTTCAAGGAACTTCTCGTTTCAATAGCTGCAACATTCTTTTGTTGCTGATCCTTCAAACGGAATCTAAATTCTTTTTATCCTTACCATCTAAATTCTCTTTTGTCAGTAAATGTTTGTCTCTAGAAAAGTTTTCTAGCAGCATTCTTAAATGTGCAGAAGATACTATGTAATCACCCATTGGTAAAGTTATTGAAGTTTTAAAAAGCCTAGTTTTAAATTTTGTTACAAAGCGTACAGTATCCTCAATAAAAATCTGCGGAGGATTACGAGTTGCATGGAAACCCTATTTGAATATTAGTTTCATTGGAAATCATACCTAGATTTGTAGTGATTCTCATTGCTTTTAATAACCGAGGATCTCCATTCGAAGAATACCCCAATACGATAATATTAAGATCTGCTATTAATTTTTGTATACAATCCCTGGTAGAAATTTATCCCGTCCACTTTATAGATCTATGTAGAATAATCTCGCGCTGTGTAGATCTATGTAGGCAAACTAGATAGTTACTATAAAGACGTGTGACGATCGACCCTTCTAGTTTCCCATATTATTTGCCCAGATAAAACTAGATAAGCAAAATTATGACAATAACAACCACTTAAAGGTTATGTTTTAAGAAACAGAAGCATAATCTATTATGTATTATTTTGATTTAAAGGTATTTACTTGTTATTGTTAACCTATTACCAATGTAAGTAAATGTAAATAACTTCTAAAGTGCAAGGTTATCAAATTTTAGATACATCGAGTTTTCGTATTTAAGAACTCAATAACAATATTATGTTACACACATATATTAAACAATCAAAATAAGAAAATAATCTGAATATCCAAAGAACTATATGAAGTATTAGTGCATATATTTATTTTGTTTATGTAAAATTAGTTTCCTTACATTTGATTATGTTCCATCCTAAATACATGGTTTATGTAAGGAAAACTATTTTTACACACATTTATTATCAACTGATTAATTTTCTATTTTTAAAAATAAATAATGTATTTGAGTTATTATATATATGTTCTATTTTTGTATTCCCTACTGTGATTAATTTATAATCAAACACTTTCATTTGACATCTATGGCCAGTTAAAACATAGTAATTTGTTACTTATAAAGAAAATTATCGTCTACATATGTTCGACTAATGTGTTTGTCTTTGAAAATGTTGCCACGGATGAGCAGTTTATGTATTATAAAAGCTCACATATGGATTCAAAATTATTTGTAGTTCTGAAATTAAAATTCTAGTTTTTAAATAAAGCATGTCATAAAGTACATATTTGTACAATTATTATTATTTATACATTACTTTTCAAGAAACAACTACATCAATCAATAACATTATTTTGTGATCACTGTTTTTCATATGCAAGGAACATTGTATCTAAATTTTCATTTCTTAAGTTAGATATGCTTTCTGACTACTTTTATATGTAAATAGTATGAATAGAACTATAGATCTTAGTATTATAATTGAAAATTCGCATGTTAAACTTTTTTTAACATTAATTTTTACAATAAAAGTTCTGTTCAATAAATGATATATAACCTCACAGATTTTATACGTACATATTATTATTGAGAAAACTATGTAGATCTGTGTGGATTTATCGAGTTTTGTACACTCTAGTACTATCTAGTTTGCCTATAAAGGCCGTTATAGCGAATGTAGGCGCCACGATAAGATTTCTACCAGGGATGCCATCTCTTAACACAATCTTCTGCTATAAAAGAACTATCTGATCCAAATAAATTTAAACAAAAACTCGGAGCATTCTCTTCAAGTGGATGTACCATATAACAATACGTAAAATAAGATAATTTGTTATTTCTAAAATATTGTTTGATATCGCTGTGTGTACAAAAGTGTGTACCTCTCTCTCTTTGTATTTTACATGGCCGACTACAAAAAAATTTGAATACAAAATGCTTTGATTGTGTATAATCCTGAATATAAAATTTTATATACAATTATTGCAACTATTTTAGTTTATTTTATGACATGATTTGAATGATAACACTATGCAAAACATTCATAACCCATTCTATATTATTCTAATAATTATTAATATTGTCAAGCTTATGTACTTTTATTAGGATTTATTAGATTTTTGTTTGGATCTGCTATTTTGATGAATCTGAAACTTTCTAGAACATATTAAAAAGGGGACCCCCGGGAAAATGATTTACTAATTATTAATATATGCGATTGTTGCTTATGCGGTGAATCAATTTACTTCGTTGCATTTAGTTTGATTGCTTTTACTGTTACGAAAAAAATGGATAGGTATTGAAAATGCCAAATGGATTGAAGGGTGTTAAAGGGTATTGAGAAACGATTAATTTAGTGTTTCTTCAATTTTGAAAGATATAATGCTATAGACGACGTTCTTGCTAATTTTTGAATGATTTAATTTTGATTTTACTCCTCATTGTTATTAATCTAATTTTTGTGGCCAGTGAATTCTGGTTTGTTTTATTAACTTAATTGTTTTGAGTGTTTCTAAAGTTTAATTTAACTGTTCTGTGTGTTTCGGAGCCGGATAATCCAACAATTTCCATCACTTAATAATATTTCTAATTTGCTTTTAATGTATGATTTTAATTTTACGATACAGCAAATGGGTCATGTCTTTGTATCCATGCGATCCAATAGGGCGATTATGGCCATGTGTTAGCGTTTTTATTTGTTTGCAAAAGTTGATCTAATGTTTTTTTGATTATAATTGCCGGTCTCGTTTCTATTTTTTTACTTGAATGTGTTTTTTTTTTGGCGAGGATGCACCTGTGCGTTGGCATAGTCCTCCTGCAGTAGCTTATCGACTAGAGCGCACTGCCGGCCGATTACGCAGCCTAGCTACTGGTCTCACTGCGGCTCGCACAGTGACGTCAGCACTGGTGAGCCTCGTTTATTTTGACGGCTGCATGTACGCCCGCATTGTGAATCTAGGAGCTACGACGGCGGCTTGCGCGGTCTCGCCGTAGCTTGCACGGTGACGTCAGCACCGATAAGCCTTCTAGACTCCGCGGCAGCTTGCACGTTACCGTGCGAGCTAGATCTTCTGCATTTCATGCAGATAGACTGCTACCATGCCTGTCGTCTGTTCTGATTTTTGCTCTTTTGTCCTTATAGCTGGAGTCAAATGAGAAAAAAGAAATTATTCTGCTTCTTCCATTCGAGTTTTTCGACGTTTCTCGAAAAAAAATTTGCTTTTTGCACTTAGATTTTACGACGTTTTTGAAAAACAATGATTTTACTTTTTCCAGTTACATTTTTCGACATTTTTCGAGAAAAAAATTTGCTTTCTCTTCAATTCAATTTAAGCACGAAATGATATATACTGATCCAGGTCTAACGTTTATGATTGCTATTTTTGTTATTGGTGCAATTCTGTAAATTTGAATAAGTTTCTCATGATTTTCTTCTGCGACACCTTAACGTATTACGTTCAGGGGTGCCGCAAAACAAAATAAGAAAAAGAAGGACTATAGTTCATCCTCGCTGTCACTCTCAAAATTTTGAATGGCTATATGTTGCGATGGATCTTTTATTGTTGTGGCTCTTTTAAGTTTGTCGAGGCCAATGATTCTGATAATGTTGCCATTCTGTATTTTTTGCTTTCTTATGAGTGTCGTTGATTGCAATGATTTCATAAGGACCGTCGTAGTCGCGGTCGTACTTTCCCATTTGTGGCTCCTTGAGCCTGTAAACTATCTCACCTTATCGGAAGTGCTGCACATCCAGTTTTCTATCGTAATAGTACTTCTATCTAAATTTGGCCTGAACCAAGTTTATAGTAGCGAACGTTTGTATTTCAGAAGGGTTGTTTATTAGGTCCATCATGTAGTCTGCATACGTCAGAAAATTCTCTTTTGGAGGAAAACTTGAATTAAAATTTGATGAATCATGGGTCGTGTAGATATTCTCGTGGTGGCAAATTGACATCCATTTGCTCCAGTCCTTGCAATTTTCGGTATATTACATCAAGTACTCCGTCAGCGTATTGTACATGCATTCGATGCCACCATTCAACTGCAGGTGATATGCCGTCGTGCAACATTTGTCTATCTTAAAGAAATGCCAAATGCATTTAGCAGTCTATTTTAGAAATGCGTGCCCTGATCTATTAGCAGGAGCGCATGAGGTAAAAAGTAGCAAATAACTCTTTCAGTAAACGCGCGTATAACTTCATTCGCACTCGCACGTTTCCTGGAATTAAAATACAATATTTTGATGGACAGTCCTGTAATGTAAGAATGTATTTATAACCTCCCTCTGAATCTCTAAGAAGGCCATAAGAATCCATTGACATTTTTTCTAATGGTTTTGAAGGTGTGTCGGTTATTACTAGTGGCAATCGTGTTGTTATTTGGACTAGCTTGTTTGTTTGGCATTCTACACATCCTAGGACAAATTGACCTATATCTAGACGCATTTTGTGCCAGTAATAGTCCTTGATAATTTTGCTGAAAGTTTTGTTTATGCCTCTATGTCCACCGATTGCTGATTCGTGATATTCTTTAATCAATCTGTAGCGATCTATTACAGGAGGAATAGGCAAATTGTTTAAATATAAAATTGCTGTCAGCGGCCGTCCTTCCATTTGATTTTCAAATAAATCAATGAAAGTGGTCGATTTGAATAAGGTTAGGATAGCCGATTCTCTTATCATGCCAAAGCTTTGTATGTTTCGGCTTTGTATGTAAACTTTTAACATTTTTAAAAATTTCTTAAAGTTTGATTTTAACCTTTCGTTTTTGTTGTTCATGCTGTCTTTGACAAATAATCCTACTAAATTGATATTTTTGCATTTTGATATATGCATATCAGCTATTTTGTGCCCAGCACTCGTTATTTCGTCAACAGTAGTCTAATGCCGCTCGAGTAATGCTTGCAAAATCTTTGTGTCAAAGAAGTGATCAGCAGTAAACAGATAAACGACATTTTCTCTATATTTAAAGGGGTGCTCATCGAGCGCCTTTAATTTTGAGAATGGAGGCGGCTCTTCGCCATTCGGTAGAGACTACGGCAGCTTCTCGCGAGGTGTACTTACAAGACACCTCTTGAGTGCGTCAGTGTGCGCGGGTGCAAGAATGCCTGCCTCTCGTGCGCTGCGCGCATCCGATTGCACGCTGCCGGAGTCTTGTGCATCTTTTTCTGAGTGATAGCCGGAGTGCGACTCTTTTCTTGATAGCGATTTATGATTATTAATGTTGGGCTTGTCAGTTTTTCCTACGTCTTTAAGAGGTGGTTTGGACCGCTTGTCTGGCTCATCACGCTTATCATGATTATCGTCAACCTCGCCTACATCTATCTCTATGTCAGTTCGAATGTATGGTGTAAAGAAATCTCCAAACATATTCAGATGTATGAAGTGTTCAGATGTATTTACCAGATGTATTTAATAATGTGCCAAAAATCTACATTGCCATTGGTTAATTGCTAGTGAATGCAAATATTCTCATTAAACTCCTGGGCAAAAATGTACGCGCATTCTGCATTGACCCATTTCGTTTTAGAGCTTAAGATCTCTCGCGCTTCCTCTGCATCTCCGCAGCTCGGTAGCGCTGGCGAATGAAGTAGAAGCTTGCGTAATTGTTGGAAATTTTTGGCAAATTCCAGGGTGTGATTTCTAGGACTTCGGGGATATCCATCACTCCAGGCTGTACTATAATAATTTTCAAAGGAGGTATATTTTGCTTCAGAGCAATCTCACTCTCTGGTGTGGAGTTAAATTGAGGTGATGACTGATTTAGCGATTTAGTAATTGCCTTCGCCAGCCTGCGCTGCTCATTCATAGCTTCCGCAACAGCAGCTGTTGGTATACTTGTTATTTTTACACCCTCACGCAAACATTTTTCTTTGCGTAATCTCGCCAATTTATCGTTAGTTTTTGCCTGACTAATTATTGGCCCTTTATATTTGTTTAAATTATAGGGTGAAAAATATGCTTGTTTTTTCTTGGTGTTTTTCCACTTATCTGGTTTCCTTAATGCAGGAGTAATTGAGTCAAAATCTAAGATAATCACGATGTCGGAGTTTCGTCCATTTTCTTCCTTATCCGGGCTAACTGACTGTGTTATTTCCGCGGCTAGTGATTCGTCGGGTTTGGTTAGTTTGTTTGCTTCTATGGAGGTACGTAGGATATCTTCCCTTTTGCTTGCATAATTTTTACGCGGTTTTTTATATCTGTTTGTTATCCTCATCGACATAAAAAACTAGTTGTGATTTCGTGATTACGCACGGAATAAGATAAACTTGAGGGACCTGCACTGTAGCCGGCTCCTCGCCAATTTTTATGCGCGTGGCTTATAAGACCCCGCTGCGATTCTGTGCTACAAAATTCCCAAATAGTAAATTTGAGCCAATGTCCTGCAATGGGACCCAGCCAACTTCCATATCAATATTTTTAATTTTTGTATAAATTATGCAACGCGATTTTGCAGGTATCAAAAAGCATTTATTTTGCACAAAAGGAATCGTGATAAAATCTAAAATCAAGCACTTTTGGGCGGCATCTATACGCCCTCCGTGCCTTTCAATAATGTTCCAACCGATCAATCCATCTGTATCAATGAGAAAACTGTCGGGGACAATATGCATTTCACATAAGTGGTCATAATCGACCACAAAAACTTTCCCTAACGTCTGGCATTCACCTGGAACGACTTCTGTGATGGCAAGAATATTATCTTTCTTGATATGTTTATTCGCGATTGATGAACTGAATTTAATTACGGATATCTCTGCATACATGACTACATGGAAGCTGGCTTCTGTGTTTTTTAAATCGGCATCTTTTAAAATCACAACGCGCGGCTTGCACTCAGTGCTTGCAAATCTTATGCAAACTGTATAGAACTGCACTGGTTCGCCCATATTAGGCGAGCTAGCCAGCTCGATGTCTGAGGATTGCGTCGGGCACTCTACGAGTTTGAAGGCTGCTCTCTTTTGTTTTTCGCCGCATTCACATCACATTGAGCTTGATTGCTTGCATCAGCTGATCTCCTCGTATCTTTGTTTCTTTCAAGGTAATCACGATCGCGATCATTATAATATGTGCCCTAATGATACCCCTTATTGCCGTTATGATTATTTTTGTTTCTATAATTGTTATACGTACTGCGCCCTTTATATTTGTTATTTGAGCCCCTGCGATTATTCTTATTATTATTGCGATAATCGATGTTTTTCTAGCGCTGGCGTTTCATTCTTATATCCGCATCAAGAGCAGCTCGTGCACTCGTACTCAGATTTATCGCAATAACTGCATTTTAAAACAACGCGCTTTTTATTTTCGCACTTTTCCACGCTCTGTGCCGCTGAGCCAAAGTGGCTACATTTTCTTGTCACGGGCGCGGCTGTCGCTAGTCGAATTTTCGCAGTGATTTTTTCGATAAATCTGTCCTCGAACTCGGACAGCTGAGATATCTGCGTATCAAGAAGTTGTTGAGACACCAACAAATTTACACTAGGAGCAGTTATTGGGGCTTGCGCCGCAATTTGTGCGATAGCTAAGCGAGTGCTCTGTTTGCTTTCGAAGTTAATTGCAACTCTGATGGCCTTTTTTAAACTTTTCGGGCGTTCACTGCGCACTTGATGGTCTAAAGGATATGTAAGACCAAAAATAAAGTGTTAAAGAGCGTCTACATTCGCTCCCCGTTTCCATAATTCACGATCGCCGCATTCAAGATCCGGCGCTGAGTCAAATATTATGGACAGTTGATTTAATAGTTTTTGCACCCTTAAGCCATAATCGCCCGTTTTTTCGCTCGGTCGCTGATTTATTACTTTTATTTGCATTAAGATGTCATCCGCTAACGTAATGTTGCTGTATTGCAAAATTAAATCGGCTAATAATTTTTCTACGGTACCATGATTTAATAATTTAAAAATTTACCCGCGAATGCTAAAAGAATATAATATTCAAAATCGGGCCCGAAATTTTTCCTGATTTGGCGTACAGCTAAGCAGAATAAATTTAGTTTCTTCGGGTTCCCATCAAAACTCGGAATCAAATTCAATGCATGTGTAAAAGTAAGGACATTAACGCGCGGCTCGAAAGTATGCGAGTCAAACAGCACCGGCTGACCACTGGTTTAAAACCACCGGTGACGAACTTGAGTAACTTTCTCACTTGACGAATAGTCCGTGTGCCTCACACTCGAGACACACAAGGGATGCCAGTGTTACGGAGAGGGATGACCGCGATGTGCGAGGTTCATCGCGTGTTTTACTCGACACACTTAAGTGTCGAGTATCGATGAGGTTGGGACGTTCGTAAGAAAGAGACATAGGAAATGATCATTTATTCGTGCAACTAGGAGAGAGAGGTGTATCGCGACCTGTGGCTTCTACCCGACTCAAGTCGTCTGTGGGTATTCGCTTACTATCTATGCGCGTCTTACGAGAGACGCACTCATGTCGCGCGCGAGAAGTCGCGCAAGATAAGAATTGTCTGTGTCAGCACTTTGCGCTTCTCACATCAGACGTTCATCACCTCGTTCCCGTCGCGCGTCCGTTCGGTGCACCTGCTCGTGTTTTGGCTCCTGCATTTACACCGCACTCTGCTGCCTCCTGCGCCTGTGAGCCGGTCTGTTGTGGTGCCTGCACGGTGGAACATACTAACCATAGCTGTGATAATAAATCACAGCTTCCACTGGTCGCGCGTCCGCTCACCTCGTTCCGTCGCGCGTCTGCTGGGTGCACCTGCTCGTGTTTTGGCTCCTGCATTTACACCGCACTCTGCTGCCTCCTGCGCCTGTGAGCCGGTCTGTTGTGGTGCCTGCACAGTGGAACATACTATCCATAGCTGTGATAATAAATCACAGCTTCCACTGGTCCATCGGCACGGCTTTCAACATCCAAGCAACAACACCCGGCCAGGTGTTTTTTGAAGTTAAGTGAGGTGAACACGGCAGAGTGGCGGGAGCCAAGCACGAAGCATAATCCAGAGGTACCACTTCATTCTGGACACACAGCACGCAGCGCCATACTATCAAGGCGCCATCTGCCGACTCGAACTGCAACTACGTGACCACCGAGGCGACACCTGCTGCATCCTAGATACACCATCAGTACCTTCCACGACTCATCTTTGTCGCCACTAACACCATGGTCGACAACTGCGCCATCTGTGGGGAGGTTCCTAGGAGCAGCAACTCGCTACGTAAGTGCTGCATATGCGATATTACTTACCATTCGGCGTGCAAGCCTCTTGCAGTGCTTACCCGCGTACAAAGGAATGCACTGCAGCTACAAACTAAAGCGGTAGCGTGCCAGGCATGTATCGACTCGAAGAAGTCGATGTTCGAGTCGGCAGTCGCGCGCGCGACGAACGCCAGCAACAATATGAGTGGGAAAGAGAAGGAGCTAGCCGCGTCCACTCCGGCCAATAAAAGGCCTGCAACAGCTGCTCGCACCAATCAGGCGAGCAAGGCCGCGCCCACCAACTCCTCACTCTCTCCGTTGCAGGGGCTAGGCCCCGCCCCCACCAGCAGCCTACTCCGGTTGGCCTCACAGTCTCCTGTGACGTCACTAGGCCCGCCCATTTCCAGTACAGGAGCAGAGCACAGTGGGGAATCCCCGAGTACGTCACGGCCAAGAATGCGGACCGAGCTAATAATACTTCACAGTCCTCCTTCTCTAAAAATAACAGCAGTATTAATGATACGAGGGTAGTTCAATAAGTCTTTAGAATGACCAACAGATGGCGCGCGAATCGCTCCAAATCATCTGTTTTCAGTCAGCACCACTCCCGACTAGATATATGGTGCAGTCACAGTCCACATCTTCTGAGTTTACGTGTTTTTATAACCAATTGAAAAAAAAAAAATTGCTTGTTAAGAAAAATGGAAAAAAAACGAGTACAGAGCGGTAATTAAACATTTTCATTTAAAGGGTTTAACTCCATATGAGATAAAAAATGAATTGGACTCAGTTCATGGCACATCTGCCCCTGCCTTAGCAACGGTTTATAACTGGGTAAATGAATTTAATCGTGGTCGTACATCAATAAGTGACGAACCACGTTCAGGAAGGCCCGTAGAAGCAACTACTCCCGAAATCATCAATAAAATCCACGATATGGTGTTGAAGGATAGAAGATTAAAAGTGCGTGAGTTAGCTGAGGCCACAAGGATATCTATAGGTGCAGTTGTTTCAATTCTACATGAAAAATTAGGCATGAAAAAGCTATCGGCAAGATGGGTGCCGCGTTTGCTCTCAGCTGAGAATAAACGCAATAGAGTGGTCGCCTCTGAGAATCTTTTGGCGCGCATAAGTCGGAATCCTGAGGAATTTTTTCGTCGATTTGTGACTGTGGATGAAACATGGATACACCACTACACTCCTGAGACGAAGGAACAATCCAAACAGTGGATTTCCACAGGCGAACCAGCTCCAAAGAAGGCAAAGACCGTAAAGTCAGCTGGTAAGGTTATGGCTACAGTTTTTTGGGATGCACGTGGAATTATACTTATTGACTACTTGGAAAAGGGTAAAACAATTACTGGTGAGTATCATGCATCATTATTAGAGCAGCTGAAAGAAGAAATTAAAAAAACGACCACATTTGGCGAGAAAAAAAATTCTCTTTCATCACGACAACGCCCGAGTTCACACATGCTTCGTTTCAATGGCTAAAATTGAAGAACTAAAATTCGAATTGGTCGAACACCCACCGTATTCACCAGACTTAGCCCCCAGTGACTTTTTCTTATTTCCTAACTTGAAAAAATGGCTCGGTGGACAGAGATTTACGGACAACGAAGACGTCATTGCCTCAGTAAGTGCTTATTTTGAGGAACTTCCGAAAACGCACTTTTCTGAAGGATTAAAAAAACTTAAAAAGCGATTGACCAAGTGTATAGAGCTCCAAGGAGATTATGTTGAAAAATAAAAAAAAATTTACCCAAAAAAAATTGTTTTTATACTTTATTCTAAAGACTTATTGAACTACCCTCGTATAAACGCGTCCGTCATCCGTATGCTAGATAGTACCGCGTTAAAAAAGGGAACAACGGTCTCCTGCCTAGTGGAGTACGCGAATTCTACTTCAAGAAACATTGATAATGCACTTGCTAGACATTGCACCTCTATTGAAGGCAGATTGGAGGCAATTGTAAATAGGCTAAATACGTTACCAGCAGTACATACTTTGGCACTTTCAATTGACTCTAAGCTGCAAAAAATGGAGGAAAAACTGTCGAAACAACACTCCCAGCTGGAGGAGATGAAAAAGGAGAAGCAAGTGCTTTATCAAGAAATAGATAACCTAAAAATTAAAAATAAAAAATTACATGATAATAACGTAGAAACGAACACTTTATTGACCAATACAGAGGTAATTTATAGCATGTTAATTGAAAAAATCGATAATCTAGAGCAGACAAATCTCGAGTCACAGACTAAAATTGATAATCTTGTATTAAACACTTTTGAAAACGATTTCCTAAATTTAACAAATAAAATCAATATAGTTGAACGTGACAACAAGGAAATAATAACAAAAATAGAAAAAATAATAACAAAAGAAGATTTTACCTCTGTATATACTACTACTATTGAGAAAATTGAAAGAAATGTTGAGAACATCCAAAAAGATAACCAACTCATACTAAATAAAATAGAATTCCAAAAAATCGCAGTACTCCCCAGTACACAAAACAATACCGTTTCTCTTATAAGTACAAAAAAATGTAATACTGTTAATAATGCGTCTGCTACGAATAGTACCTTACTCGACAATTATAGTGATATAAGCGAAACAATTGACAATTGTGAAAGCAATAATGACGGGTTTATCCAAATTGTAAATAGTAGAAATAAAATGTCTAGGCGTTGAATAAGTATAATAACGACAATGCTGATGCTGCAGCATCACCTGCACGAAGCACGCGGGTGCAAACAATTGATGGGGGGACAATGCACAGTAAAAACATTAAAAGCGGTAATACGGAGCTCATTATTTCAAACATTTTCGACGGTGATGTCTCTAAGCGTGTTGACGTCGCACACGCGATACTGTGCCGTGTCCTTCCATCAACACGAAAAATTGATATAATAGGCACACGCCTGCTTCGGTCAGAAGAATCAACAGCTACGGCATTAGCAGATACAAACAGCGAACGTAGAAGGTCACCATGGGTTGTTACCCTTTCCAGCAGTGCGTTAAGCGAGAAAATAATGCGAGCCATTAGAGTGCCTCAGTGTCAACCTCATGGCTGTGATAGATAAAATTGCACCGTTAAAAGAATTCATGCCGAAAAAGAAAACAAATCCACCATGGGTTGATGCTGAACTAATACATCTTTACAAAAAACGTGACTCCGTACGAAGACGCTATTCGCGGACCAATGACGACAGACTGTGGCGGGAGTATCAGGGCCTTGCAGCTGAAGCTGAATTACGAACGAAGGAAACAAGGGAAAGATTTTTACAAAATAAAATTTCTGAAGCGATTAATAATAAGAAAGATATCTGGAAAGAGCTCAAGGCTCTGGGCCTTCTGCCAAAGACAAGAGAGGAGCTTCATGGTTTCTCACCGGAAGAGCTCAATGCCCACTTTGCAGGGGTGTCGATCTCCCAAAATGAGGGTGATGAAGAACTTGACAACGTCCTGACCACTGCCAGTGATGACGGTTTTGTTTTCCGAGAAGTCAGCTTCTCGGACGTGGTTCTGGCTGTTGCCCACTTCTCATCACAAGCCAGAGGGGAAGACGACATTCCCCAAAGTATAGTGGCTAAGGCTCTTCCGTTTGTGGGAGATCATATTGTTAAGATCTTTAACTCCTCTCTGTCCAGCGGCATTTTTCCGGGAGCTTGGAAGGGAGCTCAGTTGGTGCCTTTGAAGAAGAAGCCTGTCCCATCTACGGTGTCAGATTTCCGACCAATTGCCCTACTGAGTTTCCTTTCTAAGGTCCTTGAAAAAATCGTACACGACCAAATAACTGACTTCTTACGAGAAAATAATACTTTGGACCCGATGCAGACTGGTTTTCGACAGAATCACAGTACACAGACAGCACTACTGAAACTGACGGAGGACATAAGATCAGGCATTAACAACAACAAAAAACTATTGACTATTTTGTTAATGTTTGACTTTAGCAAAGCATTCGACACCATCTCACACACTAAACTGCTGCGTAAGCTGATGCGCATGGGATTCTCCAGGAGTGTTCTCCTGTGGCTTAAGTCATATATCATGGGGAGACGACAGAAAGTCGTCACAATCACAAACGGGGATTCAGGTTGGCTAACCACCAATCTTGGCGTTCCACAGGGCTCAGTCCTGGGACCCCTGCTTTTCAGCCTGTACATAAACGACTTACAAGACGCACTCGACTTAGATGGTGTCGAACACATACTTTACGCTGACGACTTGCAAACCTACACACAAGTGACCCTGAAGGGTCTTCGTGATGGTATCGGTCGCATGTCGGCTGTAGCACAAGCAGTGTCGAACTGGGCAACGTCAGCTGGCCTGCGCCTCAATGTCGGCAAGACAAAGGCGATCATTTTTGGATCTGATCACAACATCAAACAGGTTCAGAACCTTGACTTGCAAGGCATTGAGATACAGACCGGCGTACACGTTCCCTTTGTCGATACAGTCACCAACCTCGGCGTGGTGATGGACGGAGGGTTGACATGGAAGCCGCAACTGAATGCGGTCAGTAGAAAGGTAAATAGGACTCTGTATAGCTTAAAACTTTTCCGTTCAAGCACCACAGAGATACTGAGGAAGCAGCTGGCATGTACACTGGTACTACCTCACTTAGACTATTGCTCAGTGGTTCTTCTTGATGTGTCAGGGGAGCTCCAGACACGACTACAACGTCTACAGAATGCATGTGTGAGATACGTATCTGGTGTTAGGCGGGATGAGCATATCACCGCCTACAGGAAAAAACTGGACTGGTTGGATTTGAAGGTGAGGAGGGAGTATTTTATGGGGCTGCTACTTTACAAAGCGGTTGTCATGCGGCAGCCACCGTATCTTACTGCCCTCTTTGAAAAAAACCAGGCCAGGACTTCAAGTAGGGGTGGTATGAAAGAGCTCTCGGTTCCGGGGTCGCGCACCGATAAAGGCCTTTTCTCATTCAGAGTTCAAGGTGCGCACCTCTGGAATTCGCTCCCGAGCAGTGTGAGGTGCCTGCCATCTTTTTGTAAATTTAAAACGGCGTTTAGCAGGCACCTTAAGCAATTACATGGTGAAGAGTATGTACAGAGATGAGTCGAGTATTTATTTAAGCTTTTTATTTATTTGAATTATTTATTTATTTAATTTATTTATTTATTTAAACTTATTTATTTATTTATTTTATTTATTTATTTATTTAAATTTATTTATTTATTTATTTAATTTAATTATTTATCTTGTTTATTTATTTATTTATTTATTTATTAAATATGTTTAGTGTTAGTTAGGTGTGAATGTATTTATTAGCGTGATTGTTAAAGTGTTATGAATGTGTGTGTTTTAAATTTAGACGTGATAGTATACGCAAAGATTTAGCAAAGTATGTGTATGTATTCTTTTATATTTATATGTTATCTCTATTGTATTTATTTTTTATTCTATGTATTATTATTTGTTGACGAAGCGTTTTCTGTGATATTTGACTGTGACTAGCTCATTACATTTAAATTTTATAAACTGACGAACTGATAAAGTGAATTATTATTTTAATAAGAAATATGCAATAAGTGAAAGTTAAGATAACAATTATATTAAATCGACTGATATTTTTAATTATAATTATAACTACATGTACATGAAATTGTAAGATTTTGTCTTCTGATGAATAAAAAGTATATCTATCTATCTATCTATCAGACATGAGAAACTCATGTCTGTGTGTCAACGTGTGTTAGTGTACGTACGTTACACATGTTTTTCATGCAAATATAAAAGCTTTGAGTAGCTTAGCTTTCAAAAAAATATGTATAATGTGTTATTAAGGATAACAAAAACATTTTTAGTAACGTAATAATAATAATGTAATGTTTTACCTTTTTTCACTTGTTGGAGGCTTCTATTTTTAAAATCTTAATTTTATGCGATTTTATGAAAATGAACTGTAAACAATTTTTAAAACATGTTTATAATATGCTTCAGCCTAATATGCATGGAGCTTCATAAATGTAAAAAATGTATGTCGAGAAAAACCGAAAAAAATGAAAAGGAATATTTACAAAAATTAACTTTTGGTGTACAAGAATGTTTTTTTTAACTTTGGATGCATAATAAAAAATAAAAAATCATTATGTCAGTCTTTCTCTGGTGCATTTTAAAATAAAGGATCGTTATCTCTTAAATTATAATTTTTACTCACTTCTTGTAGGTACTAGAGGCTCGTAGAAATATTACTCGATGAGCCTACAATTCAGTAGAGGTCATGTATAATGATGTCTCATAGAAGGCGAAATGACCCACTTTTCTTATCGGTCAAATTTATTTTATACTCCTTAGGCCAACATTAGGAAGAGAGTGAGGAAGAGAGCACATAAGGGCTTGCGTACGGTCAAAATATCTGTTATAGCATATATACCTCGAGATATACTCTGATTCAGATTATACCATTATATTCAGATTATAATGGTTTCAGTCCCTTTCAAAATGTCCAGATCTCGGAATTTTTCTACTAATTTACGAAAAGCTATCCTTTGAATATTTATAAATTGGTTGATTCGTTGAACAATGACAATAGCAATCTGATTTAATGTATTTGTATAAATGAACACTATGAAAACTTGAATGTAACAGTTTTGTATTATTTATAAAATAGAAATTAAGCAAATTTGGTCATGAATATTGTGCTCATTGATTACGTAAATAATGACTCCATTGTTAGAGGGGGGGGGGGGGGGGGGTAAGGTTAGTTTGTGCAAAAAAAGGCACATTTTTGTGATTTTTTTTTTTTCAGGACTCAGTTAACATTTATTTATTACCAATGTTACATTATTGTAGTCCATTTAAATAATATAGTGGAATATTTTCATGGAAAAATATTGAAAATTACGGCAATGGCATCAATTATTCGGAAGCGTCTCAGAAAAAAGTTGAATTGCGGTGCCCCTCATAATTCGGTGCTGGATCATCTGAAATCAAAAAACCAAAGTTCGTTCGTCAGATAATTACTTTTCTCATGTAAGCTGGGAGGGATTTTCAAAATTTCTATTTTTCACTTTGCGGGAACACTTTACATGAAACAACGCGATTTTTGCCAAAAAAAACGGCTAATTTGTTATTGTAAAATGAAAAATATAAACGAATTTGAAAAAAAAGCTCCAGCGTTACCTCATAAATTATGGAAAGAAATAGTGTTTAAAATTTCGAAAGGATCGGTGCAATAGTTTTGAAGTTATGATGGGCACCGACTTTGAAAACTTGAGTTTTGGGAAAAACGCTTTAAAGTTTTGAACACTAAATAATTTGGAATAAAACGTTCATAAGCGAGATTTATCGGCTTACCTGACACTGAATCATCGATGCCAGGTCCATAGAGGATGTTGCTGTCATCTATGATGTCTAAAGTATCTTTTTGCTCCTTTCTACGACGAATCCTGCCATCTCTAGTTTAATTTTCAGCTTCCTTCTCTGCTCGGTAAATACGAATGTGATCAGTTGATCGCGCCCATTCATGAGCGCTTGATCCACTACTGATTCCCATGTCTTGCATGTAGGATATTAGAGCAAAAGAACCTTCATTGAAGACACAGGCTGCCACATAACAACTTTTTGGCATTGTAGCAATAATTTTCCACAAAACTTCACGAAAATGATGCGAAAAATTGGAGCGCACGTGTACGTCTGTTCGATAGAAAGTTTACTGCTAAACTAAATTATATTCTCTACTCTGACTAAATATACGGTACAGGTATGAGCATGTTTATACTTGTCTTCAAATTTCTATAAAAGAAAGTAGGAGGAACGGTTCGGTATAATATAGGGAGCGTAGCAACTGCCAGGTAACAATAGCGCGCTCGAAACGAGCAGGTATGAAAATCCAACAGGTAGGAAAATATTCATAACACCTGCAAATTTGGCTCCGATCGACTTGAAATTTTTACACAATATTCTTGAGATACAACGCATTTAGTTTCAAAAATAAAAAAAAATACGAAAAATTTAAATACCTTACCCCCCCCCCCTTAATATATCACGTAAATCATATCTCGGTGAATTCACTTAATTATTCAAAACACACACAATCTATGTGCAAATGTCCGTTACTTTTAGACATCTAAAATTCAAAGTGTGTTTTATTCAGTATAGATAATCGTTCTAAAAATTCAATGAATTTTTTATATCGTTAATATTTATTATGGGAAGAACTTGCTTTACTTATATATTCCTGGTCAAATTAGAATATAGCTTTTCACCCGAGCCACGAACATTGATTTCCCAAAAAGAAGTTTTAGTCTTCGAATGACCTGCTCTAAAGGAAAAGATCGGTGGAGTTCAAATTTAATTGCAAAAATTCTGTATGTATAACAATACAAAAGTGACAATTTTTAACTTACGAAAATAACTTTTAAATCGTTAAAAATTAGTTAATCAGTTATCTGCATGCTAAATTTGGCAGATGTTACTTCAAAATACTGGCTGAATATTATGTTATAATACGACCATGACTTAATCCAAACTCCGCCAAATTCACTTGGTAATGCATTTTCCGGCATTTTCAATGAGCGGTGGTAGCTCGGGTGGTAGCCCAGAACTGAACATGTTCATACAGAAAGCTCATTTGTACTGTAAGACCGAATGTAAGACACTTCCCTATATTCTAATAACAGTTCATAAATATTTCATGATTTTATATGTAAGTATAGTGGTAATATAGATTACCCGGCAGGTTCTTGGAACGTACATTGCCATTACTTGAACACATTAGAACAAGCCATTTGTATGGAACGCAAGTGTAGATAGTAGGAACATGTGGTGTATTATCCTTAACACATTAAGTTCGTATTAAGGGTACACAGAAATGGTTCTGTTCTTCTCTAATATCTTTCTTCAGAATGAAGTGGTGCCAATCTTTACTTGAGTTAAAAATCCTCCCCACCCTCTCTTTTTTTATAAGTGCATTTGTAGGCCCAATTTTTGTACATGCAGTCGTACGTCACATGTAGGAGAAACCAGGGTAAACTGAACATCGTAACTCTAAAAGTTGAAAAATGCTATTTTTCAGACTTAAAGCATTAAGAGCAAGCCGTATTTACTGTCCTTGTCAAATTACCTTTTTGGTATTTATTCAAATAGTAGATTGTTAATTGAAAAACTAAGAGTTGTTCACAATTCGTCTTAAAATAAGGAATATTTTGAGACTTAAAAAGGTACCTAACATTATTTCCTTGCCGAGAAAACTTCGGAACGCAATGTTAGGAAATAATGTTAGGAACGTCTTTAGGTCTAAAAATATTCCCTATTTTAAGACAAAATGTGGACAACTCTTATAGTTTTTCAATTAACAAACTATTATTTGAATAAATAGCAAAAATGTGATTTTTGACAAGGACAGCAAATACCCCCTGTCGAAATTGTAAAATATAATAAAACGTAGAAAAATGTAAAAAAGTAGAAGAGTTTTTTTTACGTTTTTACGTTTTTTTACGTTTTATTACGTTTTTTACGTTTGATTACGTTTTCTTACGTTTTATTACGTTTTCTTACGTTTTATTACGTTTTATTACGTTTTCTTACGTTTTATTACGTTTTCTTACGTTTTATTACGTTTTCTTACGTTTTATTACGGTTTCTTACGTTTTATTACGTTTTATTACGTTTTCTTACGTTTTATTACTTTAGATTACATTTTTACATTAAAATTTCTGCTCACTAAAGAAACTTCCATAATGTAAAATGTTCCAAAATGTATTTTCTAAGTGACAATGCTTCTTAAGTAACTTAAAGTTTCTATTTTGTACACGAGAATGGGTTTGTATCTGCCTCGCCACCTATCCTTGAAAAATTCAAACTATATTTTTTTTCACGAAATTACAAAACGTAATAAAATGTAAGGAAACATAATAAAACCTAAAAATACGTATAAAACGTAAGGAAGCATAATAAAACATAAAAATACGTATAAAAACGTAAACGATTGTAAGAAGGTCCGAAATCCCACAGTTTCCTACGGTTTGTTATGTTTATTTTTGTTTTCTTACATTTTCTTACGTTTTCTTACGTTTTATTACTTTTTTCATTCTCACTAGGGAGTGCTTCGTCTTAATCTGTGCGTTGAGTAAGGACGAGCGTAAGGGACTTTTCGAGGAACTTCTTACATTAAGGGGAAATGAATCCGTACCATTTTTCTTAAAATTTCCCCCTATTTATACATTTTTCAAACATTTTTCACATATGTTTGTATGAACAAGAATATGTATTTTTTTAATTTCCGCCTATTTTACCGTATATTTATTGATATACAGCAGGGTTCATGATTTTTTTAGTTCAAATGAGGTAGATTGCCAATATTCCTGGTGCACACAAAATTTTGTATACAGTCTACTAAAATTTCTACTTCCTTTCTATACCTGTTTGAAAATATTTGTATATTTTAATCAAAACTGAATACAAGTAGCCATAATTAAAAATTATATTAATTTATTTAATTAAAGAAATAGTGTTTTTGTGTTTTATAAATAATTATTTTTAACTTGATGTAGATCAACACATAGCACCTTGTCGATGAACGAATTACTTCATAATGCATAAAAGAATATACTCAATTAATTCCAAAACGTTTCGACAAAATCTAATACACCTGAAATGTTTTGAATAAAGAAAAACATAAACTACAGAAAAATCTGTTTGTGTTAAAAAGTCTATTTACTAGAATGAATACACGTACTTTAAAATATCATTTTCAAACTGAAAATTTGATGAAAATGAATACAGAGATGCGCTTCTGTAAAAGGTTTAAAAAATCGAATAAAAATTTATTTGTTTCGCCCACTGCTTGCTCAAATGCGAGAAGTGTGTTTTGCGTATACCAAACAAGAACAAAAAATCGAGTTTCGCGCACCGAGTTTATAAAATTCAATTTTGCACACCAAAATTATTCCGAAAAAAGTACATTCCCGCACTAGAGAATATACTATTTTGCGCACTCATTCGGGTATAACAAATTTTGCGAACTAAGTTACGAAGAATAGTATATGCAACATGCAATAAGAATGCAAGGGCAATTTTTCATTTATAAGATGTTGAACGAATTTTTTATTAACATTAATTTTGCAATAAATAAAAAGTGTAATCCTGTAATTTTACCTCTATATTGAGGAGGACTTCTAAAATGGTATATTTGACCTTCTATTTATTAGTTAACTCACAGTAGGAAGACAACGGTACCCTTCTATCTATAAGCTGTCTTGCTAATTTAGTATTAACATTTACTTTGCAATATTTCAACTATTTTTGCTAGTTAACTTACGACAGGAAGGCAAGGACAGCCTATTATTTATAAGCTGTTGTTACGTCCCGCGTAAGCAATAAATGGAGCAAAGTTAATATGAGATTAAATCGCGTTCGTCTCTAGTTTCGGTCAATACCTGCGCACTCTACCTGGAGTCGAGGATTTAGCAAAAGCAGGATAGCAAAAATGAAATTTAATATGACAGCGGTAAAAATAGGAAGTGCGAGTTTACGACAGGATAAAAGATGATAGTTATGTATTTACGGACTTACGTTGTATGCGTCAGTAGGCCTTGGTTCCCTGTAGTCGGCTCGGCTCGGATACGCTGGGCCACTGCCGGTTTGGTGCTCGAAATGTTGGCGGGAGATATGAATAGGAGCTCAGGTACAGTAAATAAATAAGCGCGAGCAAATGAGCTTAAGTTCAAGTTTATTGTTTAAGAAACACAAAGTCGAATATAAGGGCGTGTCCCTTTCATAAATAGCATGTCAAATGACAAACTGGTGCGTACGTGCTTACGGTTCAGAGTTGGAATGCAGAAGGCTAAAATCTGAAGGCAAAAGTCGATGGAAAATGGTCTGGAACCATGGGGGGCTATATAATCTCGCGGGGGTCGCCTACTTAAGGAATTAATTATGCGCACTCGAAGAGGGGGCTACGAAGGTATAGAGTCACGGAATGGAGTTCGGAAAAAAAAAAAAAAAAAAAAAAAATATATATATATATATATATATATATATATATATATATATATATATATATATATATATATATATATATAAAATTATTTACGACATAGTTAATCAATATTAGTTTTCTGTTTATAGGAAAGAATAATTTTATAGGTATGATTGATTATTCTGATATTAGGAGCCTATAATAAACCTTTAAGTGTTTCTTGTGATTGGAAGCTTGTTATATATAGTGAATTTTAATATCTGTGCGATATGAATGTCTAGAAATTGGTATTTGATCGACATAAGTAGTTCAAGATATATTTTAAGTATATTAACGATTTAATAGACAATTATGTTTCTTCGTTTTTTATTTTAACTTATACTAAGTCGAATGTCCAGAAATATAATGAAGTATTTCTGTCGTCTTCTTGTTATGCTGGTTTCTTGATATTTGCCTCGTCCGTTGCTCTTGGTAGGAAGCTTTGAAAAGTGGGCCGTGCGTCTATCCGACACCTCCTCTTCCTTCTTTAGTATTTGGACTTATGGTTTGCGTGGTTTACTGATGTATTTTCAATTAGTGGAGTCCAGATAGTATACCACGTGGAGATCGGTTCATTAGATAGCCTCTGTAAACGGTGATTGTCGTTGAAATGAATCTTCTTCCTTAGTCCCTCTGTCGTGATGTCTTGGTAGTACCTGTGCTGTGTCGCTAAATATAAAAGACCTTATATCTAGTCCTACAATAATATTCTTTCGAATGACACAATTTGTTACATGGGCTTTGCATTTCTTTAAAATAATAAAATACGGAATAGTAGCCTTTTTTTACATACTTATCGTTTAATTTTGTTAACATTTATATCTATAGTGTATGTAGTTTATATTGTTCATATTTCTTATAATGAAAAATCGCTCGGTTATCTGTATCTGTAGCATTGCACTTATTTAAACATTTGTACATATGTATGTTTGTACCAATGTAGTCGTTAAAAAAATTAACAATACTGATATTGTTGGAAAACCTTATTATAAATTCATTCGTACGTTACATATTTTACTATACATTCGGGGTATTATAAGAATTTGTCAAAGTTCCTGGTGCTATAAAATTTTTTTAGAAAAAATTATTAAAACTTACTTAATATTTAACGAGATATTATCGTTATTCTTCTTCTTTCATTTATTCAGTTGGTGAATTACATTAAAATTAAACTTTTGCGTAAGTGTAGAAATGGTCAAAATGGTGTTACTCGATGTGTGAAAAAGTTTACTTAAAAATCTACGACGATTAAAATTTATATTTATTATCGGTACGAAAAATGCTCTTATTGCATCAATTATATTTATGTTACAGTCTATTCATTAATTGATAGCTATACAAATAGTATATAATATACTATATTATAATATACTACAATACTATAACTACAGTAATTATTTTGTAAGCTTTGTTCTTACCCAATATACAAAATTTCATGGATATAAATCGATATGCTAATATATTTTATCCGTAGTATTTCTTTTAATCGCTTGTATTGTAGTAGTGATTGTCAATCGAAATAATTGACTTCGTTTTCGTGGAGTATATCTTTATATTTGTTTTTGATTTTCAATTACTGACTATTAAGAATTTTCATTTATCTTAAAATATTATGGTAAAAAGGACCTCGTATATTGCTATTACTGCGGGCCTAGTATTTGAGATAAATGTTTACATATTATAATTAGTTAAATAAGTTTGAGAACAACTGCTTGTTTCTGAAGGTCGCGTGTAGATTGTATCTGAAATCAGTGAATTATATATTATTATTTGATCATATTATTTTGGTTGAATATGCGAAAAGCGTAGGTGGTTCATATGCACTACCTTCATTTGATTTTCTCTTAATTGTAACTTTACGTTTTCATATTCTCAAATGTGTAACACTAAATAAGGACGGGAATAAGGACCATCGAATTTATCAGGCTTGGGACATTTTTGCAACCAAACGTAATCACCTACTTTAATTTTTACGTGATTAGCCTTTAAGTTGTAATATCGCTTTGCTCTCTTCTTATTTAGGGAGATTCTTTCGGCAGCTATTTCACTTAAGGCGCTTAGGTGTGAGATAAGATCTCACATGTAGTCGTCGTACTCAGATATGAGGTCATTGGCCGAGGGAGGATCGCTTGACGGTAGTCACGCTAGATACCCAAACACAAGTTCGTAAGGTGTGAAAATGGTCGATTCGTTTCGCCCGAAATTATGGTTAAGCATGGCTAGTTCAACCGATTAATTCCATTCCTCTTCTTTGGAAACCAACATTTTAAGAAATTCACTTAGCGGTACGTGCGCTCGCTCAAGAGGACCATTCCACTATAGGTGAAAAGAGTGCCTCTCTTCCTCTTGTTAGGTCCCTTTTTTGCATAGTCAAAGCCTTTAAATGGGCTCTGCTGTATATGCGTCCCCGTCTTCATGTGCTGGACTGAGTCATAAACTTTGACAGTAGGTCAGTGACTTACTCTAACAAGGGAGAGATACTTGCCCTCCGCCTCCGATTTTTATGAAACTTGGCAGAGGGGTAAGCAGAGTTTTGAAAAATATTTGACACGTATTTTTTTTATCTGCGGGAATTAATCTATGCCTGTTTTTTTCTTATAAAAAAATGAGTAATCAAGGCGAAATTAGTGATCCAAATATGTTCAGGGGGTGAGAACCACCCTTAACACCCCCAAAAACCAATTTTTTTAATATTTCGAGATTGGATCGGAATTTCTTGATAAAATCAACGCCTGTTTATTTCTTATAAAATAGTAAGTATTCAGGCATAGTTTAGGGATCCAAATATATCAAAGGGGTGAGAACCACCCTTAATACTCACCCCCAAAAACCAATTTTTTTAATGTTTCGAGATTGGATCGGAATTTCTTGATAAAATCAACGCCTGTTTATTTCTTATAAAATAGTAAGTATTCAGGAATAGTTTACTGACCCAAATATGTCCAGGGGGTGAGAACCACCCTTAAATATATTGTTTTTAAATATATTCGCTAATGTAAAAATTAGTTATTTTCCTGTTAAAAAATTAGAATATATTTTAGAACATAATTATTACATGTTCAATGATATCGCATCACAAAAAATTGTTTGTGCGTAATGATATCCGTGTAGATAATGATAAGCTAAAAAAATATTGATAAGCTAATACGAAATATTTATGAAGTAAACAAGATATATTTTTGTTCGAGTTTAATCTGTTTTCGGTGATTCTGTATATTGGTCTGAACGAAACGTGGAAATAAATAAAGAAATTCTTAAAAAATATTAAATAACAAGTTTAATTTTAAAAAATACAGTGAAAATAGGAGCATTGTTAAGAAGTAAGTAAAATAATAATTTTAATAATATAAAATATATTGATAAAAATATGATGTCTTTAATTGATGTAAAATATTATTTATATTAATTAATTTTGTTATTAAGTTAAAGAATTCTTTAATTATTCTTTCTTTTAATATAAAAAAATGATTTGACCTTTAAAATCCATACATTGTACATTCATAAGTTTATCACATATCTATTTAATAATAATCATTTGATTTTACTAACAGTTCATTTTCATTAATGAATAAATACTATCAACTATATTTGTTGTTAAAATGCTTTATTTTTAATTTTTTATATAATTATATATAATTATATAAACTTATATTTATATTTTATATTATATAATTTAATTTTATATTATATATTATATAACTTATATTTTATATAATTATATAAAATTATATAATTTATATTATTATATAAACTTCTTTCTCCTACTGAAAATCCTGAAGATTGTATAAATCCTGACTATCCTATGTAAAACCCTTCGTAAATCTATGAAAATTTTCTCAATCCTATTGCGAATCTTGTTTTTTATCCTGTGTAATACTAAAAAAATTCTTTAATTTTTTGCTCAGGAATTCAATCCTTAAAAGAGTGAGCGGCCCCTCAGTATATGTTTTCATTTTTTTTTTATTGATTTAATAATTACACAGGACCACAAATCCGAAAAAAAAATTTACTTAAACACTCTAAGCTTTACTCTATGTAGTTTTGACCGCTAAATCCAAATCCGTTGAGTATATAGCCCCAGCACGTCAAAATTTTCCGTAAATCGTGAAAAACTGTGAAAAATCGATTTTCCTACATAAATAGAACATTTCTTGCATTTAAAAAATACTAGAAGTATTCTAAAACATTAAACTCCAACCCATAAGTAGGCTAACCCACCAAGCTCCTAATTACCTGATACCTTACTCAAGTAACCCTCAAAAACCACCCCTATCAAACCCCAAGCAGGCTAACCCACCTAACCCTGGGAATAGCGAGTTTAGTCGTTACTTCTTCTCATAAAAATTTAATTCCAAACCAAAAGTTGGCTAACCCAGCTAGTCCCTAACGTACATAGCCCCTAATCACCTGATACCCAACTCAAATAACCCTTAAAAACTACCCCTACCAAACCCCAAGCAGGCTAACCCACCTAACCCTGCAAAATCGAGTTTGGTCGTTTCTTTTCTTAAAAAAAATCAAATTCTAAACCACAAGAAGGATAAACCAGCTAGCCTCTAACCTATCTAGCCCCTAATCACCTAATACCTTACTAAAGTAACCTTTAAAAAACCACTCCTACCAAACCCCAAGCAGGCTATCCCACCTAACTCTGGGAACAGCGAGTTTAGTCGTTACTTCTTCTCATAAAAATTCAATTATAAACGAAAAGTTAGCTAACCCAGCTAATCCCTAACCTACATAGCCCCTAATCATCTGATACTTAACTCAATTATAGTTGCTAGCTGGGTCATCCTTCTTGTGGTTTAGAATTTGATTTTTTTAAAGAAAAGAAACGACCAAACTCGCTGTTCCCAGGGTTAGGTGGGTTAGCCTGCTTGGGGTTTTGTCGGGGTGGTTTTTAAAGGTTACTTGAGTAAGGTATTAGGTGATTAGAGGCTAGATAGGTTAGAGGCTAGCTGAGCTATCTTTCTTATGGTTTAGAATATGATTTTAAAAAAAAAAAGGAACGACCAAACTTGCTGCTCTCAGGGTTAGGTGGGTAAGCTTGCTTGGAGTTTGGTAGAGGTGGTTTTTAAGGGTTAATTGAGTTGGGTATCAGGTGATTAGGGGCTATGTACATTAGGGACTAGCTGGGTTAGCCAACTTTTGGTTTGGAACTGAATTTTTATGAGAAGAAGTGACGACTGAACTTGCTATTCCCAGGGTTAGGTGGGTTAGCCTGCTTGGGGTTTGATAGGGGTGGTTTTTAATGGTTACTTGAGTAAGGTATTAGGTGATTAGGGGATACATAGGTTAGAGGCTAGCCGGGCTACCCTTCTTGTGGTTTAGAATTTGATTTTTTTAAAGAAAAGAAACGACCACCAACGCTATTTCCAGTGTTAGGTGGGTTAACTTGCTTGGGGTTTAATAGGGGTGGTTTATAAGGGTTAATTGAGTAAGGTATCAGGTGATTAGGAGCTTGGTGGGTTAGCCTACTTATGGTTTGTAGTTTAATGTTTTAGAATACTTCTAGTATTTTTTAAATGCAAGAAATGTTCTACACTGTTAAAAATGAACTGAAAATTCAGTGACATTTTCTGAAAATTCAGTGCGGCCGTACTGAATTTTCAGAGACACGTACTGAATTTCACAAATTCAGAGACAGTGAACTGAATTTTCAGGAACAAGTAATTTATACTTATGTAAAAGTACTTAATAGTGGTTTAAACTAGTTTATAAAAACTTTTGATTAGAGTATAATTGATAAAATCTAAGTTTATAGTAGAAATATAATTATAGATCCTTACGATCGCGTCTATTAAAACTGTCAATCGAGTGGATTCAGTACGGGGAATCTGAAAATTCAGAGACGTTGCACTGAAAATTCAGTACAGATTTGAAAAAAAACTTCAGTGCCATAAACTGAATTTTCAGATGCAGGGTTTTAACAGTGTATTTATGTAGGAAAATCGATTTTTCACAGTTTTTCACGATTTACGGAAAATTCTGACGTGCTGGGGCTATATACTCAACGGATTTGGATTTAGCGTCCAAAAATACATAGAGTACAGCTTACAGTGTTTAAGTAAATTTTTTTTTTGGATTTGTGGTCCTGTGTTATCTATGCATGCGTGTGTACGTGTATCCTTATCTGTCACATCATATTGTTAAATATAATATTTTTGTTTCAGGGAAATATAATCCTTACTTCAAAAAGGAAGATAAAATTATTAAATTTATGCAATAATGAATACTAGAAAGTTATTTCAAGTAAAATATCAATTGCAAAATAAATAATCTTCGTCTGTTGAAATTTAATTAAAATGGCTATCAATCCAGTGGTTATATTAGCATTACTATCTGTAACGTTCAATCCTCGCAACGATAAAGTTAAAGAATCAGAGGCTAATACAGAGGAATTAGCGTTATATAGGGTTTTAGAAAATATAATACAGGATAGTGTCAATTATAATGTGCATACAGAAGAAGAATATACTTTACGCTTTGAAGAAGACTATAGTGATACACTTCCACAAGATGTTGATGAAACAGACGAATTATATAATGATTATGCAGAAGTTCCAACTTGTTTACGGAATGAAGAAGGCGTAGATTTTGAATACAAAAAACAAGCAGTGGACTATTGGCAAAGTGGAAAAAGAAAGCCATTACTATCCTTGACAAATGTGCAGTCGAAGTATAGAAAAGATACGTCCGACCGTCAATTGCGAGCGTGGAGATTGCAAGTTGAAGCAGGAGGAGATAGAAAAACTAAACTATATGCAATAACAACTTATATACTTGAAAAAGTTAAAGAAGCCATTGAAGGAAAGATGGTTTTGCATGATATTGATATAAAAAGATGGGCTCTTTTAAAGAAATCAGAAGTCAAAATTCCATGGTTTAAAGCTTCACATAGATGGATACAACTATTAAAAAAAAAACATCACATTGTGTCACGTAAAATAACAAAATTTGTTACTACTTCATCTATACAGAAGGTAAAAGATCAAGAACAAAACAAAGAAAATTTGGTTAACGAAGTTAAAAATCTTATAAGAGTTCATGGTGCTCAAAACGTTTATAATTTCGACCAGAGTGGGTTTAATTTAGAAATACATAGTGGCCGCACGCTTTGTTATAAAGGGGTGAAGAAAGTTGAAAACATCGTTCAGTCGGTACATTCAACAACACATAGTTATACCATACAGCCAACTATATCAGCAGAGGGAAAGCTCATGTCCCCTTTATACATAGTTTTCAAAAGAGAGTAAAGAAGAATTTGGACCTAGAGTAGTACAAACTTTATTTAGACCACGAAATATATACCTAGAAGCATCTGCCTCTGGAAAATTATCCAAGGAACTACTTCAAAATTGGATTGAAAATGTATTTTTAGTTCACAGTAACAATGCACCCATATTGCTATTAGATTCATGGAGCGGACAATGTGAAAAAACTGTTAACGAAGCTATACCAAATGACAGAAGTGTCGTATTGAAAACAATACCAGAAGGCACAACTGGTCAGATACAGCCTCTTGATGTATATGGATTTAGATTATGGAAGAACTTTATAAGAAAATTATCTGACATAACACTTCTTATGGATTACGATGTCAACTTACACGAAAGAAATATTATAATCAAGATTCAATCGTTAACACATAACCAATTTTCTTCACCAAGATTCCAAAATGTTTTTAAATACGCATGGTACAAAAGTGGGTACCTAACCGAAAAACCTGCAAGATTTGAAACTCCAGTAGATTTCAGTTTCCATTTTAAAGAGGAACCAATTTGCAGTGTATGTGGAGAGATTGCAATCGTGCGGTGTGGATGGTGTAAAAAGCTGTTATGCTTTCAACATTTTTTCATAGATTACCATTATTGTGAGACATATATTCAATAAAATTTGCAAAAAAAAAACTTTTAAATTACTAATATTAATTTTGATAAAGATATCAATCGCTATTAAATATACTGCAATTAGAAAACTTTCTTATTTACTTCACTTATCATATGACTATAGACTCAAATAAGCAATTCAACATTATATTTTAGAAAGACTGTTGTATTAAATTATTTTAAATTACTGTTTTTTATTAATCTCTAAACAGGTGAACAATAATTTGTTATGATGTATCTAACATGCCAATTATCCAATAAATTTGGCCGATAAAAATATTTTTACGTCAAAAATAAAAGTTAAAAATTAAGTTCTGCAACCCCTTACCTCCAGAATTAATAATGTGCCCAAATACTCATCTTTTCGTAAGAAATAAACAGGCGTTGATTTTTTTTAAATACTCCGACCCAATTTCGTGATACTAAAAAAATTCGTTTTCGGGGATGAACTTTAAGAGTTCTGATTCTCACCCTCTCTATATAAGTGGATCCCTAAATTCTTCTTGTAAACTTATTTATCTTGATTTTATCAAGAAATTCCGATCCAATCACGAAATATTAAAAAAATTGGTTTTTGGGGGTGAGTATTGAGGGTGGTTCTAACCCCTTTGATATATTTGGGTCCCTAAACTATGCCTGAATACTTACTATTTTATAAGAAATACACAGGCGTTGATTTTATCAAGAAATTCTGATCCAATCTCGAAATATTAAAAAAATTGGTTTTTGGGGATGTTAAGGGTGGTTCTCACCCCCTGAACATATTTGGATCACTAATTTCTGCTTGAATACTCATTTTTTATAAGAAAAAAACAGGCATAGATTTTATCCTAAAGAATCCGATCAAATCTCGAGATATTAAAGAAATCTGTTTCGGGGGTGAGTTTTAAGGGTGGTTTTTACCCCTAGACATGCTTACACATGAGCGATCGGACTCCTAAACTTTACCCAAATACTTGCCTTTTTAGAAGAAATAAGTAGGCGTTGGATTTCGTAAAAAATGTTGATTCAACCTTGAGACATTCAATAAAAACGGGTTTAGGGGGTGAACTTTAAGGGTGGTTTTCACCCCCTAAATATGAATTCCCGCAGATAAAAAAAATACGTGTCAAATATTTTTCAAAACTCTACCCCTTTGCAAAGTTTCATAAAAATCGGAGGCGGAGGGTAAGTATCTCTCCCTTGTAAGAGTATCATATTTTTATGAATAGAATATTCTTCACACTAATTTTTTAATAATGAAAATAGTATTCCCATCGGGATAATCTCCATTTGAATATTCTTCTTCGAACGCTCTACAATCGCACCATATTGCAGTAATCTCTAGTATCGTACATCATTATAGCACTAACACTTTTCTTTAATTTTATAAATTTATAAATTTAACAAATTTTATAAATTTACGAATTAAACAAATTTGATAAATTCGTAAATTTAACAAATTTTATAAATTGATAAATTTAACAAATTTTATAAATTTATAAATTTAACAAATTTTATAAGTTTACAAATTAAACAAATTTGATAAATTCGTAAATTTAACAAATTTTATACATTTTTAAACTTGGCAATTTTTTTTAATTTGTAAATCTAATTAAAATTCTAATTTTGTATGCTTTATTATACTAACGTGCACAAAAAAACTCGAAGTTTGCAATTCAATATAAATGTTTTGTTTTGAAATATGTAATGTATAAATATGAGCTACACAACTTTGCAGTGTGAAAGATCGAATACGACTAACGGGGAAAGCCATGTCCGAAGAAGAGGAAAGAATTTCTTTTATTGTTTTTGAAAATAGTAAGAGAAGGGGTAACAGGTATGAAAAACTGAGAACCAACGGGTCGAGATATAAAGACATTGAACATAAGTTGCAAGAAAATTCAGTCGCAGTCGGCAAGTGTATTTTCCCCAAACGTGCCACCACAAAGGGAAAACACGCTATACCTACCTTTTGACTGCCACATGTTTGAGGTAATTATAAAAAATGCCGCTCACAAAAAAGGAGGAAAAGGAGGATGTTGGATATGGCCGAGACAGATAATGATTTTAATATTTGTTGAATATAATTATTTTCTAATACTGTTTAATATTAAATTGAATACAACATTTTTGATATTTTTACTTTTTTCCATGCTAAATGTATTAATTTAATTTTCAATTAAAATAAAACTGAATTTATTACGTAAAATTTGAAAAATTTTCATATTTGTTAAACTTTAGCGTTGCTTGATTCTAAGTGCCATTATGATATGGAATCTAGTATTAACTTTAATTAATTTAGGTTCACCAACAATTAAATTATCAAGACGTAGTAGTTTACTGTGTGATATAATTGCATTGCTCCTTCATCTAGTAGTTGGCCTATGGAATTTACGAAATATAAATAATTATTTTTTGGCATGAATAATTTTCTTCTACAATGAATAATATTTTTACTAGAGAGTTTGTTTCTATATCAAATTCCGCAGGTTTATCGGCAGCTGTAGTGAAGGGGCTGCGTGTGCGACTTTCCTGCATGTCCTCGGTGTGCATGCTTTCACCACCCGCGAAACTGAAATGTGCCCAAATTATAATGAGAAGCTGTTTTGTGTCTATCTTCTTTTCTTATAAAAAATTTTATGATTACCGGAAGCTAAATCGAATACTGCCAAACATTTTGCATGTCTCAATTTGTCTAAAATATCAGTTATATTGGATACATGCTGATTATAATCCGGTATAATTGCATTAAGCTTTTTGGAATCTACCACCATTCTGTAACATTTATTGCCTTTTAAATCTGGCTTTTTATCGACGCAAAATACCGGTGCTGAGTAAGAGCTAATCGAGGGCTTGATTATATCGTTATCTAGCAATTACTGTACTTGCCTCTTAATTTCGTCATTCAGTACCGGAGGGTGACGGAATTGTTTAATACGAATGGGTACATTACAAGTGAGGGGATTTCGTGCTCGAGCACAGTTGTTGCTAGCAACTTGTCTCCCGGTAGATAAAATGTGATTAGTTGTAACGCGGTGAGAAGATTTTTAATTTTCTCCGCATTACTCACGCGCGACTAATACATCAAAGGCCGATTTCGAGACGAAATCCTGCCATGACCGCGAGAGGAGTCTCTCCACTTTACGTTCTGAATCATAGTAACTTAGAAAAAATACTGCGTAGATTCGAATTAATTTTTTAGGAAACAAAAAGCATCATTTTTTTACGGTGGAAATCTGGCGCCAGTCATCATCGACAGCCCAACAAGAGCTATGTCCCGCTCCCTCTAAAAGGCAACGAGCCCAGGCACGCTTGAAACGTCCATAAGACCTCGCAGCTCGCCGTATAATATCATCGCAACGAGCGTCACTGTCGGCCGCCAGTATTAGCTACAAGTTAAGTAAATCTTCGAAGAACACAGCTACTCTCTCCTTACTCTGTCTCTCTCAGTTCTAAGCATCTGCCTGGTAAGGCAAAATACTCTATAGTGTAGAAGCTTATTTTTCTTTCCAAGGGCGTACGATAATTACGTAACAGCCCACGGACTATTGCCAGTCAATGCACTATAGACATCTCTATATACAGTGTCTCCTAACTTCTTCCCCAGCAAGCATGGAAATTTTCAGTGCCTTACGCAATACGATTGTTACAGCATCAGACTATTTCGGGGAGAAGAAGACCAGAGGCGAGAACCAGAGATCCCAACCTGACGTGAGAGTTGCTCTCAAATCAGAGAGCCTGCAATGACGAAAATGCACCGATCAGAGGCAGCGACGTGGAAGGCGAGTCCAAGGCCGCGGCCTTTGAACCGGCAGCGAGCTCAGACTCTTGAGACTCTTCTCCGGCCTCCCGGGCGACCAACACCTTCCAGACCACGGGACTTCATCCAACATCAGCGATGCGAGTCCCTTCTGGACTTTGATTTTTTTTGTGTTCAGTCGTATAATTTTTAATTGTTTATACGAATTATATTTTTTTTTGTAAATTTGATTTAATTGTTTTGTATAACTTCTCGCTGAATCTCTTCGTGTGACTGCGCTACTCGCTTCAGCCTCCACGCCATTGACGAGAAGGACACTAAGCTAAGTCACCACGTTTTCGTGCCTAATATGGGCCAGTAATTCGACGCCGGGTTGCCTTTCCTGCCCCGGGCGTATAATAGATTTTTTTATCCACACAATCTTATTGATACATTTTTTTATAATATTAATTAAATTTAAATTTATACTAGTTTTAAGGAAACGTTAAGCGAGAAAAATTAAATACGTTAAATTCATTACGGTTTATAGATAAAAACCAAGATTCATAATTGAGGTGGATGTAGTTGTAATTTTGTTGACGAACTTCTGTAAAATTGTATCTCGGGTCAACATTTGAATTTTGTTAACTCATGGAAAAACTCTGTTACTTTCAACAATGTGCCTCGTGGGAGACTCCGTAAAACGTTATTGTGTAAAATTTACAGCGTGTTCTCCCACTCGCATAGGTACTCAGTGAAATAAAAGGCACTGCATTCATTTAAACTCTAGATGTAAAGATCGTGCTATTTTATTTTTTTGTGTTGCCTCAGTCCTAGATGTACCTGTTCGAACAAGCTTCGCCTATGTTTTCATATGTGAATGTGAAATACAATAAAGGAAGCGGTAACCGTCGAGACCCCACGACTTTCCGCGTGTAGAAACAACTCTTAGCTAGCCGTGTCTGAGTGTGAACACTAAAAGTAGTTAGTATAAATGAGAACTGCCTTTCGGGGAAGAAACGAATAATAAATTCAAAGTTTATGTTTATCAGAGGGGCACTGCTCGTCACAGTTTACCAAATGTTGACTAATTTGGACTACAGTACCTGGCGCTCAAATTTGAATAAAATTATGACCCTTTGGAGGTCCACGTTTAATTTCTTGACGGCTTATGCCGATTGGCAATTAAGAATAATATTCTTAATAATTTGCCTAATCCTCATATACCGTGGGTCCGGGCCGCATGCCCACGGCAGTCTGAGTCACGCGTTATAAGTCTCTAAAATAATCTTTCAGTATGATTTTGCAAACTTATAAAAGAATGAGTATAACTATGACTAAGTAAATAATCAAATTAATAGCTTATCGGTTTATATTACTACTTTGGGTTTAACTATTAGTCTTTAAAGTATTACGTTTAAAATGTAATAATTGGAGTTCTTGGTATTGATGAGATTAATGATTCCATTATGTACCATTAGTCCTTTAAATAATTGATTATTAGTCCAATAATCTAGATACGTGTTAATTATACAATGACTATATAATAAAGTAGTTGCCAAAGACTTTATTTAAAATTTTGTAATAACCAAAGATTTGTAAAATGATGTCGACATTGTATCTACCAATATACAAAAAGGAAAATGGTTCGAATATGATCTACTTTGTCCGCGAAAATTTGTAATTGAATAACTAAATAAATTAATCAACTACCCTAAGTTCGAATCCTACTAATAATGAATAATTATGTATACAAATTTCTATAAATCCAAATTTCTATTCAATTAATATTTATTCAATTTATATTAATCAATTTATTATTAGTCAGGTCAGCTGTATTTTGATAAATTCTTAAAATGAACAATATAAATCAATTATATGTATAGCTTTTGTCGTTTCCATTCTAAAAGTGATGTATACCTATTATTGTACACAATTAAATAAATAAAAACTAGTTGCAATTAGTACTAGGAAAAAATTTATTAATACAAAACTTTATATTTTACAAAATTTTTTCATTACTTTACTTGATAAAGTTTTTGTTTTAATATATTTTTAAAATCTTTAATTTATTAATCTAATAATACTTTTAACATATTAATAGAAAGACAATATACAGATGTAAATAGACTTCGTAGCGTTACGTCTTTTTCTTCTTCCCTCATCAAAATTGTTCATTTATTAAATAATCTAAATGATAGTTATAAAATAATAGTTGAATGACCATAGATATAGATGTAGATAGTCTTCTCCGTGTTCAAATCGGACCGTACAGCACAGCACAGCACTGCACGGGATTGTGCTTACGTGGACCCTTATTAAGGGTGTGTCCAGATGGAGGACAAAAATATGGTCTGTCCTCTCCGGTCCGTGTTCCATCGCTGTTTCGTTGTTTCGTTTTGAATTCAAACGTTAAGATTTGATACATTAAAACTGTTTAAATTCACTCGGAGAAAAATATTTTCCGAGAAAAATATTTTCCGAGAAAAATATTTTTCTCCGAGTGAATTTAAACAGTTTTAATGTATCAAATCTTAACGTTTGAATTCAAAACGAAACAACGAAACAGCGATGGAACACGGACCGGAGAGGACAGACCATATTTTTGTCTTCCATCTGGACACACCCTAAGGAAAGAGAGGTGTGCTCCGTCGGAGCAGACCCAACTTCCGCCATTTATGGCTCATTGAAAATATATGTGCTATAAATGCCGGAAGTTGGAACGGCTACTACGGAGCACACCTCTCTTTTCTTACACCATGGGAGTTCCCCTCTCGAACGTACCTAGTCTGTGCTTGTAGCTGTTGTCCTAGCCTAACTTATACTCTACAATGTTTTGACCCGCGATGAAAGAACAAAGTTTATTATTAATCTTTTCTTTTCTTTTTATATAACAGTGAGCAAGAAAGCATCGAAATCCTATATCAGTAGGATGTTGTCGGGTTCACGAGCACGCGAGTGAAATTTTCAAGACCTATAGTGACATGTGCCGTTTACAAACTTAGAAGTGAATCAAGATTACCTCACTCACCAATACAATTTAGATGAGTAACAATTGTATGTTTTTTACTTATATGGGTGACTGTCAAATAAACGGTATTTTTAGTGTCACCAATACACCGAGTAGAAAGGAAATATTATTACGGTTAGGTAATGGTAAAAGTTTGAAGTTCTCAAAAACAATGCATTTGAACATGTTAAACATAATACTAAGACAACTATGCTATATCTTTAACACACAAGTGATATACATAGCCTAAAAGTATTACCGTCGCCTGTCGCCATCGAACAATTCGCGTAATTTTGAATTTATTAGACAATAACTTTATGATTTAATTATATCTAACCTATGAGACTTAAAAAGTACATCATACGTACAATATGTTCTAATTTTGTCAGAATTTGTTTTAAACTTATCTGTCTACAGGAGTGTTACGAATGTTGTCGCCAACTTTTTGAGTTTTATAATCCCTGCTCAATTAATCGTATTGTAATGACTGTATAAGAAATACATGTAATAGTATATTGTGCAACTAGGGGGGTAAGAGGGCCATTTTTAGCGAGGGTGAGACGAGTGCTAAAATCATCACGCGAGCTAGAAATTGCCCTCCCCCTTGTTACACACCGTGCTTTTTTTGACAAGTGCATGTAAGACCCTATTTTAAGCACATTTTGAGTCGTGCGCGATTTACTTACGTAAGTAAATTACAATTTCATATTCAAAATAACAATTTTCCAAAATTTTCCAAAATTTTCCAAAATTTAAAAAATTTTTATTTAGGACCAGGAAGTAATGGTCATTAGCACCCGCTGTGGCGGGAGGTAATCATTACCTCCCGCTCCGGCGAACCGCTCGAAATGCTCAACTTGCCATTCGTTTTAGATGCATGGAGAAAGGCAAGAAAAAACTTTTTTGTCACCTGTAGCTGTTTCCAAGAAAAGTTTGTCACATTTTATCAAAAATAACAACTTAGGTCCCAAATTAACACTAAAATAGAACTTTTCGACACTGGTGGGTACGTTGGCTTCTTAGCGCATAAAACGTTTTTCGCCCGAGCAAAGCAAGGGAGAAAAGTTACATGCGCTAAGAATCCACTTATCCACCAGTATCGAACAATATTTTATACCACGAGAGCCTAAAAATCATGTGAACGACTACCATTTTCTTGACAATCACACATATAGCTGTCTGGTTGACAAGTCGACTACACATTACTGGCCAAGTTCCAGGCTTTTCATCTGACCGTAACATGTTCTGGAAAATATAAAATAATAATTTTACCACAAATTAACTGATTTTAGATTACTAACATAAAATAAATATGAGTGATTGCCAATAAAACGGTAGTTTTTCACCTAATTTTTAGACCAAATTAAAAATCTCTTCTTTAGTGTTAATTTGGGGTTTAAGTTGGTATTTATGGTAAAATGAGACAAAATTTTCTTGGAAACCGCTACAGGTGATAAAAAAGTTTTTACATGTATTTCTTACGGGGATGTTGCCATATCGGCCATGGTAATTACTTTTTGCTAGAAAAATGCATGTAGTGTAACAAAAATATTTTTCCGTATAGTATGTATATATATACGCACGTTATTGCACCAGAATACTGCATAAATAATTTTTTGATATGTAACTTACCAATAATTTTGATGACCACGGTAATTACGTATCTTTTTTGCGTTCGGAATTTTAAAACGAAAGATGTGAAAACTAATTATAAGAACTGCAAATAAAAAGCGGGTCGCTCGCTTACGTAGTTGTTTGAAGTTCGAACTAAATAACCTCATAAGTTAGACGATGCTCCTAAGCCGATGCAGTCATTACAATACGATTAATTGAGCAGGGATTTTAAAACTCAAAAAGTTTGCGACAACATTCGTAACACTCCTGTAGACAGATAAGTTTAAAACAAATTCTGACAAAATTAGAACATATTGTACGTATGATGTACTTTTAAAGTCTCATAGGTTAGATATAATTAAATCATAAAGTTATTGTCTAATAAATTCAGACAATAACAGTCAACTGACCCGCTGTTAGTATTAAGTGTATACGAGTGAGAGTCTGGTTCCTCGTGTAACACATATTTATAACGGCTATATTCCAAAGGTGTTTCGTAATTCTGTTGTGTCTTTAATGAGTTAATTGATGTGTAAGTATTGTAAAAATTTAAAAATGGAAATTTAATATATGCAACAATAAGTAAAATAATTAATCACTCAGTGCGCTTTAAAGAAAAAAAAGAATCTGATTCTAATTTTGTAACAATAACATTAATTATCACATAACATTTTAACCCGGTCACTCATGTAATAAAATCTAAAAATAGATATAGATATTAACACTTAATAACGTAACATAACTCAAAATTTATTTTGAGAATACAGTCGAGTTGTGGGGACTGAAAAGGCTCGGAAACGAAATTCTCTGGGACTTCAAAGGCGTATTTTGCAGCGGTATAACTATAGAAAGTTATTAACATGGGTCAGCCCACGTATCTTGCAACCCTTTTTCAAAAAAACCAGGCTAAAGTTAAAGTTAGATAGTCACAAAATTAAAGTTAGATAGTCACAAAAAAAGTATTATCCGTAATGATAAGAATATGTGATAACTGAAATGACGCGATTGATGTACGACAGATATAATATTGTGCAAGATATGTTAGTTAATGACGAGCTGTGATATGATTGACTATATTAATGATCTTTGTAAATATGCATAATTATTGAATGTAGTTTTATTGTTATTGTCTTGCACTGAAGAAACATCTAATCTAATTTAACCTAATCGAATCTAATATTTGATCCAGTGTGGTGGTTGATCCCAATTGTTGTAGCCGCCAAAGTATTTTTGCAAGACCTTTGGCGTTTAAAAGTCGATTAGGATTGCGAGCTTTCCGCACCGATATCTCATTGATGGACCGACCTCAAAAGGGGTCTTAGCGAACTCTCGAGGATTACTCTACGTCGTTGGTTTCAATGTCACCAGTCGAGCGAAGTCCAACTAAATGCGTTTGCTGATGCCAGTCATCCTGCTCTCGTCACAGCAGTTTATATCAGGGTTATACCCTCAACTGGACTAGTACGGATTAGTTTACTCTCGGCTAAAACCAAGCTGATTCCGTTCAAGGGTGTGGTCCCCACTGAGAAACCCACGCCTAGATCAACTATCCCACTGCTGGAGCTTCGTGCGACATTGCTCGCGGCACACCTGCTCCAGTGCGCGGTCGAAAGTCTAGACAATCCCCTAGCTAGCTGCTATGCATGGATCGACTCACGGGTGGTCCTGCATTGGCTTCTCACCGACAATCCGATCGAGAGCCAGCGGACCTCGCCCGAGATAAGTGCTGATGGAGTGGCCCAACATTGTTAATGTTGCCGACAAACTCCTGACCCGGCGACCCGCTCCCTGAAACTACCAATGTCCTTCAGATGGATACCAGTCCAAGCAATTGTTTAACGACGATGACCACTGATCCAATTGAACCGGCACACTTCGATCAATTTTTATGGCTCACTCGACTCCTAAGAGTCGCTATCCGATGCCAACGACTGTTTCATCATCGCAGAGATCCTCAGCACCCCACCCCAATGGTGCCTCTGACAGCTCTCTAACTCCAACAAGCGTTCTCCATTTGCTCACGATTGGCTCAACATCGGGACTATCCGGCAGAAATCGTGGATCTGGAGCAGGGTCGATCGGTTCGATGCGACAGCACACTTAGACGTCTGAACCTATTTCTTGATGGCGACGGTGTACTTCAGGGCGGCGGACGGCTTTAGCAATCCCAGCTCTCCTACGAGGAGCATCATCCTGTGATTCTGAGCGGTGGCTGTTATTTAAACCTGCTCGTGATAAATTCGGCCCATTATCGAGTCCTACACGCCAGATGTCAGCTGACTTATGCCCACATCATCCGGCGTGCGTGGATCGTTAGAGGGAAAAGCAAGATCAAGTCCCAGGTTGGCTCATATGTGGTGTGTGCCAGACGACCGACCGGCATTTGACTCAGGTTATGGCTGTCCTATCTGCCGCTCGAGTGACATCGTCAAGACTATTTAGCCGTTGCGGTGTCGACTATGCAGGACCGTTACTTATCCTACAGTCGAAAGAACGAGGTATGAAATCATCGAAAGGATACGCGGTGTTCATCTGCCTCGCTACTAGGGCCGTACATTTGGAGCTCTTAGGGAACCTCACCACCGAGAGCTTTCTCGGAGCGCTGACACGTTTCATCGGACGGCGAGGCCGAGTGGCAGTTGGTGGCTACAGCCCTTGCTGATTAGGGCGTCACATGGCGCTTCATCCCCTCACTTGCTCCCTATTTTGGAGGCGTTTGGGAATCCGACATAAAATCGGCAATGATACACCTCAGGCGAGTAGCAGGACCAAAGAAGATGACCTACGAGGAATTTGCGACCTTGCTCGTTGAGGTCGATATGGTGCTGAGTTGCCATCCGATCTCCCCTTTTTCAGATGATGTGGACGACCTAGAGGTCCTCATACTCGCCCATTTCCTAACCGGAGAACCGCTGAACTCTTTACCGCAACCGAGCGTCGCCGAAGCCGATCACTCGAGATTGACGCATTGGCAACTGATCCGACGACTTCGAGACAGCTTTTTATCACGCTAGAGCCCAGAATAAGATTTTGGCCACAGGCGATATGATCGTGATCATCGATCCTCCAGTGCTCCGATAAAGCGGCAAGTGGCCCCTTGCTCGCGTCATCGACGTCCATTCTGGACGATATGGGCTTGTCCGGGTCGTCACAGTTAAAACAGCCGACAGTAGCTACATAAGACCTATCACTAAGCTCCTTCATCTTCGTATCGTCTCCACAACGGAGGCCGCGCTCGAGAAACCAGCGGCAGTAACTTCAATCTCCTTGCAACGGCGGGCGTCACCACTGACATAATTCAACGAGGATCATCGGTCTCGGAACGAGGCGGGCGATTTGTGTTGCCATTTTTCTAGGGCTCAATTACCAGCCACCGTCGGCAGGTGGCGCTAGCTGAGCGCTCTTTCCCCTTTCCAGCGCCCGACCGCTGGGCGTCGGGCGGAGCGGGAAGCGAGTCAGTCAGTCTCTAGCAATTCCAGCCAACGAACGCACCTTATGTCTCTAGGACTTGTATCTATGTTCAAATAAATTTGAATCGACTCAGCTTGAAATTGTTTATTTTTATAACTTACATTAACTATTGGTTCTGGAATAAGTTGCAAGCTAAAAATACATATGTCAGTTTTACTGATTTTTTGAATAATTTTATAGAATATAATAATGTAAAGTAGAAATTTCATAATTAAATTGAAAACAGAATTTTGTTATGATTTGTTGATTGACAATTCAATACCACTTAATTTTTTTCACTACAGTTAAATAACAAATTAATTTTTGTTTTTTAGAGTATATTAATAAAATTCTTTTTAAATACGAGGGTAGTTCAATAAGTCTTTAGAATAAAGTATAAAAACAATTTTTTTTGGGTAAATTTTTTTTTATTTTTCAACATAATCTCCTTGGAGCTCTATACACTTGGTCAATCGCTTTTTAAGTTTTTTTAATCCTTCAGAAAAGTGCGTTTTCGGAAGTTCCTCAAAATAAGCACTTACTGAGGCAATGACGTCTTCGTTGTCCGTAAATCTCTGTCCACCGAGCCATTTTTTCAAGTTAGGAAATAAGAAAAAGTCACTGGGGGCTAAGTCTGGTGAATACGGTGGGTGTTCGACCAATTCGAATTTTAGTTCTTCAATTTTAGCCATTGAAACGAAGCATGTGTGAACTCGGGCGTTGTCGTGATGAAAGAGAATTTTTTTTCTCGCCAAATGTGGTCGTTTTTTTTTAATTTCTTCTTTCAGCTGCTCTAATAATGATGCATAATACTCACCAGTAATTGTTTTACCCTTTTCCAAGTAGTCAATAAGTATAATTCCACGTGCATCCCAAAAAACTGTAGCCATAACCTTACCAGCTGACTTTACGGTCTTTGCCTTCTTTGGAGCTGGTTCGCCTGTGGAAATCCACTGTTTGGATTGTTCCTTTGTCTCAGGAGTGTAGTGGTGTATCCATGTTTCATCCACAGTCACAAATCGACGAAAAAATTCCTCAGGATTCCGACTTATGCGCGCCAAAAGAGCCTCAGAGGCGACCACTCTATTGCGTTTATTCTCAGCTGAAAGCAAACGCGGCACCCATCTTGCCGATAGCTTTTTCATGCCTAATTTTTCATGTAGAATTGAAACAACTGCACCTATAGATATCCCTGTGGCCTCAGCTAACTCACGCACTTTTAATCTTCTATCCTTCAACACCATATCGTGGATTTTATTGATGATTTCGGGAGTAGTTGCTTCTACGGGCCTTCCTGAACGTGGTTCGTCACTTATTGATGTACGACCACGCTTAAATTCATTTACCCAGTTATAAACCGTTGCTAAGGCAGGGGCAGATGTGCCATGAACTGAGTCCAATTCATTTTTTATCTCATATGGAGTTAAACCCTTTAAATGAAAATGTTTAATTACCGCTCTGAACTCGTTTTTTTCCATTTTTCTTAACAAGCAATTTTTTTTTTCAATTGGTTATAAAATACGTAAACTCAGAAGATGTGGACTGTGACTGCACCATATATCTAGTCGGGAGTGGTGCTGACTGAAAACATATGATTTGGAGCGATTCGCGCGCCATCTGTTGGTCATTCTAAAGACTTATTGAACTACCCTCGTACTTAGTCAAAAACACTATATTTTGTTTAATTTTCATACAGTCATTACTCAGGAAAAAGTTTATTTAAATATTAACAATTTTATAATAAATAAATCCTTTATTTGCAATAAACATTAATAAGCTTTAGTTAGGTTGCTTTAGCTTCTATTACCCGATGTTCTTTATTTAGAATAATAAAACATGATTTTTTCGAGTATATTTGTTTTTATTTGTCATTAATGCTCGTTCAAAACCTTTGAGCGCTATCCCTTTTATTCATTATATCTTTATCTGTATCCAATATCAAGCTTTGTTCATTTAAAATGCCCTCTATATCCGAATAATTGTTTTGTTTACCACAATTGTAAGGAGCGTTTCAATCAAACTCGATTTCAATCATTGCGCCCGGGGAATCCCCTCGCGAGAGCTAGCGAGAGTACGTATTCCACGCGCGGCCGGCTGCCACCTCCTTGTCATATGTGATACCGTGATATTGATACTTATTACTTTATTACTTTTTAATTATTTTTTGTTGTATATGGAGGCATTGCATCAAGGTGTATGTGCATATGTGTTAGTCTCAACATATACTTAGTCTCAACGACAACACGCATAATAACACATGAAATTGCCCGTGAAATCCTCAGCCTGGGGGATAAATTTAATTTCTCAATAGATAAGATTTATAACACCATTTTCCAGTTTTTTAAATATCTTGAATCAGGCATTAATTTTAACAAGAGAATCGATGGTAAAATCAGTGAAGTGATTATAAACACAATCAATAAACACGTAAAAGACAAACCAGACATCTCACACAAAGACAAATTACTAAACACACAACTTCGAATGATAGAAGGGTTTCTAAAAAGCATCAAAAAGATTTTTTTCACCAAGGCCGATAAAGGCAATGTAACAGTCGCAATCGAAAAACAAACATTTACTCAAAGACGAAAATTACTACATGAGCCTTAGTTCGAACCCTTTGAGTACCATGTTACGAAAAATGAGAGGCTTATTAAAATGTTGGGAAGACCTTGGCGTCTTTGTATGTGACAGCGCCTATTACGACTTAGATTTGAAACTAGAAAATTGCACCCTTCCTAGAGTTTACGGCTTAATTAAAATACATAAAAAAGATATGCCAGTACGAATTATAGTATAAGCAATTAATAGCTCAACTTATGGGTTTGACAAATATTTTGCCATATTATTTAATAAATATTTTCCCAAACCCTCATCCAACATAAAAAAACAGTTTAACTATAAAAAAGCTGTTAGATGAAACCATAATCCCGGAAGATTATAAATTGTTATCACTTGATGTTGTCTCTCTATTCAGTAACATACCAAAAGATCTTATCTTAGAAGCAATCTCGTCGAAATGGCATTACATAGAAAACAAAATAAAATTAACTAAAGACGAATTTATTCATGGAATCAAGACAATAGGTACCTACAGTTCACAATAGAAAAAGAAACTATAAACACAATTAACTTCCTCGATATCCAAATCACGCGACATTACAATAGCATTGCCAAAACGAATTGGTACATTAAAGAGACAGCATCAGGCACATACATTAATTTTAACTCACATCACCCAAACACAGGCAAAATTGCAATTATCTACAGTCTCGTAGACAAATGCATTTTGTTAGCCGATCAAGAACACCACACATATAACATACGATGGATAAAAAACACACTGTTGGCGAATGACTACCCTTTTTCCTTTATAAACAAATACATAGACAAAAGACTTATTATACTAAAACAACGAAATAACAATAACAATGACTTACACAAAGGTGCAGACAACAATAATAATTATTTAGTGTTACCGTACCACAAGTACATAACGCCTGCACTTAAACCAATATTTAAGAAAAATAACATAAAACAGATAAACTAATAAACAAATAAAATTAATCAGTCCATAAAACTAAGGAAAGACAAAATAGACACCATTGACACTAGCCACGTAGTATACAAAATTGACAGCAACTAATGTCCAGCTACTTACATTGGACAAACATCAAGACAGTTAAAAATCGGAAACTAAAGAACATACCAAATGCATTGAAAACAAAGCCACAAGATCACCATTGGCAATACACAACATGAACACAGGACACACTTTCAATTTTGATAACGTAAAAATTCTAGACAAAGAAAAAACAGAATATACACGTAAATTATCTGGAATGCTACACATACACCTACACCCAGACACTATTAACAGGATATAGGACACCAACTTCCTAAGGGATACATACAAAAAGTCAATTGATTTAATAAAACATAATAATAATAAGCAATAATAATAGAAAACTGTTATCCCTAGACTCCACCTGTAATTCTCGAATAATATCACGAAAGCATATATGGTAAGGAGGTGGCAACCAGCTGAGTTTGACAAACGTTCTCTAGCTAGCTTTCGCTAGGGGATTCCCTGGGTTCGACACAGTACTACTACTAAGCCAAAACTTTAGTATCAGTACATATATGTTTGCCACCTCCAGAACATAATATATTCCCTCGTGGAGGATACAGACTCCCACGTCACACTCAGGCGAACAGAGTCACTTTCGTGGTAACTTTAAAACGATGCTTTTACAAACATACACACGCATACATACACACACACTTACACAATACACATACACACGGATACACACATATATGCACACCCATCCTGTTGCAATGCCTCCATATATAACGAAAATAATTAAAAGTAATTTTCGTATTTCCGTCCACAACTCATGTATCCATATCACGGTATCACGTATCACGAGGTGGCACCCGGCCTCGCGTGGAAAACGTACTCTCGCTAGCTCTCGCGAGGGGATTCCCCGGGCGCAATACAGTACTACTACTAGCCTAAACACCAGTGTTAGTACATATATCTGTGCCACCTCTAGAATAAGTATACTTTCCTACATAATACGATTGTGGCATCACTTTCCGACAAATACAAGCACCCCCCCCCCCCTCCTTAGCATCCCCAACCGTTTTACATATACATACACATACACATACATACACACAGACATATACTCCTTTATTTCTCGTGCAATATAAATACGACGAAATTCGACAACATAGTTAGTCCGATTCTTGGGTAGCATGAAGGAGCGTTGCGGCCGTACCATCTTCCCTCTTTGCTCACCTGGCAATAAGAGAGGTGTGGGGCTCGACTAGGTGGGTCCTTATTTCTACAAAGTTTTTCAATAATTTCTCTAATAATACAGACTACAACTTTAATTCGTTTATTATAGATAACATCTCTAGTGAATTCAGTGCAATTGTTGGGTTTATTTAAACAATTCTATGGTTTTTCAGATAAGTTATTAATCTAAAATAAAATAATATAAATTTGGTTTCAAACTTTCGATTACATTAATCTTATATTATATTGTAAATATTTTAAGAAGCCTGGAAAAGGGGAGGAGATAAACTCCCGAAACGTTGGCAAATAAACACAAATATACTCGAAAAGATCAAGTTGTATTATTCTAAATAAATAAGCGTTTTTCTTCTAATTATTAAATATTAAATATTCAAATAAACATAGCTATTATTCAATAATCACCGGATGAAAGGTATTGAATAGATGATTAAACAATAAAATATTACAATAATAAATATTAATAAAGTTTGAATTCATTCGTTTTTATTTGCTTCAGCATACGATAACAAGTACAAGGTGTTCGAGCGCGGAAGTCAAATATATCAGGCTACGTGACACCTTCTTATTATCGAGCGGTATTTGAGTATGGTCTTTCTTCTTTGTTTTGATTCATATTGTATACATTAGCTACTTGCAATATTCTGCTTAAGCAAATTTGCCATTTATTTAACAAAATATTCTATTATTAATAATTAAAGTAATAATATAGTTAAAAAATAAAATAAAATTTTTGAAAATTTAAAAAGAAAACTATAGTATACAATTTATATGATGAATTATGATAACATCATATGAGTAATACAGATCCTACTTCAAATACAAAACAAGATAAAGACAAACGATTAACAAGGAGTCAAGTTGCGTCAAATCCAGAACATAAAAATAGTATAGTTGATCCATTTAAAAGAAGTGCAAAATTAGGTTGCTCACCGAATAAAAAATCAGCAGGGACTGTCAATAATTCAATTTTAAATATCATAGCAGAAAGAACTGAAAATTTGTTAGTAGAGGCAGGAATAAGTGGTCAAATAAACTTAGGGGCTATTCCAAATGAAATAGTAAATAATTTTCTAGAAAATTTAAATTTATGTCAATCAAAGAGAAATAACACTGATAAAAACAGTGACTTTGAAGATTCTAAAACCTTTAAGAATTCGATTTTTATCCCATAAAATCACGAGTTTGATTGAAACGCTTCTTACAATTGTGGCAAACAAAACAATTATTCGGATATAGAGGGCATTTTAAATGAACAAAGCTTGATATTGGATACAGATAAAGATATATTGAATAAAAGGGATAGCGCTCAGGTTTTCAACGAGCATTAATTTAAATATTACACAAGATAATAGCAGAACTTTAATAGATTTTGAGAGTCCACCGGATACAACGGAAAATCAGCCAACAGTAAATAATCGAAATAACATTCTACACAATAATTTACCACACATAAATATTTTAGAAGTGAATCAAATTAACGAGATGGCAAATTAGCTTAAATTACCAGTAAAAGATATAGAAAATTTAGTTCCGGAATTTGATGGGTGAAATATTTCAGTCGCGGAATATATTCAAAAATTAAAAGAAGCAAAAGCATTGTTGATAGAGCAGACGAAGCAAACCTTATCAAGATACTAAAAATTAAATTAAAATGCGAAGCGTATAAAACCCTAGGAAATTCTACAATTGCTAATATTAATGACCTAATAGCTGCAGTTAGAAAATTGTATACGATTTCTGACAATGTCCACATTCTTTATGGAATACCATCACCAATTTTACAAAATGATAACGAATCACTTATAAATTATACCAATTGAATAAATGAATTAGTATTAAACATTAAAGAGTTAAATGCAACGGAGGATGGTGTAGATAATCCTGCTGTAGAAGCATTTAATACCGCTATAAAGTCTGATGTTATATAAAGTTTCAGAGACGGTCTCAAACTAGAAATAAAAGTAGAATTGGGAGAGCATGCTACTTTAGAAGCAATATCTTTAGCTGCCATAGAAATTGAAAATAAATTAAATAAGAGAAAAAGTTGACGCGCAAATACCATAAAAACAATGTATTATAATGATGATAAAATAATAGAATCACAAAAAGTTTTTACACGTCAAATATGCAGTGACTTACATTATGAAGCATTGTTCTGTAGATATACAGCGTGCATTTATTGCAAAGGAATGGATAATTTTTCTAATAACTGCAGCAGTATAACAAATAAAACTAAACTCATTAGTAAATACTGTAATCAAGCAAGACATTCCATTAGTACTTGCAAAAATGTAATAGAAGCCAAAATTTTCATTGCCAATATTGTCAAGAAATGGAACATGTATGCTGGAAATGTAAAGAAAGTGGACATAATCCTAATATTTGTCCAAATAAATCGATAAAAATGGAAGTTTCTGAATATTGTGATAATCCAGGTCATACCGTGCAATTTTTAAAAAAAAGTTAGCATGAAGGCTATACTATTAAATTTTGTAAAACAGGTGAAGATAAGCTACGTTTTCCTATTTGTCGATTTTATGAGGAAATAGCTCACGAGGCGTCGGAATGCGAGCAAATAAAAATATTGGTTTCTCAATATAACACGAAACAACAATTTAAATGTCAAATTTGTGATAAAACTTGACATACAGTTAAATTTTGTTCGAAATATAAAAATTTACATATCCAGCCTCAAAATAAGAATAATTTTTCTAATTTTGGTAATAGAAATTTTGGCCAAAATAATAATTTTGGTTTTAATAGAAACAATAGCGTTAGCAATAATAGAGATCTTTCAAGTTCAAATTTGCAACGTTAGTTTTGTGAATATTGTGAATTTAAGGAGCATGTGATTAAAGATTGTAGAAAAGTTCAGGCACTTAAAATTTTTTCTCAAAACACAGTTTAAATGCAGTGTTTATTTTGTAAAAGGGGTAGCCCGCGACAATCGCGGTCGTTTATTAGGGCCATACTGCGAATAGTGTGCCCTCAAGACTCGATAGCTCCGAACAATCAACGGTGAAGAGGGACCACCTGCGATCGAAACTCTCTCCGACTTCGGCGACGTGTTCAGCGAGGGTCGTGCTGAATACGCAGGCGACGCTCGACCTACGCGCATTTTTATTTTTGTTACCAATTTGCAATGTATGTTAACGTAATTATAAGAATTTATTTATTATCTTAGAATATAGCTTCTGTTGTTTTTGTTAAATCATTGTGCCATTAATTAACCCGAACCCGCCTGCTCCTCGCATCGAGTTAGGCCGAAGCTAGGCTACACGTTCGCGTTGCGAAAGGATTAGTCTTCGCGTTTTCGCGCTCCTTCCAGGTCACGAAAACCAGTGCGTCGAAGAAACTCCGCACGAAACCGAATCCTCGTGGATTCGGCGTATACGTGGAAAAAGCCTACACAGCTACATCGGGGAAAGGCTTCAGCTGCGAGTCGCCGGGGGCCGCCTCGAAGGAAAGAGATGCGATAAGCCGCGCACATGCGTTGCGTGTGGAGCACGCCAGCAGGATATTAGCTCGGTTAATAATTAAATTGTTATTAATGGTTGAGTACTCCGTTATACAGTATAGTCAGTGAGATAACACAGAAAACTCCATTTTTATTAAAGAAAGTGGGGTAAATCAATTGCAAGGGCCTAATACAGTAATGTTTACTTATGTTGATAAGCTTAAAAATTTATTACAGTATATAAAAGTAGAAAGTTTGTATACAGATAAAAAATATAAGTTATTAATAGACAATGGAGCACTGTCAAATATTATAAAGAAAAGTAATATTCCAGTTGGTAAAATTAACAATAACGAGCAAATATTAATATCAGGAATTACGGATAAAGCAATAAGGACGTTAGGTGTTGTAAAATTAGCAATGAATGGGGTATTTTTTATTTTCATGTTGCACCAGAAAATTTTTGAATTCCTCAAGATGGAATATTTGGAATAAAAACATTGGATGAACAGAAGCTTCGATTGAACGAGGGGTATTTAGAAATAAATAATAAAAAAATGAAAATACAAACTGCATTCACTAAGAAGCATACAGTTCAAAATATAAAAATTGAAAAGATTCTGCAAAACGAGGCTTCAGACGAAGTCTTAACATATCAAATTATAGATAATGATAGTAATTTAAATAATAACATAGAGGAAGTTAATGAGATTGATCATAATTATATTGGAGAAAATATGAATAGCAATAAGTTTGAAGATTTAAGTTCTGTAATAATAAATTCAAATATAAAAAATATGACATCGAATAACAATATTTCATTCAATCAAGATATTGTTCAGTTATTAAATACAGTAATACAGCTACAAGATCAAATAAATGAACAAAATACATTGAATAAAGATATTGATGATTGTGACAAGTTGAATGAATATTTTGAAAATTTTTATAAAAATATTGATAATTTGATTGAAATTATGCCAGAAAATATCGAAAATTTTAGTGAAAATACTTGAATTTCAGAAAATAATGTTGGTAATTTTGATGCTTGTAATCGCATTTTCTATGAAAGTTCTCATAATTTAAGTGTAAATTTGGATGAAAATACTTCTAATCTTCATAAGAATTCTGAGGAAAATGCTTTTAAGTTATATGAAAATTCAAAAAATAGTTTTCATGTAAGTTCTGATAAGAATGTTAAAACCTTACATGAGGATTCCATTGAAACAAGTAGAAATTAAAATGAAAATTCTGATATAATTATTTCCGAAAATTTTCAAGTAAATAATAATGATAAAAGTGAAAATACCGTAGAGCGATGTGACTGTGGACCACTTTCAAACTTTACACTACTCAGGTTTGCTTCCTGATAAAAATTAACTTCTAAAATAGGTGCTAAAAGTTGAGTCTTGAACTATAGTATATATTCGTACTCTAGAAATAAAATTTAAAAAACGTACCTTTTAATAATTTATGAAAAATAGTGTGGTCAAAGTCACCCCGGTTAGAAAAGCGATTTTGAGCCACTTTATATACAGGGTGTCAATTAAGTCCCGGGACGGCTGAATATTTTCTAAAGTACTGCTTTTCTGGAAGAGATCAAGGTCATTCCTTAAGTAACTTTGAACAAGGAACCCAACGGTGACCTTGGATTTGACCTTGAACCTCAATTTCAAGGTTATTTTGAGGTCAACCTCATTTTTTCAAACGGGAACCCCTATTTTTTATAGCGGAATCGGAAAGAGCGGAAAATTTTACATCCGGATATGTATTGAGGTATGGGGTTGAGGTAACCCCTAGAGGTCAAATAGAGGTCAAATAATGACTTCTTAAAAATCTCGCAAGTTCAGTGGTAAAACAAAACAAACAAAGGTCATACCCTAGGTAAATCTTTACGGGGTACCCGACGGCGACCTTGGATTTGATCTTGAACCTCATTTTCAAGGTTGTTTCGAGGTCGACCTCATATTTTCAAATGGAAACCCTTATTTTTGATACCGGATTTGGAAGGAGCGAGAAATTTCAAGTATGGATGTGTTGAACAAGGGATGTAATTGTGACCTTCAATTTGACTTTGGACTTGACCTTGAAGGTCATTTGAAGGTCAACTTGTTTTTTTAATCGGAAATCCCAGTAATAATACCGGAAACCGATAGAGCGAGAAATTTTACATTCAGTCCTTATTCTCCTTATTCTCCTTATTATTACTGGGATTTCCGATTAAAAAAACCAGTTGACCTTCAAATGACCTTCAAGGTCAAGTCCAAAGTCAAATTAAAGGTCACAATTACATCCCTTGTTCAACACATCCATACTTGAAATTTCTCGCTCCTTCCGAATCCGGTATCAAAAATAAGAGTTTCCATTTGAAAATATGAGGTTTACCTCGAAACAACCTTGAAAATGAGGTTCAAGGTCAAATCCAAGGTCACCGTCGGGTACCCCGTAAAGATTTACCTAGGGTATGACCTTTGTTTGTTTTGTTTTACCACTGAACTCGCGAGATTTTTAAGAAGTCATTATTTGACCTCTATTTGACCTCTAAGGGTTACCTCAACCCCATACCTCAATACATATCCGGATGTAAAATTTTCCGCTCTTTCCGATTCCGCTATAAAAAATAGGGGTTCCCGTTTGAAAAAATGAGGTTGACCTCAAATTAACCTTGAAAATGAGGTTCAAGGTCAAATCCAAGGTCACCGTTGGGTTCCTTGTTCAAAGTTACTTAAGGAATGACCTTGACCTCTTCCAGAAAAGCAGTACTTTAGAAAATATTCAGCCGTCCCGGGACTTAATTGACACCCTGTATATATCTCATAGCTAGATTTTCATTTTGGAGCACTTACAAGTTCTACAAGATACTTTGATAGGAAATAATCAGTCATAAAATTTATATACGCTAACCAAAGATGACGGAATAGCAATCCTTTTCACTCTCTATCACGGGAAAGTTTTCGAGGTTGGAAATTAGGTAAAATTTTTGTTTACTTTTAAAAATCCAAAAATCACTTTCAGATGTATTTAATAATTTTCTTTTTGGTTCATTTTGTATCTAAATGATCTGACCTTCAAATCTAAATACCTCTGATCGCTTCAAAATGCATACTTTCTGCGGTGCTGGATATAAAATCATATTTTTTTCATTTGGCCTAAAGTCGCCCCACCGGCTTAAAGTCACCCTGCTCTATGGTATTTTTTTTTTTTTTTTTTTTAACATCGCCATGTTTGTGCTCCTATGTGGTGCTAATCGACGACGGGGGTCTGCGGTGTGTTTTGTAAACAAAGCACATGTAATTTTTACAGAGGTGCTTGTATCAATCGGCAGAGACTAGGATTCGAACCCGGGTCACCGGCGTGAGAATCCGACACTCTACCGACTGAGCCGCCGCAGGCCCCTATGGTATTATAAATTTTTCTCAGATTTCTAATATAAGTTTATTTTTTTTTTCGAAGGTATATAGGAAATGCCACCTAAGGCATATCTGACCGGGCCCACACAGCCAGATAGTGTGTATATATCGCAAGATTAGTGGGAGAAGTAGTACATTTGATACAGTGCACTTCCAAAACCGTAAAACTAATACATTTAAAAGAATGTTATAATCAGCTTCCAGTAATCTCAGGAAATGAAACATGGTTTCTGACTCGAAGAACCCATATTCTTGTCAAACGAGGAATTCAGGTCAATTGTAATTCAATTGTACCAAGTTATTATATAATACCAGACGAAGGGATAAAATGCATCCCTACTCTTACAAAAACGATTGCACTGAATGTCTTTCTACCAAGTACCAAGATTGTACTCTCATACTCTCAAATAGAATCAAATAAATTACAGCAGCAACTGACGTTTCCGTTATAGTACTATAAGTAGAGAGAGAAGACAATAGTTTTCGGCCATATTGGGTCATTTGTCGCGTGACGAAAATTACGAAGTCTTCGGAAGGTGTCGTATTAAGCCGCCTAACTTCGTGGGAAGCCGTCTAGGAGTAGGGATAGCGGAGAATCCAGCTATCGTCGTCTCCTCCTCACACCTCATTCGCTTTGCCTAGCTGCGAGTATAATACGGACTCGCGGATTCTCCAGGCTCGCGGCTGAGTGGGGGACACATATTGGTGTCTACCTTTCATACCATCTTCGTGCTTGCCTCACGGACCGACGGAAAAACAACGCCAAAATTACAGCGTTTTGGAGCTGCATCGGCCCTGCATTTTCTATAGCTGAATAATATCAGCTTAAAACAACATGGTTTGGACTGCTCACGCAGTTTACTTGTTTGAGTGCCTTTTCCTTTGGAATGCATTTATCGCAAACTAGCAAGAAATCTTCATTACAGTAAGTTCGTTCCAATTAGTTATTTATTGCTTATTGCTTGGCTTGTTTTGAGAGTTGACATTGTCGCTTTATTTACTTAACAGCTTGCGAACGCTAAGACTTACTGTAGTATAGTTTGTTTTCTTTCACATGTACATTGTCTTCACGTGTACAGTGCTTCTTTTTGCCTTGCTAGCATGCGTATTAGAGTTGAACCTTTATTTGAATTGTGTTTGAGTGCTACATGCTTATATTGATGTACTCTTTACTTTGAGAATTAGCTCACTTTCATTTTACAATTGATTGCTATTATTGTTTAGCATTTGAATTAATTGTCGTACTTTTAATTGATTATCGTACTTTGGATTGATCGTCGCATTTTGAATTGATTGCTATTATTGTTTAGCATTTGAATTAATTGTCGTACTTTGAATTGATTATCGTACTTTGGATTGATCGTCGCATTTTGAATTGATCGTCGTATTTTTTAATTGATTATCGTTCTTTGGATTGATTGTCATACTCTACAAATTATTCCAGTACTCTTAATTACAACTTAATTAATTATTGCAACGCATTAAATAAATAAAAGGTATTATGGATAAATTTGAAAAATCGCAAAAGGAATTATTAAGTAAAATCGATCGTTCGTTTACGAATTTTAAGAAAAAGGGTCAACCAAAAATGACCAGAGGAGCAACAACTGCACAGATTGGAAGTATTAAAAATTATTGGAAAAAATTGTTGGATGCTCATGATAGTATTATGAAACTAAGTATAACAGATTTAAAACATAAGTATTTCTTAGAAAATTTCATTGATAGTGCTGAGGAAATTTATTTAGAAATAAAACGAGAATTTCTTGAACATTATAATAATTTAACTATGTCTTCATTGCCTGCTTCATCATCGCGAACTCTCAACGTTACTACTCAAAATGACCCTTTGGAAGCGAAGCTACCGAAGATCGACCTACCTAAATTTTCAGGTGATTTTAAAAACTGGTCTTCATTTAAAAGTTATTTTGATACTTCAATTGCCTCTCGCATTAATTTATCTGATATTGCTAAGCTACATTATTTACAAATGAGCCTTGAGGGAGAAGCATTTGAATTGATTAAAGAGATGCCTATTGAGGAAGGTAATTTTGATACTGCCTGGGATAAGGTGAAAAAACATTTTGAAAATAAAAGGAGAATAGTTAATTTGCATCTTGCCTCTCTGATCTCGCTCAAAGGTATGGCTTCTGAGTCTTCAGCAGAAATAAAGAGAATTTTAAGCGGTACCAATGGGCCACTTATGGCTTTGAAAGCAATCGGTCATTCAACGGATACATTGGATGATATTATCGTATATTTGACACCAAATCGGTTAGATACTCAGACCCGCAAGGAATGGGAAACTTCTATAGGGTCATCTTTTGAACCTGCTAAATTTCAGGAATTGATAACGTTCTTGGAAACAAAAATTATGGCGTTAGAAACTATCGAATCGAGCGATAAAAGTAAATCCTTCACTTCTTACTCTTCCTCGTAAATTAATTCATATAATCCATCTTAAGGTTAGGTTAATAAGCCTCAGACTGTTTTAAAGAATTTTCATGTAACTGAAAGTTCTAATAATAATACTAAATGTGCCCTTTGTTCTAAATCACATTTCATTTTACAATGTGAGAAATTTAAGGCCCAAACAGTAACTCAAAGACACGCCTTTGTCAAGAGCAGGAAACTTTGCTATAATTGCCTAAGAAATCATCTTATTGAGAATTGTAATTCCACTAGTCGTTGTAAAAAATGTAATAACAAACACCATACTTTTTTGCATTTTGAACCTAAAACTAATTTAGAAACTAATAGAGTACCTATCCATATTGATCAAAATAATGCTTCAAATGAGTTGAAATCTGTTAGTTCAGACGTGCTTGATACTAGTTCTTCTGCTAATCACTTTGTCAAAGTAATACACTCAAATCCCGAAACTGTTCTGTTACCTACTGCCTGGGTGCATGTATCTAACGATGCAGGAGAACAGATTCTCGTTCGAACGCTGGTAGATCAGTGTGCTCAGTCTTCATTCATTTCGGAGTCATTATGTCAAAGACTTAGATTGATAAAAAAACCAATTGTTTTGACTATAACTGGCATCGGCAGTAAACGTCAGATAACTTGTAAAGCGGTTACTGAATTTACAATCAAATCACACTTTAATTGTACTTTTAGCTGCCAAGTGGTTGCCTATGTTTTACCAAAGGTGAGCAGCTATAAGCCAATCACAAAAGGCAAAGAGTTCAGCTGGAGTCATCTGCAGGGGCTTACACTGGCTGATCCGAACTTCAATAAGACTGGTGTTATTCATGTCCTGTTGGGTACTGCTGTACACGCCCAAGTTGTGGAAGGTCAAGTAATCAAAGGCGAAGGGGAAGAGCCCATCGCTACTCAAACCCATTTAGGATGGTTAATTTCTGGAGAAACGACCAAGCAGGGTCCACTAAATTTGACAACCCCAACAGTCTTGCATAGTACTGTAGAGTTGGATGTAAATGAATTGCTGCAGAGATTTTGGCTCCAAGAGGAGGTTTTTTGCAAACAACCTGTTTCACTAGACGACCAGGAATATGAGGAACACTTTCTACACGCTCATTCGAGATCAGCCGATGGAAGGTATATATTAAGATTACCTTTTAAAATTGTTAATGTGCCTTCTTTAGGTGATACTTATCAAGCTGCGCTTAAATTATTGAATCGAATGGAGATACGTTTTGAAAGGGATCAAGCATTTAAGGAAGCTTATCATGCCTTTATGCTTGAGTATATAAAGCTTGGACACATGTATCTCGTTTCAGATAAGGATCCAGATGAACCTCTGGATATATCTCGTTGTTGTTTTTTGCCTCACCATGGTGTGTTGAAAGAGAGCAGCGCAACTACAAAACTGCGTACAGTATTTAATGGTTCATTGAAAACTAAAAATGGTTCTAGTTTAAATGATTGCCTTCACATCGGTACTAATTTATTACCTGATTTTGCTTGTCTCGTTCAATCCTGGCGTAAGTACAAATATGCTTTCATTGCTGATGTTGAAAAAATGTTTAAACAGATTATTGTACATGATGATGACCAACATTGGCAGTTAATATTGTGGCGTTTTGATACTTCTGAACCAGTTCAAATTTATAGGCTATCAACTGTAACGTATGGAGTAGGTTGTAGCCCATTTTTAGCAAACAGGACTATGAAACAGCTAGCTGATGATGATAAGGAGAGGTATCCTTTAGGCGCGGAAATTTTGAAAAATGAAATTTATATAGATGATGTTTTGTCTGGAAGTCATTGCCTAGAAGCTGCTATGTTTAAACAAAATTAAGTGATAGAATTGTGCAAGGTGGGCGGTTTTACTCTGCGCAAATGGCTCTCAAATGATTCATCGTTATTAACTTGCTTGCCTAGTAATGTTCTTGCTGCAGAACCAAGTATCTTATTAAAAAATGATTTATCATTTGCAATATTAGGGCTTAAATGGCATCCAGTAGAAGATTCGTTTCATTTCGATATAAATATTGATAGCAATGTGGTCGATTGGACAAAGAAACTTGTGCTTTCTAAAGTTGCTAGATTATTTGATCCGCTGGGATTACTAGCTCCTGTCATAGTTACAGCTAAGATATTTTTGCAGAAGTTATGGCTCTTAAAGCTAGATTAGGATGATTCTTTGCCTGATAGTGAAGCCGACCAATGGAGAGATTGGTATTATCAGTTGCCTTGTCTTAGTAAAATAGAAATTCCTCGATGGATAGGCTTCATGCCCAGTTTCATATCCCTTCAACTTCATGGATTTGCAGATGCCTTTAAATCTGCTTATGGGGCCGTGCTTTACTTGAGAACAATTTCAGATTCATCAATTTCGATTGTATTGCTTCAATCTAAATCTAAAGTAGCTCCATGAAATACTCTAAGTATACCACGATTGGAATTATCGGCTTCGCATTTACTTGCCAAACTAGTTAATCGAATTCTGCCCTTATTTGCAGCTAACAAACCTCAAATATTTTTGTGGTTAGATTCTTTAGATACCTTGCATTGGTTAAAGGAAATTCCATCGAAGTGGCCTACCTTTGTTGCCAATCGCTGCGCAGATATCCACAATCTTTTGCTTGAAGCCCGATGGTCGCATGTCCGCTCTGAAGACAATCCGGCGGATCTTGTTTCTCGAGGAATTAAACCGTCTAAGTTAAAGGAGGCACAGACATGGTGGAAAGGACCTAATTGGTTGTCCCAAGAGCAATCCTCTTGGCCTCATTCTTTATTGCAGACTTTCTCAAACGTAAGTTTTTCTACCAATGTACAGTCTTTCGTTTCCTCGGTGGTAGGAAAATCAGATTTAGCTGATGGTACTACAGTAGGTTTGGATTTTGCTAAAATGAAAGATCAATTTATTTGGAAATTGTTAAATGATTGTTCTTCTTTATCTAAATTATTGAGAGTTATGGCTTACATTTTAAAATTCATAGATATCGCTAGATGTAAGATTAATCAACTTAATAGCCAGTCATCAATACTTGAACAAAATTGGTATAAAATTGAAATTGCCGACTAGAAAGGGATTTTGTTTGCCACAGAAATTTCTAGAGCTCGTTATACTTGAATTTATCTAGTGCAGCATTTGCATTTTTCAAGAGAATCTCATTTATTAAGGCAGCAAAAGCCACTTCCAAACACTTCGTGCCTAGTAAGTTTGAATCCATGTATACAACAAGGTTTGTTGTTAGTAGGTGGACGGTTGAAACATTCATTGTTGTCTTTTGACAAAAAACACCCTGTTATCTTGCCTTATGAAGGTAAATTTACGGAACTTGTTATTCAAGATTGTCATGCGCGTACTCTTCATGGAGGCGTACAACTCACATTATGTACACTTAGGAATCAGTACTGGTTGATTAAGAGAAGACAGCGAGTGAAGTCGACTATACACAATTGCCTTACTTGTACTCGTTACAGAGCCACGCAGAATTATCAACAAATGGGCGATTTGCCATCTCCTAGAGTTGTGCCTAGTCGACCGTTTAGTCAAGCGGGAGTTGATTATGCTGGCCCATTTCATATTCGCACCTCTCCAGGAAGAGGTCATAAATCATATAAAGGATATATTTGTGTTTTTGTCTGCGTTAGTACTCGAGCTGTTCATTTGGAAGTAGTCTCTGATTATACGGCTGCAGCGTTCCTGGCCGCCTTTCGACGTTTCACTGGTAGACGAGGCCATTGTAGCTTACTACTCAGTCACCAGGGAACTATGTTTGTAGGAGCTGACTCGGAACTCAAGGATATGTACAAGCAAGGAACTACGCACTGTCAAGAATTGTCGTCTACATTGGCTAAAGACGGGACTGCATGGCGCTTTAACCCTCCAGCTGCGCCTCACTTTGGAGGCATTTGGGAAGCGGCTGTAAAATTCACTAAGTATCACATACGTCATATTATTGGCGAGAATAAATTAACGTATGAAGAATTTGCCACATTACTCTGTCAAATTGAATCATGCCTAAATTCTCGTCCACTTGTGCCTATGTCTCATGATCCCGCTGACCTACAACCACTTACTCCTGCACATTTTCTTATTCACTCCTCCTCTTATATTGTTCCAGAGTCCGATTGTACACATGTCAACATTCCTGCCTCTAAACGCTGGCAAATCATTCAGCAAATGACGCATAATTACTGACGACGCTGGTCTCTGAAGTACCTTCAAGCTCTACAGAAAAGAGATAAATGGAGAAATCCTAGAAAACCAGTTCAAGTTGGTGATCTGGTCATCCTGCGCAGTGAAACTACTCAACCAGCACAATGGCCATTAGGAAGAATTTTACAAGTATATACAGGTGACGATGGCTTGCCTAGAGTTGTCAGAGTTCGCACTGCTGGTACAACATTGAGAAAACCAGTTACTAAGTTAATTATTTTGCGACAAGAAAATTAGAATTTAATACTTTAATTGTTTTAATTTCGCTTAATTTTATTCTTTAAATTGTTAAAGTTATATGAATTGTTGATTATTTATAGACTAGAATCTACTCTTAAATTAGTAAAAAAAAAAAACAAATGAGTGCCATTGTACTATTGTTAATTAGTATCTTCTGCGAAGATAGGTGGGCGGAATGTCTGAAATTCATTTAACTATATGATATAATGTAACGTTTCAGACTACTGTAATCAAAATTTTAATATCAATTTGACTAAATCGTGTAGAACTTCCGTTCTATTGACTTTTCGGTAGTCGCCACGAGGATTGCGAGCGAGGCACACCTATTTAGGCACAGTCTTACAATAAATTCTATTCACAGCATATTTGATTGTTATCTTCATTATTATCCATCTACAATTTAACGTAATAATAAACAATGGTATCCTACGGAGAGCAATATTTGATCACCAAGGTATTACGTCTAAAAGATGTACGCTTTAAACGCATAAAATTATTTTTAAATTTTCTTAATTGAGTAATGACATACTTTCTTTTGTCAAACTTAACGTATGCAATCCAGTGAGGTATCTGCAAAAAAGAAGCTAAAAGTTTGACAAAAGGAATGCAGATTCGAAATACACGTGCATCAGTTATAAATCGGGCGATGTAAAACCGCATCGTTAGCATTTCATAATCGTTTTTAATCGACATACTTGTGATATTATATGTCTTTTTGAAATAATGTTTTGTAAAATATTATATATTTTTTAATGAATAAGAAAAACTTTATAAAAGAAAATGAGCGCGTAATTAAGTTAGTTCGTTCGTAAGGCACACAATAGGCCTTGCAGCAAGAAAAAATACAACTAGAACGTATGAATCGACTATAAATTATATAAAATATCCATTAAAATTTATATCAATGTTTTATCCATATATCTATTAAAATACAGACAATCAATTTTGCAAATAGAGAAACTTATATTAGCAAAGTCTCAAGTATTCTACAAATCAATTGCAGAGCGATTCAATATAACAATATTACAATATTATAATACAATGTTACAATGTTAAAATTATAATAATTCACAAAAATTAATAAATAAATAAAAGTTTTATTTGTGAATTCGAGTATTAGAAAAATATCATTTATCAACCCACAACTTGACTACACTCCAGAAAGCAGCTACACAGATCTAACAGAGATTAAATGTAAGAAGCATTTAATTTTACCAATCTATAAAACCATTACAATATATATATGTCAATCTATGCCAAAACGCACACGGCTCTGCCCAAAAATGGTAAAGACTTAGAAAAACTTGTATAGGGTCAAAATTTAGGGTTTTTTATATAGAATCAATAGCTATGGGGCGCTTTTCAAAATTTTCAAAATGGCGGTCCCAAAAATCGATTTTGTGACCAGTTTTCCGAAAATTTTCCGATTAATCGTTCATAAAAATATAGATAAAAGACGAAAATTGTGAGTAAAGGTCATTTTATATGTTTTCGGGTACGCTGAATTCGAATCCGCTGACTGTTTAACCTTATCACTCCAGGATTTTCTCTAACCTCAAAAAATACCTCAAAAAGGCTCAAACAGGCATGATACACTATGACCCACTATACTCAAACGTGATTTCTGTCTGTCAATACTTATGACTCGTCAGCGGTGAGTCATAAGGACAACATTTTCTGAATAATCTGGTGGCACAAATATTCCTCTAAGCTTTAAGCTTACCTTTAATTGCTTGAAATATTCTGATTGTTGTTCGTTAATATAATCTTGAGGTTTTAATGATTTAAACCGATGACCAAGAAGTTAAATAAAATTTTTAGTAGTTGTGTTCGATGTAATCATGGTTGTCCTATTTGTCAGATGGACAGTATACGACAGACAGAAATCACGTTTGAGTGGGTTAACGAAAAAATATAATCAGTGAAGCAGTGATAATTGGTAAATTGTCAAGGAATCTTTCAAAGGAAGCGGCTGGTAGCGTTTTTTACTGCTTCGTGGTTTGCTTGCATTTTGGGTTGTCATATTTTCCGTGTTAGAGATCACGTTTGAGTGGCGGGCTAACGGATAAATATAATAAATATAGCATTGATGATCGTAAAATTTTACCAGAGATTATTTGGAAGGCTATAAATACGCACTCGTACATATAGACGTATAGTTCTCACACGCATATAAACACAGTATTCGCATTGACTTTGAGCTAGCTTTCCATGATCATGACTTCAAAAAGGAAGAAGTCTTTTCGAACAGCTCGCTGTTGCAATCCGTTCAAATTGGTAGCTCACATAGGCAAATCATTACGACCACTACCAGCTAGGCTTTGCAGACATTTCGGGCTTGCTTCTGCAGAGAATATGATTTGCAGTGGATGTAGGAAAATATCATATACTAGTAATGATACTCATAATGAAGACGTGAACCACAATTCCAACAATGATGATACTCATGATGAAAACGTGAATGACAATTTGAACAATACTTCTGTATCTAACAGTGCAAATGAAGATAGCCTAGAGAAGAATGTGCAATTAGATCTTGACAGTTCGACTTCTTCAAATGCTGAGGAGTACCTCCATGAAATCATCGAAGGTTTAAGAGAAAAATTTTCATCGTTGTCACAGCACCATCCCGACAGGATAGCTATTCTAACCATACTGCCATCAAAATGGTCAATAGAGAAGATTTCTTCTCTATTCAATACTACGACTTACTCCATTAGAAAAGCTAAAGAATTAAAAGCCACGAATGGCTCTTTTTCTAGACCACCCCCAAAAATAGGTAAATCGCTGCCACAAACTACGGTTAATAGAGTGAAACAATTCTATGAATGTGATTTTAACAGTTGAATTCTCCCAGGATATAGAAATAAAAAATCTGTTAAGATTGATAGAGAAAAAGTCCTCAAACAGAATAGACTGACATTGTTTAGCTTAAAAGAATTATATTTCAAATTCTATGGAGAGCATCCAGATACTACTATAGGTCTTTCAAAGTTTTGCCAATTACGACCTCAAAATTGTGTTTTACCCGGAAGTAATGGTACTCATATTGTTTGCGTATGTGTGATTCATGAGAATGTCAAGCTTTTGCTCGATGCCATCAATTTATCTGACCTGATGGCTAAATCGGAAATCCCATTAAAAAACTATACCGATTGTCTTAATCTCATGGTATGTCGTAACTCAAATACAGAATGTTTTCTTAACGAATGCAAAAACTGCCCTAATTACGATAAGCTCAGATCCCAGCTTGAATCAGGTTTGGAAAAAGCAGACGTAAAGGATATAATTTTAGCTCTTGGCATTCGACAGACAGAACAACTATGATTACATCAAACACAACTACTCAAAATTTCCTCGAACTTCTTGGTCATCGGTTAAAATCATTAAAACCTCATGATTATATTAACAAACAACAATCAGAATATTTTAAGCAATTTAAAGGAAGCTTAAAGCCAGGAGAAATTCTTGTGCTACCAGATTATTCAGAGAATTTTGCTTTCGTTGTTCAAAAAGAAGCTCAAGCTTTTCACTATAATAATAATCAAGCCACAGTATATACTGTAGTTTATTATTATCGAGATGAAGGTGAATTTAAACATGGAAATATAATTGTAATTTCTGAATCAAATACTCATGACACAAAGTTACAAAGATTATCTACTTTTCTGATGGAGCAAAACAACATTTTAAAAATCGATTTAATATCCAAAATTTATGTAATCATGAAAATGATTTTGGTATCAATGCAGAATGGCATTTCTGCGCGACGGCTCACGGAAAAGGCCCACATGATGGCCTTGGTGCAACTGTTAAAATAGGAGCTAGGAACGCAAGCCTCCAAGCATCAGCAATCAACAGCATTTTAACAGCTAAGCAGCTTTATGAGTGGGCATGCCATTCAATAAAAAATATAAAGTTATTATATTATTCAAAAGTAACACATAACAACACTCAAAGAAGATTAAAAAGACGATTAGACGAGGCTCCTTCTGTCCCATAAATTTCAAGCAATCACTGTTTTATTCCACTACGAAACAAGAGTATTATTATCAGAAAATTTTCAAGTGATAAAAAGGAAGTTGTTGTAGAGGTTTAAAGTATAACCGTCCATTTGTGGCCATGAACCTACCCATTTGAGCGTTTGTCAGGTATTTTTTGAGGTTAAAAACAAATTTTTAGCTGATGGAACTAAACGGACTTCGAATTTGAAATCAGTGACCCCAAAAACGTATAAATATATGGTCACGATTCTTCATCTGGCCGTCATCATGCCCGCTGAGCATTTTTGAAGTACTTTTTGAGGTTAGCGACAAATTTTGGGCTTGTCGGGCTAAACGGACCTTAGACTTAAAATCAGCGATCTCGAAAACGTATAAATTTATGGTCACGATCCTTAATCTGGCCGTAATCATGCCTATTTGAGCGTTTTTGAAAAATATTTTGAGGCTAGGGGCAAATTTTGGACTGAACAAGCTAAACGGACCTTGGATGTGAAATACGCGACCCTTGAAACGAACAAATGCATCGTCACGAACCTTTATCTAGTCATAATCATGCCTGTTTGAGCGTTTTTGAGGTATTTTTTGAGGTTAGAGAAAATCCTGGAGTGATAAGGTTAAACGGTCAGCGGATTCGAATTCAGCGTACCCAAAAACATATAAAATGACCTTTATTCACCATTTTCGTCTTTTATCTATATTTTTATGAACGATTAATCGGAAAATTTTCGGAAAACTGGTCACAAAATCGGGTTTTTGGGACCGCCATTTTGAAAATTTTGAAAAGCGCTACATAGCTATTGATTCTACATAAAAAACCCTAAATTTTGACCCTATACAAGTTTTTCTAAGTCTTTACCATTTTTGGGCAGAGCCGTGTGCGTTTTGGCATGGATTGACCCATATATATATATATATGCCCATCACTACCCGATCACAGACACGAGCGCAACATGCACTCAACCAGCCAGTTCATCGACCCTCGATTTCTCCGAGCAACGACAATAACATCTTGTCGCCGATCAACGAACTTCTTGCTGCTTCTTCATCGACACTTAAGCACACACACACTTACCCAAAATGACTTATTATTAATTAAAAATTTTAAATTTTTTCTTGAGTTAATTTATGTGTTTTTCTTAAGAAAACTAAGCTGTTACATAATTATAATATTCGTAACTACTTTCTAGAGAACCAAGAATTTAAAAAGATTTTTAGTGAACAGTAAATTAACTTTCTTATTAAATTATAGAACTCATGACATTCTCCCGAGACATATTGATTATTCCAAACACTCCTTTAGTAATATTACGTTGCATAGCCATTACATTAACAGAAAAATCAATGTTTAAACAACGTTTTTACAGAAAAAAAATTCTAAATTAGAAATCACGGATCTCAACTTTCATATTAAATTTTTAAATAAGATAATTACTAAATTAATTAACCTCCTAAATCATAATGTCAATCCGATCATTGTTTCAGAATTTGCTAATTTTTACGAATTCACTCTTAGTATCTAAATAAAGAAATTTAATTCAAGTTGTAACGAAATTAATTAATACCTTTTATTTATTCTTTTATTTCGACGAAGCCTTTTGAGAAATATAATCTCAATCGAATAATATTATTCAGCTAGGCAACATTCCAAAATACTTGTCTCGCAGAATAATATCTTTCAAAATTAGTTTTCTAACGCGCTATCTTTAAAACTTGATAAGCGAACCGCACGTGCGCGCCCTTCACCGAAAATCTGCTTGAATGTATTTCCCCCAAAATGTAGCAAAATTACGAGATGATTGCATCAGTATTTAACCAGCCGGTTGATAACGTTCGATGATTCAATGGTATTGAACATTCTGTATACTTCTAACAAAATCTTATCCGTCTTTTAGTATAAATACAGCCGTGCCAGGCCGTCGCGCGCCAGCCTTCTACATGAGTGCAGATGCCCGCGACATCGCCGCGAAAGTCACAATATATATATACTCAGTTTTACTTTCAATCGCTTACTCCGCGGGAGCTCTATCAAGTTTTTATTATAATAAGTTATAACTATTGTATGCCATCGAGGGCACAATGTGTACAATTCACAAAATAAATTCTTGTAAAAGGTGTATTCTAAAACATTATTTAATTGTGTGATAAAGTCTTTTTATTCTATAAAATTATTCATATAGTATAATAATTATTATAAACAATTTCGTTGCTGTTCTCCAATAAACAAGGTAAGACTATTATACTAAAAGTTTAATATTATTCACGTATTTCCGCCAGAGCACAGCTCTAGCAGTTCCTATCCTCGCGCCCTACTCTTTTTAGTCGCCACGCTATAAAATAATAAAAGCCTGACCGTGCAACCTCTCGGCACGAGACAGGCAAGCCGTGATCATCATAATAATTTATTGATTTATAACACAATATCCATTTTCATTTCGTCAGGATTTAAACAATCCTAAACTAATCTCGATCCGCACGTCCTTGTCCTTTCAAGCCTACCACGCTCGATTAATTCATCCGCCCGTATAACCGCTCGGTACGCGACGGATAAAGCCGTGATTAACCGGGAAACATTAAACTAATAAAAATCTATTTTTTAAATAAATAAAGTCCGGCCGTTACAGCTATAAAACTGGCGACAGCTAGCTGGGATTAGTCAAACCGCGAAAATGAGAATTGTTTATAAATAAAAGTTTGTGTCCTAAAACATAACGCGATGTTTCAATTATAATATAAGATAAGATAAGATAAAATTTTATTCGTAGGCAAGCAAAGAAAAAGAATACATATTATTACATAGGTATGCGTAAAATACGTCACATAAACAATACAATACATATATCAGTTCTGAAATAGTACCGTCTAGAGGTTACATGTCAGTCTTCGTTCTCTATCACCGCAAATTCTTGTCAATGTACAATAAAAGATAAAATTAAGGTATATACATACATACATAGATAAAAAATAAATAAATAAATAGATAAATAAATAACAACATAGGAATAAATAAAGTAAATAAAGCTTAAATAAATAAGACGATGAAAAATAAGAAATAAATAAAATAAGAATATATATATATATATATATATTATATGTATGTCACAGACAGAGAATCGATAATTAAAAACTAAGTCACGAAAGGCACGGAACCCTAGGTTGGAGCGGACTGACACCATGGATCTGCATTAGGTGCTGTTCGATCTTTTGCTTAAATAATGCAAGTGAATGAATGCACCTAATGCTGTGGGGAATCGAGTTCCAGAGTCGTGCCCCGTGCACTCTGAAGGAATACAGGCCAGCGTTTGTGTACGACCCTGGAACTGAGAGCTCTCTCTCATCCTCCCTACGAGATGATGACCTAGCCGTGCATTTTTGGAAAAGGGTTGCAAGGTACGGCGGATGCCCTATACGCACTGCTTTATACACAAGCACCGCCGCACAATACGCCCTTCTCCCCTCCAAATTCAGCCAGCCAAGTCGGTATCAATAGTGATGTGCTCATCCCGTCTAGCACCACATATATACCGCACACAGGAGTTCTACAACCTTTGGAGCCTGGACTTTGGACCTGTCACATCGCACATCCAGGTAGACCAACGAGCAGTAGTCAAGATCAGAGACCGCTAATGCGCTCGACAGACGCCCGCGCAATTCCTCAGTGGTGCTGAACCGAAATGATCGAAGTGCATATAATGCCCGATTTACCTTTCTACTGACCGCATAAACTTGCGGTTTCCATGCTAATTTTGAGTCCATAACAACACCAAGGTTAGTCACCATGTCGGAGAACGGAATCACCACCCCATCCTGTACCTCAATGCCTGGGAGATTCAATTCTTTAACTTTACACATATTAGCATCAGACCCAAAAATAATTGCTTTAGTCTTCCCAATATTGAAGCGCAGACCGTTGTCGCTAGCCCACTCCGACACGGCGTGCGTGACCACCGACAATCGCCGCAGACCCTCATCAAGATCGGCCCTGGTCACCCGCATATAGACTTGAAAATTATCGGCATACAGGAGATCGCTCACGTCCCCCGATATGATATCACGGAGATCATTTACATATATGCTGAACAGTAGGGTGCCCAGTACAGAGCCTTGCGGTACCCTAAGATTGGTTGTGAGCCAATCTGATGCTCCGATAGATTTTGTAACCACTTTCTGGTTACGCTCAGTAATATATGGTTGGAACCAGCGTACTACCGCTCTGGATATGACAAGTCTGATTAGCTTTTTCATCAATATAGAGGGAGATATAGTATCGAAGGATTTACTGAAGTCTCTTAATGTCATCCAAAAGTTTAGGCAGGGCTGTTTCTGTGCTGTTATAGGGCTTGAAACCTGTTTGCAGTGAATTAAGTAGTTTCTTCGACCCCAAAAACTCGGTCACTTGCTCATGCACAATCTTATCAAGTACCTTTGAGAGGAAGTTGAGGATAGCAATGGGACGGAAAACCGAGACTGAAGATGGAACGCTCGTCTTTTTTAAAGGCAGCAGTTGCGCTCGCTTCCAACTCTCGTGAAAGACTCCCTGAGAAAGAGACGAGTTGAAGATGATAACGAGATATTCTGCAATGTGTGGAAGGGCCTTAGCAACTACACTCTGCGGAATCCCGTCTTTGCCCTTAGATTGAGAGGAAAAGTGCGCCACTGCTAGCACAACGTCCAGAACAGTAATATTTTTGAAGGTGTAGCCTTCGTCACTCGCCGAAGTGAGGATACTTTGTAAGTTCTGTTGGGGCTCAGTGCAGGAGACAGACACAGCCACAAAGTGAGTGTTTAGTTCCCCCGGTGTGAAATCGTGCAGATCTTCCTTGAGTTTAGGTAGAAGCCCCAGCCTCCGTAGTTCCTTCCAGATATCCTTGTTGTTATCAAGGGCATCAAAGATGCGATTCTGAAGGAATGCATTACGGGCCACAGTCGACTTCTCCTCAATCTCAGTCACGAGGGTCTGAAAGGTTTGCAGCAGATCATCATTTGGCGATCTTTTCATACCACGACGAATAGCTTCGCGCTTGATGTAAAACTGTCTTAGACCTTCAACAACACACGGCTCATAACTTTTCTTTTTGGACGTGAAATGCTTGAGAGGCGCAAGATGATCAATGGCCTTAAGAATGTTATTAAGCAGTCCAGGTCCTCATCTATGCTGGTCACGGGACAGCCGATACTCGACCAGTCATATGATGTCAAATATTGGAGTAAGTCAACCTGCCTTATTGCCTTGTTATTGAGATAGGCAAAGCCTATTGAGGCATTTGACTTAGCCGCGTGAAGATCGAAAACAACATGGATGATGTTGTGGCGGCTAGGAAAGTTAGGCATGGTGTTGCCGTAACTCAAAATTTCGTCATCTTGTGGTGCGTCACCTTACTACTTCAAAATCATTTATTTCTTGGTTTTTACTTACGCCAGTTGGGTCCGTGCCATCGCCCGTCAAATTATCAGCTTGTGTTTTGCTTGCCGCGCGTCCCATTATATCTCTATCCACGCTCAATTCAGACCTGAGCGCTTCGTTACTCGCACGCACATTTATTTATTACACATAAACATTTATTACATATGGGGCAAATCACGTCAACTCTCCTAGCGAGCGCTTAATACTGTTGTTTTCAACTCGCGTTTGCGGTATGAAAAAAAATATATAAAAAATATCCAATAAACTATTTCGATGTATTTTTTCCTCAGCTTTCCAGTGATGTGGTCAGATTTTTCAAAATTTTCCATTTTCCTTAATAAAAAACACAAAACGTGTTATATCTCGAAAAGCCTATTTTTAATATTTTTTTTAATACTTTTAATCGAAAGCTGAGGTTTTTTTACATAAAAAAAGTTCTTTTGCCCAGAGTGCCCGATTATATTTCAGTGAGTAATAAAACGCCGAAAAGTTGAAGTACCGCGCGCAGTGGCAAGGCGCGTGACTTCGCGCTCGACGGTGGCCGCTGGATTCGGTCCTCCTTTTCATATTTTGCTATGTTATAATTTCTTTTAAACCTGTTAGTTAAATTTAGTTATTTTTTTGTTTTTATTAATCGTTTTTTTGTTACTTTGGCTTTCGAAGAGGCTTTCAAAGTCTTTAGCTTCGTGGCTTTCTTTGTCTTTGGAAAATTTGATATTTAGAACTTAAAGACGTTTTCTGTAGTTTGAATGTGTTTTGATTCAATGGAATAAAAGCATGATACTGTAAAGTCCCTGGTATAGATTTAGCATTATCTAATCTTGGTTTGAGTTCTAAAACAGTTTTTTCATAATCATCTTTATTGCTATAAAATACTTTGGTTTCTTTGCAATAATTTTTAGCCCATTCTTAAAGACTTTTTGCGGTTAAAATTCTATTTTTGGATGGAAGTTGTAGACTACCACGTTTTGCACCTCTTTTTAAGTTCGCACCGATACCATCACATGCACCTTTGCCATGCGCGGTAGCATAAAAGTGCCATTCCGCTGAGATTTCGAAATCTTTTTCATGAAACAGAAGATTTTGCATATTATTCTTATTTTTAAAATGTTGACTTGTTCCATAATTATATATATCCGTTAAATAATAAATTTTTTTAACTACGAAATTAGATTTCAGATTTATTTATTGAATTTATTGAAAACCAGAAAGAGATACAGTTTATATACAAACTGCAAAACCCTGCTGAGGTAAACTTAGTTACCTATACGCAGGTCTGGTATTAAGACATAAAAAAATAAAAAAAAAATTATACAAAATATTAAATAAAAAATTATATATATATATATATACTTAATACTAACTTAATACTAAAAGTGACTTAAAAACTAAGCATATAAAATTTTAGTTTCTTAACAATTTTCGTATTTTTATATAAAGCGATTAATTATATACAAAACAGTAATTTTGTATCACAACGCTTCTTAATTAGATCTTATCCAATCTTTTAGCAACTTTTTATGAGAATTTTTAGTTATATTTAAAGTTTTAAACTCATTTTGTAAATTGTTAAAAGTTGTAATTGCTTTTTTAAAACTATTTTTGTCGCTAACCCTTTTGCTATTTTTAGGTATAGTTAAGTTTTTTCTCCTAGTTATACTAGTTGATGCAAGATATTGGCTGTTTAGGTCTGTATAATGATATTTTAACGCCTCAAAAGTAAATAGTTGTTCCAAGTTCATAGGATTATCTTCAACAAAATTGTTCTTATTAATAACTTTCAAAATTTTATTCTCTAATTTTTGCAATAAATCTCTATTATTTCTATAAGCTCCACCCCAAGCTAATATCCCATAACTTATTATACTATGAAAAAATGCATAATATATCATTCTTAATATTTCTGTTGGCATTGATTTGGCAATTTTATAAAAAATATAGACTAGATATTTCGTTTTTTGTATTATATATTGAACGTGTTTATCCTACTTCAGATTGTAGTCAAATACTATTCCCAAATATTTGCACTTTTCTACTCTAGTTATATTTCTATCCTTAATCTTAATATCTATTTGAGTTGAAACACTATCAGTGTAGTTACCATAGGTCATAACAACAGTCTTCTCAACATTTAAAGATAATTTGTTTACTGCTAACCACTTATCAATTTTTATTAAATACTTATTCATAGTTGTTTGCGCTTCTCTCCAAGTATTACCATTTACTATTATTGCAGTGTCATCAGCATATGACAATACGAGGGTAGTTCAATAAGTCTTTAGAATAAAGTATAAAAACAATTTTTTTTGGGTAAATTTTTTTTTATTTTTCAACATAATCTCCTTGGAGCTCTATACACTTGGTCAATCGCTTTTTAAGTTTTTTTAATCCTTCAGAAAAGTGCTTTTTAGGAAGTTGCTCAAAATAAGCACTTACAGAGGCAACGACGTCTTCGTTGTCCGTAAATCTTTGTCCACCGAGCCATTTTTTCAAGTTTGGAAATAAGAAAAAGTTACTGGGGGCTAAATCTGGTGAATACGGTGGGTGTTCGACCAATTCGAATTTTAGTTCTTCAATTTTAGCCATTGAAACGAAGCATGTGTGAACTCGGGCGTTGTCGTGATGAAAGAGAATTTTTTTTCTCGCCAAATGTGGTCGTTTTTTTTAATTTCTTCTTTCAGCTGCTCTAATAATGATGCATAATACTCACCAGTAATTGTTTTACCCTTTTCCAAGTAGTCAATAAGTATAATTCCACGTGCATCCCAAAAAACGGTAGCCATAACCTTACCAGCTGACTTTACGGTCTTTGCCTTCTTTGGAGCTGGTTCGCCTGTGGAAATCCACTGTTTGGATTGTTCCTTCGTCTCAGGAGTGTAGTGGTGTATCAATGTTTCATCCACAGTCACAAATCGTCGAAAAAATTCCTCAGGATTCCGACGTATGCGCGCCAAAAGAGCCTCAGAGGCGACCACTCTATTGCGTTTATTCTCAGCTGAGAGCAAACGCGGCACCCATCTTGCCGATAGCTTTTTCATGCCTAATTTTTCATGTAGAATTGAAACAACTGCACCTATAGATATCCTTGTGGCCTCAGCTAACTCACGCACTTTTAATCTTCTATTCTTCAACACCATATCGTGGATTTTATTGATGATTTCGGGAGTAGTTGCTTCTACGGGCCTTCCTGAACGGGGTTCGTCACTTATTGATGTACGACCACGCTTAAATTCATTTACCCAGTTATAAACCGTTGCTAAGGCAGGGGCAGATGTGCCATGAACTGATTCCAATTCATTTTTTATCTCATATGGAGTTAAACCCTTTAAATGAAAATGTTTAATTACCGCTCTGAACTCGTTTTTTTCCATTTTTCTTAACAAGCAATTTTTTTTTTCAATTGGTTATAAAAACACGTAAACTCAGAAGATGTGGACTGTGACTGCACCATATATCTAGTCGGGAGTGATGCTGACTGAAAACAGATGATTTGGAGCGATTCGCGCGCCATCTGTTGGTCATTCTAAAGACTTATTGAACTACCCTCGTATTGTCTCTAGCGGGATCACTTTCAGGATATCATTAATGTATAGTATAAAAAGTAGAGGTCCTAATATTGTGCCTTGTGGAACACCCGTATTTATTAACATGCTATCACTTTCATTAACATTTATTTTAACTACTTGATATCAATCATTAAGATAACTTGAAAGTAAATCCAACGCCTTTCCTCTTATTCCTAAACAATAAAGTTTATCTAATAATATTTTATGATCTACAGTATCAAAAGCTTTTGCTAAGTCTAGAAACGTTATAAGTATCGGTTTACTTTGATCCAAGTTATTGTATAGTGTATTTGTTATGTAATTGAGAGCATTCTTTGTACCTATTTTTTTCATAAAACCAAATTGGTGTTCAGATATTATATTACTTTTTTTAATAAAATCATAAATTCTGTTATATAAAATTCTTTCAAGAATTTTAGCTACATTTGATAGTAATGAAATAGGTCTATAATTTGATATATTATGCTTCTCTCCAGACTTGTATATAGGAACAATTTCCGCTTTTTTTAGTGCATCAGGCCATACAGCGTTTTCAATACAAAAATTAATTAAATGCGCTAAAGGTTCAGCAATATTGTTGCAAAGTATTTTTAAAGTTTTGGCATTTATTTTGTCAACTCCTCCATTTTTTAATTTAGAGTAGATAAAGTATAGATAAAGTATGACAATTTTTTGATATTCATAAACCGCAACAGTATCATGGTTTAGATTATCAGAAATTAAAGCAATGCTTACATGTTTAAGATCACTATTTTCTTTGTAATAAATTACAACTGTAAAAATAGTTGCCTGGTTATTATTCCAATGGAAAGATTGCGTAGAATTCTGTACTATAAATGCATAGTTTTCCGCAAAATCAAAACAGACAATAAACTCCCCTTCTTGAAGATTTTCTTTCAACTTATTCACATACTGTGACTGTTTCTTAGCAAAAAAAATCGTGAGTCTTCAATTTCATTAATTTGTCGCCCAGCGTGTTGAGAAAGTCATAAACGTTCTCACTTTTTGAAGCTATCGTACACCGATCTGTTTGAAACCACGATTCAAATTGAATTTGAAAAACATTATTTTTATCAAAACATTCAAGCAAATGTTCTCGTAATGTAGACGTATTAGGACAATTTAGACAGTCACCCAAGAAACACTCATCACGTGCATTTTTACAAACGATTGCTTGAATACAGTCATGATAATTTGTAAGATATAGTTTACTATTTTTCGTTAAGCACTATAGCTCAGCAGCTTCTAGCATGAGCTTAACGTTTTCATGATGTACACATACACATACATTGTGTGTACCACTGCTTCCAGCTAAAACACAGTGTACTGGTCTCAATTGTATGAATTTTGTTAACCCAATTTTAACGTGTTCGTATTCTTTTTTAAATAAATAATAGATTTCGTTCAAATTGCCAAGAAGTAATCTTTTCTGAACGTGTTCTCGTTTGCCGTTGTCCTGCTTTACGGGTACGCAATCTTTCAAGCCTGGCATAATTCGACTTATGTCATCCTTTTCATAAAAACTTTTAACTAAATTTGTAGTTTCCACCGAAAGTACTTTGCCGCGTTTTTTTTTCAGGAACTGAGAAAACTCCTTTTTCAGCTACTAACTCTTTTGCTTCTCAAGCTTCCCATTCAATACAACCAAACTCTCTGATTAAATCATTACGAGACCAAAAATCGGGAGCAAGAGTGAGTAGCTGAATTCTATCTTGCTTCGATATAGTATTAAAAAATTTTCTTTTAATTTATTCGAGAACGCCAGCTTTATGATATTCATCACAACAATTTATGTTAGCTTTTTTTGTATCCGAAATAGGTAAATCTGTTTTACGTTTGTAAATTTGCCTACGATATGTACCACATATTTTCGCTTCTTCGGGTACAAACGGAAATATACTTCTAAAAGTTGAAGGAAAGTCAAACATATCTTTAGACGTAGGGTGATTCTCTCGAGAGAAAGGATTTATGCATTTCAATTTCCAGGTTGAACCCTTTGTAGTTACTAGAATAAACCGGAGAAATACGTAACCAATATATTTATGATTTAATCATAAAAAAATCTAAATTTAAAAAAAAACGTCGTATATATGAATTTCTTGTGACAATTCATTTATAGATTAAAGTTTATGTTTAAGCCATCTACCGACTGAAAAAAGAACTAGTTTTACAAGTAAGCATGATGTGGCGGTGACGGCGGCCGCGCCGCGCCAAGTCGCGCGCAGTACTTCTACTTTTCGGCGTTCTATTACTCACTGAAATATAATCGGGCACTTTGTGCAAAAGAACTTTTCTTATGTAAAAAAAACTTCAGCTTTCGATTAAAAGTATTAAAAAAAAATATTTAAAATAGACTTTTCGAGATATAACACGTTTTGTGTTTTTTTTTAAGAAAAATGGAAAATTTTGGAAAATCTGACCACACCATTGGAAAGCTGAGGAAAAAATACATCGAAATAGTTTATTGGATATTTTTTATATATTTTTTTTTCATACCGCAAACGCGAGTTGAAAACAACAGTATTAAGCGCTCGCGCGCCGCGCTAGGAGAGTTGACGTGATTCGCCCCATATATTTCTCGGCCTGTCATCTATGCCGGAATCCGTTTTGAATTTTTTAATTATATGTGATAGTGAGAGAAGTTCTCGCTCTAAATTGTCTATTCGACTGGCCATTTTAACATTCTATACTACGACAGTATCAAGCATAAGCCTATCTCGCAGTAATTCCTCCAGCAAGGAATTATGGCGAGATATCTCAGTACCAGTCTCAGTTTGCCTTGCCGATAGTTCAAGTAATGTAGACTCTAAAACTGGCATAGGTTTGACTTTTCTGGCATTATCGTCAAGGCCTCGCCGAAGATCTGCCTGAAAATTACCTAACGCCTGCTCTACTGTATTCTGTGTGATAGGGGCATAGCAGACAAGGGCCGAGATACTCGTACCGCTCTTAACCGTGGAGGAGTTAAGGGCATCTTTAACGGCCGAGTGTGTCGCGTTGATCCTTGATATGCTGAGAGCATCCGCTCCCGTGAAGTCCTCGAGCGAAGAAACAGTGTCTGCTCCCGTCTTTGTGTCGTGCATGTCCGCCTTTCTGCCACTCAGGCTCGGGCTATGATGGCCTGTAGGCGTGCCAGAGGAAGGAGCTGCACGCTGATTGATTGAAACGGTGCCTTGTTCAGACTGCGACACTGCTGCGGTGTTTGCTCCGCTCGCCGATGGTTGTGGCGGCTTACGATTAGACGGTGTTGAAAATGCTAGGCTCGCAAGATTGTTATTTCCACCGCCAGCACTTTTATTGATGATTGATTTCACGGCAACGCTCTTCTTAACAACACAGGCCTTACAGGCCACATCCGTAGGGGCAACACGCAGCATAGTGCGCAATGCCGCCGGGAGTTTAAATACAGGCCGGCAGTCGTCATGGCAGAGAACTTTACAAATGCAGCAGCTACTGAGCGTGTGCGGGGCCGTTTTTCTCTTCCCTGAGATGGCGCAAGTGTTGGACTCATTCTTGGCCATAGAGGATATTAAAAGTAGCTGCGGGAAGTCCACACACTGTTGCAGAGTATGAAGTACCAGAGAGCCCATTTAGAGTGCAGTACGAGTACGAATGGCTCTCTAGGTACTGCCTGGTCCGCGGTCCTCTCAGTCACTCACCTCTATATACATATGTCTCTCTCTTCTTCTCGCTTATCCCTCTCACACACAGACGCTCACGATAAGAACAGTAATTATGTTGCAGAGAAGGGAGAAGATGATAATGCAAGGTGGTAATGCCATGTAGCTGGAGAGAGGCGCATCGGCGTAGAGTGGCTGCGAGACGTCGTACTTTCAATGCTGCGTCATGGACTCTTACTCTGCTGCTGTTTCCAGTTTCTAACCTGAATCAGTTAGGCCCGAGATATTTGATAAATATCAGTGCAAGTCGCTTTGTGTAGCACGGATGTAATATGCAACGACGACTTGCATGAATGCGCTTGCAAGAAAACCTGGAACAAAAACAGACCGCAGGCACAAACGCAGCAGAAAAAGATCTAAAAGGCAGGAGCGATGAAAGAAGTAAGTTGTTTGTACTTACGCCGCAGACGACTGCTTATACTTCAATTATTGTATTCTATTCTATACTTCAAATAAAAATATAATTAGAAATATATAGAATTAAAATAAATCGGAGAACTAACAAAAATTATTTTTTATAACAATAAACGATATATATATATATATATATATATATATATATATATATATATATATATATATATATATATATATATATATATATATATATATATAATCACAACTATGATGTTTTACACATGAAATAAAAATTTAAAATGAAGTAAAAATATCTTATATTTTAACATAAAATCAATCTTCATAAATATTTTTCATATCATAATATACTATATGACTAAAAACAAGTGCTATGAAAATTCGAATGATGCTTATGTGATGAATTTACTAAAACTTACTCTTTTAGATATTTTAAAAAAATTTTATTTTAACAAAAAAACAGCATTATGCGATCTTCGAATTGGTATTAAAATCTTAAAAATTTTAACCGTCCAATGAAATCATTACTTTCTATATCAAAAACTCCTTCAAATTTTAAGAAATTTACTAAGAAAGATAATTATTTTATCGAACATATCAGTTCACAAAAATACAACCATTTTTCAAAGTAGTCCATGCAAAACAAAAGATAAAGAAAATAAGAATTACAAATTAAACTATCTATCTTAAATATCTTTAATATAAATTCACGCGCGAAAAATATATTTTGCTTTTATAATATAATAACTATTTATAAATATATGTATGTACAGTCATAAAACTTCTCTCTCAATTCCAATCCACAAATTTTCGTTGAAAATACCCATCCAAAACATTAAGTGCTAGGGTGGATAACGTATACTAGAAAACGTAAATATCCTACCGATCTTTGCTATAAACGAAAAATTCTTGGCAATCTTGGTTGTGCACGAAAAAGAAGCCCCATCTGATGCAGTATAAGCTAAGGTGGTTACATGTGCTTGAGTAGTGCAAATACTTGAGACCTTGGATGTAATCTTAACTAGCAGGATTTCCTCAAAATTCTAGTACATATGACGCCGTATATGCATCTATTATTATAATTATTTAAGGGACACATGTAAGGTTAACACTTAAATTACGTTATAATACCTTATTAATACTGCTGCTATTATTATTATTAACATTATTTTATTATCTATAAAGCAATAATGCAATTTTATTAAAAACAGACATTCTTATTGGCAAATGTTTTAGCACGATCGATTCGCTTCAAATTTTTATATTTTTTTGGGAAGCTTACATTTTCCCGCAGCTTGCATCGATAGCGCAAGATCCAGCGGCTGTTCTGTCGATCTCAATTTTTTTTAATTTTATTTTTGTGACGGCTGTCACGGCTTACATCGATTTACGATCAATATATTCTGATTGCCCTGCTAATAATTTGGCTCAAGACCCAGCGGCTGTTCCCTATTATTGCAGGATAAGTGCTTAAATAAATGCCAAAGCCAAAAGTCTCTAAAGAAATTATATTTCTTTTTTTTTAATAGGTTATACTTTGTAATAACGAATTGTTTTTTCAAACAAATTCATTTTTAAATCAAATTCCAACGAACATTTATGTTTTATGAATAATTTATACATATATGATAATAGGCACTGATATAAAACGATTTCGTAAAAGGAAAATAAATGCTTAGATGTACTACTGCTATTATTGTTATCTCTTCCGCGATAAGATAATAAGTGTTTTTTACATTTGGAAGTATGTAGTACGATTTTAATAACTAATGATCAATCAACGCTAAATAATAAAAAAATATCTTTCTGATATAATTGTAATACTAAACTTTAGCAATTAATAAAAATATTTTTTTATAATAATATATTACCAAATCTCCATTTCCAACAATTTTAGAAATTACTGGATCATTTCATTACTCAATTTATTGCATCATAGTTACATTATAGTAAACCATATATAGTCAGAATAAACACCTTTCAAAATTCGTTCAATATATTGTTAATGTCTATAAATGAACTAACATGATAAACAAATCTCATAGCTTATTATTTTCTCATTTTCTGAATAATACATTTTGCTGTATAAATGTTATTTTAATATGCATCTAAAATATCCCCACTTTTCTCTTCCAACCCTTGTTACTAGATAATTGAAAAAACATTTTTATTTCTCCCTGCTCCTAATCATCACCTTTTCTTATTGTTATAACTACCTTTTCACTTAAAGTTTAATATATGATCTTTATAATTAATTTCTTAAATAGAAAATAAATAAAATTTTCTTTTCACGAAACTATCAACTTATAAAGTTTTTGTTAGTGTTAACGCCGTGAAAAAAAGTATATGTATATAAATAATTAATTATATCTGAAATTCATACTTACTATATAGCAAGATTATTATATTAAATTATATTTTATATTTTACATTATATATTACCAAATTATTATTATATTTTTAATTGGTTATAAAGTTTATATATTTTCGTTTATTCTAATTAATTAATCAAGTAAAATAAGATATTTATATTGTTTTCAACTGTTATTAATTTAAGAGAGATTTTCATATAATGAAATTATATTGTTTTTCCTTGTTTTATAAACAATACGTTACCTCTAATAACCTTTCCTTCCCAATAACCTTGTTTATCCAAAGGTAAGCGTTGTTACTAAGTTGAGTTAAGAGTATCCCACACTTAACCAGTATTGTGACTCCGCTTTTCTGACATGGATTGCGAACACTCGGCGGCCCTTGCGTCCGCTGAGACCCTTCCCTCTATCAGCTCAACAAGGTGCAAAAACTGCCGAACATATGAATATAAGGACCCAGCGGACCTAATTCTTACGACTCGTGTTCAGATCGAGGAAGCAGCCCTTAGCCCGAACCATATTATCCAAGTCGGACTAACGCTCGTATTTAGACAGGTATACCTGACCGATTTATCCTTCTCTAATTCCTATTTTCTGTTATTGAGTAACGCCTTGCGAAAGAAAAAAGGAAATATAATAAAAACTCGAGAAACCCAATTTAATGAATAACACTTTTGATAACAAAGTACATAAACATGAAATTAGAAAGTTGAATAAATATAAAACTAGAACGTTAAATAAGCAACAATTGAAAAATTTAAGTTCCGAGTTAATTCAAGAAGACGAAAAACAACCATACGAGGAAAAACAGGCACTCGCGGAAAAATGTAGCAAAACAAGGTCATTGCAAATAAGTTAAAGTGTCTTCCCGGGAAATTTCGTAACAAACCCTATCTTAGATCGATAGCGATATTTCTTTTTAATAAAAATGAAAATATATTAAATGTTGTTCGTTTCTCTACTCAATATATTTTATAATTAAAAATAACTCATACCCTCACATAAAATACACCTTATACCTCGCATAAATAACCATAAAAATAATTTACTCTTACAGTATCAATTCCAACTTTAAGCACTTTTAATAACCTTTTAACCTTACAATATCTGCATTTTAGACTTTCATTTTGATCTGCGTAAACTAAAACTAGATTTAACGTTTCTTGTGTAAAAATCATACTGAATATTTTTAGAAAAGTCGAGAACTTACCTATTAAATAATTGTCAATTTATAAATTTGTATTACTTTTATTTAAACTATCTGTTATGACCTTAATTAATCATAATCTTTACACTGTATACATCCTTTCAATTGTATAATTCTTTTAATAAATGTAAAATTCACCAAACCTTTCTTTTACTGAACAAATACTTTCTTATATTTGGAATTTTCACATTTTATCGTAACTATTACGCATTAACCGTATATTATATGTTTCTGTAATATTGAAGTAAACAATTAAGTATGATCCCTTTATACCTTGGATTACATTTCGTATACCTACTTTTACCATCATATATACATTTTATATTTTCCTCTAAACTCTTTTATGTTCGAAGCTATCACTTTTCTAAATATTTCCGTCAATTAACCTAGAAAATTATTAACCTTATCTTACATTCATATTCATTATACTAAGGTTCTGCCTTTATTATTTCATACTGTAAAAAAGCAACTTTCACGGTACCGAATAAGCAATTTGATTTTTTTTAATATTGAGTCCTCTCTATACTTTAACAAAAAATTGAGTACAAAGCTAGAGATGAACTTTTAAAATTTTCAGAATTCAGAATTCTAAATGATAAAATACATAAAACAAAAATGTATCTCAAAAATAATAATAAATTGATGTTTACCAAAGCCGATAAAGGTAATGTTACGGTGGCAGTTGGAGAAAGCGTTTACTTTCAAAAAGTTGAAGAAGCCCTTAGTGATACTCATTATTACGAACAACTTAATAATAACCCTATCATTGGTCTTCAAAAAAACACGAAATCTTTTTACAATCTTGGGAAAAGAGAGGTGTTTATAAACAAGAGACCGTTTTTAACGATATTGTTCAGTCAATGTTGAGAATTTTAATCTATCCCGTGCTTATGGCTTGATAAAAATACATAAAGTTACTCATCCTATTAGAATACTTACCTCAGCATGTGATAGTATTTTGCCTAAGTATGACAAAGGGATTTGCATGTTATTTAACAAATACGTTCAGAAACTTGCCTCTAATGTTAGAAATAGCATGGCTATATAAAACATATTAGATAATACTATAATATCTGAGGATTACTCCGTGTACTCACTCGATGTTGTTTCCCTTTCCACTAATATACCTAAAGATTTAGTTATAGATCTAGTTTCTTCCAAATGAAAATATATTACAAATAAAATTAAATTATTTAAATCAGAATTCTTACAGAGGATAGAATTGTAATTAGGCTCCACCTTTTAAGTATTTAATGGAAAATAAAACAATTTTTAAATGTTTTCTTTGACTGTCATTTGTGCTATCGATTTTCATTTATTTAATAAATAAAATCATGGTAACCAATTAGTATACAAAAATCCAGCAATAAACCCGAAGAGCTCAGAACTATTTCTACATCCGAATAATAACGACAAATCTGAGCTCAGATACAATTCTAGAATTCAATGGTGCTCATCGAATAACTGTTCATTTTTAAAGTGCCAATAAATCAGACATCAAAGTTATTTTAACGTCAGATTTATTTGAAATCTGTTATTCCAGTTACACTTTGAGTTACTTAAGTTTATTAATGTTATTCAAGTCTTATTTTAAACTTATTAAAGTTTTATTAACTTTATTTAAAACTTTAAAATCTATATTAATCAATTCTTTGATTTAATTAATAAAACACGTGTGTGCTTTTGCACTTAAGTGCACAACGATCCACCGATCTACAAGAACTTTAAATTTAAACCCGCTCAGCTTGGTGCGTTAATCACGCCATCTCCATCTTTATGATTCATCTAGCCCTACTTGGGTCGTAACAGTAAAAATTGACTAAGCATCTAGTGTTATTCATGCCATTCCCGAGTAGAAAGAGACATATCATCGAGTTGGGAGTGTATGTCTCACTCTTCTCCGGATTGGTGGTGGAAACGGAGGGGAAACGTTATAATCTTAGAATTGCTATATTTAAAAAATACGAGGTGTAAACGATTAAAACACGCAGTAACCGATAATATTATAAATAAATTTATTATAATGTTCCAAAGTTCTAAATTAAAAGTTATCATCACACGTAAAACTTGTGTAACCAACTCTCCCTTCTCCCCGCTTCTTCAGTGTGCGAGAGAGACAGAGTCTCATACTCGATCTCGTATCTGTTCGCAGGGTAAAAAAGATTATCTTACACTAATCTGGCAGAAGACTCGCAAAATAAGTTTGGCCAAAGTCCGGCAAAAGTCTGCCAGCAGTCTAGAATTAGCCACTATGCAAGACTTTTAATTTTACTTATTCTAAAGTATGACAAAAAATCCAGACTATTTGCTACACCTTTATCTAGACGTACTATTTATTTTTCAAAAAGTCCAGCAAATAATCCAGACTATATGTAATACTTTCTATCAGATTTGATATTTATCTTTTTATCGGTACTGGTAGTCGCAGGAGTTATTGCGATTGACCTACTCGCCAAGAAACGACGAAGAAACTTCCTTAGAAAGGCACAAAACGATCGATTGGCAACGAAACGCGAAGAACCAAAGAAAACATTGAATGACTTGCAAGAAAGATGCGAGAATAGCAACGACGGAGAAATCAACTTCTACGTGACGCAGTTTCTCATTGGCCACGGCTATTTCAGATCGTTCCTGGAGAAACTAGAAAAGGTAATAGATGCGACTTGTCTACACTGAAGATACGTAAGAGATGATCTCTGGTACACGTTCTTCCGATGCAGTAGGTCGAAATAAGACAGAGCGGCACTAGAAAGAGACATAAATGACATCGCTCCGAGCAACATTATCAGTATAATGCTAGAAAACGGGAAGACATGGAACAAAGTAACTACTTTCATCCAGAAGAAACTGCGACTGAAGAACCGAGAGGGTCTCGTAGATGATCTATGATATGGGGGTCACAGGTTTAGGGTTGATGGGTTTAGGCTATATGGGTTTAGGGTTTATGGGTTTATGGTACATCTGTTTAGGGTTTATGAGTTTAGGGTTTATGGGTTTTTAGATTATGGATTTAGGGTTTATGGGTTTTGCGTTCATGGATTCAGGGTTAATGGGTCTAGGTTTTATAGGTTTAGGGTTTAGGGTTTAGGGTTTATGTGATCAGGATTTATGGGTTTTGATTTTAATTTGAAAGGAGTGTAACCAATAGCAAGTAGAAAAGGGAAGATCGCGATCACGAATGACTAAGGGCCGGTCTAAAGTAAAGCTAACGCGGATACGGGGCCGATTCTGCTGTTCGAGTTCTTTCAAATGTCCGCGGAAAGGTCACAGCAGAGTGTCCAACGACTGATATTATCAGAAAAACCAGGACTGGCGAAGTCCTGGTAGAGTTGGGCATAAAAAGCAACAACCAGGAGCTGAGGACTATAGGAGACTCCATCAGGAAGGTAATAGGTACGTCGGGGTTTGTGAAGGCCCTGACACCTAAGACAAGTGTGGAAGTTCGAGACTTTGGCAGCCTCACCATCAAAGTATAAGTGGAGACGGCGATCAAGAAGGTCTTTGACAAAGCAGGAATCTCAACGGGTGAGATCAGCGTTTCGCTGATCCAGCCCAATACCAGGGAGCAGCGACTGGCCATTGTAGAGACGGAACAGGAAAAGGCAGAGTTCTTCCTTGAAAAGAACCGCCTGAAAGTCGGCTACATGAACTGCCAACTGAGAAAGTGGCAGCGGCTCCAGCCGTGCTTCAAGTGTCTGGGTTACGGACATCAAGCGTGAGATTGTCGTAGCCCAGACAGAAGCAAGGCCTACTACAAATGTGGCGCGGAAGATCACAAAGGAGCAGCCTGCAAGGCTACCGAGACGAAGTGTGTCTTGTGCACTGACCTGAAAGTAGACCAAGCACAGCTGGGCCTCACGCCGGTCTCAGGGCAGGGTAGAGCGTTTTGCGAATTGCATAAGCAGACCAAAGCCAAGCCTTAATGATGGACCGAATATCCTTCAAGCGAACCTCCATACACTTGAATTAGCCAATAGCCTCCTAAATCATAGTATATCTGAGAGGAAGGCTGATGTGCTACTAATCAGCGAGCAGTACTGTAACTTGGACAAGCCCACCTGGTACTCAGATATACTTGGCATAGCAGCAATCTTCGTGGACCCACAAACCATCAAGGTGGACAAACACGGAGCCGGGAGAGATTTTGTTTGGGTCAGAAGCAGAAACGTACCTTACGTGAGCTGTTAGTATATCCCGAACGTTCCCATCGATGACTTGAGGCGGAGTATGGACGAGCTGGAAGGCGCGATTCGCAAGATGCAAGGCGAAATCGTGGTCACCGGCGACTTCAATGCGTGAGCATTAACGTGGGACATGCCAGAGTCGAACAGCAGAGGAAACTCCATCATGGAAATGATATCCAGGCTCGGTCTGATAGTTCTCAACGTTGGGAACACGCCGACATTCAGAAGGGTAGGGCATATTGAGACGATACCGGTCGTGTATTTTGTATCCGAAAATCTAGCGCTTAGAGCATCAAATTGGAGGATTACAACGGATGCAACCACCAGTACATCACCTTTCAGCTGCGCGATAAATACCAATCCCAGAAAAGAGTCACGACAAATATCTAAGCACCGGCGTGGCACAGCAGTCGATCTTTCGCCCTAATTTTTGGAACATCCTGTATGATTACCTATGATGACTCGTGCTACCGGAAGGGGTATACATGATTGTCTACTCTGATAACGTCGCTTTAGTCTTCTTCGCGCGGAACTTTAAAGAAGCACAATATCTGCTTAACCAGGCGATGCGCAGGATCTTGCGCTGGATGGGGGAACACGGTCTAGACTGGGCAACCGCTAAGAAAGTGATCGTGCCCTTCACTGGCAAACGGATTGAGACCATCTTCCCCATGTATGTGGGAGATGCGGAGGTTTCGACAAGGAGAGAGGCTATGCATCTGGGACTCAAACTAGATACTAAGCTTACTTTCCTTCGTAACCTAGCGTATGCAGCGTATAACGCGGCGAAAAAGACGGCACAGTTTAGCCGTCTCATGGCGAACACGAATGGACCGAAAGCGATCAAGCGTTGACTTCTCATGTCAGTCATTACATCCATTTTATTGAACGGTTCTGAAATATGGGCCGATGCAATAGAGAAGGACTCATACCGGATTCGACTCACTTCCGTCAAGCGTAAAGGAGTTCTGAGTCACCAGCGCCTGTCGCACGGTCTCCGGATCCGCAGTGCTCGTTATTGCGGGAATCGTCCGGATTGATCTACACGCAGCGGAGCGCAAGCGAATCTACGAATGGAAGAAAACAGGAGAGGACAGAACAACAGTCCATAGAGAGATAGATAGATAGATAGATAGAGTTTTATTTGTACATGTCAAAAATATACATAATCATGTCATTATAATATTTGTGTTAACAATACACATATATATATATATATATATATATATATATATATATATATATATCACAGCTTCTTTACAAGAGTTCGGCATAGAGAGGAACGGGAACGCACCATGGAACCGGGTAAAAGGACAGCAAGGCTGATAGACCAGCTTGCTCCTTTGATTAACAGAGACCATGGGGACGTAAATTGCCAACTAACAAAATTCCTGAGTGACCATGGGTACTTATGCTCCTACCTCAATCATATGGGGAAGGTTCAGAACCCGAGTTTCATCTTCTATGCTGCTTATTGCAACGATGCTTTTCACACGTTTTTCGTCTGCGAAAAGTGGAACGAAGAAAGAGCGGTCTTCTCGACTCAGTCGGACAATTCATGCCGGAGACCATCATGGACGAAATGTTGTCCGCCGAGAATAAGTGGGCTGCCACGGCAAAATTCGCTGAGATGGTCTTACGACAAGAGAAACGGTACCTATACCGGACAGTCGACGAACGAAGGTATGAATGAATCGCTGGGAGACACTACGACACCCCAACATAACCCAGGGACGTCGGACGACTCCATGGAAATGGACGTTTGGGGAGAAGATAGTACGCTTTCTTAAACGAGAGACGCACATTTTCTCTCAGTTTATGCATGTCGCGGGAAGGAAAAGGGAAAATTCTCTTTTCCATACGAGGATGAAATGCGCCGGTTCGAATACGCATATAATGAGCTGGGTTAGACCTGACGGAACCTCGGGGGATTTAAAATTATATATTTTCAAATTTATTGCAGGTCAAGGCAGCAGCAGTTGTCGAGACGATACTAGAATGGCAGTACCCTGACTTAATATGATAAACGATACCAGGGTGGGTAACGACAGAGGAGGAAAGGATCGTAAATTTTAGTGAGTCGGTATGCAATGCAACGGCTGTGTAGTTTTTCCGCATTTTGTGTGCGTGTTTGTGTTCGTGTGTGCTTATGTGCATGTTGTGTGCGCCTGCGCGGATGCGCGTGTGCGCGTGTACGAGTTTACGTGCATGTGTTAGTACATGTGTGTGTTTATGCGTATGTGCGTATGTGCGTATGTGCGTATGTATGTGCATATGCGTGTGTGTGTATGTGTGTGTGTGTGCGTGTGTGTGTGTGTGTTCGCATATGCGCGTGTCCACGTGTTAGCGTGTGTGCCTGCCTGCGTGCCTACATGCGTGCGTGCGTGCGTGCGTGCGTGCGTGCGTGCGTGCGTGCGTACGTGCGTGCGTGCGTGCGTGCGTGCGTGCGTGCATGCGTGCGTGCGTGCGTGTATGCGTACGTACGTGTGTGTGCCTGTGTGCAAGTGTGCGTGTGTGTCTGTGTGCGTCAGCGTACGGTGCGCGTACAGTGCGTGCCCGAGTGTGCATGAGTGTATGCGTGTCTCCGCTTGCGCGTGTGCGCGTTTGAGCGTGCGTGCGTGTACGCATGTGTGCGTGTGTGCACGTGTACGTGTACACGTGTGTACGTGTGTGCGTATGTGCGTTTTGTGCGTGTGCGCATGTACGAGTTTACGTGCATGTGTTAGTACATGTGTGTGTTTATGCGTATGTGCGTATGTGCGTATGTGCGTATGTATGTGCATATGCGTGTGTGTGTATGTGTGTGTGTGTGCGTGTGTGTGTGTGTGTTCGCATATGCGCGTGTCCACGTGTTAGCGTGTGTGCGTGTATGCTTGTGTGCCTGCCTGCGTGCCTACGTGCGTGCGTGCGTGCGTGCGTGCGTGCGTGCGTGCGTGCGTGCGTGCGTGCGTGTATGCGTACGTACGTGTATGTGCCTGTGTGCAAGTGTGCGTGTGTGTCTGTGTGCGTCAGCGTACGGTGCGCGTACAGTGCGTGCCCGAGTGTGCATGAGTGTATGCGTGTCTCCGCTTGCGCGTGTGCGCGTTTGAGCGTGCGTGCGTGTACGCATGTGTGCGTGTGTGCACGTGTACGTGTATACGTGTGTACGTGTGTGCGTATGTGCGTTTTGTGCGTGTGCGCATGTACTGTGCATATGTGCGTGTGTGTGTGCGTTCGTGTGCGTGTACGTGAGCGCCTGTGTGCATGTATGCGAGTGCGTATTTTGTGCTTGCGCGTGTGCGTGTGCGCGTGTGCGTGTGCTAATGTGCATGTAAGCGGATATGTGCATGCACGTGTGTGTGTATACGTATGCGTGTACGTGTATACGTGTCGTGTGCATGAGCGTGTGCATTTACGTGTGCGTGTGCGTGTGCATGTACGTGTGCATGTGCGTGTGCATGTACGTGTGCGTGTGCGTATGCATGTACGTGTGCGTGTGTGCGTACGTGTGCGCGTATGCGTGCGTGCGAGCGTGTGCGCGTATGCGTGCGTGCGAGCGTGTGTGTGTATGCGTGTGTGCGCGAGTGCGTGAGCGCGTACGTGCGTGTGTGCCTGAGTGCGTGTGTGTGTGTGGTTTCCCCTTTTTGTGCGGTGCTCCTCTACCAAGCGGCGATTGTGTTTTGCAAGCAACAGGCAGTATGCTGTCTTCTGCTGCTTCATATTATTAAACGGCTAAGCTGATTGTAACAACCGCTATAGGGCAAATATTGTATAAAAATAACTATGTTCGCGAACAACAGCATCTACGGTGCTGTCAAATCTATGTAGCTTCAATACATGGTTATAATCAAGTTAGTAGTAAGTTATTTTATTTTTCTTGAAAATTTGTTAAAAATTAGTTGTTAATTTGAATGTATAAATATTGTTAAAACAGTACTAAACTTCAAATATGAACAATCAGATTTTTTGCTTAGTTTTTATTTATATTTTTGTATGTATAAAAGAAACAAATCTTAGTTTGGAAACAATTTAAGCATAACTCCTTTTTTAAAGTAACATGCGATTGTGTGCTATTCAGTCTTAACATATAATGTATGTTAATTTATTTAACCATGTATGAATAAATAATTATATGGAATCGATATGTATTTATTAAATAAAAGTTTTAAAATATGAAACGATTTTTTTATCAATATTTACTATTTAATCTTTCTACTTTTCTTCGCAGCATAGTGCAATATAAATAATAATTATATGAAATAAACATGTATTTATTCAATCGTACAGTCAATACAAGCCTGTGAGAACTCATATTCTATATTTTTGCAAAATTGAGTAAGTAAGATATATTTTTCATGAAATAATTTATTTTTTTAATTAAATTTTATTATATTAGAATATCTTAACTGATTTAGACCAATTTTCGAAGTATAAGGACATTCATTTTCCTATCGTCTTTATTGTGTAAAAAAATGAGGTTAATATATTTTGAGTTGTCATAATCTTATTTTGGGTGTGCGAAATCAAAGGTTTTAAATTCAAAACAAATTATTTATAATAATAATTAATTTTCGGCCATTTTCGTTTTCTTCTTAGCATCGTATTTGCATTGCGAAGAGTATTACAAAAGTTTGATAATACTTTCATGTATCTGCTTAACTGCATTTTCAGTGCAAGGTCAGGGCATTATTTATTGAGGTACACTGAGAAGAATTAAATTTATTTTAGATAGTTATTGCGAATACAATTGTACAGTTTGATTAAAGTGGCTCCTGTCTAAATCGGAATATACATTGATTAAAATTTTTAAAAATTGTAGCTATTTAAATATCTTTTCCCAACTATACGTTAATTTTCTATACACTTTCGTTGTTCATATATAGATATATATATGCAACCTGTCAAATTGAAGATGAACAGCACAGGTCAAATTTAGGAGATTATATAGAATATAAGCTAACGATTAATACGAATTCTCATATGTGAAATAAACTTGTGCAATAGAGAGTTTCTATACAAAATCTAAGAGTATGGATATTAGAATCTAGAGAAAAAATAAGAAATTCAATAGTTTACTACAGGCCTTTATGGCAATTGAATATTTTACATTTTTTATCCATGCATTTTTCACTAATAAATACGTAGAAAAATATTAAGTTGTCAAATATTTTCAACAGTCATTACACGTACATAATAATACAATTGACACAATAAAGCTTTAAATATTCTGTTAATTCTTTCAGCTGAAATTTTTTCAAAATTAAATTAATTTTAAACTTTAATTATATAAATTGTTTAATTTTAAAAGTAATATTTTTGCTAGAATATATTTGAACTACCGTTAAAATATTTTAATATTTCGGCCATTTATGAACGAGACATGTTAAAAAAATCATATGTACTCACTGAATACTGATTCAAAGATATTTTTTGGAATTTTCTCCGGTTTTGCTCTTCCTGTAGGCGTCATATTATTATTAATGATAGCCTACGATAAGATGTATATGTTTTTTTGTTAATTCTTCATCTTTTTTTGCTTGTTCTCAAAGGGTATAGCCCGGTCGAGATATGAGAAAATCGGTGAAAGTGTAAACATTCTTTAATTAACAATTTTCTTGTTACTAAGTATTTAAAATTACAAAAAAAACTTTTGTAATTTCTTTGACAGTATCATTTTGAGAAATTAATTTATCAGTAAATCACTTTTTATAATCTAATATGTTTAAAAGAAATTATTTATAACTTTTTTTCTATTTTATTATTTATCAATATCAAAGTGCATTTGGCGATGCATGTTGCAGTGAATTCTCTATAAAGCTTCTTGGTGATTAATGTATATATAGTATAATTGATAAATTTGTAGTGCGAATTTTATTTACAGCTATTATAAGAAGAGAAATTATTTTTTTTACATTAAAAAAGCAGTAACAGTCATAAGAAAATCGATTAATTTTATTTTGCTGTATATTTCTTTTATATGTGCTTTATATTTACTGAAGCGAGAAATTAACAAATGTCATCGCGAAATGTGCAGCAAAGAAGGTTACTTTTTGCCTATTTTTTACCTATTTTTATTCTATGAAATTAAATTAAATTATCATTTGGAATCTTAAATATTGTATGAAATTCTATTTATACATATGTGTGTGCGTATGTGTATGTGTGTGTGTGTGAGTGTGCGTGTGCGTATGTATGTCTGTATATGTGTATGTTCGTATGCGTATGTGTATGTGTGTGTGTGTGTGTATGTGTTTGCGTGTATGTGTATGCATGTGTGAATGTGGATGTGGATGAGTGATTTTCAGTACACGCTCGAATATCGAGATCGATGTATTTATCAGCATGAAGGGATCAATCCTGAGTTAAATTCTGTAAAAATCATTGCCCATTATATAGACGGCAAAAATATTTTGATATAATCTAAGTGGTCTTTATAGTCCCTTGAAAATTCGATAATCTACATACGATAAAAATTCGATTATTATTGATACATGTGTGTCTAACAATTAAAAAAATCTTTTTTAAAAAATATAGCTCCATAAGTCCGTGAGTACACTTCTGAAGAAGACTTTAAAGCCTCGGTGACCATGAAAAATGCACCAACTGATTCAAAAACACATAGTAACTGGTGAAAAAGGCTTAAATTCAATAAAAGATTGATAGATATATAAGAGATTTCTGTCAGTGCAAAACATAATAATACAATATGTAATCTATATTTCATCATAATTTTACATATAAACTTTCTACGGTAGTCTCAGGTTTTTTCTAATCTTCCGATAACATACATGTTTAATTTGTCTCAGTTTTTCTTACTCTGTCACGTGACGCTTGTCAATAAACACAAATAAATAAATACAACAGCACAGCGCAGTCACAGCCGAGGAATTAGACTAAACGAAAACGAGACTATACAACAATTGGTACTGAACAACCACGAATCCCAGAGGAAGTTTTCTTAAAAAGTACGAACACCATCGGGTTGCAGAAGATGCAATCGAATCCTCGCTTTAAAGTGGCCGAGTGAGGGAAGGTACCTAATGCTCCGGGGGATAGTGTTCCAGAGCCGCGCACCCAAAATGCGAAAAGAATTAAAACCTGTGGCAGTGCACGACCCTGGGACAAAGAGCTCTCTTGCATCCTTAATGCGGGATGACAACCTATTCTGATTTTTATGGAAAAGGGCCGCGAGGTACGACGGCTGCCCCATGCCAACTGCCTTATAATGTAGCACCGCCGCAAAAAGACGTCCTTCTCCTCTCAACATTGAACCAGCCAAGCCGATCCCTGTAGGGCGTGATATGCTCGTCTCGTCTAGAACCACATATATACCTTACACAGGAGTTCTGGAATTATTGGAGCCGGGATTTAAGTTTAACCGGTACGTCAAGGTAGATCATAGAGCAGTAATTTAAATAAGAGACAGCAATAACGTTTGCCAGCTGCATGCGTAATACCTTAGTGATACAGGATCGAAAAAATCTAAGACCGTTCAATGCACGGTTTACTTTCCTGCTGACCACATCCACATGCAGTTTCCAAGATAATTCGGAATCCATTTCAACACCGAGGTTAGTTACGCTGTACGAGAAAGGAACCAGTATCCCTGCCTGAACCTTAATCCCAGGAAGATTCATATCATGAACCTTGACGATGTTCTAAGGAGAAAAAAAATTTAATCGCTTTACTCTTCCTGGCATAGAGGCTCAGGCTCTTCACTAGCACAATCCGACACTGCTTTCGCAACAGTCGACAATCGCTCAATGCCCACTTCAATATCTGCCTTTGCTACCCCCTTATAGGTTTGAAGATCATCGGCATACAGGAGCTGGCTCAATCCCTGTAAGAATTTTATGAAGATCATTTATATATATATATATAAATTATATGACTCCACCGATCACTTAGAACAATCCTTTATTAATTAAGTTAAAAATATGCGACGTTTCGGGAGTTTTTTAAAGATACTCCCCTCATCATCGCTACACAAAAAATATAAATAAAATTATATTAATTACATTATGCCACAAACTGCCAAAACAAAATACAAAACATAAAAAATAACGTGGAATTACATTTACCATAAACTTAAACGAATAAATCATAGACAATGTCGTGAACTATGGACAAGCATAATTGTATGCTATAATGTGACCTGTGACGGACGGGTGGTGGTGAGGGGTGGAAAGAGATAGAGGTGTGATTGAAGTTGATTGTTTATTAGTGAGGAGGATGCACCTGCCGCTTCAGAGATTGCGCGGAATCTGCTGCCCGCCGCCGTCGCCTTGCGACGGCTGCGAGCGGTCCCATGCGCAAAAGTGCAAGCTCTGCACTTAGCGCGTGGGAATGCTGGAGCTGCGGTAAGCAGAGTTGACTGCGCGTCTAGCGCGCATCCGCTCTGCTATCGCAGCTGCCACTGGGAAGCTTAGCTCATCCGTGTCACATGCGGGGTCGCGTGGGCCACGTCCTCATCGCCCAAAAAAACAATGTTGCGTACGTGTGTGCGAGTGTGTGCTTTTTCGTTGTGATTTTGGATTCGTGTGTGTGTATGTATGTATTTTTACGTGCATGTGTGTGTGCTTTTTCGTTGTGATTTTGTATTCGTATGGGTGTATATAAGTATGAGTGTATAAGTTCTAGTGCTTAATTACTGTGTCCCTAGAGAGTGGCGCAACTAAGTTTTAGTTCTCCTTCTCGTTCGATAAAACTATTTTCTAGCTGGCAGCTGCTGCTGCTGCTTAACATTTCATGCCCCGGCAGGTGCCACATAAAGTTCTTAAATTATTTTAAAACATGTTACCATTTAACGGGTTTTTACATTATTTGACTTGGAGTCGTTGCAGAGAAACAATCCTTCTCTGTTACAAAGTGTGATTAGCTTAGCAGGACTAAATTACGCTGTGGTCATGTGCCGTTGTACATTTATTTTATACGTTGTATTCATATTTTCCTTACAAATTTGGTCATTTTCGTAACTTAGTTGCAAACTTTCCTATGTTTATTTTACAGAATGCCGTGACGTTTTTCTAACGCTTTGGCGATTTTTGGATATTTTAACAATTTTGGCGATTTTATATATTCTATACATATTACAAAATTTCTTAACTTTTAATCTTTTACGATTTTGGCGATTTTATATATTCTAGAATTCTACGGTTTTTTTACGGTTGCCACTTTAGTGCCCACCTAATATATTATAATACTAATTAATATATTCTTATGCTAACGTACGACTTCGTTGTCACTCTCGAGCAACGATTTACTCGCGCTTATGCGTCTAATCGCGGTGTGTTTAGTCTACTGGCGATAAGGCGCATACCGGACTGGGACTGGGTGGGTGGCATGGCTGCTGCCGGCTTGCAGCCTCTCCTCGTGCCAGTACGATCTCAGACGCCGAGATGGATAACCGTAAGTCGATCATTGACCGATTTTGTCGAGCCATCGAGTTACGACACGCGACGGAGGCCGCGGCTGCGTGCTCGTCCGCTGACACCTGTGATCCGGCGCCCAGATCACCGGCGGCGCCGGAGGCCACGTGAATCGTGGACGCGGGGGTCGCGGACTCGGAGGCCATGGGGCTGAGTTCTGGGCCTACCCACGGGGGAGGCCTGGTGTGCTCTCGGATGGCATGGTCCTATTTACGGGCCATGATAGTGAAATTGTGACCTGTGCTGAGTGTAGACAGGTGAATTGCTTTTGTTTATTTTGCTGTGGCTAGTGAAAGAAAAAAAATGTTACTGTTTCCCTCTCCTTACAGGACATTGTTTACACCTACGCCTCAACCGTCACGTTTGACCGGCGCTGGGGATTGCCACCCACAGGCGCGGGAAGCTTCCTGGTGTCCAGCGGTGACGAGGTGTGTCTGCCGGTCGTTTGCCCGGAGCACGGGCCGGTAAGTACCCTTCATTTTTTTGCTGTCTTTACATCTTTCTTTTTTTTTTATTATTACGCTTCGCCAATTACCGTGTACGGGGTTGAACTCTTCGTGAATCGCCATTAGATGGGCGGTTGCGGTGCGCGATCGATCCTTTCACGTGCGCGATCCGACGGGCGGTCGCGGCGCGCGATCGACCCGTTCGCGTGCGCGGTCCAACGGGCGGTCGCGGCTGCACGCTCGACCCATTCGCATGCACGATCGATTCTCTTTTTTTTTGCTTGGCTCGTGTGTGTTTTAAACTACGTTTACCCCTTTGCAGATTGCCAAGCGAGTGGTACGCAACCGGGCGCCTGGCCCTGACCCTTGGCAACCTGAGGTTCGCCAGCTGGTGAGCCGACTTCGCGAGCCGTACCAGGTTCACGTCTACCCCTGCCCCGGTGGGCTGGTACGTATTTTTCTTCTTTCCTTTTTTTAGGGGGGACGGGGGTAATGTGAACACCCGGGTAAAGTGACTCCCGCTTATTATTTCTCGGCTAATTATTTCCTACCCCACTCTGATTTTAGTGACAGATAATTACGCAAGGATGGTAATTCAAAATTTTAAAGTTGGTTCGTCAAATTTGCTATACCGATTAAATATATATCTACTGACTATTTACATTATCTATGTTCACTTTACCCTAGTTTTCCCTGCTTTGTTTATTTCGCTTACTCAAGCCTAACCGCGCTTTTTGTTGTATTTTCTCTTATAGGCGGTGAACTTGATCACCTACCGAGGCAGCCTCCTGGCGCCGGGCGTGCCCCGGAATTACCTACGCTCCCGTCTAGGCAATGCGCCCTACGTCATCTCCCTGCGGGTGGGGATGTGCGCCGTCAGGGAGGTGGCGATGCGGTGGCTCGCGTGCCCGTGCCACGATGTGTTTGGCATCGCCGTCTGCCGAGTCGACGAATAGGCATCCGACTAACCTATTAAAAATTAACTTATTATGTGCTTTTCTCCTTTTTTACTTGTATTCTTCTGCCATCGTTAACATAAACAGACTTGATTAAACACACATTTTTCTGAACTTACTTCATAGTTTGCACTGACATTTCTCCATGAACTTGTAAAAAAAAAAAATTTGGTCAAATATAAATTTTTCTGAGTCTACCTTATGGTTTGCGGTAATATTTTACTACAATTTTGACTTTTTTCTTTATTACTAGCAACATATTCTACATTTATTTCATAGCATTAGTAATATTTTACTAAAGCTTTGCTTCTTTTAAATTACTTGTACAATTTTCAAAATTTACTTTATAGAATTAGTAACACTTTAATAAAAATTTTGACTTTTTAAATTATTAATGCAATGTTCTAAATTTACTTCATAGAATCAGTAATATTCGCTAAAACTTTTCGACTTCTCAACTTACTTGTTCAATTTTCTAAATTTAATTTATGGAATGCCGTAACATTCTATTAAATGTTAATTTGATTAATATTTTGCGACTTTTTGGATAATTGCACCGACTTCCTATATTTACTTTATAGGATGCAGTGACATTTTATTAAAATTTTGGCGGCTTCCTGTTTTGATTAATGGTACAACCTTTCTAACTTCCCTCTTTATTTTAAGAATTCTGCGATATTTTTATGAACTTTACTTCTAACTACGCAAATATTTACCTGTTTCCCTCATTATTTACAGAGTTTTGTGATATTTTTGCAAATTTTACTAGTGACTGCGTCCACTTTCCTAATATTTTAGCGATTTTTAGATTAATTGTCTACTTTTCTTACATTTTTTTTACAGATTGCGTCCACTTTTCTAAAATTTTCACGATTTTTAGATTAATTGTCTACATTTCTTACATTTGTTTTACAGATTGCGTCTTCTTTTCTAAAATTTTAGCGATTTTTAGATTTTAGTTTTTAAGCAGCGTGGTGCCTTTGCTATTCTCGCACAGCCTTGGCTTGGTGCTGGCCCAGCGAGGACAAAGGAATGTTGTGTGAGGGTATTCTGGTCCCTATCTAATTGACTCAAAAGGTTGCGCCGTGTTCGGCCTAAAAACGAGCCTTGACCGCTCGGTTTTCGTGCGGTTCTCTAGACGGACGTTGTTGCCTTACCTTCTTTTTTCAATTTCCTCGCGGCGCGTGTGAGCCTCGCGTGCGTCTCTTCCTCTCTTAAGCGCTTGGATGTCGCGAGTGGTGTTATCTTCTCGGCAATCAGCCCCACGTCTTTCCCGAGGTGATGGAAGATTCGCTCGAGATTTTCCTCATTGAACCTTCCGTGGCTCAGCTGCGCTTTTAACTCAACTTTTAACCTACGGGCTTTTGCTTTGCCTACTTAACTTTATTTTACGCGGTGCGTCCGGGGCCGCGTAAAAAAACAATAAAATCGACTGCGCCTAGCGGTGTACACGCCCTCTTCGGCCTTATTTCGCTATTTCGCACCGTTACGTTATTCGTCTCCCGATTAATTCCAATTATCTCGAAAGGGCCGAGGTACTCCTTCGCGAATTTGCCTTTCTTGGGTTCCTTTAGTACAGAAACTGTCTCTCCCTCGCGGAAATATTTTTTGTTTAGCTTCAGATCGTAGTAATATTTCGAGCGGTATTTGGACTGCATGAGATTCATAGCCGCTTTGGTTTGAAGGGTGGTGAGGTTCGCTATCGCATCCTCAACGTACGCGTTGTACGATACACCGTCCTCCTTCCTTAGGAAGCTGGACGGTGTTCTTGGTCTAGTTCCAAACAGCAACTCGTGCGGGGTGAACCCTGTCCTCTCGTGCTCGGTACAGTTGTATGCATACTGGCAAATCGCGGTCCATTCGTCCCAACACTCGATGTCGTTCACGTACTTCCTAAAATATTCCGTTAGAGTGTGGTGCATTCTCTCGATCGACCCGTTCTACTGGGGGTGGTATGCGGAAGTGCTAAACTTTGTAATCCCAAAAATTTTCGCGAATTCTTGCAGCAAGCGATTTTGAAAATGTGTGCCTTCGTCCGTGACTATTGCTGCCGGCGGCCCGAATACACATATTAATTTTTCTATTAGAGCCCGCGCCACTTCCTCTGCATTCGCGTGCTTTGTCGATATTAATATTGTATATTTTGTCAACATGTCCTGCACCGATAGGATGTATTTCTTACCGCATTTCGAACTCTCTAACGATCCGTAGAAATCCAACGAGATGTGCGCGAACGGTAGCGCCGGTGTATTTCTGATTAACAGCGGCAATCGAGTTTTTACCCGTTCCATTTTATTACTCTGGCAAGTGACGCAGCGCGCGACGTATTGCCTTACGTTAGGTCTCATGTTACGATAGTAAAAGTCGTCCGCTATCTTATTATAAGTTTTATTCATCCCGCGGTGTCCCCCTATCGCTGCATCGTGGTATTCCTTGATCAATTTAAACCTTTTGAGCACTGGAGGTACTGGCAGGTTGTTCTTGTACAACACTGCGACTGCGTTTTTGCTCATGAACATATTGTCGAACTGATCAATGAAATTTGCCCACGCGGCTAATGTGAGGATTGCTAAGTCGCGGATTATCGCGAAACTTTTTATCCCCCTCGCTAGCACGACATTTTTTAACCTACGTAAGCATTTTGTTGAATACCCTTGGTTGCTGTCACATTTATCTCCCCTATATCGAACTCTCTATTCGTTAGTTGATCGGGATTGAGATAACCCCGTTCCGTTAGGGCTTCCTGTACCTCGGTTGACAAGAAATTGTCGGCTGAGATTAGATAAACTAAGTTTTCTTTATATCTGAATGGGTGTTCTTTTAGCGATTGCAGGTGTACGAAGGGAGGAGGTTCTTGACCTTCGGGTGTTGCCCATGGCGGTTTCTCTCGGGGCGGCCGCGCATTCATGACCACATATCTCTTCATGTTGTCATTCTTCAGCGCAGCCACAGGGGCGGCATTTTCGGCGCCAGTTGTTTCACTTGCCGTGACCCGAGTTCGGAGGTACCTCACGGTCTTGCGACTGTTCTGCACTGCCTAACCTCTCCGTGGCTGGAGAGCACTCCAACTCTGGAGCGTCGTCGGCGCTTGAGACGTTGCTCTCTGGTTCTAGGGCCGGGGTGACGTTGCCGGGGCTATCGACATCCTGCGCTGGTGCGAAGTTATCGGAGTTCTCGGCTTCCTGCCTTATGTCGACTCTTGGGGAGTTGCCGCGGTTCCCGGCTTGGCTATGTATGTTGCGGCTGAATCGCTCTCCCGGTTTACACGACTTCCCTTTGGTGCGCTTTCTTCTCCCCAGTATTGGGGATCTGGGACGCGATTCCTCGCCATCGCTCGACGGCGGAGAGCCATGTGAGCGACTACGAGATTTTTCCAATTTTTCCTTTTTGTTTACCCTCAAGTACGGGAGGAAGTGCTGGTCTGTCAAGTGCAAATGTAGGTGATGGTTTGAATTGTTTGCTATTAGGTGGCAATAGCTTCTACTACCGTCTAGCAAGTTGTAGTGAATACATATATTTGCATTGAACTCTTGCGCGAATAGATATGCGCAGTTTACTATTCCATATTTGGTTTGGAACTTCAGTATCGCTTCAGTCCCGGTTGGTTCACCGCACGATCTTAGACTGTCAGAGGCGAGTAACTGCTTTCTTAACTCGATTACTGACATTTTGAGGTCGAGCAGTTTTATTAGAGAGAAAAATAAACAGTTCCCAGGAGGCCACGCCGGGATATCATCAGACCAGTGCAGTGTTGCGGCGGGCTCAGCGCAACGCTTCTTACGGATGTACGTGTGCGTAAGTACGTTAGCCGAGCTGGCTGATGAATCCACGTCGGACGAATCGGGTCTACGGTCGTACTTCCGCAGCACTCCCTCAAAATTTTCCAACGGCCCTTCGTCCTCTATTTCTGTTAGGACGGGTGTGTCCGACGGGTCTGCCGCCGATTCCTTACTTGGTGCTGGCGTATCTGGGGTGAAGTTTATCTTAGGCTTCTCCTGGTTTCTCGCGGTTCCCGCTTCCTCCTGATTTGCGGTCAGCTTGGCGGCTGAGAGGTCAACCGGCCCCTTCTCCGACGCGAGGCTCGCTTTGCTTTCAGTGATGTTTATCTGAACGCCGTTTTTTTCCGTTCACGCTTTTTCCTTCTATATCTACCAATAATTTTGCTCGAAATTTACTGTTTGCCTACGGCTATCTCGCCTCTGCAGGAGGGGCTGAGGTGCGCTCTGGGGATACGTTTGAGCTGTTGCAGTCTCTCTCTGGACGGAGTTCAGACGACCCTGGAGGAGCGGGGAGGGTTGGAGGTTTCCTTGTCTGGTCGATTGGCGTTAACGGTGCGTTCGGCGAAGATGAGCCTTTTTCTATTCTGCTTGGCGGTTGGCCGGTGCCGCTTCTTGTCTGGTTTAGCCTTTTCCTGGGGAAAACTGAGCGTCTGCAGCGGCTCGATTCCCAGTCTGACACGTCACGTTGCTCGCTGGGTTCGAACAGTTTTGGGAGCGCTTGGTTTTGGCTCGCTCGTGTCTTACGTGTTCTACAACTTATAGTTGCGCCCTCTGCAGGTGTTGTTTTACTGACCAGCGGTAACCACTCCGGCGATAGGGATGATTCTGAACTTATCGGTTTCATTGACGCATTTGACCTCGAATGATTTCCGTCCTGCGGGACGTTTGGCGCCATCGCTTCATATTTACTGAATTGGATCGATTCGGCTAAAATTCGTTCTATTTTTGCCCTTTCGCTTTTGTTCAGCGAGTGTATGCTGTTACCCGATTCCTTTAGCGTTGTGCTGGTGAGAACGCAGGCGAAATGCACTCGATCGGTGTGGCTTACAGTGAACACATTCCTGCTACCTGACTCTGTAAACCACCGTATCTCTAGCATCTTGTCCCCGTGAAAGACGTCGTGTAAAACGCGCCCTAGGTAGAAATCGTCTACCCGGAAATCTAATATAAAGTTTTGTAGCGTGGTGGGGCTGTCTCCGCATGTGTCGAACGTCGAACAATAAGTGTCATGCGGGCGGAAATCTTTTTCCCTCGGCCTCGTGGTCTTTCTGTCTTCTTCGACCTTCTGTCTTCTATTCTACTGTGTAAATAGGTACACTGATAGACTTTCGGAGTAGCTGCTCCTCTTCAAGTTTGGCTGGCGCTCTAAATCGATGTAGTAAGCGGTTCCCATGTCATCGGAGTAGCAGCTACTCAGATCAGTGCAGCCTAAGCGCCGAGTCGATAAGCCAGCGGTGCCACCTAGCCGGCACAACAACAGACCTTTAAGTTTGAGCAGCCGTAACCCACCAAAATCTGAGCGCGCCAATTATCATGGACGTCGCTTGTTTGTGCTGCATTTACCGCACGCAAGTGTTGTTTTTCTGTTAGTTGCTGATTGTTGGTGGTTTTTGACGGCACTGCATCATACATCCTTATAAAAGAATGGACAATTTCTTTGAAATAGCAAAATATTATCATGAACTGCACTCCAACATAAGTTCTGATGATGTTTCTTCTTATGCTATGAATTATTTGAATTTTTATGTTTAAGCCTTTTAAGATATTTACATAATAATTTCTAATAATCATGCCATTAGGTATATTACAAATTTCACGAGAGAGAGAGAGAGAGAGAGAGAGAGAGAGAGAGAGAGAGAGAGAGAGAGAGAGAGAGAGAGAGAGAGAGAGAGAGAGAGAAATAGAGAGAGAGATTTTTAATCTGAATTCAAATCTTCATTATTGTTATACATTTATATTATTATCGTTTGTTCAATATAGTTTATTCAATTTGTTAATGTTAAAAGTCGCGTTGACTTATTTCCCCCACAGACCCGCCGCTCCACGATCGAGTTAGGTCGGTAGCGAAAAGTAGCACCTTTCAGGTCGCGAAATTCGTGCGTTGAGGTATCTCCGCACGAAGCCGAATCCACCGGGATTCGGTAACTTTGCAGCAGAGAAACCAGAGCAGCGGCATCGAGACAGAAGCTCAGCGGCGGTGCTCCGCTGGCTTGCTCCAGGGAGGAGTAGTGGCTAAGAGCACAGCGCGCGTTGCGCGCGGCACATACCCTTACAGTCTCTACGGATTGAGAGTAATTATTAATAAACAATTATTCACTCTGTTATATATATATATATATATATATATATATATATATATATATATATATATATATATATATATATATATATATATATATATATATATATATACATATATATGTATGTATGTATATATATATGAACAGGCATGTTGTTCGACTTTTTGAGTGTTTTTTATTTATTTATTTATTTATTTATTTAACCAGGGTAATATATCGTAATACATGTTGTAGTTAATCTCCAGATATATTAATTATATCTGGAGTAACCCACATCCTATAGAGGTAGTCAGAGCTACCTGTACATAGGTCCGGTGTGTATAATAACTTAATAATTAACCTACAATCTAAGTAAAACTAAAAACTAACTTAAAACCTAAGTGTCCAAGTACATATTTGTCTTGGATAAAGTAACAGTGACTTGTTGATGTTTATAATATATTCGTACTTATCCATTTTTTTAATTTTTTCTTATTATAAATCTTTGATATGTCTAGTATTTTAAGATTTATATTAATTGTTGGTAAGCAGTTATAAACTTGTATTGCTCTAATGTGATTACTCTTATCACTTACAGCTTTTAAACATTTTGGTGGTATAATAAGTTTACTTCTGGTTTTGCTTTTAGACGTTAAGTATAAATTCTTGAGTTCATTATAATGATACGATACGCATTCATAAGCAAAAATTTGTTTTAAATTTAATGGGTTGTCCTGATTGAAACTATTTTTATTAACAATTTTTAGGATTCTATTCTGAGTCTTTTGAAGTAACTCCAGATTGTTTCTGTATGCACCACCCCAAGCTATATTTCCATAAGTAATTATACTATGAAAAAATGCATAGTATATTATCTTAAGTGTATCAGATTGCATGTATTTTGACATTTTGTAAAGTATAAATAATATATATTTTGTTTTCTTTATTATATATTCAATATGTCTGTCCCATTTTAGATTGTAATCAAATACAATACCTAGATATTTACAATATTCTACCCTACAAATTTTAGTACCCTGTATTTTTATGTTCATATCTTTAGGAACACTATCACAGTAATTGCCAAATGTTATATAGGTTGTTTTATTTATATTTAAAGATAGTTTGTTCAGAGCTAACTAATTAGCTATATCATCCAAGTACTTATTCATTTTATTTTCAACTTTTTCCCAGGTATCATCAGATGCTATAATTGCTGTATCATCAGCATATGAGATAGTGCTGTCAGTTCTATTTATTAATAAATCATTAACGTAAATTATGAATAGTAGTGGTCCTAGTATAGTACCCTGGGGAACACCTGTGTCTATTGTTTCATATTGACTTTCTGTTATTCCAATTCTAACTTTTTGTCTCCTATTGCTTAGATAATTCATTATTAGTTTATATGCTTTACCTCTTATACCATAATTATATAATTTATCTAATAAGATAGAATGGTTTACAGTATCAAACGCCTTAGCTAAGTCTAGGAATGTGATTGCTATTGGTTTGCTTTTGTCTAAATTGCTATATATTTCTTTCGTTATATAACTAAGAGCATCTTTAGTACCTTTATTTTTTACAAATCCATATTGATTGTGAGTTAATAGTTTAAATTTATCAAAAAATTCTTGTAATCTTACAAAAACAATTTTTTCTAGAACTTTTGCTATATTTGAGATTAAGGATATGGGCCAATAATTTGATATTTCCATTTTGTTTCCAGCTTTAAAGATAGGTACTACCTCAGCTGTTTTCAATGATTCAGGCCATATTGATTTTTCTAGACATATATTAAATATATGAGTTAATGCATTTACGATTAGATTTGATAGTATTTTCAAAGCTTTTGTTGGGATTTTATCAACACCACCATTTTTTATTTTCATATTTTCAATTATTTGTAAAATTTCAAAATTATTAGTTGGTTTTATAAAAATAGAGTTGCAATTCATGGGTGGTAGTTTTAATATCTTACCCTGCGGAATATTAATTTTATTACTTAAATTCATTCCTATTTTGCAAAAATATGAGTTCATTTGATTGGCAATTTTTGTAGGGTCATCTATTATTTCATCGTTATTCATTATTATTTAATTAATTGTATTATTATTTTGCGATTTAGTACCCAGTTTACTTTTTATATGTTTCCATAGTTGTTTGGAATTATTGCTACTTTTTATTATTAAATTTCTTTCATGCTTAGTTTTAGCTTCTTTAATAATTTTATCAAGAATCTTTGTGTAATTCCTATATTCTAATTTTATTCTTTCGTTATTAGGTTCATTACGCATTTTGACATATAATTGTCCTTTTCTTTCACATGAGATCATAATAGCTTTAATGATCCAATCCTTTCTTGGTTTATTCTTATTATTTTTTCCATTTTTGAACACATATTTAGATTTTTCTAAGCAGTCTTGTATTTCAGTTATTAAAGTTGTTGTAGCTTCTTCAGGATCATGCATTGAGTCAATTATATTCCAATTTTTCATAGCAGCTACTCTGCGTAGTTTAATGTAATCATACTTATAGCAAGTATTTTCTTTATTTAATGTTTGTGAATTGTTTATTTTTATAAATAATGGATAATGATCTGTAAACGGTATTAAAAGTTTGAAGGATTTAGTGTCTAGAGATTTGGTTTTTATATATATGTTATCAATGCATGTGCCTTCTCCACTATTATCATTTCGTCTAGTTGTATATATAAACCCAGGGTAAAAACCTTTTTCAAGCATATTATTTAAAAGTTCCTGACTGTTATGATCTTCTTTCATAATGTCAATGTTAAAATCACCAATAATTAAATGATTTTTTATATTTTTTTTGCCGTTCATATATGATTTTAAGTTGGAAATGAGTTCAGTACATGATAGATTATGACATCTATATAATGTTGATATTTCAAGAAAAATACCTCTATTTAGTGTTATTCTTGTATTTAATATTTTCAATTTACCAATTTCAATTGTTTCGGTTATTTCTGTTACGCAATCTTTTATATATACAACTACTCCATCATTTTGATTTATTTTGCTATTATTATAATATAAATTATAACCTTGTATAGCAAAATATTGACAATTATGAAAGCACCATGTTTCTGAGCATACAATTATATAAGGTTTGATCCTCAAGCTGTTAATAAAAATTTCTAATTTTGTATAGTTAGCATTTAGCCTTCTAATATTAACATACAGTATAAAGCTGTCTTTTATATTCAAATTTTTATTAAGAGTTATTAGATCAAGATATGATATTTCCTCTTTAATTACTTCTTTTTGGAATTCTTCTATGAGATCTAGATGTTGCTCCATTATTTACTTTTATTTCTGCTTGTGCTTGGGCTTGTTAATGATAGTATACTAGCGCTGAGTGGTGCATTTTTGCTGAGCGTTGCATTTTTGCTGAGTATTGCACTCTTCATTCTTGGTTTAGTTGAGTTCGTTGTCGTAGTGTTTTTTTTGTAATTTTCTACATTACCCATGTATCTTGGTATAGTAGGATTCATAGGATAATCTGTCATACATATGTATCTATTAAGTTTTTTCTTAAATATTGTACATTTTTCCGTATAATTAACTACATGGTTAACCTCTAAATTTGTTTTATATTTAGTATTGCTATAAAAACAATTGATACATACTTTATTGGATAGGTTATCACATTGTGAAGATATGTGTGTTCCAGCACAATTTATGCAACAAAGCTCATTTTCACAGTTACGAGGATTATGCCCAAATCTTCCACACTTATTGCAAGGCTTGATATTTATTAAATCCCAGACTCTGCAACTTTGATAACCAATAAAAATTTTATTTTGGTTGTCTCTTATACGTTTGTATAAATCTCTTGGTACTTCTATTATTAGGCTTAACTTGTTAGTAGTCGTAATTTCATTTATGTGTAATATCTTACATTTGTCTTGATATTCACTAAAATTTCTTCGATTTATATAATTTTCGAGTTCATCTTGGTTCATTTGTGTGGAATCCACTCCAACTATTTTCATCTTTGGCGATTCAATATTTTCATACACAACATTATAATTATTAGATAACTTTTTTGTTAAAACATCAAAAGTAGTTTTAGCACTTCTTTCGTCCAAGCTTTTAATCAATAATTCATTATCATTAATTGATTTCACATATTTAGTTTGAATATTTTTATCATCTATTAAATAATTGCACACTTTTTTTGAAAAATCTTTAGGATTTTTGTCTTTTTTTTTTATTTTCTACAATTATTGCTGGAACTCTTTTCTTTTTATTTACTGATTTATTAATTAATACCTCAGCATATGTTTTTTGGTTTAGTTGCACTTTTTCAAATTCATCTTCATTCTTCTCTTTTTTCAATAATCTTTTTAACAAAGTATTCTTGTACATTAATTCACTATTTAATTGTTTAAGTAATTGATTTTCGATATTAAGATTTTCTAGTTCAGAATTTTCTGACAGTAACGTGGCATCTAGTTTTTCATTCGTTCCAGATTTTTGTGTATTTTCAGATATAACATTTAATTCATTTAAGATGTTGTGCTTTATTTTCTCTTCTTTTGCACTTTTTATCTGAGCAATTAAAATTCTAGCATTTTCATCTAATTTTATTTTATTCTCTTTTAAGGTTAGAACAAGCTCCACGTGTGATGGACAAACCACAAGTGCTTTCCCTACGTATATTTTGTCTTTATATTTGTCAAAGTCACTTTTATGATAAATGTTATCACACACTACACAAATCACTGTTGTAACTTTATTTTTTGGATGGCATGTATATGCTGTTTCTGAGTTTATATCAGGAGGTTCGGGAGGTAGTCCACCTCCTCCCGACGCCATGATGAGAATGTTTAACTTTAACTTTCTTTTATTTAACATATTGTTAAGCTGGCTGTGAGTCCTCTTTAAGGATGTATTGGCTACATGATCAAATGGTGGCACATGCTTGAAACTTTGTAATTAATCAGGGAAAATTATAACATGATTTGAATCCATTTTTATTATTTTAAATTAAACTATTCTATCCAAGTATATAAATCGTGGTAGCCTTGCATCGATGACAGTTCAAAATTAAAATATCTGGTCTGTATAACTCTAAAGTAAATTTTGTATGTATTTCAATATATACTTTTAAATGCTAACGAACAAATATTTCCATTTTCATCTTTCATTGATTGAAGTTCAAAATTAAAATATTTGGGCCGCGTGACTATAAAGTAAATTTTTTTTAAGAATTTTAATATACACGTTTAAATTCTATCAAACAATTAGTTTCATTCATTCAACAGTAAATTGTAACTTTAACATTTTTTTGTTGGTAGCACATATGAAAAACGTAGACTTTTTTAATCTCAAGATAGAAACCATTGTAAGCATTCTTAGAGAAGATACGAGTATGAATGCTGTTGCATTATTCCTACCACTTTATAACGCTGAAAAACTAATTTATGTTCAAAGTCAAGATGACATTTTAAACGGTAGTTCTAATAATGATTTAAATATGTCCTGGTCTAAAGAGGTGGTACAAGTCTTAAATGAAGTACCACAAGACCATGGTTGTACACTTATATCGGATACGAATATTCCAATTATGGATGTTGAAACTGAAAACTACACTGACGAGATTTTACCGTCAAAAGAGGTTGAATGTTTTACTCATAATAGTGTTCCAGGTGCTCATTTAATTTAACGAAACTATTCTTCTTCATTGTGTTTAAAATAACTATAACTTCATTGTGTTTAAAACTTTTTTTTGGCGTTATATTATTTGTTCGAAAATATTTTCTACTATAGTTATATTCAATGCAAATTTTTAGTGGAACGCGTCAGTTTTTTTATTATTTCCGCTCATTGTATGCCACTCTAAACTAACCTTTTTTAAAATTATTTTTAACCAAAGTCATTTTTTATGTTTTGAATTTTGCAGATATTTTCGAATTTGTTAAAAATAGTTTGTATTTTTCATTGAAGGATACAATTAACGGTCGTATTATTTAAGGAATGTACAAAAATTCAAAGATTTTGTTAGAAAGCAGATTAAAAATACTTGTAATTAAAAAATTAATAATTGAAAACCAAGTTACGTACAAGTGAGTTCGAAGTAGATTGAGTGTACATCAGAGAGAAAAATGTGACGTCCATCTTATCGCTTCTCATACACGGAGAGAAATTGTATAATAAATTTTACTAAAAATATGGGAAATTTTGAAAATATCAAAAATATTACTATACTATACAGTAAGTTTTACTGTTTTATATAGTAAAATTTATAAGGCAGTACGGTCATTTTTATGGAAATTGATTAACCTTTTGTGAGATATCTCTATAAAACTGGCAACTTCTCTATTGCAAACACATTCTTTCTTTGCTACTGTATATATTTTTTCGCTTTTAAAGGCTTGGGTACGGTTTAAATAAAAAAAAATATTTTCGCTTCGCTATTGCCAATGACAATTTTTCTTTCAAAATATGTAAGTATATAAATGTTTTTCTACTTTTTATGCTTCCAGCTTTAATTGGATGATAATCTTTGAAATGATAAAGTATATTATAATTCATAAGAACAAAACTTTCTTTATAGAATAAATAGAACAAGGCTTGAGGAAATAAGAAGTGAGATAGCAGAATTATTTCCTACTATAACACCTACAGATTGGTACTGCAGGCATCACAAGAATGTTCATGGCGAAGATGTATCTGCATCTGGTTACTTATTAAATTATTGTAAAAGTTATAAAAAAGATTTAGCATTAGCTGGAAACACTAACGATACAACCAGATCAGCAAATACTTCAAGCAGTATCGCTATTGATAATGGTGAAATTATTGAATAATCTTCCTGTCACTTCTATGCATTGTACTTTACTCTTAAAGTGAATAATTATCATTTATTTTACTCGTAAGTAAAATTTATTTCATTAACCTTTACTATTTTATATGCAATAATAACCCAAGTAGATCTGTCACCGCTTACAGATACAGAGACTGCAGGATCTTGTACTAAAGAAAAACAGAAACATTACGATACGATATGAGACTTATTTGAACACATTTGTCTGCTTACATTCTTTGTTTTGGCTCCAATTGGTAATTATTTATTTGTTTGATTGTCAGAAAGTATGAAATCATTGACGATTTTTGAAAAATGTATTTTTAAATGTTTATATTGTATGTTATAGCTTGAAAACGGTAGTAATTTGATAATACAGCGTTTGGTTGAGACGAATGCTATTCCGACAAAAGATGCAGAAAATTTTCAAACTATTTTTGGTACATGCTGGAATATTTTGGCCAAAGTACTTTGCAAACACGGGGATATTTCGCAAATAAGTGATATTAAACAATTTAGAAAGACATACAAAGAATATATTAATAATGGTACATTTCTCACGTAATTCTATTTTGCTATTCGATTGTTCGTAAGACTTTGCCAACTGTAAAGAATCAATCTTCGAATAATTCTTTTTCAGTATATTTTCTCACAAAAGCTAGCTCTGTTGCGGCAAAAGAGAAAGGTACTTTTACCTTTTCACGTGATGAATGTGTCATAATTTCATTCGAATAAATTCGATTTAATTCTACTAAATTCCCTAAATTATATTTTCAATTTTAGAATGAATCTCTAGTTGAAGACTACAAGTTGAAGCTTAAAAGAACTTTGAATGACCTAGGGTAATCTGATTCTCCTTACGTTATTTTTTCGGAAAACTGGACAGTATTACCAAAGCATTTGTCGCATTGGATTGTATACATTATGAAATAAAGGACCCTTTGAAAGCAGTTGAAGCTTGCCTCAAAATATCTATAGCTTTGCATTTCTGACCAGTTACCGGTGGTAATATCTACCTATATTTATTAGAACACGTATATTCCATCCGTCATAATACATCATACGCATTTCCACCCACAAAATCAACTAAAACCGTCTCAAGTTTCATCAAGAAAGTTGATCCTTTATTCAATACTTCAGGTATTTTTTTTCATCGACTTAATATCTTTTACAAGATAGTATTTATCATATACTCTTACTTTGAATGTAAAGTTTGTGTTTCAGAAACAAGTAATACTGCTACTTAGCCTCCTTCGATCCTGGTAAGATTCGTTACATCACATTTTGTAAAATTCGTCATTGTTACGTAGTATTAATAGATTTACTTTTTAAACGTAGACCTTTTTCTAGATTTAGTTTTGATAAATACTAGAAAGTCTAAATGTAATAATTTATTATTGAAATGGATCACGTGAGTTTGTTTAATGCTATTTGTCATTCATCATTTTACTTTATGGAGAACCATCTTTTTCGAGAAAGATAGTTGATATGGTATATCATTTTATAAGCTATTTCGTTGTTAATAAATTCTGTAAGTCTCTACAAGAATCGATTCTGAAAATAATTGATAAGGCGAATAGCAAGCAGGAAATGAAATAAAAAATTCGTGAATGTATTAGATTACACTGTAAGGTTTTCAAAAATTTTTCGACGGAAAAAACGCTTTAAATTATTACAAACAAAAGGATTTAGAGAACCTGATAAATTCGATATTCGAAACACTTTCACTGAAATAATTCGAGGAAATAAAACTATTTTCGTAGAATCACCAGTCTTTGCTTACTACTTACTTTTAAATCACTCGTTGAAATATTTTTTAGAGATTCCGGGATAATGTGATAAAAGAATACGTATTACAACTTTTTATATACTATAACTAGCGTCCCCCGTCGCGGCTTCGCCCGCGATTTGAGTGTCTGGAATTCATTTGTTAATAGAATTCATTCAATCATATAATTATGATTTTCTGTTTCATTTGTAATAATAAATCAATAAAAAATGTCTTAGTCTAAAACTTCTCTGTAAACTACGTTAGCGACGTTGCCTTTTGGAGCTAATAATACCAGATTACTGGCGGAGCCTACCCTAGAACATCCCACATAAAACTGTCCGTGAGAGAAACAGTTTTCTATCAAGTCGATGCCAGCAATTTTCAATGACTGCCCTTGAGATTTGTTGATGGTCATGGCAAAGCACAACTTGATTGGAAACTGTATTCTCTTAAACTCAAACGGATATTCTGATGGGATTAGAGGTATTCGCGGAATAAGAACTGATTCCCCGCGAGCACTTCCAGTGATTATTGTAGCTTCGATAACATTTTTACGAAGAGTTTTTATTTGTAGTCTAGTTCCGTTACACAATTTAGGAGGACAAAGATTTCTCAGCAACATTATAGGCGCTCCAACTTTGAGGTTCAATCTATAAGGTGGAAACCCGGGTGGAATCAAACTATTTAAAAATTCAACAGGGTAGTGGACAGCATCATCGGTTTCAATAACAGAATCAAATGATTTATATTCAGCAATCTGTTCTTCACGAGCATTCAAGAGTAGCTCATTAATGGCAGCTGCTTTATCATTTTTTGGCGTTAAAATAACTCGCTCGCACAACCAATCTATGGGTTTATCTTTTATATTATTCACATCAGGATATATCTTGGAAATAAGTTCTGATAATCTGGTGACTACCGTACATAAATTTGATGGAATAACAATCTCATCTTCTACGGACGGGAAAGTTCCGTTGCCTATTTTGAGTAGTGTTTCTGCGAAAATTCCGACAGATTCATCATTATTTAAATAAACTCTCATATTTGTATGCAGAGAAAGTTTTTGAATATGAGGCCATAAATATGACTTCTTTATGCAAGAATTCACTTCATCCGCACGTGTGCCTCTAGGTACAACAGGCAATGTTTGCCGGAAATCTCCAGCTAATAGAATAGTGACTCCCCCCATCAATCTATCATTTCCCCTTATATCTTGCAATGTTCTATTGAGAGCCTCAAATCCACCTTTATGGGCCATTGTGCATTCATCCCAAACTATTAACTTACACTCTTTCAAAACTTGTGCCATATTAGACTGTTTTGAAATGTTACAAATTGGTGTCTGGAGTTTATTTAAATTCAAAGGTAATTTAAAAGTAGAATGAGCCGTTTTACCTCCTTGCAGCAATGTAGCTGCAATTCCTGAAGAAGCAACAGCTAAGGCTATACGGTTGTGTTTTCTTATTTTCGAAAGTAAAAGATTAATGAGGAATGTTTTACCGGTTCCTCCAGAAGCATCAAGGGAAAACATTTGACCGCTACTTTTCTCGACGCTTTCTAAAATTATTCTGTAAACGTGAGACTGTTCATCGTTCAGTAAAATTTCGCTATCAGTTATAATTTGTCCCAGAGCATTCGTATCGTAACTGATTTCTCGAATGTAGTCTCTGTTTTGTAGAGATAACTCATCTCTAGATGGCTGAGGCAGACCATATTGCTGCAGACATTGACCACCCATTGACAACAAACTATCTTCCAGACAAACTAAGCATTAATTATAAATTTTACTCAACATTGAGTTGATGATCCCATCTTGTAAGTGAGCTTCCATTTCACGTCGAATATCTTCTGAAAGATGATCTTTGTACTTTTCCCAAAGACTTGAAGTATCAGATAAATGACAAAATAATAACATAACCGCAAACAAATTTCGCAATCTGAGTGGAGAGTCACAAAATACTGCTTCTTCCAAAGTTGCATCCCAGTGCTTTTCGTCTTCTAATAAACCTAAGGCTTTACACACTGCCTGAAATGTAGGTTGTACAATGCCATCAACAGTTTTCAATTCCAAAAAAGATTTTGGACCTCGAACTTCGTGAAGCAAAAGACGTAGATAATAACACTCAGAGTTATTAGGGTGGATGGTATATACTCTACCTAGAGCCGTATCTTTCTTTACTTCAGGCCAGCCACTGACATCATCCCCACGTTTTCTTCTTTCAAATTTATTTTTCTTCCATGTGTAATAAGATGGAACTTCAACGTAAAGAAGCGTTCTTGCAAAACTATCTACCTGGCATAATTCAAAAAATGCAAGAAGTGTAGTTTTAGGAGGATGATTTATGATATTCCTCAAGCGATTAGAATCTTTTTGATCGAAGTAGACGCGTTGACCATTTTCTAAATGAACAGCGAGGTGAAAGACTGTTGGAAATCTTTCATGAATAGGGAAACTTAAGATTCTCCATACTGCCTCGGAACTACTGATATATCGACCACTTTAATAAATTTTAACTCCGTCTTTTTTATCTTCTATAGCGAATACAGCCTGATCACTGCCTTTGGTGATATATTTACAAACATACTTTATCGATTTAACAGAGTTGCAGTATTCCACATTGATATGAGCTTCAAAAATCCGCGAAAGAACAGGATTGTATGGTACGACCCAGCGGTTATCAATGGTGATGCCATTGATTTCAACAATAAAACCAGCATCTTCCGGTTTCCTACGTCGATATTTTGGGTATCCATCATCTCCTGTTTGAGTTTCTTGCAGAAATTCTTTAGGAAATTTTTTGCTGCAACAACCTTCTTTCATGCAAGACGACCTGTTATTTAAGCTACCGCAAGGTCCGTGGATCATGTTAGCATTGACGATTTCATAAAGAAGAGGATCTTCGGCTGGGTCTGGTATTTCTGCGCTAATAACATCATCTATCTGATCTGGAGTGAAACGTAGTTTAAGCCACAATAAAATATGTATGTGAGGTAAACCTCGCTTCTGCCATTCAACAGAATACATGTAACATTTCATTTCTCCAAATAATTCACCCTTCGTTAATAATGCTATAAGCGATTTTACTTTCAAGTGGAAGACCCTAGCTATGATATCATGCCGGTCGTAAGACTTTTGGCCATGTAGTAATGCTTCTGTAATGTCGCTCCATCGGGGATTACACGTAAATGTTATAAATAAGTCCGGACGACCAAAATTGCGGACGTACGTCATAGCATCCTGGGCCTTTTCATGCATATACCGTGGAGATCCAGTAAAAGACGATGGAAGCACTACCATCTGATCTAGTTTGGCGACATCGGTATCTTGTCTTCCAATAGCATCTTTTAGGTGCATATAATTGTCTACTCTAAGTTGCGCCTGGCTGTTCCGAATAAAGTTTAATCGTTCTGTTTCAATTTTCGCGTACATATCTACTAAGAATTGATTAAAGAGAGATCGACAGTACAGTAAATGGTTGATCTCTGTTTCTCGGATCATGATGCGGTATGAATAGAAATTCATTGCAGATACTGTTTTTTTAAGAGGTAAATTTGTTTTTGGATCGATCTGATAAACATCTACAGAGTAACCGTCCTCACCCCGGCAAAACAGTAAAGGATACTGTAAGGCATCATACGAACGATGCACCTCATTTATTTTTTGTAACTTATCATCGTGACTTTGTAATACAATATCCCTTTTTTCAAACTGCTGCCCAACTATGACCAATGTAACTTCACTTGCTGCTGGAGCATTATATCGGCCACGATGAGCATTCGCTGGTTTCCTATCAGCATGAATTACAACTTCGAAGTTTTTACAATTTTGAGGTATTTTTTCGAGAGTAGTCTTCAAATCCTTTATGTAGGAGTTATAACGATACAACATCGTCTGCAGTTGTTTTACCAGATCCTGGCGTACGTCAGGGATGTGACCAGATCTTATACGTACCTCTCTTTCATCCTCTCCAACAAAATAAATCTGTAGAAATTGAGGATTTTGTTGGGGCAAAGGTTGTAGACCACCAATTAAATGATACACTTGACCTTGTACTTTGAAAGTAGGCATAAATCCATGTTCCTTGGTTTGTTTGGCTCCGAAAGATGTCATTTGGAAACAGCTATTATATTTTCTAATCCTGTCCATGAAATGTACATGGTCCGGGTGAGAGCCCATGATCAAACTGAAAAGTGGTTCGGGAAGACGCAAAGTAGGTGGCAGTTGCACTTTGCCGGCACTACAGCACATTCCGGGTGGCTCAGTTTTATACTTTAAAGCGCCACAGTGTTTGCATTTGTGACTCATAGTGCCGATGGATACAGTTTTATCGGTTTCATATGATATCTCTGGATCGTATTTCATTCCGGAAAGAGCTTTAATCTTCCATGGAAGTAAGCGCCTTTCTGAGCGTAATCCTGGACGGCTTTGTTCATAAACACTAACAGCGGCTCTATGAACTTCCGGATGATTTTGTTGGTAAGAAGAAGCAGCGGCTCTATGAGCTTCCGGATGATTTTGCTGGTAAGAAGAAGCAACGGCTCTATGAGCTTCCGGATGATTTTGCTGATAAGAAGAAGCAGCGACTCTATGAACTTCCGGATGATTCATCTGATATTTTTTAGCGGCTCTTTTGAGTTGATTTTTCCTTACGTTATTTGTGAATCTTGCACGACGTTTCTTATTACGCTTAGCAGAATTGGATATTGGATCAGAACTTTCCATACGCTTTGCGGGACTCGGTATTTTATCAGAAATATTTTGAACAGTTGTAGCGTCATTGCATGGTAAATAAACATCAAAATGTCCGTTTGATAAGTCTAATGTGAAACGAAGTCTCTTAATGGGACTTTCTTCTACACCGAATCTTTCATACAGATGTCCTTTCCGATACACCTCAAAAGTGAGACCAAATATTTGTGCAGCAGCTACTAACTCGCATAAACTTCCATAAGTGGAATGTTTTAAAATATCGATCGAGTATTACTCAGAATTTCTATAATTATTTCCTATATCATCATGAGACATGATCGAAAAATATTGCCAATTGTTAACAATATGATCTACAATCTGAATACGAATCTCCCGAGACAAAACTTGAGTATCGTACAGATGAAAAGATATTACATTGAAGAGGCAAGCACCATCCGCCAACATGGGAACTACTTTATGTGGCGTCATAACGCCATTTATGCTCAATATTTCCACAATCATCGTAACAACGCAGGAAAACCGTGATATTACTCACAATAGGCTAGAGTTCTCAGACTCCTAATGCCTTTTCAAGGCTTCATCGCCTCTATATATAATGAGACTCGATTATTTCTCTTGTGGTTGAAGCTCAGCGTAGGCATCTAGCGGCTCTTTATCGGTATTACATACTTTAAAATTCATGAGAGATATCAACACTGCACGTTCCCTTCGTATTATCATTTCGAAAGTTACGACACGGAAACAGTCTCGTTCTGTTATACTGAAATTTTTTTCTCTGCGAAAATTTTTTTCTCTGCGAAAATTTAGTAAGAAATGGAAGAAGCGTTTCATCCGTTTGCACGCACGGAGGGTGTGATTTTTTCGAATTGTTTTTTTCCTAATGTCGTGCCAGATATGATGCCACAAGAACTATCCTGAAATCTCTTTCCCCCACATAAATATAGTACAGCTGGAAAAAATGCACATTTGACGCATTTCACCCCCTGGGGGTGAAATTTAAAAAGCTAAGAAATTTTTTTCTGAGTAATTATATTCCAGATATAATGCCGCAATAACCATCCTGAAATCTCTTTCCCCGCAGAAATATAGTGAAAAAACGAAAAATGCATATTCGACGCATTTCACCCCCCGGGGGTGAAATTCCGAAAAACCCAAAAATTTCTTTTTTCCTGGTGTTATTCCAGACTTTTTGCCGCGAGAACCGTCTCGAAATCTCCTTTTCCCGCAGAAATATAGTAAAAAATCGAAAAAACACATTTTAACCCTTTCCATCCCCTGGGGGTGGAATTTCAAAAAACCGTTTCTTAGTGAGCACCTACTATGTGGGTAGAAGGTACTCACAAATTTTCAAGTTAATCGGATGAGTGGTTTTGGCTGGGCATTGATGAATCAGTCAGTCAGGACAAGTATTTTTATATATAGAGATGATATTGAGGTTGGACATACTTTAGGGAGTCACGGCGGTAAAAGTAAATTCGGAGTAGTGTATGTTTCGATTGTTTGCTTGCAAACATTGCCTCACTTTTAGAAAGTATTATTTTTTCAATTATTGTACGAAGTGAAGATATGAAGCAATGTACGAATGCTTTTATGTTTCGGAGGCTTATTAGCGAATTAAACTTTTTGAGAGAAACAGGTATTACGATAATGGTTGATAATATGTTGACTGTTTTTAAATTCCAAACCGTTCTTATTCTCGGCGATAATTTAGGGCTGAATGCAATATGTGGCTTGGTAGAGTCGTTTAAAGCTAATTGTTACTGCCGAATATGTACGGCAGATTCATTTGGATGCTCACAATTATGTACTGAAAGTAAAAAGCTATTAAGGACTCGGGAAAACTATCACTCAGATTTTTTGAAAAATAATACAAGCGAAACTGGCTTGAAAGAAAATTGTGTGTTCAATCGACTGTATAATTTTCATGTTGTAATTAATAAATCTGTCAATTTAATGTACGATGTGCTTGAGGGTGTTTATATGTATGCGATACGTGCTATTTTATACGAATTCATATTCAACTCGAAATTATTTACTCTTGAATTTCTTAACTTGAGAATTCAAGAATTCGTTTCGCATTCGGATAATACAAATCAGCCCCCTCCAATCACATTGAATAGATTTAAAGATAAATTAAATCTAAAATATTCTGCTGTTAAAATGTTGTACTTAACGCGATATCTAGGAGTAATCATAGGCGATAAAGTTCCTCGCAATAATCATCACTGGGAAATGTATATTCACTTGAGAAAAATAGTAGATATTCTCATGTCTCCTAGAACTATTAATGCGCACATAATAACTTTGACTCAACTAGTTGAGAAGTTGAATTCTGTGTATTTACATTTTTATAAGGCATTAAAACCGAGGTTTCACTTTTTAATACATTATGCTTCTGTTAAATAAATTGAGGCTTAAGGTGAAGAGGTTTAGATATAATAGTGTGGTTTATTTATACTATATACAATGCATGCTTCGCATGCGAGCCGATCTCTCCGAGCGTACAGCAACGAGTAGCCTCAGTCGTAGTAGCGCAGTGTCGCGTCGTCGTACGACTCTCACATACGTGCGCTAGAGTGGGGAGACTTACATATGTGCGTCTCCATACTACTGCTGTGCTATCTCTCACGCACAGCGTGCACCGAAAACTGTGTAACTATGCTATGCTATAGTGTACAATATAAATGTACTATACATTCAACACGCCTCCTTACATTTGTACTGTACGTTATGTTTTTACATTTAACAATTCTCTAAATTTTTCAAACTTTTCTTTACATAGAGCTTTCGTAAATATATCCGCAATATTTTCATTTGTATCTATCTTACATACTTTAATTTCATTTTCTTTAACGCTTTCGTGTACAAAATGATAGTTTATTTCTATATGTTTCGAATTTTTCGTGAAATTTCTATTATTCACAATATTTATTGCTCCAGAATTATCCTCAAAAATCATTATAGGTTCATTCACATTTACATCGAATATTTTTACTAATTCTCGGATATATTTTATCTCGCTTACTACCTCAGATAATGCTACGTACTCTGCATATGTTGAAGCTTTGGTTATACATTTTTGTTTTCTTGATTTCCAATCAATTATATTTCCATACATTTTTATTATATATCCAGACGTAGATTTTCGATCAATATTATCGCCAGCCCAATCGAGATCAACATAACAATTTATAATATCGCATTTTTCATTTCTTTTATAATGTAAATTTAAATCTTTTGTTAAATACAGATATTTCAAAATTCGCATTGCATATTTCCAATGCGTTTCACTATAACTATTTTGATATCTACTAAGATAATTGACGCTATAACTTATATCTGCTCTTGTACTTGAACTAATGTATAACAAAGCACCTATCAAATATCTATACTTTATATTTGACTCACAGCTTTCAGTCTTATCAAGTTTTAAATTATACTCCATAGGAGTACTATACAATCTACTATTTTGAATTTTATATTTAACAGCTAATGACTCTATATATATATATATATATATATATATATATATATATATATATATATATATATATATATATATATATATATATATATATATGTCGTTTGGCTTAAAGTGAGTTCATTTTCAAGATAGTTATAGTTTAGATTTATTCCAAGGTACTCTTTAATTTCTCCTAAATCTTTCATTCTAAATTTGTTTGAACAGAGTTTCTTAATACTTTGTATACTGTCGTTACATTTACTACAAATTAATAGATCATCTACGTAAATTAGTACATAGATTTCATTGTTTTCTTTACACAAACAGAGATCTACATTACTCTTTTCAAAACCTAATTTTTTAATGTACTCATCAAAAAAATTATACCAATCTCTAGGACTTTATCTCAATCCATGTAATGCTTTTAACAATTTGTACACTCTATTACGTTCGTCCTCGTAACCTTTTGGTTGATAGACATATACCTCCGAGTTTATTTTTCAATTTAAGCAAGCAGTTTCTACATCCATTTGTTCAATTTTTAAACTATTTTGACAAGAATAAGAAAACAAAATTTTTAAAGTCTGTGTTTTTGCGACTGGAGCGTATATGTCATCAATTACATCAGTTTGTTGAAAGCCTCGTACAACTAACCTAGCTTTAAATCTATCATTCGATTTTCTGGTATAAATCCATTTAACATCTAGGATCTTTTTATCTTTTATTCTGTCAACTAATTGCCAAGTTTTACTTTTATTTATGCAATCTATTTCTAGATCCATGGCTTTTTCCCAATTTTTACTATCAATACTATTTAACGCCTCCTCAAATGTGCAAGGTGCATCTACTCTACAATAATGTACGGAAATATCATTAGTACTACAATTTCTAAAGTTTCCCAAAGGTTGGTTTAGAAATGAAGGCGAAGCATTGTTTGGATATCTAATCGGACTCTTTTTTTCACGTATAGATCTACGTGGAGATTTTGGCTTCAGATTTTCTTGATCACTTTTTAAAGTATCTTGTGCTATTTCATTTTCATCTGCACTTTCAAAAACATTTTCATCTAAGCTATCATGTAACCTAGCATTACTTTCATTATCATTATCATCTTCATCAAGATTAATGCATTTTACAATTTTCTCAACATTATCAACATGTCTTGCTACTATTATTTTATTATTCATAAGAACTCTATAGCCAACATCGCTATAACCTAGAAATATTCCCATATCTGCCTTTTTATCCCACTTAGAAAATCTTTTTTGTTCTGGTATTCGTACAAAAACTCTGCTTCCACATAATCTTAAATTTTCAACATTTGGCTTATCTTAAAAAAATATTTCATACGGAGTTTTCCTCTCTATTGTATTCGCTAACGTACGATTTTTTAAATATGTAGCCGCACATATTATTTCAGGCCAATATTTTTTATGTACATTTGCTTCTGTTAGTAAACAACATGCCATGTTTATTATTGTCGTATTTTGCGGTCCGCTGTATCATTTAATACATGTACATACGATGGACAATTATTTATAATAATACCCTGTTCTTTGGTAAATTTATAAAAACGATTATTTTACATAATAATATTATTTTACATAAATATATTTTTTCCCGTTATCACATCTCAATATCTTCACTTTATTTCCAGTTAAATTTTCGCTATCATTTACAAATTGAATTAACAGTCAAAGACTTCATTATTGTCTTAATACAATAAACTTTGGCTATTTTACTATAGTCATCTATAAATGAAACATAATATCTTTCACCACTCAAACCAACTTTTTAAAACTACCACAAACATCTGTGTGTATTATTTCCAATATATTCTTAGCCTTTGATCTATTATTATTAAATGGTAAAATATGCATTTTATTCTCAATACACGTTGTGCATTCCATAAACTTAGTTTCAAACTCAGTCGGAATTCCCGTCAACAACTGTTGTTTACTCAGTGTATTTAAATAGCCAAAATTTACACGTTCTAGCATTCTATGCCATTTCTCTTTCGAACTCATATCATTATTATTATTTGCACTGTTTATAATATTTTTTCTGTATTTCAATTTACTTATAATTTTATACGTTCTATTTTCTTTATATGCAACAGCTATTAACTTATTATTCTTATCTATAATTTTTGCAATATGATTTTTTGAAATAATTGTATTATTGTTAGTTAGTTTTTCGAAACTAATTAAATTCATGTTCATATCTTTTGCATAATAAACATTTTCTATATTCACTTTATTTTGTTTACCAAAAGCATCAAAGTAACTTACAACATTTCCAATTTTAGTTGCTTTTACCGACCTGTTATCTCCTAGATAAATATTTACAGGCTCCTTTAATTCAATACATTTTTCAAAAAAACTCTCATTATTTATTATATGGTCAGTGCATCCTCTATCCAGTAGCCATTTAATTTCGTTACCTAATCTATCATTACCTACGCTGTTCTGCGCCGCATGTACTGTTGCTACCCAGGCGCTGACTTCTGAACCTCTCTGTTTACTGGTGCTGGCTCCTTGCTGCTGCTGGCGGTAGTTTCCGCGCCCTCTGCCATAGTTGCTTCTTCTGCTTCTGCTTCTGCCTCTGCTGCGACCACGTGTTGAACCTCGCCATGTTCCGTCGCTGTGTGCCGCTTGGCCGCCATCTTGGCAATCTCGTGCAAAATGCCCGGTTTTGCCATATTTGAAGCAACTTCCTCTTTTTGCAGTAAAAACATTAGATCTTCTTTTTTCATCTTTATTATCAATTTTCATCTCAGCAAACTGAATTTTATTTTTGACATAGGCTGCTGTTTGATCTTCTTCCTTCAATGTATCTATTAAATCAATGTAGCTGTAATAGCTTAGCAGCGTGTTTAGCATGAATTTCAATTTTTCTTTTTCGTTTATCTTGGCTCCAGCAATTTTCAATCGTTCACTGATTTTTCAAAATCATTAAAAAAAGTTGCTGTGTCACTATATTTATCTAATCTCAATTTTTCAAATTTATTTGATACACAATTTGCAATGCAGTAGACTCTTTTAAATACATCTCGTCTAACTTCTTTATAATTTTATAAGCAGTAGTTTCTTCACAAACAAATTCCAGTTGCTTATTCGATATGGCATTATAAATCAAATGTATTGCCTTTAAATCATTTTCATCCCAATCTTGTTTATCTGCTGCCACCTTTTCTCTCAATATTACTTCATCACATTTTTTTTAACTTGAGAAACATCGTAATTCTGTTTTTCCACATATTACAATCTTTCTTCTATATTCTCGAACGTTTCTTCGTGTTCAGAATTTTTTTCTTAAGATTTTACTTCTTGCTTAACTTCCGACGTACTTGCTTCTTCCATAGACGCCTCGAACGTTCCGTCGTGTTCGAATTTATTCACTTTGAAGCTTTCGTCACACCACGTGGCTTTTTAACTTTACTTACTTTATATTATCTCTAAATTTTCCCGAGTGTCAATTTAGAGATTAATAAGTGTATACCCACGCTCTGCTACCATGTTAAAGAAATTGAGGGATAAGGTGGAGAGGTTTAGATATAATAATGTGGTTTATTTATACTATATACAATGCATGCTTCGCATGCGAGCCGCTCTCTCCGAGCATACAGCAACGAGTAGTCCAAGTCGTAGTCACGTAGCGTCGCGTCGTCGTACGACTCTCACATACGTGCGCAAGTGTGGGGAGACTTACATGTGTGCGTCTCTATACTACTGCTGTCCTATCTCTCACGTACAGCGCGTACCAAAAACTGTGTCACTATGCTATGCTATAGTGTACAATACAAATGTACTATACATTCAACAGTTTCAATAATGTATTTTTTTGGACCATGTGCACACTATTGAGCAATGCGGCATGAATCACGTCATCGACCAGTTTAAGCCAATGCTGTTGCTTCCAATTCAAATATTAATCCCTTAAAAACTAGTTCACTCAAACAAATGTTACAAATGTGTAAAACATTCAATACATTGGAAAGTAAATCTGATATTTCATTTCAATAAAATAATACTAAAAATAACTTTTATTATAACAAAGTAACTATAAATGAAAGTGAATATGCAATTGGGTGTTTTATAGTTGCAAGCGTGGAAGAACAAGAGATTAAATTAGGCGAAATAATTAAAATTGAAAAACTTGTATCAACTAAGGAAACTAGAGAGGATGCGCATAAAACCGAATCCCAAGTGTCCGTACATTTTATAGTCTACGTGGTCGTTAAAATGACGAAAATGTAATCGTTCATTATAGTAAAATCCCAAGTATGCCAACTGTCGTTGCCTTGAAAAAGGCAAAAAATTATTGGATTGTTCCAAGATATGTTTTGTAATAAAAACCTCTGTTTTTATAGACAAAATAAAAAATTTTCTATCGTATAAAATATTGACTCTGTATTTTGTTGTTAAACAATTATTTTACAATACTTTGAACATTTTTCAAAACAATTTATATATACAGGCAAGTAGGGCACTTTTGAATGTGGGGTACTTTCGTAAAATGTATTTTGTTAAAATCTAAAGCATTATTTAGGTATATAACCTTCGGAGTTTTGAAAGAAAATCAAAAATACATTTGAAAAAATAATTGTCTAGCTCTATAACTCAACTGTAAAATTTTAATAAATAATTTATGATTTTAAAGTAACAAGTGTAACTTTTATGTATTTTTGTACGACTTGACATAAAAAAATATTATAATAATTAAATTTCACATTAACGGACTGGAAAGTACGTACGAAAAGGAATTCTTTTGCTAAATGCCATAGTAAAATATGAACATTTATCGGAGTTACAAACAACTGATTAGTATATCTCACCTGAGGCACTTCCGTTAACTACGTGTATTTATATGGGAAATGGCGGAAAAAAACGTTTTTCTTACTTTTTTCATTTTTTATTTCTAACAGTATGTATCACGGCAAATACTTTCAAAATCTATAAAATAGCATCCAGGTATCGACAAAATTACAACAACCCATCTATATACAACATTTTCTTATAAGTTTACGAAAGTGCCTCAACCTCTCGAGTGGGGGTAAATTCGTAAACCAATTTACCAGGTCACTTTACAATGTAATAACGCATATAGTGCTGCAAAAAAGTTAAAAAAGAAATGTTTTTGTATATTTTAAACCGAAAACTTGAAGCAAGGACGTTTCAAAAATCCTTTTACTCAATTCTGCTCCAATAAGAAATTGGCAAAAAGATATAAAAAAATATTTACGCAAGTGCCCCACTCTCTCTTCTATACGTGGTCTGTCCCAAAAGTATCCGACCTACGTTCATATCTTCGCGCGAAGAGACTCAGGCGACCTCTGGAGGGTACGAACGTCACCAGCAACTCCTAACCTTCTCGTCAGTAGCCTGAGATACCGATGAAACGCCTTAGTTCCCGCGCAGCGTGTATTTGTTAACAACGACTTTTTTGCGTTCGTCGCAATTTGCTTATTGCTAAAAATGGCAGAACGAACCGAACAGCGAATTTGCATACAATTTTGTTTTAATCTCGGTAAAAGTTGTGCGGAAACTATAGAAATGTTGCAAAAGGCCTTTAAAGATGACTGTATGGGCAAAACACAAATAAAAGAGTGGTATAGGCGGTTCAAAAGTGGCCGCACATCTGTTGACAGTGATCCTCGTTCTGGTCGACCTTCGACGGGAGCATCGTCGGATAATGTCGAGCGTGTGCGTGTCGCAGTTGAACAAGATCGTCGTTTGACTGTGAGAGAACTGGAAGATGAACTTGGAATACCAAAAAGTACTGTTTGGCGAATTTTAACCGAGAATTTGGGAATGACTCGTGTGTGTGCAAAATTCATCCCGATACTGCTCTCAGACCAGCAAAAAAACCTTCGATTAGAAATCGCTGAGGACAATTTGGAAATGATTAATAGTGATGAAAACTTTCTTAAAAAGGTTATTACTGGTGATGAGTCATGGGTTTATGGTTATGATCCTGAAACAAAACAACAATCTTCGCAGTGGAAGCTTCCATCTGAGCCTCGGACGAAAAAAGCTCGTCAAAGTCGAAGCAACATCAAGTCAATGTTGATTGTTTTTTTCGATTATGAGGGCGTTATGCACCACGAATATGCCCCTACAGGCCAGACAATCAATAAAGAGTACTACGTTGAAGTTTTGAAAAGATTACGTAAGGCAATCAGGAGAAAACGACCGCAACTTTGGGAAACCGGTGACTGGCTTCTTCATCACGACAATGCTTCAGCGCACGCATCAAACCTTGTGCAGCAGTATTTATTGAAACCCAGTGTTGCGCAGCTCCGCCAGCCTCCATACAGTCCTGATATAGCTCCCTGCGACTTTTGTCTGTTTCCTCGATTGAGAATGCCGCTTAAAGGACATCGATTCGACAATAAACAGACTGTTGAAACTAATGCGACGAATGCACTAAAGGCGATTCCGAAGTCTGACTTTCAAGAGTGCTTTAATAAGTGGAAACATCGATATGAGCGTCTTGTTTAATCAAATGGGGACTACTTTGAAGGATGCCACCCCCCGGTTGACGAAGAATGAATTAAGCTCCGAGAAATCGAGGTAGGTCGGATACTTTTGGGACAGACCTCGTATATAGCAATACTTTACAACAATATCATTTAATTCTCAAACAATTATTGAACGTTTCCATGTATTCTGTCAAAAAATTAATAAATTTTATCAAACAGTTGCTTAGAATTCAATTATATAACACAAATTAAATAATTCTCATTTATTGAGTTTTTCGACGCATTGCTCTGCGTTACCTGTGCGAGCAGGATTATTTATATATCTGACGAACTTCAGTGTTGGGACTCTTGCCGTTTTGTCCTTACATAAACGACATCAAAGAGCTGTTCGTCAACTTTATAAAAATATATAAATATATAAATATATATATATATATATATATATATATATATATATATATATATATATATATATGTATATATATATATATATATATATATATATATATGAGAGAGCGATACCTCCGGCCCAATCAGCCACAGCCTACGAAACCCTGGACAAGCTCTCAACACCTGCAACAAACTTTTCCAGACTGATATGTACATAAGTCTGTAAGTCATCAGCATAAAGCTGGTGCTTGGCTTGTCTCGGGTCGTCTTTTTTAAGATGATTATTCAAGTTGAGGAACAGCTCTTTGATGTCGTTTATGTAAAGACAAAACGGCAAAAGTCCCCACACTGAAGTTCATCAGAAGTTATGGAGACTACCCCGAAGTGAGTATTAAGTTCCTCCTCTGTGAACCCATGCAATCCTCCCTTGATTTTAGGGAGAAGTCTCAGGTTGCGCATTCTTTCCGGATATTGCTCTGCTATTTTCCCTGCAGTCTACCTTGATAATAAGCAATACGCACTTGTTCCGTCTTAAGCAACGATTCGTTACGCAACTTTAGGATCTCCTCATAAAATCGTACTTCACCCGTTCTCTTGTAAGTTGTTCAATGTCGACGTCAACCCAGGGTGGACTGCCTTTACGAAGTTTAACTCATTTTATAGGCGCTCGGTTGTGTATTGCGTTTAATAAGGTATTATTAAGGCAATCCAGCGCTTAATCAATGTCGACATCACACGTATTCAAAATGGACCAGTCTCAACTCGATAAGAAAGACTGCAGTTCTAACGGATTGATGTTCTTATAATTTCTGTACGAGAAAGGTCCCTCGCACACAGTAGGCGCATGTATATTTATGGCCACGTCAATGATGTTATGTTTGCTAACTAAGTCATTACTGTGTACAGGTATCACGTCAATCCATGTGTATTATGTGTATCCCCGTGTTGGATAATTTTCACAACATGTCTGCATTCAAATCTCTCATAATAATTTTGTGACTATCTGCATCCCAATATTCTCTCGACTTGTCGACAAAATTCGAATATATAATAAATGCAATGGCAGGGGCTCTATAGACGACCGCCGCAAATACAGGTTCTTGTGCACCATTCTGTATCTCGCACATGATGTACTCGGAATTGTTAGGTGTATCCGGTCCATCAGTGGTTGACTCAACTAGTACTTTGACTCTATACTTGTCTCGAACGTAAAGTGCAACCCCCCTTCTATTGTAACCATTGACTTAAATAAGATTGTCGTCCTTCTCGTCATTCAGCCACGTTTCTGCCATTCCGAGCAGATGCTAGGATTGGCCTTCGCTAAGACGTTCACGGATTTGCTTGATACAATATCTAATAGAATTTGCATTAATAAAACCCGCTATTATATGCACTTCCTTGTCCGGCACATAAATTTTTTCTACATCTAGTCACACTGCTTTTGGTTGCACAATCCCTGCAGTTTGTGTTTTATTACATTGTGTTTATTAATGTCTGTATTACAATCATCATCAATGTGTGGTGGTGATACTGATGCATTATTGCCATTATTAATGGTGTTGTCCCTATTACTATTGCTATTGTTGTTGTTACTGTTATTAATTTTATTATTGGTATTGTTGCTGGCACTATTATATAAATTTCAATCATATTAAAGTATGATATTGTTTTAGACACGTGTGTTCGCGTACCTTCTCGCAGTCGAGCGAGGAACTTGCCTCGTCTATAACATACGTATGTAAAGTCAAGATTTCTGGCCGATAATTTTAAGGTTTTAAATTCAGAGTAAGAACTTGACTCTAGAACCTTATTAACCCATTAAAAACCAGGCAAAACCTGGCAGAGATATCGAGAAACGAACTGTGCCATCCTTTGCATAACCAAAAAAAAAATACCCGTGTTTTTTCTTTTGTCGATTACAATTGTTTATAACAAATTATTTAAACAAATAATCCAAAATGTTGTAATTTTGCAAAACTGAATGGGGATATCGATTCTACGGGCAAAAACACGACAAAAACCTATGTAACGTTTTTTTGTCAGAGTTCAATTTGTTAGTGTAAAATACCTATAAACAATCGTACTCTGGGAAGGGGGCATTGACCATGCCAAATACCATGCAAAATATGGCAGAGATATCGAGAAACTAACTATGCCATCCTTTGCATAACCAAAAAAAAAATACCCGTGTTTTTTCTTTTGTCGATTACAATTGTTTATAACAAATTATTTAAACAAATAACCCAAAATGTTGTAATTTTGCAAAACTGAATGCGGATATCGATTCTACGAGCAAAAACACGACCAAAACCTATGTAACGTTTTTTTGTCAGAGTTCAATTTGTTAGTGTAAAATACCTATAAACAATCGTACTATGGGAAGGGGGCATTGACCATGCCAAATACCATGCAAAATATGGCAGAGATATCGAGAAACGAACTGTGCCATACTTTGCATAACCAAAAAAAAAATACCCGTGTTTTTTCTTTTGTCGATTACAATTGTTTATAACAAATTATTTAAACAAATAACCCAAAATGTTGTAATTTTGCAAAACTGAATGCCGATATCGATTTTACGGGCAAAAACACGACAAAAACCTATGTAACGTTTTTTTGTCAGAGTTCAATTTGTTAGTGTAAAATAAGGATAAACAATCGTGCGCAAAGTAGTAAAAGTTTCAATAAGTTTCCGAGTTATGAACCCAATTATGGCTCATTGCCGTGATCTTCTTTGTGTTTTCTGCAAATAGGTTTGCAACATTTCGTACAGAACCATTCTGTTCTCGTCGAACACGTACCTATCCCGCATTTTTTCATACTTCCTTGTTTCATGATGTGTTCTGAAGAATTTTCAGGCTTCCTCTTTTCCCTGGGAATACGTACTGATGATAGCTTCTGAATGTAATATTCACAAACTTCTTGAACAATATCTTTGGAACCTTTCTTTTCATCCGGATGGAGTTTATTGTAAATCATCGTAGCGTTCGCTAAAGATGCTTGAATAAGTCGCATAAAATAAAAAGACACCATGTCCATTTTTTACCTCTTATCGAAGGCATCAGAGCATTACAGTGTTGATCTTGGAGATCGACACCACCCATGTGTTGATTGTACATGAAAAAAGAATGAGGGAAAAGAATGGAATTTTTCGACGATTCCTGCCATCTTTGCATTGCCACTTTCGGTTCATCCCCATATTTAGTTGAGAGAATCGATACGGGTTTGGAATCCATTACCGTAATGAAATTCAACCCTGAATTTGCTTCATGCTTAGAAATAGTGGTTCCTCTTTCAGCTTTTTTTGGCATTTCGACCTTCTCTTTCACGCGATTCTGCCGGGCAGTGCCTGTTGATGATAAACCATTCTTCTTTAAATGTATCATTAGGTCTGGATTAGAGAAAAAGTTGTCAAAGTACACGTGGTACTTACTCAAATCTTCTTTTTCGGTTCCTTCTAACAAAGTAGAAAGTAATTGTATTACTTCTCTTGAACCCAATCCAACAGAAGCTAAAACTTTTTGTGTGATATTCCCTGATTTACCTGTGTAAATATCGAGGTCATAGATGTATCCATCAGAAGAACAAAGTGCCCACATCTTCATTCCAAACCTGATAGGCTTATTCCTGATACACTGCTTGATACCAAATCTACCGAAATATTTCACCATTACTTCATCTATCGATAGGTTGTAGTCGAAGAAACCGAATTGCATGCAATTCTCACGGAACAAGTCATACATCGTTCTTACTTTCCAAACTTTGTCAGTTGGATTTTCATCTTGATGTTTGTAAAATCGAATATTCTTCTTGATGGTAACAAATTCAGTTCTCGTCAAAAGTTCGGTAATGATTGGACACCTTAGGATTCGTTTTGTTGACCAATAATCATAAAGACGTTTTCTAGAATTGTAAATAGTAATCATTATGATTACAATAAAGCTTTCTAGATCATTTTTAGACAAATCGAAATGATTCTCAGCAGTAGCTTCCACAACATGATTCTTCATCGATTCCCAGAAGAATAACTCGAATAATTCCAAGGAATTTTTAAAAAACAATGGAGAAATATCTGACAGATTAGAGTTGTCCTCGATATCAGGAGATATATTATTTAGAGTATCATCTTCCCAATCGTAAATATGATTCGGCTCCAACAATTTTTGAGTACTTGTGTAAGTACTTTTCACATGTTCGTAAGAACCTGTAGGAAGATCATGAGATGTTATATCTTCTTCTAGATCAACATCCGAATCTCTATCTAAACTTTCATGATCAGCAGGAACAAATGCTATATCGACATATTGATCTTCGTCAATGTCAGAATCCTCAACTAAATCAGGTAGATCCCTAACTCTCCATCTCGACATTATCAATTGCGTTATCGACATAGAATAATGTGATCTATTTTTATGAAAAGTTCTATTCCTAAAGTCTAGTTTCGAAAGATAATTTTTTTTCATTTGATGTACCACCGTTAGCCTGCCACTCAAATGTGACCTCTAACACGGAAGGTTTTGAAAAAAAATAAGCTCATCCAATTGTAGCATGCAACACTACGGTATTCCGCAGTCCAACATCTAAGACGGATGAGAAGGATGATTTACATGTGAAAAGTTCGTTCCTGTTTTAGACTAACAAATTGAACTCTGACAAAAAAACGTTACATAGGTTTTTGTCGTGTTTTTGCTCGTAGAATCGATATCCGCATTCAGTTTTGCAAAATTACAACATTTTGGGTTATTTGTTTAAATAATTTGTTATAAACAATTGTAATCGACAAAAGAAAAAACACGGGTATTTTTTTTTTGGTTATGCAAAGGATGGCACAGTTCGTTTCTCGATATCTCTGCCAGGTTTTGCCTGGTTTTTAATGGGTTAATAAAAATATTCATATGACACAGGCTTTCGGCAAGCCCTTCACTCAGCCGCGAGGGCTCTTTATCACTTGTATTAAAGCGAGTGAGGGTTGCTTTTGCCTGCATCAGCTCTTCCCTCTTAGCTGTACTTATGAGACGGACAATCAGATAGAAATGAGCAGTCAGTTTGTCAGACAACGACTCCGTTGCTGAGACAGTAGTCAAAGTAGCTTTGTCACTCACAGCATCAAGTTTCCTCACCACAAGCGATTTAAGATCGCCTATTGCTTTTGAAAGAATTAGAAACCAAACAGATCGAGCATGCTCGATGGCATAATACAGTACTTTATACCACCAATGCCTGAGATGATACATCATGAGCTTGTGTTTTCGCTGCGTTAGGCTTTAACAACGCAATAGTAGGGGTGGATGTGGTAAGTGTATTCCTTACGCTGACATTATTCGACAATGTATTATTGTTATCAGGGGTTTCCATAGTCGATTTATCCGTAGTATCTGTATTACTTAGTATATCAGTATTGTTAGAAGAATTCGGTAATTTGCTCCTATTACTGGTTTTATTCGCTCTACTAATTTTACAGCCTTGGCAAATAAAACTCTCTCTGTCTAGTGCTATCATACTATAACATACATCATGGTATGATTTTAGGTAAACATAACAACTACGTATAATAGCATTTCTTCTTGTAATCTTCTTACATTTACAGCAAGACGCGTTGGCCATAATGTGAAAGATACGTAGTAAGTTTGAGTATAGTCAGCCAAAGTCGGAAAAATCAGTAAAACAAATCTGCGTCTACTCAGAAATCAACGTATAGTCAAATTTCGAAATATTTTACAGTAACTAATTCACTAATATTTGAATTCATTTCTCATTTACAGACACTAACGGAGCTATTTAGAAAAAAGGAGCATTAAAAGTCAATCACAGATCAGATTATTAATAAAAATAAGAAAAATAACAGTCCTTCTACTAAAATAATTTGAAAATTCGTGCTTGTGAGTTCGTTGGTTCAGCCATCTATTGAGTAGATGAAGATCATGCTGCCGATGTTGCTGATAAAACAGAGAACAAGATGCTACTGTCCTCTGGTAACGAAAACTGATAAGGCAGTATTTCCATCTGGTGGATGACGCCGAAAAATGTTGCTAAGCGGCGTTGCCAGATCGACTCAGCCTCAATGAAGAGAGAAAGAAAAGAGAGAGAGAGAGAGAGAGAGCGAGATACAGAGAGATAGATAGTCTTACCTCAAAAAATTATTTTCCTTAACTCTCCCATTCCTCCTCTGGTGAAATTTTTCAGCTTGTTATTGCTGAAAAAAGTCGGAGAATCTCCTGTGTTCGCAAAACATCCGTCTTGTGCGATATGGTATAACGACGCCCTTCAGATCCTCACTCGGTGTTGGTATTTAGAAGTTTTGAGGTTATGTTGGTTGCAGTTTAGTGTAATTCCCCTCCAGGCTTATAAAAAGCACAAAAATGATGTGGTTTCTTAGTGCGAGCGTAAGAGCTTTTTGGAGGATGTTTTCCACCATAAAGAAATCTCGCAGTGAAAAACGATCAGAATTGTCTATATTTACGTGAGTGGCATCGTTGTTCGCAACTTACCGGAAAGCGAGGGTGAGAGAGAGAGAGAGAGAGAGAGAGAGAGAGCAGCAGAAGCGGAAATAAAGTACGAGGGTAGTTCAATAAGTCTTTAGAATGACCAACAGATGGCGCGCGAATCGCTCCAAATCATCTGTTTTCAGTCAGCACCACTCCCGACTAGATATATGGTGCAGTCACAGTCCACATCTTCTGAGTTTACGTGTTTTTATAACCAATTGAAAAAAAAAATTGCTTGTTAAGAAAAATGAAAAAAAAAACGAGTTCAGAGCGGTAATTAAACATTTTCATTTAAAGGGTTTAACTCCATATGAGATAAAAAATGAATTGGACTCAGTTCATGGCACATCTGCCCCTGCCTTAGCAACGGTTTATAACTGGGTAAATGAATTTAAGCGTGGTCGTACATCAATAAGTGACGAACCACGTTCAGGAAGGCCCGTAGAAGCAACTACTCCCGAAATCATCAATAAAATCCACGATATGGTGTTGAAGGATAGAAGATTAAAAGTGCGTGAGTTAGCTGAGGCCACAAGGATATCTATAGGTGCAGTTGTTTCAATTCTACATGAAATATTAGGCATGAAAAAGCTATCGGCAAGATGGGTGCCGCGTTTGCTCTCAGCTGAGAATAAACACAATAGAGTGGTCGCCTCTGAGGCTCTTTTGGCGCGCATAAGTCGGAATCCTGAGGAATTTTTTCGTCGATTTGTGACTGTGGATGAAACATGGATACACCACTACACTCCTGAGACAAAGGAACAATCCAAACAGTGGATTTCCACAGGCGAACCAGCTCCAAAGAAGGCAAAGACCGTAAAGTCAGCTGGTAAGGTTATGGCTACAGTTTTTTGGGATGCACGTGGAATTATACTTATTGACTACTTGGAAAAGGGTAAAACAATTACTGGTGAGTATTATGCATCATTATTAGAGCAGCTGAAAGAAGAAATTAAAAAAAAACGACCACATTTGGCGAGAAAAAAAATTCTCTTTCATCACGACAACGCCCGAGTTCACACATGCTTCGTTTCAATGGCTAAAATTGAAGAACTAAAATTCGAATTGGTCGAACACCCACCGTATTCACCAGATTTAGCCCCCAGTGACTTTTTCTTATTTCCAAACTTGAAAAAATGGCTCGGTGGACAGAGATTTACGGACAACGAAGACGTCATTGCCTCTGTAAGTGCTTATTTTGAGGAACTTCCGAAAACGCACTTTTCTGAAGGATTAAAAAAACTTAAAAAGCGATTGACCAAGTGTATAGAGCTCCAAGGAGATTATGTTGAAAAATAAAAAAAAATTTACCCAAAAAAAATTGTTTTTATACTTTATTCTAAAGACTTATTGAACTACCCTCGTAGCTAGTCTCTACAGCCAGACTCGTTATACACAACGTTGCACGTACGCGGATATATATAAAAAGAATTCCCCATATATATATATATATATATACGGGGAATTCTTTTTCAAATCAACCACCCCCCGCTCTGCCCATTTCAATTTTTGGGAAAAAATTTTTTTGAGCACGCAAAAAAATTTGTCAAGAAGACTAGTTTATGATGCCGTTAGGTGTTTCAAAAAAAATTTCTAACCTCAAAAAAACTGTGTAAAGTGAGGCATCTCGCAAAAAAATTCCATTCTTTTGTCAAAAATGATTAAAAAAATTATAATTCCTCAATAATTTTGACCAAATTACTCATTAACAGTATTTTAGGGATCGCTGAACAATAATCCGATGTCAGATTTCAAATTCAAGATGGCGGATCCAAGATGGCGGATAGTATTTTTTAATGTTGACCGATTTCTACTAAATTCTGTATGTTGGGGTTTTTGGGATCACTGATTACGATCCCGAATTCGAATTTCAAATTCAAGATGTCTGATCGAAAATGGCGAACCTTAATTTCAAATTCCATATTGCTGAACCAAAATGGTGTGCAGATATTTTCTTATTATTGGCTGATTTCTACAAAATTTTGTAAACGGAACTTTTTGATGTCTCTGATAACGAATTTGAGTTCAGGTTTCAAATTCAAAATGGCGGATCTAAGATGGCAGACAATACTTATTTATCGTCGATTGATTTATCCAAAATTTGCTATTAAAATATATTTATGGTCAAAAAATATTTATGTTCACTTATCCACCACCTATCGGTCAAGATGCGGGATGGCGATGTCTCCCACGAATTTTTAACAGCGGCAGACCTCCAAGTAATTTCAGCCTCGTATGAAACTCCACAAATTGCATTAGATTCACATAAAAAAACAGGAAAAGCAAATATAAATGAAATAGATAATTTGGACATTCAAACAAATAATCAAACGGAGGCTGTCGCAAATGAATGACTATCGTCGGACACTGCTGGGGGGTGCACTGTAGGGGACTGAGAGCAGGATTTATCAATGTGACCTCTCTAGATTGTCATATTGGTACACTCCGTCAACACCTTCTATCTGGTCCCTCCTACCACCTTTTTGGAATTGCTGAGACGCACCTTGCTCACAACATTGACGACAATCGCATTCAGATCAAGGGCTATTCAATTTTAAGATTAAATAGGAATAAATTTGGGGGGTGGGTTAGTCCTGTATGTACACAATAGTTTTAAGGCAACCATACTAAGCCGCTCACGTACCACCCAGGATGGTACGCCGAACATTTCTGAATATATTATGTGTAGTGTGTAACAGGGCGACCTTCCCCCCGTATTCGTTGCTCTAATTTATAGGCCACCGCATGTACCATTCCTGCAAAATTCAGACCTAATTGATAAGCTAGCTACATACACGCAGGACTATAGCCATAAAATCTTGATGGATGATCTGAATGCGAACCTGTTGAAGACGTCGGCTGATGCAAGATTCGTTAGGCGATTAGCCAACGATTTAAATCTAAAAATAATAGAGCATGGTGCGACTCATCACCTCGAGGGGTCTCACACATGGATTGATGTCGTTATGACAGATGACAACGACGTGGTGCTGAATGCCAGCAATCAGGCGGCGCCCTTTGCCAGCAATCGCACAATTATAGATGTTAAAATAGATTTTAAATTAAACAATAGCCCCATCACCGATACTTTCAGTTACAGAGACTTTAAAACAATAGAACAGGAAGATCTTCTATCTTACTTGAGTAAATGTGACTGGGCGGCGTTTGATTGCTTGGATAACAACGACATGGACGATTTATTGGGACAGCTCAGCGCCAATCTCATGGGGGCAATAGATGAACTCGCTCCACTGAAGCAATTTACACCAAAAAATAAAGCTAATCCTCCATGGATTGACGCAGATCTGGCTCACATAATAAAAAAACGTGACGCCGTACGCAGACGACTACAGCGCACAAAAAACGGTAATCTTTGGCAGGAGTACCGGTCTCTCGCGGTCGAAGCAGAACAACGCATGAAAATCGCGCGGGAAACTTACATGCAGAATAAGATTTTTGAAGCCCTAGAAAATAAGAAGGATATTTGGAAAGAACTAAAGGGCTTGGGGCTCCTGCCAAGGGCACGGGGAGGGAGGTTGCATGGCTTCTCGCCGGGTGAGCTGAACTCGCACTTTGCGGGGGTATCGGTCTCCCAGAGTGAAGGTGACGTTGATTTGGGTAGCATCTTGGACTCGGCCAGTGACGACGGCTTTGTTTTCAAAGACGTTACAGTGACGGACGTAGTCCTGGCTGTTGCTCATTTCTCGTCGCAGGCTAGGGGTGAGGACGGTATTCCCCAAAGCGTTGTAGCTAAGGCTCTCCCGTATATAAGTCATCATATAGCGAGGGTCTTCAACTCCTCTTTGTCTGGTGGTGTCTTCCCAGGGGCTTGGAGGGGGGCTCACTTGGTGCCTCTAAAAAAGGTTTCAGTGCCATCTACTTTATCAGATTTTCGCCCAATAGCACTATTGAGCTTTCTCTCCAAGGTGCTGGAGAAGATAGTACACAACCAGATTACCGATTTCTTAAGATCCAAAAATATCTTGGATCCTCTG